>CM052648.1:28501255-28529536 GCA_028533165.1 Leontopithecus rosalia | reverse complement strand
GTGATAGAGGAGTGGGGATAGGGGGTTGGGGATGGAGGGGTGGGGTGGAGGAGAAGGGAAGGGTAGGGGATGGAGGGGAGGGGTGGGGATAGAGGGGTGGGGGAGGATGCAGGATACAGGGGTCAGTGGAGCGGTGGGGGTAGGAGGAGGAATGGGTATAGAGGTGGGGGGAGGGGGTACGGGGTGGGGATACAGGGGAGGGATGGGGCAGCTGCCCTCGCTGGCCGCTAAATGGTGCTCGGCAGCTTAGCGGAGTGCACTTGCCGCAGCAACAGGACAAGCGAAGCCAGGAGCGCAGAGGCGAAGATCAGCAGGAGGACAACCCAGGAGCTGAAGTCTGTGCCCTTCCGCAGACCCGGCGGGTCGGAGGGGATCAGGTTGGTCAGGTTCAGCATGTAGCCCAGCGCCCAGCCCACGGCCGTGTCCGCGGCCTGCGGCGAAGGGCGTGACCTCAGCTCCCGCGAGGCCCTGCCCCAGGTCTGGCCCCGCCCACCCTGCCCCACGACGGGCCCCGCTCCGCCCACCTGCTTCTGGAAGGTCACGCCACCGAAGGTGCGCTCGTCGAAGCCGTAGCCGCGACTCAGCAACTGCTGCACGAACATGGCCCCGGAGCAGTAGTCGGCCAGGTGGGCCCGTTGCCCTGGCACTCGAGCCTGCAGCTGGGGCGTGGGCGGGACACCATTAGGCAGGTGACGAGCAGGAGGTCTCGGCCCCACGGGGAGAGGTGGCTGGGATGCTGCATCCCTCCCCAGCTAGAGACCACCACCTGGGCTCCGACACGCGTGGCCAGACGGAGCCCAATGGGCAACCCCGCAGGGCACCCTTCTATCCCTCCCCAGCCAACGCCCCTGCCTGGAAGGCCAGTGACTGGCCGCCAGGGAGCAGGGGGCAGCAACACCTTGGTGTATGGCCAGGGAAACAGGATGAACCCCAGGCCTGAGTTTGCCCGCTGGCTGTCTGAGACTGCGTTTGCTCCAAGTCTGTCTCAGACTAGGCTCTGGGAGGATGGGATGGGGCCTTGCTCACCACCCCAGTCCTGGGACCACTGGCACGTTTCTTTTGGAGTCTCCACTGGGCACACTCCCCACGCCCAACCCCGCTTCCGTCTTCCGTTGCGTGGCACCACGGAGGGGCGAGTGGCAGAAACCAGAAACCTGGGCACTGAGCGGCCTCCCCTCTGCCCTCCAGGTCTGGGATGAGGGTCAGGCCTGGGGAAGCTTCTCCAGCCCACCATCTGGTTCACAGCCTCCTGGCCACAGCCCCACCACCACTGCCCTCCACTGCAGTGGGCGCTCTGAGAGGCCTGTGCACGCAGGGCTGGGGAGGCATGCGGAGGCCAAGCCCTTCCGCACGGCCCTGGAGGAGGAGGGGAGCAGGCTCACCTGGGCCCAGGTCTGGTTGCAGACATTCACCGAGGCTGCCTCCAGCTGCTGCAGAGTGGCCACAGGCAGCCCCATCGAAGTCCGCAAGAAGTCCACAGTGTAGAAGAAGGCAGAGAAGGCCTGTAAGGTGGCACAGTCACACCATGACCAGACCTAGCTGCTCAGGGCACCTGCCGCCACCCCTGTCTGCCCCTACTCACCATAAAGTTTCCAGCCACCGGGGGCTGGAAGACCCCATTGAAAGAGCATTGGGAGAAGGGGCAGGAGGAGAAGCTGAAGAGCCCAGAAACCAGATCTCGGCAGAGGTGGGGTTCACTGCTCCCCGACAGGCTGACCCTGGCACTGCTGTTGAAGGCCCGGGGCCGCTGGGCCTCGGTGCAGGGTGACTGGTACACATCCCCGAGCAGCACTTGGGTGGAGAAGCCCCTCGGCCAGCAGGGGTGGAAGCCGTGGGTCTGGGGGGATAGTTAGCATGACCAGGTGGCACCACTGCCACTCCAGAGGACCAGCCCGATGAACCTCCCCGAGGTCTCAGTCTGGCAGCCTCACTTGGGTGCCCAGGGGCAATCCATGGCTCCCACTGCCTGCTTGACAGAGCCCAACTCCCCAGCCAGGCTCCCTCTGAGAGCCACCCCAGCCCTCCCCTCTCCAGGCCCAGCCCGGCCACCAGGGCTTTGCTCAGGCTCTGGCATTCCAAACTGACTTTCCAGCCAGTTGCAGCCCAGCCTGGAGAAGCCCTCCACAGCTCAGCGGCTGTCCAGGCTCTGCCGTAGGAGGGCACTGTGCAGTACAGGCCAGCCAGGGTGGAGGGGCACCTGGAGGGCGCTGGCAAGCAGCCTCCGGAGAACCTGGTCGAGGCCGTAGCACAGGAAGCTGTGGGTGTAGACTCGGTAGTTCTGGCCGTAGAGCTGCAGGTGGACCTCGTTGGCTCTGTCCTCCGCTGGACCGGTTGTCTCAAAGGTGATCTGGGTGGAGGCACCCCCCAGGTCCATGGCCCCCAGCGTCCCCCTCCGTGGCCGGAACCACCGGCCCACCCAGCCGTACTGTGGAGAGGGGAGTAGGGGGTCACCCAGGCGCCAAGGGCGCCCATGCACCCTGGCTCTTCGGCTGGCTGCCAGGCCCACCTTGATGAAGTTCTCCAGCAGGTAGTTGGCAGTCACCCAGCCGAACACACCCTCGTCCTGGCCAGAGAGGATTTGGGCACCACGGAAGTCAAAGGGGTAGTGGGTCAGCGTGTGCGTCACTGCTGCGAGCACACTGGCCGAGGCCTCTGGGTTGGTCAGGCTGTAAAACACAGAGAACTCCAAGAGGCCTCCTCCCCAGGTGGCCAGCCGTGAGCCTGCGGCCGGGGTGCTCGGGGTCTGCCCCGCAAGGGGAAGGCTGTCAGGGGACAGGCCAGGGGACAGGCACACTCACTTGAGCAGGCGCATACCCGCTGTGGCTCCCAGGTAGAGGGGCGTGCCCGCATGTCTCTCTTTAGGCACATCCCGAAGTGCCTGTTCAAGGCATTCAACCAGACTCTGGCCGGCCCCAGGAGGGTTGTCTGCATAGCTGGAGATGCCCCCACCTAGAGAGAGGCAGAGAGATGAGCCCGTGCCTCACAGGTAGCCCCTAGGTGGGCCACCGGCCAGGAGAGTAAGGGTAGGGGGGGCTTGGGTTCTAAGGCCAGGTGGCACACCTTCCCAACTTAAGCCCCCAGAAATGCCCAGCTTGGAGACAAAGGGGCCCAGGTGCCACCCAGAGACCGAGGGTGTGCCTGCTGAGTGGGTGTGGGTAAAGGTGCTACAACAAAGCCCTGGGCATCGTCGACCCAGGTCCACCTCCTGGGGCCTGCCTGGATGTGCCCACCAGGCCCCCAGACCTCCACCTGCTCCATCTGGGACATAGAAGCCAGTATTGGGCCAGGCAAGGCCCAAACCTCCCACCTGCCACCTCGGCTTCCTTTCCAGAATGCAAACCGCTCCTACCCGATCCAGGCGCAAAGTGCCCAACCTCTCTCATTTTCTAGGGCTTCTGCCTGGAGTGAGCCCCACCCCACACTAAGCAGAAGGCGCTAAATGCTTGGACCTGCACTGGCTAAGGCTGGAGGGGGCCCCAGGGACCCTGCGGTGAGTGGGTGTACTGGCTAGGGCATGCCAGGCCTCACCTGGAACATCACAAGAGCTGTGCTGGCCCACGATGCCTGTGTCATTCTCCTTGTCTGCTGGCCACTTGTAGACAAACATGGACGTATGTGAAGAGCCAGCGTCCAGGACGATGCCATACTAGGGGAGGGAAGGGAGTCAGCCTGGGGTGTCCGGGGGTTCTGAAGGCCACACTGTTTGATGCCTCCAGCTTGCCACTCCCCCCACAGTCATGTGCCAAGCCTCGCGCTGAAGCTCAGAGGGGACCAAGACAGCCATGGCTGGAAGGAGAACAGGGCGGCAGGTGACTTCCCTCCTGACTGCCTGCAGCCAGCACGCCAGGCTCAGGGCAACAGCCTTCCTGGCAAGGGCAGACTGAGGGACTGAGCCAGGGACAAGGGCCCCCATGGGCTTTTCCCTGGGGGCACAAAGAGGTCCCCAGGTTCAAGGAGAGGAAGCTCTGCTGCAGGAGGAACCCCCAGAGCCACTTTTTCTTCCTCCCCTCTCCTTCCTCCCCTCTCTTTTTCCTTCTCCTCTGACCACAGCCCAACCTGAGGATGCTAGAAGCAGGGCTCCAGGGGAAGAAGGCTAAGCTGAGGCTGGCCGTGGGCCTCAGAGCAAGGCCATCCCTGTTGAAGACACGCTCTCCAAGCCAGGGTCAGAGAGAGAAGGTGGTCCTGCCTTGCTGAGGCCGCTGGGTGGGCCTTCCTGAAGACCTGGGCAGCATGAGCTTGTAGACATGCCTTTCCAGCTCCTGCCCCAGCATCCTGGATCCACCTGGAAAGCTGGGGACCAACCTCCCAGGCCCGGGTGCCAATTCCAGCCTTCGAGAGGGCTGCACCAGTCCATCCAGACCAAGAGCCTCCCCAGAGCCCAGAGCGTCAACAGGCCACCATGCCCACTGCCACACAGCGGTACTGCAGGGCCACAGAGCTCTCAGCTTCCGAATCCCCTTTGGATTTGGGGGGCTCGGCTCCACCTTACCCCCTACAAGCCCAGTAAAGGGTTAAAGTGGCTGTCAGGAGGACCTGCTAGAATGGAATCTGGGCTAGCCTGCTCCAACCCTTTGCGGACCCGCCAGGGCTGCTCCAGTCAAGGCCTCCTCTCTGGGCTGCCCTCGTGTCCGGAGGGGGCCCTGGGCCCTAGGGCTTGTTGATTCTGGCCTGGGCTGAACACCACGCACCCTCAGGGCGGCGGCCCAGGGTAGAAGTGGCTCGGGGTGCCCCTGTGGGCCCACAGAGGCTAAGGGCCGCATCCGGCAGCACCCAGGGGGCATCCCCGGGCTGCATCCTGGGAGCAGGGACACAGCACCTGGGCCGCATTGACGGGCTCGGTGGCCCGCGCGGAATTCCCGGGACTTGGTCTTCCAGCACCTCGTCGCCGTGGAAGCACCACCGCCGTCCAGGGTTCTCGGTCCAGGAGCGCAGGGCGCGGGACCGGGGACCCCACCCAGCCCGCCAGGAGCAGAGCGCGGTGGGGGTCTTGGGCTGAGCCTGCTTGGGCTCCCAGCCGCGCCCCACCCCCCACCCCCGCGCGCCTCCTCGGCCCGGCTCGCTGCTCCCCGGACCTGCGCTGGGTGCCCGGGCGCGCACCTTGAGGGCGGGCGGCTCCTGGACGTCGCGGGTGGGGACGCACAGCAACAGGAGCCCGGTGAGGCCGGCGGCGGCCAGCAGCAGCGGCGGCAGCAGTGACAGCACCTTCCCGGCCATGGGCGCGCGGGAGGACGACGCGTAGACCCGGAGACCGCGGGGAGGCGAAGCCGGAGGCGGCGGGGCCGCGGGGCCGCGGGACCGCGGAGTAGGGGCCCCGGGGCGGGGAGAGGGGCGGAGCGGCGGTCAGCCCCGCCCACCTCCGACCACGCCTACGCGGGCGGTTCCGCCCCACGCGCCCTGCTCCCGGGTCTGTGGCCCACCTTCCCCCTTCCCGCCCACACTGCAAGGGGCTCCCCCGTGGAGGCAGGAGACCTGGCGCGGGGTGGGCGGGACGACTGGTTCCGAGGGTCCTGCGCTGAGAACCGCGCCTGTTCCGGGCCTGGCCTGGGAGGGGACCAGCTGGCGGGAATGAGGCGCCGGCAGCCGCGGGAGCCAGGCGGGGCCCGGGAGGAAACGGTGGGGCAGCACCTGCTTTGGGGCAAGGCCCCGAGCCCGACCCCCAGGGCCGGTAAGGACCGAGCAAGCCTGCGAGAGCCCCTGAGCCAGCGCGGGGACTCTCAGCTGACCCAGGCCGCACCCATGCTTGAGGCCCGAGTCAGATCCGCCTCACCTGGGCGCTGTGCTGAGGCGAAGGTGAGGGCGCAACGGCAGGAAGGGCAGGGACAGCCAGGGTCACACCGAGCGAGACACAGAAGGAAGCAGCGCAGATGGGGCAAATGTCCCTTCCTCCCGGCCCAGGGCCTCCCAGTGCCTACTGTCCTGAGGCCCGCAGAAGCTTCCCCAGGACGGGAGCCGGAGGGGCCTCTCCATGGCCCGGAAGACAAGAAAGAGGGACCCTACGCCAGCAGAGTTGGGGTGCGGGGCAGCAACGGCTGGGGCAGGTGAAGCGCAGCTGGCCCTAGACCCGAGCCCTGCCCCTCCGCCCCGGGACACGGCTGGCCTTTCAGCGCTGCCTCCACGGGCCCTGCATCCCAGCCCGGCCAGGGGACGCCCCCTTCGCGCCTGCTGCAAAGTGGAAATTCCTGTCCCAACAATTCCAGTCACACAGCGTCAGGGGCCACGAGGCCAGACCACCAGGGAGTTCGGGCTGCTGGGGCCCACAGGGCAGCCTCCTGGGACAGGGTCCAGGCCATGCCCGCCTTCTGGAACAGGCGGTGACAATTGTGCTGGGATTGCCACTGGGGGTAAGGATCTGGCCTCACAGGCCCAGCAAAGGCGTCTTTCTTCTAGCTCAGGACCCCAAAGGGAGGGGTGGGAGCCCTGGGAAGCAGCTTCACTGCCTCCCCACCTCATAGCCCAGCCTGGTGGGGCCCAGCAGACAGTCTCCGGGTGTGGCTGGTGCTGAGCTCCAGGCCTCAGGCCCTGTTTTCCCACGCTGACCCCAGGCCTTTCTTCTACCCTGAAAGCCCAGAGGAGAGAGGGGCACGCACAGTGCACATCATGCCTGAAAAGGGAAGAACAAAGGCAGCCCAGGGGCAGGGGCTGTGCCCCCCACTGCCCTGCTGGTGCCCCTGGCGCCCCCATGCCCTGCCAGGCCCAGCGGGGCTTCCTGGTGTTCTGGACTGTCTTTCATGGACAAAAAGCCCAGGCCAGGGAGCAGGAGCCCTGCCAGGCCTGAGAGAATGGGGAGGGAGAGGGAGGCCTAGACTCTGCCCTGGGGAGACAGGCTGGTGGCTGAGTGCCCAGCTTTGCCTTCGGAGTGAGAGAGGCAGGGAGCCCAGAGGGGCCAGGACAGAGGAAGAGGTTGAGCTCTCTCAGAGTGACGGCGGGGGAACATCCCTTCCTGGCATGGACTCAGGGCCCCTGGAAGGCAGACCTGGGGTAGCGTCAGACAGAAGCTGGCAGGAGCAAAAGGGGTGGAGGGGGCTCTGGGTGGGGCAGCCCCCAGCCTCTGGGACCCTCTCGGGGGTGGGGGCTCCAGATGTCCTGCACATGGCCTGGCCCAGGATGCACTGGAAAAATGTGGACGCAGAGAGGTTCTGGGAGAACCCCCAGGAGGGTCCTCAGAGCCTCCCTCCCACACAGGGCTCAGACCTCCCAGGGCCTTCACCGAGGCCTGCTGAGATCTTGGCTGCCTTGCTTGCCTCAGTCTCCCCATCAGAAGCTTGTGCTGTGTGGCTTGTGCCTGTAATCCCGGATGGAATCAGCACAGATGGTTCCTTTGGGAGGCTGAGGCGAGGTCGGGAGTTCCAGACTAGCCTGGCAAACATGGTAAAACCCCATCTCTACTAAAAATACAAAAATTAGCTAGGAGTGGTGACGAGCGCCTGTAATCCCAGCTACTCGGGAGGCAAGGGAGGAGAATCCCTTGAACCCAGGAGACGGAGGTTGCAGCAAGCCAGGAGGTCACTGCACTCCAGCCTGGGCGACAGAGCGAGACTCCGTCTCAAAAAGAAGCTTGTGCTATGGCTGAAACACCTTAATTGTGAAAGGCCTTTTACTCATTGCTTCCTTTTTCACGTACTCATTAAGTCATTCAACAAACACTTGCTGAGTACCTCCTGAGGGCCAAAAGCCATGCCAGCTTCCACTGGCATGGGGAGAGCAGACTTTGCAGAGGCCCCCGAGAGGCAGGGAAGCTCTTGCTGTCCGTTGGAGGTGGGAGACACACAAAATGGGCGGCAGGACCCTGTCAGTGGTCTCTGAGGTGCTGGATGTGCTGTTCTGGGACTTGCTTCTTTCATCACATTCCGCGTTTGGGATTCACCCTGTAGACACTGAAAGGTGTGGCTTGTTTGTTTCGTGCTCTGTTCCGTCCTGTGAGTGAGAACATGCGGTTGGCGTGTTGCTGCAGCTACTGAACACATGTCTGCTTTTAGCTGTGCTGAGATTGCTGCTCTGCACATGTGCACTCTTTTTTTTAAACGGAGTTTCTGTTGCCCAGGCTGGAGTTCAGTGGCACCATCCCGGCTCACTGCAACCTCTGTCTCCTGGGTTCAAGTGTTTCTCCTGCCTCAGCCTTCCAAGTAGCTCAGATTACAGGCAGAGAGGTTCGGGGACAACCCCTGGGAGGGTCCTCAGAGCCTCAGCACAGCCCACAACCACGCCTGACTAATTTTGTATTTTTGGTAGAGACAAGGTTTCACCATGTTAGCCAGGCTGGTGTCAAACTCCTGACCTCAGGTGATGCCTTGGCCTCCCAAAGTGCTGGGATTCCAGGCATGAGCCACAGCGCCTGGTCACACACACGCAGTCTTGTGAGCACTTCTCTGTCCCAGAACAGAGTTGCTGGTTGTAATTCAAGTGTGTGTTCAGCTTCTCCAGTGAGTGCCAATTTATTTTCTGAATGATGGCTCCAGCTGCGCCGTGAGTGGGACGGTTTTGGCTGCTCCACATCTTCATCAGCATCTGGTGTTGTGCAACGTTGGGACTTCGGGGAAGCTGCTGAGGGCGAAACGGTGTCTCATTGTGACTTTAATATTCGTCCCTGTTCCCAAAGAGAGGGGGCGTCTCCTGGTGTCTCCGACGAAGCCACGCTCCAACGGCTCCAGTCCACTGGCTGGGGTAGCTTGCCTTGCTCCTGCTGACTTGCAGACGCCCTCGTGTGCTGAACCCAGTCCTGCGGCCGTTAAATCATGAAAGTTCTCCTTGCTCCTCTGGGGTTACATCTGAGTAATCTGCTATGAGATCATCAAGATACTCTCCCCTCGTGCTTCCTGAAGGCTTTCTGGTTTTGCTGATCACAGCTTCGATCCTCCTGGAGGTGGTGCTTATGTGCAGGACATGAGGAGAGGCTCCGGCTCACCTTTTCCTATGTGCAGAACCAGCTGTCCCAGCGCCACTTGTCACATGGCCCCCTGTGCAGCGTCCACGCAGCCTCCCACCCCACGCAGGCTAGCTGCAGCACAGGGCTCTGTTTGGGGTCTCTCTTCATTAACTGAGCACCCTCCACCGCTCAGGCCTCCTCTCCAGAGCCTTCGAGCATGGCTTGACCTCCAGGAAGAGGGACCATGCCTTCCCAAAGTGCCAGGATTACAGTCCATTCCTCTGTGGGGCTGTTCTGTGTCCTTTGCTTGACCGTGGAAATTTTATTTCATTTTTATTTATCTTTTGAGACAGATTCTCGCTCTATTGCCAAGGCTGGAGTGCAGTGGTGGGATCTCGGCTCACTACAAACTCTGCCTTCCAGATTCAAGCAATTCTCCTGCCTCAGCCTCCCAAGTAGCTGGGACTACAGGTGCACGCCACCACACCCGGTTAATTTTTGTATTTTTAGTAGAGATGATTTCGCCATATTAGTCAGGCTGGTCTTGAACTCCTGACCTCAGGTTATCTACCCACCTGCCTCAGCCTCCCAAAGTGCCAGGATTACAGGCATGAGCCACGGTGCCGAGCCCCATGGAAATTTTAGAACCAGCTTCTCCCATCTCCTTTTATTTGTTTATTTATTTATTTATTTAGAGACAGACTCTTACTCTGTTGCCCAGGCTGGAGTGCAGTGGCGCAATCTTGGCTCACTGCAACCTCTGCCTCCTGGGTTCAAGTGAGTCTCCCATCTCAGCCTCTTGAGTAGCTGGGACTACAGGCATGAGCCACCACACTCAGCTAATTTTTGTATTTTTAGTAGAGACGGAGTTTCGGCATATTGGCCAGGCTGATCTTGAACTCCTCACCTCAATGGATCCACCTACCTTGGCCTCCTGAAGTGCTGGGATGATAGGTGTGAGCCACCAAACCCAGCCTCCTATCTCCTTTTATTAGAGATGGGGGCCTCACTATGTTGCCCAGGCTGGTCTTGAATTTCTAGCTTCAAGCAATCCTCCAGCCTCAGCCTCCTGAGTAGCTGGGAACTGATCTTCATAGTTTATTTGAATAAACACTGAAATTGATCCTTCTAGTCTTAAGATTTGAGAAAGTGACATTTGTCCTAATTGAGTTCCTTTCTCGGGAAACCAACCATCAGTGCTCGAAGATAGAACGGAAGAGCTAAAGCTCACCCATCACAGTATCTGGACAATGAGAAGCCAGGCCCCCAGTCCCTCCCACACCCATCAAGGTTGCCTGACCAACCACCAGCTTCCTGTGGACCAGCTCCTGTTTTCTCACACCTGGTTACATTGCTTCCCCGCTCTGTAAATCCCTCATTTTAGTCAGTCAGGGAGACGCATTTGAGACTGAGCGTGCATCTCCTTGGCTGCAGCCGGATGAAAGCTTTCTCCCCATCACTTCTTGTTGTCTCAGTGATGGCTTTCTGTGCAGCGAGCAGCAGGACCTGGACTGAACCCCTGGCATGTTGGTAACAACCTCCCTGCACCCCTGGCCTCTTCCCTGTAAGTTGGTAACGGGTCTTTGGTTTCCTTTTTTTAGCGACAGGGTCTGGCTCTGTTGCCCAGTCTGGACTGCAGTGGTGCAATCATAGCTCACTGTAGCCTCAAACTCTTGGCCTCAAGTGATCCTCCTGCCTCAGCCTCTCCAGCAGCTGGGACTACAGGTACATGGCTGGCTCCTCTGACTTTGTTTGGTTTTTGTTTTAGACAAGGTCCTGCTGTGTCGCCCAGGCTGGAGTACTGTGGCTCACTCTCAGCTCACTGCTACCTCCACTCCCCGGCTCAAGCGATTCTTGTGCTTCAGCCTCCCAAGTAGCTTGGACTACAGGTGGCTGCCACCACACCCAGCTCATTTTTGTATTTTCAGTAGAGATGGGGGTTCCCCATGTTGGCCAGGCTGGTATTAAACTCCTGGACTGAAGTGATCTGCCCTCCTTGGCCTCCCAAAATGCTGGGATTACAGGTGTGAGCCACTGCGCCCGCCCTCCTCTTTGGTTTTGATGTCACAATGGCCTGACCTGTAATCCCAGCTACTTTGGAGTAGCTGAGACTCCGGGCATACACCACTGTGCTGGCTTCTGAGCTACTATTTCAATTTATTTGATAGTTATAGTGCTAGGTGGGTTTTCTGTTTCTTCTTGAACCAATTTTGTATTTTTTCTCATTTCTTTTTTGTCTTTTGATATTTGTTCTTTTTATTTTTTTTTTTTTTGAGAGAGTCTTGCTCTGTTGCCAGGCGCCAGGCTGGAGAGTAATGGCGCAATCTCGGCTCACTGCAACCTCTGCCTCCTGGGTTCAAGCAATTCTCCTGCCTCAGCCTTCTGAGTAGCTGGGATTACAGACACACGCCACCATGCCCAGCTAATTTTTGTATTTTTAATAGAGACGGGGTTTCATCATGTTGGCCAGGGTGGTCTGGATCTCCTGACCTTGTGATCCTCCCACCTCGGCCTCCCAAAGTGCTGGGATTACAGGCGTGAGCCACTGCGCCCGACCGAGATTTGTTATTATTTTTAGAGACAGGGTCTCTGTTGCCCAAGCTGAAGAGCCGTGGTACAGTCACAGCTCACTGCACTCTCCGTCTCCCAAGCTCAAGTGAGCCTCCCACCTTAGCCTCCCAAGTAGGTGGGACCACAGGTGCACATCACCACAGGCATCCAACTTTTAAATATTTTGTAGAGATCGGGGTCTCCCGCCAGGTGCAGTGGCTCACACCTGTAATCCTAGCACTTTGGGAGGCTGAGGTGTGTGGATCACTTGAGGTCAGGAGTTCAAGAACAGCCTGGTCATCATGGTGAAACTCCATCTTTAAATTAAATAAAATCAATAAAATAAAAAGAGATGGGGGTCTCCCTGTGTTGCCCAGGCTGGTTCCAAACACCTGGGCTCAAGCAGTCCTCCCACTTCAGCTTTCCAAAGTGCTGGGATTACAGGTATGAACATCCCATGTGGCTGATTTTGTTTTTTTTCTAGGAAGTTACTCACTCCAACTGAATTGCCAGAATCTCATTTAAAATGTTCTCTTAGAATCAGCTTAACTTCTGCAGCACGTGTGGCCATTTCCCTCTTTTTTATTCCTGATACCAATTATTTGTGCCTTATCTCTTTTTCTTGATTAATTCTAGCCAGATGTTTTGTGTACTTTTTCTCAACCAAATTTCTGTAATGTTTGTTTCCTATTTTACTAAATTTACTTTTTTTTTTTTTTAAGACGAGGTTTCACCATGTTGGTCAGGCTGGTCTCCAACTCTTGACCTCAGGTGATCCGCCCGCCTTGGCCTCCCAAAGTGCTGGGGTTACAGGCGTGCACCACCGTGCCCAGTTTTGGTTTTGTTTTGAGAGGGACTCTTGCTCTGTCATCCAGGCTGGACTGCAGTGGTGTGATCTCAGCTCACTGCAACCTCCACCTCCCAGGTTAAAGTAATTCTCCTGCCTCAGCCTCCCGAGTAGCTGGGACTACAGGTGTGTGCCACCAGGCCTGGCTTACAGACAGGGTTTCACCTTGTTAGCCAGGATGGTCTCATCTCCTGACCTCATGATCCACCCACCTCGGCCTCCCAGTGCTGGGATTACGGGCGGCTCCCTCTCACCTTCATCCACAGCCCTCTGACCCTCATTCCCATTTCCCATCTCCTCTCTCTCTGCGCTATGTTCTGGGTATTTCCTAAACTTTCTTTTTTTTTTAAAAATAAAGATGGGGTTTCACCATGATGGCCAGGCTGGTCTTGAACTCCTGACCTCAGCTGATCCACCCACCTTGGCTCCCAAAGTGCTAGGATTATAGGCGTGAGGCACCGCGCCCGGCCTCCTAAACTCTTTCAATTCTCTCTTTTTTTTTAAGAGATGGGGTCTTGCTTTGTTACCCAGGCTGGCTGGAGTGCAGTGGCACAATCATAGCTCACTGCAGCCTCAACCTCCTGGGCTCACGTGATGCCCCCCAGGGGCTGGGACCACAGATTCACCAGTGTGGGAAGAAAGTCGCCCAGGTGTCAAGGCAAGAGACTGAAGTCACTGTCTGTCCCAGAATCATAAATAACTGACTGCTTACTTTTAGCATTGATGCCAAATATGTTTAGAAACAATCATAATCAGTTACATAATCAATCTTATTAAATCATTATTATTAATCTTTAGTATTATAGCATAAAGACATTCTAGTCTTATAGTATAGAAACAACCAGGTGAAATATAATTAGGAACTGAAGGGACATCCTGAGGAGTGATCAGGAAACAAGAGTGAGAGCCTTGGGGTAACGCCAGCGCCTGGGGAGGCGCCCGTTACTCAGCAGGCAGGCCTTGGGGTAACGCCAGTGCCTGGGGAGGCGCCCATTACTTAGCAGGCCGTGAAGGGGAGTTTCCCTTTCACTGGGGGAGTTCAGAGACCACTCTGCTCTACTCCGCTCTTGAGGAAGGCCTGACACTAGCCAGGATGGCCGCAGACATCCGGGGGCTTAAACACCTCTCCATGGTGCTGCGTTCCGATGGTCACCATCCTTATCCACTTTCAGGTTCCACGTTCCTACCTGACACTAGACAGGCTGGCCGCGGAAATCCAGGGGCTTAAACCCTCTTCGTGGTGCTGTGCTCCGATGGTCACCATCCTCGTCCACTTTCAGGTTCCGCGTTCCCACCTGACACTAGACAGGCTGGCCGCGGACATCCAGGGGCTTAAACCCTCTTCGTGGTGCTGTGCTCCGATAGTCACCATCCTCGTCCACTTTCAGGTTCCGCGTTCCCACCTGACACTAGACAGGCTGGCCGCGGACATCCAGGGGCTTAAACCCTCTTCGTGGTGCTGTGCTCCGATGGTCACCATCCTTGTCCACTTTCAGATTCTGCTTTCCCACCTGACACTAGACAGGCTGGCCTCAGACATCCAGGGGCTTAAACACCTCTCCGTGGTGCTGTGTTCTGATGGTCACCATCCTCCTCCACTTTCAGGTTCTGCTTTCCCACCTGGCTCTCCTTTTAAGTTCTTAGAAATGGTAAGAAGTAAGAGTAGGGGAATCCTAAAAGCCTTTAACCTTTCTGATAAGTGTGTAGAAAAATGCTGACATATGTGCTGCTCTCTCGGGCAGCGGCTACCTGAGAAGGGCCCCTGTACTGTAAGCACGTGATTTACATGACCCTATCAATCACATCACATGAGTCACTCTCCGGCCCTGCCCCCTGCCTTGTATACAATAAATATCCAGGCATTGGGGACACTGCTGGACTCCGCCCCTTGGTGGCAGTGGTCCCCCAGCCTAGCTGAATTCTTCTCTTATCTCTGTGTCTGTGTCTTTCTTTCCTGCCATCTATTGTCTGCACACAAAAAAGCACCCACTAGACCCTGCAGGACTGGACCCTGCACACTAATTCCCCCCCTTTTTTTGGTAAAAGACGGGGTCTTGCCACATTGCCCTACCTGGTCACAAACTCCTGGGCTCAAGCCATTCTCCCACCTCAGTCTCCCACAGTGCTGGGATTATAGGCATGAGCCATTGCACCTGGCTTTTTTTTCCTTTTTTTGAGACTGCAATGGTGAGATCTTGGCTCACTGCAACCTCTGCCTCCCGGGTTCAAACAATTCTCCTGCCTCAGCCTCCCCAGTAGCTGGGATTATAGGTGCCCAACACCACACCCAGCTAATTTTTTTATTTTAGTAGAGACAGGGTTTCACCAGGTTGGCCAGGCTGGTCTCAATCTCCTGACCTTGTGATCTGCCCACCTCAGCCTCCCAAAGTGTTGGGATTACAGGCTTGAGCTGCCACACCCAGCAAGATCATGCTTTTTATGGAGTAAGAAACTATAAATACCATTCCTTGTTCCTATTTCCAGAAACCTCTTTTATCTCTGTAGATATATAAAACACTGTTACTTTATATTCTCTGATATTCCAGTATCTGTGTCTAGAGACTATCTGTTGTTTCTGCTGGGTCTCAGTGTACTATTTCCTTGAAGTGTTTATGAATTTTTAAAACTGGATATCTCATTTTCTTTTTTGTACAGATGGGGTCTCTCACTATGTTGCCCAGGCTGGTCTTGAACTCCTGGCCTCAAGTGCCGGAATTCCAGGCGTGAGCCACCGTGCCTGGCTGAGATGCCCCTTTTCCGTGGAACTTGGCCAACATGAAATCCTGAGGCCTGGTGTGGTTGTGTTCCTCTGGGGCAGATCCTCAACCAGGGCACTTCTGCCTCCAGGGACATATTTTGACATCCTGAGACGTTTGTGGGTGACACAACTGTGTGTGCACACACATGGATGATCCTGCGCATGTTACTAGCACCTCATGGATACAGGCCAGGGATGCTGCTCACATCCTGGATGGAGACTGACACACCAGCGTCACCAGGGTGGGCTCCAGGCAGGGTCTGCATGTACCTCTGCCAGCCACCTGGGCCCTGCCAGCAGGGGCCACTTTACCTTCTCAGCCCGTGTCCTCTCGGAACACACACTAGCCTGATTTCAAGCTGTAAACTTGGAGGACCTATTTTTCTTCACCTTGCATGGAACCCCAAGGCTGAGAGGCAGTTTTTCCGGAGGTGCCAGCCTATCTCACATTCCTGCTTTAGCTTCGGGGTCCAGCTCTCTGTGGGCGGTCTCCTGATGAGGTCACCCTGGGACTGACATGGTTGGGTCTCCTGCTTCCAGTCCTGTAAGGATGCCAGGATCCCCCAGGGCATGGCAGGCACACTCAAAGACAGATGTGGGGAGGCCCTGGTGGGCAGACCCCAGCCTGCTGCTGATGGGGGGCACGGGCCTTTGGGACCCTCTCCCTTTCCTGCCCAGGAGGTCCAGGCCTGGCATCCTCATGTCCCCTGGAAAGCCCACTCCAATCCTCAGGCAAGGAGGGCAGCTGTACCCTGGGTTGGCTTTGGCCCGTCTTGGGATACCCCTGGCAGGCTGGGTGCAGCAGGGGACGTGGCTCCGTGGGGTTGCTCTAGGCAGGTGAATGTGGAGCTGGGTTCCAGAAGGGAGTTGCTACACTGCCTACCAGGACCCCTCCTGTGGGACAGTGCACCAAAGTACCCTGGACATGAGGGGTCCCTGCACCCCATACACACTGACCCCACATGGAGGTGTCTGACCCTGCACCAGGGTCCCTGCACCCCATACACACTGACCCCACATGGAGGTGTCTGCGTCCCACACACACTGACCCTGTACTGGGGTCCCTGCACCCCCCACACACTGACTCCACATTGGGGGCCCTGGGCTGCAGAACCTGCCCATGACATTGCTGTGCCCCTGGCTCTGGTGGCACTGGGTCCCCCACCAGTGACCACCCCAGCACCCACAGGACTGGGCCGGGGCAGGGCGTGACACCCAAGAGGACCTGCCCCAGCCTCCTCCTATACTCTGGGGCTTCTCCTTTTCCTTGGCTGAGGGAAGTAGGCTCTCCCTGCTGAAACCTGGGGTCAGGCTAGGCATGGGAGGAAAGGGGGGTGAGCAGGACCCCAGACTTCAGGAATCCTGAGTGGCGGGGACAGGCTCTGCCTGCAACATGCCTGGGAGCTGTCTGGGGGCCCAGGCTGACCGCCCCCCCACCTCCTGTGGATACGGCCCTCCTGGGGAACCAGGCTCAGGTTGTTCTGTGGGACTCCACGCGGGGCAGCGTCCTGGCCGGGGTGAAGAAGGCCACACCCGGGGTCTACACACACAGCCCAAGCTCTCACCCACCTGGCTCCCCGATCCGCTCAGCCAGAGTCCCTCAGCCTTGGCCAGGACCTGAAGTCCGACCGCCGTCCCTGGGGCTCCCCTGCCAGGAGGGCAACCCCACTTGGGGGCACCCCACCCCCTCCATTGCTCTGTCTGAGCCACAGCCACCCTGTCCTGCGCCCAGGCTGATTGAGGGAAGCTGTCCGGGACCCGCATCGGAGCCGCCAGCTCCCTCTGCTGGCTGCTGTCAGAAGTGCAGCCTGGCATGAAGAGCGCCTCTCCCTGGAGACGGGACGGTGCAGCACCGTGGGAAACGCAGGGACAGAGATCTGGTAACTCGTGGAGGGGTCCCCCACTGTCCACTGACAGCGGCAGGAGTCGCTGCGAGCTATGCAGACTCAAGAGAGCCTCAGCCCACGTCAGCACCAGGAGCCAAAACAGAGTCAAGGGCTCAGTGCCAGGCTGGGGCAGGCCTGAGGAGCCTGGGTGGCAAGGGGGACAGGAAGGCGCCCACTCAGGGACTGGGCCTGGGCCTGCCGGGGTCTCCAGACAGAGAGCGTGGGTGCAACGGGGCGCCTGCCCTCGAAGGGCTGAGTGTCAGGCCAGCCCCGGGGCCCACTAGCCCCTCACGGGCTAGATGAAGGTGGAGTCCAGAGTCCCCCCGTCCTGCTGGCTCAGGGCCCGGGCCTCAAACAGCTGCTTAATGAGCTCCGACTTCTCCTGCTCCAGCTGTGTGATGCGCTCACTCTTCTCCGTCACCTCCTGGGCAGGTACGCTGTTGGTCAAGGCCTGCGGGGCCTCACCCCCAACCCCATGCCCCTCCCCACTGCCTTACCTGGGTGAGGAGTCCCCACCCACACCCCTCCTGGCTGCCTTACCTGGGTGAGGAGTCGGTTTTGCTCTTTCAGAATGAGGATGGTCTGCTGCTGCCAGCCTGGGGATGGAGTCGACGGCAGGGCAGGGCAGGGGGGCCCAGAGGACGTTGGCAGGGCCTGCAGGAAGGTAGGATTAGGCAGGTCGGGACGAAGTCCGGGGAGCATTAACCTGGCCTGGGCCCCAGCATGGGCGTGGAGGTTTGGGGCACACTCACCTGGCTGGCACAGGCTGCAGCCAGCAGCTCCCCCAGGCACCGGGCCACCTCCTGTACCTTGGGCAGGAGCCGCCCCAGTGGGCGAGGGCTCTCTGAAGCCCCAAAGTCCTGGGGAGAAAACAGAGGACAAGTGGTCAGAGAGGAGGGCCAGCCAGGGCCAGCACTGTGACTTGATGGGGGTCCCCATAGGTGGCTCTCCTTGCCCCCAATGCTGCTGAGAGCCTAGATGGGTCCCAGGGGTGTTGCTGAAGTGGGAGCTGTGCCCAGAGCACCTTAGCCCCTAAGAATAGGGCAGCACCAGGGGAGAAAAGGGATGTCCCAGCTCCCTGGGTGGAATTGATAGCCACTGTGTCCTGGAATGGGGCAGCCGTAATAGGGGTGCCTGGGGCTAGCTGGGGTCCCCATGTGTGGGGACCTGTGGCCTGGGCAATGGCACTCACGGTGCTGGCTCTGCTCTGGCTCAGGCGGCGCTGACGCTCCTGCACTCGCTGCAGCTGCTGCTGGTACCAATCACGGCCCCGCGCCATCATCTCCAGACCCTGCAGCAGCACCTCCTTCTCCTGCTCCAGCTCCTTCATCTGCTTCAGCTGCAACACGCACATTTACATGGTGTGCCCAGCCTCCGTGAGCATGCGGCACATGTACCCCCCCGTATACCCCTCATGAGCACATATACCCTCCGAGAGCATGCACATGTCCCCACAGGCACGTATACCCCCCCTAGCACACACATATCCCCGCAGGCACGAGCCTGCCTGTGCATGGGCCCCAGAGCTACCAACACAAATGCAGCAGCAAACCCAGGCACAGATGCACACTTCTGAGAACCCCTGCACATGTGAGCCCCATGCCTCCTGCTGAGGGGTCCTGGCCTTTCTCAGCCCCTCCACTCAGGCCTCCCTGGGCAGAGGGTAACTGACCCCTGAGCTCAGCCTGCCCTCCTAGGGTCTGCCTGTGCTGAGCACACCGCTGGTGAGCTGGGCTGGCTTGCAGCAGTGATCTGGTGAGGTGGGCTGGGGAGCCACCCATAGCTGCCCTAAATGACCTTTTGACCTCTGTCTGCCTGACCCTGGGCCATCCCTCCAAGGGATTCAAGCCCAGGTAGGGAGACAGATGTACAGAGCTGACCTTACTCCCACTACGGGCTTCCCCAGGACCAAGACCCCCTGCTCCCACCCCAGCCTTCAGCCTCAAGGCAAGAGGGAGAGCCCTGCAGAGCCCCAGCCCCTGCTCACCAGGCCGCAGTCCACGCCACTGGTGATGGTGTGCCTCCGACGTTCCCCTCGGGCACGGGGGGCCCGCTGGGCATCCCCTGAGTCTGCCTCCAGGGCTCTGCAGGCCGCTGCACCTGGGGTGGGGAGGCACAGACCAGGCTTACCTCCAGACCTGCCTGGCTGGGCTCTGCTGAGGTGCAGCGGCCTCCACATCTCGGCTCACCCTCAAGGTCTCAGGCACCAGCCTGGCGTGACCCACGTGTCACCTCTGAGCCAGGCTGGAGTTTGGTCCCTCTCCCCGGTCCAGCTCCGCACACTGGCTTGGGGAGGGCTGCCCACCAAGCCTGCCTGTTTGCTCATATATACTCCCTGCCCCCACCTTGGGCCGTGAGCTCCCTGGGGCCAGGGGCCTCATCCAACTCTTTTCTGCACCCCCCTGTGCCCAGAACATTGCTGGCACACCTGGGTCTCCAAGGCAGCTGGGTAAGGGAGGAGTGCGTAGGGGGTTCTGGTCCTGACTATTCCTCTCCCATCTGCCTGGGGCCCTGTAGGGCGGCAGGAGATGTGGGCGAGAATGACGGAAACTTAACTTTTCCCAGGATGGTGAGTAAACAGAAAGGTAGTCGTGCACGGGCAGGTACGATGGCCTGAAATCCCAGCATTTTCAGGGCTGAGGTGGGTGGATCACTCAAGCTCAGGCGTTCAACACCAGCCTGGACAACATGGCGAAACCCCATTTCTTCTTTCTTTCCTTCCTTTTCTATTCTTTCTTTCTTTCTTTTTTTTATTTTTGAGATGCGTTTCACTCTTGTTGCCCAGGCTGGAATGCAGTAACACAATCTCAGCTCACTGTAGTCTCTGCCTCCCAGGCTCAAGTAATTTTCCTGCCTCAGCCACCCGAGTAGGTGGGATTACAGGTGCCTGCCACCATGCCTGGCTAATTTTTGTTTTTGTTTTTTTGAAATGGAGTTTTGCTTGTGACCCAGGCTGGAGTGCAGTGGCGCAATCTCGGCTTGCTGTAACCTCCACCTCCCTGGTTCAAGCGATTCTCCTGCCTCAGCCTCCCGAGTAGCTGGGATTACAGGCACGCACCACCGTGCCTGGCTAGGTTTTGTATTTTTAGTAAAGATGGGGTTTCGTCATATTGGTTAGGCTGGTCTCGAACTCCTGAACTCGGGTGATCTGCCCACCTCAACCTCCCAAAGTGCTGGGATTACAGGTGCAAGTCACTGTGCGTGGCTAATTTTTGTATTTTTAGTAGAGACGAAGTTTCACCATGTTGGGCAGAATGGTCTCTATCTCCTGACCTCGTGACCCCCTGCCTCAGCCTCCCAAAGTGCTGGGATTACAGGCATGATCCACTGCACCTGGCCCTTTTTTCTTTCTTCCCTGAGACCAGGTTCCACTCTTGTCACCCAGGCTGGAGTGCAATGATGTGATCTTGGCTCACTGCAACCTCTGCCTCCCAGGCTCAAGCAATTCTCCTGCCTCAGCCTCCTGAGTAGCTGGGATTACAGGTGCCCACCACCATGCCCAGATAATTATTTTATTTTTTAGTAGAGATGGGGTTTCACCATGTTGGCTAGGCTGGTCCTGAACTCCTGACCTCAGGTAATCTACCCACCTCAGCCATCCAAAGTGCTGGGATTACAGGTATGAGCCACTGCACCTGGCCAGCAAAATCCCATTTCTATTAGAAATACAAAAATTAGCCAGATGCAGTGGCATGCACCTGTGGTCCCAGCTACTTGGGAGGCTGAGGCAGGAAGATTGCTTGAGCCTGGGAGGCAGAGGTGCCACTGAGCTGAGATTGTGCCACTGCACTCCAGGCCGGACGAAAGAGCAAAACTCCATCTCAAAAAAAAAATAAAGTCTCTTGCTGGGCACAGTGGCTCACACATGTAATCTCAGCACTTTGGGAGGCTGAGGCAGGTACATCACTTGAGGTCAGGAGTTTGAGACCAGCCTGACCCAACATGGTGAAACCCCATTTCCACTAAAAATATAAAAATTAGTCAGGGCCTAGGTGTGGTGGCTCGCGCCTGTAATCCCAGCACTTTGGGAGGCCAAGTCGGGCGGATCACGAGGTCAGGAGTTTGAAAGCAGCCTGGCCAATATGGTGAAACCCCCTCTCTACTAAAAATACAAAAATTAGCTGGGTGTGATGACAAACGCGTAGGCCCAGTCACTCAGGAGGCTGAGGCAGGACAATCGCTTGAACCTGGGAGGCAGAGGTTGCAGTGAGCCAAGATCGAGTCATTGCACTCCTGCCTGGTGACACAGCAAGACTCTGTCTCAAAAATTAGCCAGGTGTGGTGGTGCACGCCAATAATCCCAGCTACTCCGGAGGCTGAGACAGGAGAATCGCTTGGACTTGGGAGGTGGACTTTGCAGTGAGCCGAGATCATGCCACTGCACTCCAGCTTGAGCAACAAGAGCAAAACTCCATCTCAAAAAAAGAAAAAAAAAAAGTGGCCAGGCTCAGTGGCTCACACGTATAATCCCAGCACTTTGGGAGGCCTAAGTGGGCAGATCATGAGGTCAGGAGTTTGAGAGAGACCAGCCTGATCAACATGGTGAAGCCCTGTCTCTACTAAAAATACAAAAATTAGCCAGGAGTGGTGGTGGGTGCTTGCATTCCCAGCTACTCAGGAGGCTGAGGCAGGAGAATCGCTTGAACCTAGGAGGCAGAGGTTGCAGGGAGCCGAGATTCACGTCACTGCACTCCAGCCTGGGTGACAGAGTCAGACTCTGTCTCAAAAATAAAAACCTGCAGCTGTGTGTGATAGGCCAGGCCATGCACAGGTAGACGTGCCTGGTGTTCTGGGACACCTGCTCTGAAGCTGGCCTGAGGGCTTCCCCTGGGGGCAGCAAGAGCATCATGCTGGTGCCACTCCAGCCCAGCTTCCTGGTTAGGAAGTACGTTTGCCTTCCCAGTCTACAGGAGACATGGGTACAGCTGTGGAGGAGGGCACCCTCCAGCCTCCAGCCATCGCCCCAGCACCAGACACATCCTTGGAGGCTGTGCCCCTGCACCTGGTGATATAAGAACTGGGCCCAGGTAGGCATGGCAGAGAGCCTGGCTCCATGCAGGCCCAAGCTCTCACTCCAGCCTTCGGTGCTGAGCGGTGGCAGCTCTGGGGCAAGACAGTGGGAGTCACACAGCCTCTAGGAGGTGGGGGTAGAGAACATATGGACAGAGGGAGGCTGAGGAGGAAGCCCTAGGACGCCTGGCCTGGTCTGTGCAATCGAGTTCATAGAGCAGCTCCCGGGTCCCTGATGACAGCATGGTGGGTGTCAAGCTGGATGGCCTCTAGGTGGGGGCAGCCCAGCCCCTCCAGGGCCTGGGCCAGCCTGGAGCAAACACGCAGTCCCAGGTAGGAACAAGGAAAGAGACCCTGAGCTTCTAGGCTGTGAGCTTGGAAGGCTGTGTGTGTCAAGAGGCATTCTGGGAGTTGGGGTGACCCCAGAGCTCCAGATTTGGCACCCCAAAAGTCAGCTGTGTCAATCAAACATGACACGCCACTTGTCTGGCCCTCTGTTTGCCTGTGAGAAGGTGACAGCTAGAGCCCTAGCCACGTGACCTTCAGAGAGGTGTGTTACGTGACCCAGGGCCACGTGGGGCATCAGAGCAGGGCTGGACTGCAGGCTTAGGCTTCCAGACCCCAGGCCCGGCCACTGTGTGCGATCCATGGTTGATTTCACACCGCATGGCCACATGATGATACTGACCCTGCTTTGGAGCCAGCTACACTCCAAAGCCTCCTCACCACAGAACATGGGGTTCACCAGCCTGGGACAGCTGCTGGATCAGTTCACCAGGGAGGCCAGGGCCACCGTGGCCGCAAACACCATTTGCAGGGCTGGTGAATATGGCTGAGTTGGGGGAGCGGTCCAAGGAGGATGGCAGAGCAGTGGGGACCGATAGTGGCTGCTGGTGAGCAGGCTGCACCTGGCAGAAGAGGTGCACTGGCTGAATGGGCTGTGGGGCCTGGGGCTCCTCTGGGAGCCTGGCCCCCCACCCCCAGCCATAATGCAGGTCCTGTTCCCAAGGCAGGCACTGGGTGGGGGGAGACAGGGGCCCATTCAGCGATCTCCCGTCACTGCCAACTGGACTGGAAGTCAGGAGAGGAGTCTGCCAGCAGTCCTCAGGGACTACAGCCTGTGTCCCTCCATGGCATCTGCCATGGGACAGCCTTACTGGGGTGCAGGAGACCCACCCACGCTCCTGCCCATCCTGGCAACAGGACCAGGTCCTCTGGGGCCACCTGCAGCAGCCTCTGCCTGCCTGGACCTCAGTGGGGTCAGTGGGCCCAGCCCCCCTGGCTGAGCTGTCAGACTGAGAAGGGGGACCCTCTCTCTGAGAGGGAGGCACCTCTGCCAGAGAGACAAGGAGGCTGAGGGCCCAGGTATGCCCAGGTGCAGAAAAGGTACTGGAGGTGGGGAGCCCAAGCTCAGACTTGGCACAGGGTGGGCTCCCTGTGGGTTTTCTAAGTCCCCTGCCACCCACCCTGCGACCCCACCCCCACCCCGCCCCTGTTGGCCTTACACTGTGGCGGGAGAGGGGCTGGCTTGCCTCCCTAACTCCTGGGCTGACGTCAACAGGCATGAAGCCCCTTTCCCTCCAGGCCCACGAAGACCCGCTCCCCAGCCCGGTCCCTCGTGGAAGATGCACGGGCAGTAGCTGCGGGACTCCGCTTTCTGCCCAGACCCGGGGAGAGCTACGAGGGGGCTCCGGGGGCCGCTCGGAATTCACCTGCGTCCGAGCTCGGGCTCCGTTCCAGCGCCACGCTCTGGGGTCGCTCGGGCTCCGCCGGGCAGGCCGCCGCCTCGGCCAGGGCGCACAGCTGCTCGGGGCTGCGGGCCGCGCCGCTGGAGCCGGCGGGAGGGGCGCCCGCGCTCAGAAGCAGGGGCTTCCTCTCCAGGACAGTCCGCGGCTCGTCCGCCGGCGCGAATACCAGGCGCTGCGGCGGCCGCGGCGGCGGCGGCGGCGGCTGGTCCCCGGGCCGGACCGGGGCGCGCGTGGGATCCCGGGGGCCGCCGTCGGCGCTCAGCAGCGAGGAGCGCAGGCCGGCCACGAAGCGCTCGAAGGTCAGGTAGCCGCTGGCCGGGGCCACCCGGCGCAGGCCCTCGAGCACGCCGCAGGGCAGCTCGCGCGCGTCGGCGCCCTGCCAGCGGGACTCGATCTCACGCAGGTGCACGCAGCCGCGTCGTCGGTCGTCCAGGATGTCGAACAGGGTGCGCAGGCTCTGCAGGAAGGCGCGCGGGAGCCCCTCGGTGCTGGGCGCGGGCGCAGGCGCGGAGAGAGGCACGCGGCCCCGCTCGGCCGTGGCGGCCCCAGCCATGGGCTCGAACTCCGCGTCCACCCGCGTGCGTTCCGCGAGGCCCCACGGCGGGGCCGGCCCGGCGCGCTCAGCCCGCGGCGACAATAGCCACCACTTTTGAACTGGGCCCTCCTCGCGGCGTCGGCCCTCATTAGCATGCGCGGCGGCCATTGGCCGAGGCCGTTCCGTCTGCTCCCCGATTGGCTGAGAGGCGGTTTGATTTTTTTTTTTTTTTTCCGCCGAGGGGCCCTGGGAGGCGCGCGGAGGCCCTGGGCAGGCGGAACTGGATCCCCAGCTCCTGCTCCGTTCCGGCCTCGCGGGCCTCCCTTTCTGCCCCGCCCCAGCCCCACAGCCCTCCTGCCGCGGCTCAGCCTTTTCTCCGGTCCAGCTGTGGCTGGCTGCCCCGGCCACCTCTCCAAGGGGCGGGGCCTTTGACCCTACAAAAAGACCTGTCCCCAGGAGCCTTGTGGGGTAAGGATGGGGCGCACCCCCTCCAAAGGTCCCACTTTCCCCCTCTAGCTCCCTGACCACAAGCACTGGCGACCCTGCGGCCCCCTTCTTTTCCACCAGGAGGGCCCCAGGAGGATCGTAGGCTCCAGCCAGCTGGGCGCTTCCTGTTCACAGAGGCCTCTCTGTCCCCACCGCTGCTAGCTCCTCCTCTGGCCCCTCGGGACAGTCTGGCCTGGCCTGCCCGCTGCAGGACAAAGCCAGTTTCTCCTGTGTCCCCAGATCCCCATCTGGTGACCAGCTCCCCCACCTCTTGCTCTCCTCTGCTCCTTCCCCGGGCTGGACACCTCCAGCTGCTCTCCTGACTCCCAGAGCCTTGTCCCTCTGCCTCTGCTGTGTTTCCAGCTGGGATCTGGTCACTCTGTCTCCATCTGGTCAGTCCTCATGGGAGGTGAGAACAGGCCTTACCCAGCGTTCTAGCTCTGGGAGCCCATCTCAGGGCTGGCTGGTAGCACCGTCTAGGTGCCAGGGAGGTGTTCAGGATACAAACACCCTCTCCAGAGAGGCCCCCAACCTGGGACTTGCCTTGGCCCTCTGCGGGCCTCCCTCCCTCCCTCCCTCCTGGGCAGGCCTCAGCTGACGTGTCAAGCCTTAGGAGCAGCTTCCCAGGCCAGGGAGCGTCCTGGGTCCACTTCTCTTCTGGATCACTCACTCTAAGTGGGACTTTTTCATGGTAAGGAATGTTGGAAGGACATAAGAAGCTCTGAGCCTGGGGTAACTGATCAGAGCTCAGTTCTGGAAGCCACCAGCTTCCCCTTGAATGGCAGGTCTGCTCAAAAACCCAGCACAAGGCCAGGGCGTAAGGATCACTTGAGCCCAGGAGTTCAAGACCAGCCTGGGCAACACAGGGAAACCCTGTTTCTGCAAAAAATTTTAAAAATTAACCAGGTATGGTGGTGCATGCCTGTGGTTCCGGCTACTTGGGAGGCCGGGGTGGGAGGATCCCTTGAACCCAGGAGGTCGAGGCTGCAGTGAGCTGTGCTTGAGCCCCTGCTCTCCATCCTGGGTGACAGAGTGAGACCTTATCTCTACAACAAAACAAAACAAACCAGCACAAGACACAGCCCTTTGTTCTGCAGCTTGCGTCCCCGAGGCTTCCAGCACAGCCCTCACCACTGGCTTGGGGTCACTGCACCCCCTCACCTCCATGCCCCTGCTCCTGGTGGCTTTTCTCTCTGGAAGGCCCTTCCCCTCTGCTCCAGCTGATTGCACCGCATCATTCACAACTCTGCTCCAGCCCCGATCCCCTTCCCCGTGAAGCCTGGTTAGATGCCCCAACCTTCAGAGCACTGAGCGGTTTTCTTCTGGGCCGGGGGCTGTCTACCCTGGCTATTTGGAAGCAGGGTAGGGCTCCCTCTAGGCCTGGCATTGGCCTGGCCCACAGTGGGTGCTCTGTGGATGGCACTGGGGAGCCTTATCCAGTGAAGTCACATGGGAAACACCATCCTTGAGTGGGCACCAAGACAGGCTGAGGCCTAAGGGATGGGGAAGGCCTGGGAATAGCTCAGTAGGATGGCAGTGGAGGCCAGCAGTGAGGAAGGCACTGCAGCTCAGGACAGCATGGCCAGCAGTGTCCAGGCCAGGCCAGCCACGGCCCCAGATGGAACTGAACCCACCATACAGAACTGATCTTCAGCCATCACAAACTACTGGAGTAGAAAACGCCATTCATTCATTCATTGTTTTGTGCGGACAAAATAAGGGCTTTCACACCATCCAGAGCCTTGTGGGAGGCGGCCCCAGTTGGTCCTTGGTCTGTGGGTTTCCCTGTGCCCCAGTTGAGTGTTGGAGGGATGTATAAAAAAGACTGGAGGCTGGGTGCGGTGGCTCACGCCTGTAATCCCAGCACTTTGGGAGGCCGAGGCGGGCGGATCACCTGAGGTCAGGAGTTCGAGACCAGCCTGATCAACATAGAGAAACCCTCTCCCTACTAAAACTATAAAATTAGCCAGGCATGGTGGCGCATGCCTGTAATCCCAGCTATTATGGAGGCCGAGGCAGGAGAATTGCTTGAACCCAGGAAGTGGTGGTTGTGGTGAGCCGAGATCACGCCGTTGCCCTCCAGCCTGGGTGACAAGAGTGAAACTTCATCTCAAAAAACAAAGACTGGAGGCTGTGCCCGGCGTTGGGCGTGAGGCTGAGTTGTGGCCCGGCGTCCCTCCCGTCCTGAGCTCCAACCACTTTTTCCTGGCACTCCGCTTTCCAGCCTGGCCTGATACTGTCCTAGTCCTTCAGCTTGTTGTGTTGCTCTCACTCCTGGGGTCCCATGCAGTCCCTGTACTTTTGGACACCCCATCCCAGCTGTAATTGTGTTCTCACTGTGCCAGCCTGGCCCAGAGGCAGGAAGACTGGCCCCTGAACCCCTGATATATCGCCAGCACTGGCACTAAGTGAAGAACTGGCAGCAGCTGCCCTGCACCTGGGCCTCCCAGGGCTCCCCATCTGCACTCCTGGCCTCTGAGCCCCTTGGGAAGACAACTACCTGGCCACAAGGTGGTCCAGGAGGCTACTGCCCACCTCAGCCTTGCGGGCATTCCCACCCATCTGCCTAGGTAGGGTCGTCCCTCCCCTTCTGGCAACGCAGTGCCTCTGGCTGCACAGACCTTGGTTTTCCAAACTGTCTGTTACAGCCCAACCCACACCTTGAGGTGGGATTTGAATCACCTGACCTGAAGGGCCCAGGGTTCATGTCCTGACACCTGCCTCCGAGAGACCTGTGCCTCCTGTGCTGCCCAGCCCTGCAGGGGTGATAAGCTTTCCCTTGCACTCTGGCCTGGGCATGGAGCCCGCTCTGCTCACCTGACTCCGGGTGTGCCATGCCTAACCTCCAGCTCCAACGTCCACCTGCTGATCTTCACCCACCACAAACTACTGGAGTAGAACAGACCGTTCCTCCCTTTCTTCATTCATTTGTTCATTCATTCCTTCAGCAGGTACGCCCTGAACATTTCCTGTTGCCCAGTCACAGTTTAGGCCTGTGTTCAGCACTCGTTTGTTCAGTCAGCAAACTTTGACTGAGCACCTGCTGTATGCTGCACTGACTGAGCGCCTGCTGTATGCTGCACTGACTGAGCGCCTGCTGCGTGCTGGATTGACTGAGCGCCTGCTGCGTGCTGGATTGACTGAGCGCCTGCTGCGTGCTACACTGACTGAGCGCCTGCTGTGTGCTGAGTGCCTGCTGCGTGCTGCACTGACTGAGCGCCTGCTGTTCTGCCCTGACTGAGCACCCGCCACGTGCTGCACTGACTGAGTGCCTGCCACATGCTGCACTGACTGAGCGCCTGCTGTGCTGCACTTACTGAACGCCTGCTGTGTGCTGCACTGACTGAGCGCCTGCTGTTTGCTGCGCTGACTGAGCGCCTGCTGTGTGCTGAGTGCCGGCTGCGTGCTGCATTGACTGAGCGCCTGCTGCTTGCTGCACTGACTGAGCGCCTGCTGTGCTGCACTGACTAAGTGCCTGCCGCATGCTGCACTGACTGAGGAGTACCTGCTGTGTGCTGCACTGACTGAGCGCCTGCTGTGTGCTGCATTGACTGAGCGCCTGCTGCTTGCTGCACTGACTGAGCGCCTGCTGTGCTGC
>CM052648.1:28462824-28501155 GCA_028533165.1 Leontopithecus rosalia | reverse complement strand
GCCTGCCGCATGCTGCACTGACTGAGGAGTAACTGCTGTGTGCTGCACTGACTGAGTGCCTGCTGTGTGCTGCACTGACTGAGCGCCTGCTGTGTGCTGCACTGACAGAGCCCCTGCTGTGTGCTGAGTGCCTGCTGCGTGCTGCACTGACTGAGCGCCTGCTGCGTGCTGCACTGACTGAGCGCCTGCTGTGTGCTGAGTGCCTGCTGCGTGCTGCACTGAGCGCCTGCTGCGTGCTGCACTGACTGAGCGCCTGCTGAGTGCTGCACTGACTGAGCGCCTGCTGAGTGCTGCACTGACTGAGTGCCTGCTGCGTGCTGCACTGAGCGCCTGCTGAGTGCTGCACTGACTGAGCGCCTGCTGAGTGCTGCACTGACTGAGTGCCTGCTGCGTGCTGAGTGTCTGCTGCGTGCTGCATTGACTGAGCGCCTGCTGTGTGCTGAGTGCCTGCCGTGTGCTGCACTGAGTGCCTGCTGCGTGCTGCACTGACTGAGCGCCTGCTGCGTGCTGCACTGACCGAGCACCTGCTGTGCTGCGCTGACCGATCGCCTGCTGCCTGCTGCGCTGACTGAGCGCCTGCTGTGTGCTTCACTGAGTGAGTGTGCTGCATTGATCTGAGGTGATGGGGGCAGAGCAGTGGCTTAAACAACGCCCTGCCTCTGCCGGCCGCAGTGGCTCACACCCGTAATCCCAGAACTTTGGGAGGCCAAGGCAGGCGAATCACAGGGTCAGGAGTTTGAGACCAACCTGGCCAACATAGTGAAACCCCATCTCTACTAAAAATAAAAAAATTAGCTGGGCCTAGTGGCAGGCGCCTGTAATCCCAGCTACTCGGAGGCTGAGGCAGGAGAATCACTTGAACCCGGGGGGCAAATATTGCGATGAGCAGAGATCCTGCCACTACACTCCAGCGTGGTGACAGAGTGAGACTCCATCTCAAAACAAAAACAAAAACAAAAAACACCCACCCTACCTTCATGGGTTCACTTCTTATGGGGGTGTTAGGCAGCAGAGAACACAGAAAGGCAACCTGCCACGGAGGACAGAATGGTGTTCGCTGAGCGGGCACAGCCTGGGCAGCTGAGGCTTGATGAAGCAGGCATCCAGCCAGGTGTTTCTCTGGGGACAAGCGGTCCAGGAGGGAGGAACAGGAAGCGCAGAGACCCTGAGGCAGGCCCAAGCCCCCGCTGGGAAAAGCAACTCCATGCAGGTCCAGGAGAATGCATTTGGGCTTTGCCACGGTGAAGCCCCCTTCCCAACCCAGTAAGGGCATGTGTGTGGAGGGAGGGCAGAACCCACCTGCCAGGAGACACACTGCCTGAGGGGTCAGCGGGGCCACATGAGGGAGATGTGAATTTTCATTTGGGTCCCAGATCACCGGCAGGGGTGTGTGAACCACAGCAGCTCCATCTTGAATGGGAGCTGGGTAAAGTAAGGCTGAGACCTGCTGGGCATTCCCAAATGGTGAAGGCATCCTAAGTCACAGTATGAGACTGGAGGATGGCACGAGATACAAGTCATAAAGACCTTGCTAATAAAACAGTTTGCAGTAAAGAAGCCGACCAAATCCCACCAAAGCCAGCATGGCATCAGCAGTGACCTCTGGTTGTCCTCACTGCTACACCCCACCAGCGCCATGTCAGTTTACAGACGCCATGGCCACGCCAGGAAGTTACCCTCTGTGGTCTGCAAAGCGGAGGCCCTTGTTTAGCACATCAGCAAAAAAGCATACAAATGGGTACCCAGCAGCCCTCAGGGCTGCTCTGTCTATACAGTAGCCATTCTTTATTCTTTTACCATCCTAATAACTTGCCTTCACTTTTCTCTATGGGCTTGCCCTGAATTCTTTCTTGTGTAAGATCCAAGAAGCCCCTCTTGGGGTCTGCACTGGGACCCCTTTCTTTAACAGCACGATTTGTATATATATATTTTTGAGACAGAGTTTCGTTCTTGTTGCCCAGGCTGGAGTGCAATGGCACGATCTCCACTCACGGCAACCTCTGCCTCCCAAGTTTAAGTAATTCTCCTGCCTCAGCCTCTCGAGTAGCTGGGACTACAGGCATGTGCCACCATGCCTGGCTAATTCTATAATTTTAGTAGAGACAGGGCTTCTCCAGACTGGTCTTCAACTTCCAACCTCAGATGATCACCCACCTCAGCCTCCCAAAGTGCTGGGATTACAGGCGTGAGCCACCGTGCCCTGCCTTCATTTTTCCTTTTAGACAGAGTTTCTGTCACCCAGTCTGGAGTGCGGTGGCACCATCTCAGCTCACTATAACCTCTGCCTCTCAGGTTCAAGTGATTCTTGTGCCTCATCCTCCCGAATAGCTGGCACTACAGGTGAATGCCACTACATCTGGCTAATTTTTGTGTTTTTAGTGGAGATGGGGTACCACCACCTTGCCCAGTCTGCTGTCGAACTCCCGGGCTCAAGAGATCATCCTGCCTCAGTCTCCCAGAGTGCTGGGATTATAGGCATGAGCCACTGCTCCTGGCCACCATTTGAATTCTTTTAAGCAGTCACATGTATTACTTTTAGACTTACCATAACTAGTTTCTAGGAGAAAGTTTTGTGCCCAATTTGCAGAAGCTACCCTTTCATGTTTTTCTTTTTCTTTTTTGGGGGGAGATGGAGTTTTGCTCTTGTTGCCCAGGCTGGAATGCAATAGGACAATCTCAGCTCACTGAAACTTCCGCCACCTGGGTTCAAGCGATTCTCCTGCCTCAGCATCCTGAGTAGCTGGGATTACAGGCACCTGCCACCACCACACCTAGCTAATTTTTTTGTATTTTTAGTAGAGAGGGTTTGTCCATGTTAGTCAAGCTGATCTCAAACTCCTGACCTCAGGTGATCCACCTGCCTCTGCCTTCCAAAGTGCTGGGATTACAGGCATGAGCCACTGCGCCCAGCCCCTTTCATGTTTTTCACTAGCAAAATATTGTATTTTTATTTATTTATTTATTTACTTTGAGACAGAGTCTCACACTGTCACCAGACGCCAGCCTGGCGTGCAGTGGAGCGATTTCGGCTCACTGCAACCTCCACCTCCTGAGTTCAAGTGATTTGATTCTCCTGCCTCAGCCTCCCGAGTAGCTGGGATCACAGGCGCACACCACCACGCCCGGCTATTTTTTGTATTTTTTGTAGAGACGGGTTTCACCGCGTCGGCCAGTCTGATTTTGAACTCCTGACCTCAGGAGATCCGCTCACCTCGGCCTCTGAAAGTGCTGGGATTGCAGCGATGAGCCACGGTGCCCAGCCACAAGCAAGATAGTTTAAAACCTGATAGTAAAATAACAATGTAGGCCATGGGCTGCGGAGGGTTCTGGTCACCTGGCAGTGGGAAGGTGGAGGTGTGGGCGGGACGGAGCCCCAAGCCGCGGAGTGGCTTCCTGCAGGCGCCCTGCTGGCATCCCGTCACCCAGTCTGGCTCCACCCTCCCAACAGCTCAACCGTAGCCCACGCCTCTTCAATGCACCCTGGCGGATGTTCTCTGCCCCAGGAGGTCTCCGCCCGCGTCTCGGTTAGCGCAGAAGTGGCCACGCCACTCTCAGGTTCAAAGCCTGTGCTGGGACAGAACTTAGCTTTCCCTGCGGGACGCCCCGGGACCCCTTCCTCCCTTAGCTCCTGAGGTTCCTCTGCCCACTCCTGAGGGTCCTGGGATCCCTTGGGGCGGGGCGCGGAGTGGACGGGGCTAGACGGGCTTGGGGCCTGGAGCAGGGCAGTAACGGGGACCGGAGCTTGAGGGACGAGGCCAGGGCGAGACACCGGAGCGGGTCCGGGGGACGGAGAGGGACAGCGGACAGGCTGCAGCGAGGGTGCTGGGCCCGGACTCCAGTCTCGGACGCGGGGGCTGGGGGGCGTGAACAGGGCGGGGTCAGAGAGAACTGGGACAGAATCCCCGGCCCCGAGCGGGGGTGGGCGGGCTTCGGGGCCGGGCGCGGGGCGGGGTCGAGGCGGGGCGCCCCGGACCCGCCCCGAAGAGGGTCTGCACCGCCCGCCCGGTCCCGTGACGCTGGTCAGTGGCGCGAGTCACGAGTGCCGACTGGACGGACGGCGGCAGCGACATGGCCTCGGAGCGAGACGTGCGCGCCCGGCTGCAGCGCTCTGGCCAGGAGCACCTCCTGCGCTTCTGGGCGGAGCTGGCGCCGGAGCCGCGAGCCGCGCTGCTGGCGGAGCTGGCGCCACTGGAGCCCGAGGCGCTGCGCGAGCACTGCCGGAGGGCGGCCGAGGCCTGTGCGCGTCCCCCCGGCCCGCCGCCTGGCCTGGCCGCGCGCCTGCGGCCCCTGCCCCCCGAGCGCCTGGGCAGCGCCAGCCGCAGCGACCCCAAGACGCGGCGGCGCTGGGAGGAGGAAGGTAGGAGGGGCGGAGGCCCCACGGAGGAAGTGGGAGCCGAGGCCGCGCTCGGGGAGGTGGAGTTCCCCTGCTACTTTGAGACGGGTCCCGCCTCACGCGTGCTGCCCCGGAGTCCCCGAGCCCAGGCCCCAGGGTTGGCTTGCCCTAAAGCGGAAGGGTGGGCGGGTCCGGCTGTCCCTTCACGGCACGCGTACCCCCAGGCTTCCGCCAGATCGCCCTGAACAAGGTGGCCGTCCTGCTGCTGGCGGGCGGGCAGGGCACTCGCCTGGGCGTGACCTACCCCAAGGGAATGTACCACGTGGGGCTACCCAGCCGGAAGACCCTGTACCAGCTGCAGGCGGAGCGGATTCGGCGGGTGGAGCAGCTGGCCGGTGAGCGCCACGGGATCCGCTGCACCGTGCCCTGGTGTGTCCTCCCTTCCCTGCCTCGGCCCGGAGGGACCCCTGCCCACGCGCCCCTTTTCTCCACCCGCTCCAGACGCGAGCCCCAACCCCGGCACAGCCCGGGACATTGGCCAGCATCCCACCAAAATGGGGCCTGGCCCCAGCCCCAACTGGACGCTGGACCCGGGTCCCCGATGCCAGCTCTGGTCCGAGCTCCGTCTGCCTGCAGGGCAAGGCGCGCTCACGGCCCGCTCATCGCTCCTCCCTCGCAGGTACGTCATGACCAGCGAGTTCACGCTGGGGCCCACCGCAGAGTTCTTCAGGGAGCACAACTTCTTCCACCTGGACCCCGCCAACGTGGTCATGTTTGAGCAGCGCCTGCTGCCTGCCGTGACCTTTGATGGCAAAGTTATCCTGGAGCGCAAAGACAAAGTTGCCATGGCCCCAGGTGTGGCCCGTTCCTGAGACGGGAGGGACCTCCCAGACCAGAGCTGGTAGTGTACCTGGGGGGTCCACGTGCCCGGGTTCGCGGCTGCCCCGAAGCTGTGTGGTCCCGGGTTAGGCGCCTCCTTCACTGGGCCTTGAGCCCCCCGTTTGTCACGTGGTACAACCACCGGGCTGCCTGGTTAAGGACTAGGGTGCCTCAGGCACAGGGCTGGGGCTTCACCCGCCTACAGCGCGTCCTAGACCCGCAGAGTGAGCCCTGAGGGGAGCTCTCGCGAGGCCCATTCCCTTCTCCGTCTGCAGACGGCAACGGGGGCCTTTACTGCGCGCTGGAGGACCACAAGATCCTGGAGGACATGGAGCGCCGGGGAGTGGAGTTTGTGCACGTGTACTGTGTGGACAACATCCTGGTGCGCCTGGCAGACCCTGTCTTCATCGGCTTCTGTGTGCTGCAGGGTGCGGACTGTGGGGCCAAGGTCAGCGCCCACCTGCACCGCTCCCCGCCCCGAGGCTGGCCCCGCCCTCGCGAAGCTCCACCCCTCACGCAGCCCCGCTCTCAGTCCCGGAGTCCATCCCTGGTCTCGGCTGCAGGTGGTGGAAAAGGCCTACCCCGAGGAACCGGTGGGCGTGGTGTGCCAGGTGGACGGCGTCCCCCAGGTGGTGGAATACAGCGAGATCAGTCCTGAGACCGCACAGCTGCGTGCCTCCGACGGGGGCCTGGTCTACAATGCAGGCAACATCTGCAACCACTTCTTCACCCGAGGCTTCCTTCAGGCCGTCACCAGGTGTGCGGCAGCAGATGGCCATGGAGTGCAGGCCAGAGCTGCCTGCACTGACCAGGGACCCGCGGGGTCCCAGTGAGCTGCGTGCCCTGGGCCACAGCGGCTGTGGTCAGGTGCAGCTGAAGGGTTGTGGTGGAGAAGGTATCCCACTCTTGCACAGGCAGAGATGCTGGAGGAACTGCCCTGGGGCCCATGGCGCTAACCTCTGCCCCAGGGCCTGCCAGTTTCTGTTTGCCTGGGCAGGGATGTGGCACGGGGCTGCAGGGAGGAGACCTGTGCCCACTCCTCCCTGGAGATCCAGCTCCACTCTGCTGCATCTGTGTGGTGTAATGTCCTTGCTGCCATCCTGTCTCACCCGCTGGGTGTGCTCAGAAATGGGGACAGAGCCCTCAGTGGTGCCCTATCTGATCTGTTTTTTTCTTCTCCTCTGCCCTCCCGTGCCCCAGGGAGTTTGAGCCTTTGCTGAAGCCACACGTGGCTGTAAAGAAGGTCCCGTACGTGGATGAGGAGGGGAATCTGGTAAAGCCACTGAAACCGAATGGGATAAAGATGGAGAAGTTTGTGTTTGATGTGTTCCAGTTCGCTAAGTTAGTAGTGGGGTTCATTTATTTTTCCGTTCTCTCCCTCAGTTTTGGTGGTGGGAACTGAGGCCCAGCTAGGCAGGGAGGTGGAGGCCTGGGGAGGGGGAGCCAAGGGGACTGTGAGCAGGTCTCGGCGAGAAGACCCCTGAGGGTTAGCAGTCCCCAAGATTGGGGCTTAGGGAGCCTCTGGGACAGCTCGAGTCCTGGGGCTGTGGATCTGGACATCTCCAATGTCCCTACCCAAAGTTAGGAACTGTCTCTGGCCAGGTTGCCAGGGCAGCTGGGAGGGCTTTTGGCTCCCGCGACAGGGGTCGCAGGGTCTGGGCTTTTGGCTGCTGGAAATGGAGGGCCCAGGTCCTTCCATTTTCTGGAGTCAGGTTTGGAATGCCATGTGGAGAGAGGTGGCTGCTTGGGTGGAGATGGTATAGCTCTACCTTGGTTTACCAATGGCGTCAGTGGTTTAAAGTTGCAGTACCTGCTGGGGCTCCTGCCTAGACTTGCTGCCGATGGGACCAGACCCTCACTCCGTTACTGAAGACCTGACCCAGCCCTCACCTGCCCACATTGGGGCCTCTGGGCTGGGATATAGGTGACCAGCCCTTTCTCCACCAGGAACTTTGTTGCCTTTGAAGTGTTACGGGAGGAGGAGTTTTCCCCACTGAAGAACGCAGACTCAGCTGACAGGGACAGCCCCTGTACCGCCCGCCGGGCCCTGCTTGCCCAGCACTACAGGTGGGCCCTGCAGGCCGGGGCCCGCTTCCTGGATGCACATGGGGCCTGGCTCCCAGAGCTTCCCTGGTGAGTGTGGCCCTGGGGTAGCTATGGACAGAAGGGGAAGGTTCAGCTCCGGGCCCTTGCTGGCTCTGCCACAGCCACACTGGGGAGGGGTCTTCTGTCCTGGCACCACCCCAGATCACATGGTGACCTCTGGCACAGCCTCCTGGCCTGATCCTTCAAGTTCTGCTCAGAGCTCTGAGGGAAGCAGGGAGGCTCCCCAACTCCCCAATTTACCAACAAGCTTTTGGTTTATAAAAGCATACTTAGATTTGCCTCTCTTTTTTTTTTTTGAGATGGAGTCTCACTTTGTCACCAGGCTGGAGTGCAGTGGCGCGATCTCAGCTCACTGCAACCTCCGCCTCCTGGGTTCAAGTGATTCTATGGCCTCAGCCTCCCAAGTAGCTGGGACTACAAGGCAGGTGCCCACCACGCCCAGATAATTTTTGTATTTTTTTTTAGTAGAGACGGGATTTCACCATGTTGGTCAGGCTGGTCTCGATCTCCTGACCTTGTGATCTGCCTGCCTCGGCTTTCCAAAGTGCCGGGATTACAGGCGTGAGCCAGTGCGCCCCGGCTATTTTTTTTTATTTTTCTTATTTGTACAAATGTGTGGGGTACGCATGCAATTTTGTTACATGCATATAGATTGCACAATGGTCAAATCAGGGCTTTTAGGGGATCTATCACCTAAACTATCACCCAACTAACATTGTGCCCGTTTATTCATAGGCTTTGAAACTGAGGCCTGGGCATGAATTCAGCAAGTAGCAAGACAGTTTGATATCAGGGCTGGGAGAGAAAAGGACATTGGGCTTCCATCTCCCTGATTTTCTAGGGCCACCCCTACACCTGCCTAAGCTCTGCATGAGAGGCCTGTGGGGGTGCTTTCTCCCCCAGATCAGGTCCTGTCACTTGGCAGTGGGATGTGTGCTCAGGGTTTGGGGTGTCCAGAGGAAGACGGGCTTGCTGAGAAAGGGGCTTCAGGGAATCAGGTGTGTGCTCAGGCTTCCATGTGGTGGAGGGCACTGGGGGAAGGCCCTGGCCAGCTGTGAGGAGATATTGACACGTGGACTTTCCCTAGCTCACTCCCAAATGGAGACCCTCCGGCCATCTGTGAGATATCGCCCTTGGTGTCCTACTCTGGAGAGGTGAGAGCTTCTCATCCCTGTCTGGGCTCTTCTGGAGTCTGGTTTAGAGTACGATCTGGGGAGAGGTGGCGGCTTAGGTGGAGATGGCACAGCTCTATCTCCGTTTACCAATGGGGTCAGTGGTTTAAAGTTGCAGAAGACCTTCTAGGATATGGGGTGAGGCTTTTGCAGGTCCTGGGGATGAGATGACCCAGGTCTGTGCCCAGTGTGGGGTCAGTCAGGCCTTGGTGGGGACTTGCGGAGGGAAGATGCCAGCCTCTGCTACCTCCCTGACCGAAGTCGCCTTTGCCCCTTTCTCTGGTCAAGTCAGGCCTGAGCTTGACAGGAGGGTCTCCTGCTGGCCTCGGGTCTTGAGTGGGATCTCCCGTGTCCTGCAATGTGCATCTGCTCCTGGCCCTGGAAGCTTTCCTGTCTCCACCCCCTTCTGACTCTAGGCAGACCTGTGATGTGCCTGGGGACTGTGGCTCCTTGGGGTGGCCAGAGGGGCTGTGGCCGGCCGAAAGGTGTGCACTTGACCATTGTGGCCTGTTTGCCTTCAGGGTTTAGAAGTGTACCTGCAAGGCCGGGAGTTCCAGTCCCCGCTCATCTTGGATGAGGACGAGGCCAGGGAGCTGCAGCCACAGGAGCCCTGACCCTGCCAGGCCTGCCAACCCTGGGTCCTGGAGCGGGGGGCTATGGCCCCAGCCTGAGCTCTGGTGGGACAGCAGGCTGCCACATGCTTCCAGCCTGCAGAACACAGGATAAAACATCCTGGTCCCCTCCATGACGGTAGGCCCTCTCCTACTGCCTCTGGACACAAGTGGTGCTGCCTGCTGGGGCTCTGTGGCTCCATTCCCAGCTGTGGGGTCCAGCCAAGAGGCAGAGGGACTTGGGACCTGGGAGAATGGGGCTGAGAGGAGGCTTTGGGTTGGGACCCAAGGGAGGTGTGGTGTCATTTTGGGAAGAACAGGAGGGCATGTCCTTCTGGGAGCCAGCCCTGTGGGTCCCCACACCCAGTTGAGCACGAGAAGCCACATAAGCTACGCTGGACGTGCTTCTGCAGCCTACAGATGCGGAACCAGAGCAAGGGGATGGCTCCAGCCACCCAAGGGCTGCCCCTGCTCCTCAGCAGCTGAACCAGTAATGGGGGCAAGGCTCGGGCATCCCACCCACACACCCAGGTGCCCAGCAAGGCCACAGAAAGGGTCTGATGCAGGTGGCTCTGAGAAGCTTGGTTTGGACACCAGAGCCTGCAGCCAGCACTCCTGCCTCATCCCCATTTATCCCCAAAGCTGCCACCTCTCAGCCTCATCCACAGTCACTTTAGGCCGATGAGTCTTCTGTGCTTCCCCAAGAACCAACGGGATCAACGCTGGTGGCCTCTGTGATGGCTGTTGACTAATCGGGATTTCATGAGTCATAAGCGCCAGCCCTCATCCCAGCTGCCTGCTGCTTCTGATGGATCTTGGTGCTCAGGCTGCCCTGCTCTCTGAGTGAGGCCACAGCCTCCATATTTAGTGCCTCGGCCCCTCCCTGCACTCAGGCATGGCTGGGACAAGCCAGCGGCCCCAGGGTTCTTCCCTGATAATTCTCTCCTGCTTTCTCATCTCCAGAGAGATGAGAGTGGCACCTCCCTCTCCCTGCTGGCATGGAGAGAGCTATGCCATGTAACCTGCTGCTGAATCATCCTCAGCCCCACCTCACAAACCGCCGTCCCCAGTAGAAGGCCCTTACTTATCCCCATTGGTTTCTCGGGAGGGTGTTTGCAAGGGCAGGTTCAGATGCAGCCTTCCAGATTTAGAGGCACTGGGAGGACAGTGGCTGACGGGAGGCGCCCAGACCTGGGCAGGCAGCATGCTCAGGCCCACACCTTGCTATTTTTGAAACCAAAGCCCAGAGGATGACGTCTGCTTCCCCCTCCCTGGCTCTGCTCTTCCTGTTGCAAGCCATGCAGTGCCTTAGGGCCCTTCTCATAGCGGTGCCTCATGGCCACGACTGGAACAGGGATGCAGCCTCTTTCTACAGAAGCAGTTAGCTGGGAGGTTTTTTTTTTTGGAGACAGTCTTGCTGTGTCACCCAGGCTAGAGTGCAGTGGTGCTGTCTCAGCTCACTGCAACCTCTGCCTCCCGTATCAAGTGATGCTCATGCCCCTGCCTCCCAAGCAGCTAAGATTACAGGTGCCTACCACCATGCCCAGCAAAATTTTTTTGAGACAGAATTTCACTCTTGTTGCCCAGGCTGGAGTGCAGCGGTGTGACCTCAGCTCACTGCAACCTCCACCTCCCAGGTTCAAGCAATTCTCCTGCCTCGGCCTCCCAAGTAGCTGGGATTACAAGTGCCTGCCACCATGCCCAGTTAATTTTTGTATTTTTAGTAGAGATGGGGTTTCACCATATTGGCCAGGCTGAGCCTCAAACTCCTGACTTCATGATCAGCCTGCCTCAGCCTCCCAAAGTGCTGGGATTAGAGGCATGAGTCACCACGCCCCATCTCTCCGTGTTACTCAGGCTGGTCTCAAAACTCCTAAGCTCATGTGTGATCCTCTTGCCTTGGCCTCCCAGAGTGCTGGGATTACAAGCATGAGCCACTGCACCTGGTTTGCTCTTATTTTACATTTTCGAATAACCATACCTTCATCTATAGTTGCAAAGAAAGCCCAGAGAGGTCCTGAGTACTCTCCACCCAGATTCCCGGTGACGGCATCTCACATGACTATAGGAGAAAGTCAAATCCAGGAGCGAGAGATTGCTGCGGTGTTCCAAGTCCAAATACATATGGTCCAGTGCACCCACATGTGCAGTCAAGTCACACCGCAAAGGTCTCCCTCTGCTGCCCCCATTGGCACACAGCGCTACCACCCATGGCCCGGCAACCACTGATGACATAACAGTTTGTAAGATGGTTGACGGCATCTTCACGTTCTGTTGCTGGGATGTTTCCAGTAAACAAAAGGTGCTGTGATTGGCTGAGACCCTGGCAAGTGCAGTTTTTGGCTAGTGGTGGGAACAAGGGTCAGGAATTCACAGCTGTGGCCCAGGGCTGGCCTCACTGGGGGCCCTCTTGGGGCAAGGAGTTCACAGATGAAGGCCGAGACTGCTTGGGGTGCCCAGGAATCCCTTGCGCTCCCATTCCACTCTTCACCAGGTCTCCGGAGGGCCTGAGACAACCTGGGGTCAGGAGCCCCGGGTGCTCTCCAGGGCTGGCTTCTGCATGCTCAGCTTTGATTGCCTGGAGACTCACTCTTCTGCACCTGCAGCCTCCAGATGCCAAGGTCTCCCTGCTAACCACATGGGAGGGATGCTTGGGGCATTGCAGGGACTTGACAAGAATGAGTGGTGTCACTCTAAAGAGAAACGCAGGCTTTCCAGAACAAATGCATTTAACTGAGAACAACAGATGATTGCAATTTAGGATATGCAGGCCTCAGTGGGCCATAAGCATATGGTGGGGGTGGGGTGGGGATAAAGGAAAGGGGAAATCCTTTTTTTTTTTTTTTTTTTTTTTTTTTTGGAGACTGCGTCTTACTCTGTTTCCCAGGCTGGAGAGCAATGGTGCAATCATGGCTCACTGCAGCCTTGTCCTCCTGGGCTTAGGTGATCCTCCCACCTCAGCCTCCGGAGTAGCTGGGACCACAGGCGCAGGCTTCTACGCCACATTCATTTTTGTATTTTTTTGTAGAGATATGGTTTTCACCATGTTGCCCAGGCTGAACTCCTGAGCTCAGGGGATCTGCCCACCTCAGCCTCCAAAAGTGCTAGGATTACTACAGACAGCAGTCACTGTGCCCCACCAAAGGTTGCTTTTTTTTTTTTGGTGACAGTCTTGCTCTGTCGCCCAGGCTGGAGTTCAGTGGTGTGATCTTGGTTCACTGCAACCTCCACCTTCTGAGTTCAAGGAATTCTCCTGCCTCAGCCTCCTGAGTAGCTGGGACTACAGGCATGTGCCACCACGCCCAGCTAATTTTTTTTTTTTGTATTTTTTGTAGAGACGGGGTCTCACTAAGTTGGTCAGGCTGGTCTTGGACTCCTGACCTCAAGTAATCTGCCTGCCTCGGCCTCCCAAAGTGTTGGGATTACAGGAGCCAGGGCGCCTGGCCCCAAGATAAATCTTTTAAAGACAAAGAGAAGTTGCCATAAGTTGTCTTGAAACCAAAGGTTAGCCAGGCACTGGGAGGCCGAGGCGGGTGGATCACGAGGTCAGGAGATAGACACCATTCTGGCAAACACGGTGAAACCCCGTCTTAACTAAAAATACAAAAATATTAGCCGAGTGTGTGGTGTGCACCTGTAATCCCAGCTACTCGGGAGGCTGAGATAGGAGAACTGCGTGAACCCAGGAGGCGGAGGTTGCAGTGAGCCGAGATCGCTGCATTGCACTCCAGCCCGGGCAACAGCACGACTCCATCTTAAAAAAAAAAAAAAAAGAGAAATCAAAGATTATAAAGACCAAAGGTTAGAAGGGGTTACCACAGGCCCTGGCGTTAGCTTACTGGCCAAGACAGCTGCTGTTAATGTATTTGTGAGGGCTTCTTCATGACCTCCCGACTCTTAACTTGATAGAACGTGACGTAAGTGACTCCATTTGGGTAATGGCAAGTGTCACAGGGAGCAGAGACCACGAGAGACCTCAAGATGATCCCTAGAAGGGCAGGGGAACAGACACGAACCACGTACTGAGCTACCAGAGTGGGGGGGGCCTCCAGACACCCAGAAATGCCACAGCCAGGACCGTGGGATGCAGCAGAGTAGCCGCCCAAGGGGCAGCGGGCAGCTTGGCCAGGAGAGAATGAGAGAGGGGCCGAAGCTGAGGTTCCAGGGAAGAACCCAGGCAGGGAAGGCCTCGGGCGGCCAGGGACGTCGCTTTGCCATTCTGGGGGAGGACAACGCGCACAGAAAGCGCAGTCATCTCAAGCTGACCTCCAAGGTTACCAGGTTCGAGGGCTGGAGCCGTGTCTGAAAGCCCCGACCCGTCTACGGCGCGGGGACTGTGGGTCTAGCCCGCCGCTTGGCCTCCTCGCTCGGCCCCTGCCCAGGCGCATCGCTCGAGCCCCAGCGCCGGTGAGATGCGGAGGGGCCAGCTTGGCTCGGGGTAGCGTCCACCCCAGCTCGGTGCCGCCCAGCTTCGCCCCACCCTGCGGGGTCCGCGACCTCGGGAGGGTCCGGTCCTTCCCTCAGCCCCCGCGAGACCGCGCCCGAGTGAGGCCATGGGCTCCTTGCCGGTGACCACGCGACCAGTGTGGCCCCCAGCCCAGGACGGCCCCCAAAGGCGGCCCAGCTCTATCCCCGCGCCGCGGGTCCCGGAACCAAGGCGTCGGGCGCCGGGGGATCCCTGCAAATATGGCGGCGCCGCCCGGCCGCCTCCCCGGCTCGCGAGTGTCTGCGTCTCCCCGCGAGTGCTCGGGCAAAGGCGGGGCCGCCCGACTACAGGAGGCGAGAGGAGCCCAGCTCCAGCACCGCGGAGCGAACCACGCGGGATCCCCGACAGCGACCACGCCCCAGAAGGAACCTAGGATCGCCCCGTCGCTACCGCGGCGCTCCGAGCGTATCTGGGCATGCGCGGCCGGGCGCGAACGCAGCGAACCTGAGGGCTGGGCGGAGCCGCAGCTGTCCTCTGACGCAGCCGCTAACGCAACCTCGCACGCTGGAGCGTAGCGCAGACGGGCGCAGGCGCAGTGACTTTATAGAGACGCAGCGTATGCGCAGTCGCGTAGCCGTGCGATGGGCGGGCTGTTGACGACGGTGCAATGGCTGCCTGCGAGGGCCGAAGGAGAGGAGCTCTCGGTTCTTCCCAGAGTCGGACCTCCTGACGCCGCCAGTGGGCGGGGTCCCCCGGGCCGTCGCCACCACCGTGGTCATGTACCCACCGCCGCCGCCGCCGCCTCATCGGGATTTCATCTCGGTGACGCTGAGCTTTGGCGAGAGCTACGACAACAGCAAGAGTTGGCGGCGGCGCTCGTGCTGGAGGGTGAGGGCCGCGCCGGGCTGACCCAGGAACGGGGCCGTTGTGCCCGCCGCCCTCCCAGCCTGCGGCTTCGAGCGGGGCCTGGGCGGGCGGACACGACTCCCCCGGCACCGGCCTCTCCACCCCTTCCCTGCAGAAAGGGACAAATGTGCGTTCCGGGTCAGGGCAGTCGTGGTCGGCTCGCCTGCAGCGGTCTCATCGGCCCGAATTCTGCGGGGCGGTGGTGGGAGGAGGTCTCGGAGCCCCAGCAGGTTGTCTGGGCCTCGTCCACTTTTCTGCAAGGTCCTGGCCTAGGCCCCGGTTCCTCTTGGAGCGGAAACCAACATTTCCTTATGGTGTATGCTCCCCTCGTGGTTGGCTCCTAGTGTGTTGGTTGTGGTCTCAGGCTGAAGGGCATTGATAACTTACCACATCCGGACGCGTGCATGGCCTGGGCGGGGCTTGGGCTGCATCTGGGGGAATCACGGGAGTCTTTATTCACTGCTGATGAAATGTGACAGAAATGTTTCTATTTTTCTTATTTTTATCACACCCGAATCAGTGTACTAATGACATCTAGAGTGTTGTCTCAGCAATGTTCATACTCCCTGCTGAGAGGCAGCTTCTCCCCATTCAAAAGAAGTAGAGCTGGCTGGTTGCGGTGGCTCATGCCACGCTCCAGCCACATCACTCCAGCCTAGGTCTGACAGACTGAGACCCTGTCTCCAAAAGAAAAGGAAATAGAGCTGAACACTGGATCTTTACTGAATTCCTTATTGTCCTCACAGTTTGTGACAGTTCAGACTTTCTGTGTGATATATTCAGTAAGAAATGTCATTCTCTGTACGTCCCTTAGAAATGGAAGCAACTGTCAAGATTGCAGAGGAATGTGATTCTCTTCCTCCTTGTCTTTCTGATTTTCTGTGGACTTCTCTTCTACATCAACTTAGCTGACCATTGGAAAGGTATCAGAAACACGTATTATTTGAAAATGGTATCTGTGTTGAGGGTTGATTGGGCAGAAGCAATCTTGCATTCTACCTTAAACAGCTCCAGGAGGCATATGTGGCAACGAATTGGCAAGAAATCAAGATAAAGAGAGAGGTAGAGCTGTATTTAACCACCTGGCTAGAACACAGATCTTAATTTGATGCTGTCTGACTGCTTTCTAGGTATCTGGTGTAAGTACTGTTATGTCCAGCCTCTGGTAGAGTAAGTCAGCTTGTGGGCTTGAACACAGCCTAAATAACCACACTAATTTTGTAGCACTCATTAGCGTGTGTTTGGAAAAGAACAGGCAGAGTTCTGATGAGGACGTAGAGAATCTCTTCTGCTTTTGCCTAAGATGCTTCTCTGAGGAGCAAAGCTAAAAAGCTCCTGCAGGTTGCTCATGTGCCCCAGTACCACATGCTGACCTTCACTGAATGTAAGGCCCTGGGCTCCTCACCCACGTGGCCATGGTGGCCCCCAGCCCAGGACAGTGCCCAAGGGCGGCCCAGCCCCATTCCCTCACCGTGGTCCCAGAACTGAGACGCCAGGTGCCCATCTGCAACATGCTGAACTTCCCCAATTGGATAATAGTAAGGCAAAAGATGTCGGGTTCCGTGTCATGGATGAGGACACACACTGCCAAGTGTTTTGAAAAGATTTCATTCCCTTGGGCCATTATCAAATTCATTCCAGTGACTGTCAGGCTTCATAATGTTGGTTTGTAATGGGTAATGCCTGCCAAGTGTTATGAAGCAATTTAAATCTCTTGTAGGGGTTGTGGCATATTTGAAATAAAATAGCTTCTCTTATTCAGCTCTGGCTGTCAGGCTAGAGGAAGAGCAGAAGATGAGGCCAGAAATCACAGGGTTGAAACCAGCAAATCCACCCGTCTTACCAGCTCCTCAGAAGGCAGACACCAACCCTGAAGACTTCCCAGAGATTTCATCGCAGGTACTTTGAGCACATGGTGTGGAGTTATAACGGGGGTCCGATCCAGAGACATTTCAAACCACTGAAGATTGAGAAGAATTATTTTCCTTTACCATGTGTTCCACCTGTTGGCCTCTCTCTTGTCTGGACTGGTTGGCTACTACTTGGGGAAGGAGAGGCATAGTCTTTGCTTCGTTCTTCAACACCAGCCGAGGCCAGTTACCGTTTTAGTGCTGACCGTGCAGTGTTGAATAAGACAGATTTGTTTCCTGTTGAGTGGCCACAGCTGGTAGGGGAGGCTGGTGAGAAACCAGCCGCAGATGGGCAGAGGCAGGTGGCACATGGTGTATGTCCTGTGTGGAAAAGAGCAGGGTGCTGGGGAAGAGCAGTGGCTGGATCTGAGGGCCCAAGGGAGGCTGTGGCACTGAGGGCAAGATCTGAGGGCTGAGAAGCTGCTGGCACCGGGCAGGGTGGGGAGAGGCTGACTTGAGACTGAGTGAAACTGCCTGAGACAAGCGGTACCTTGGTGTACTCGGGAAGGTGAAATTCCCAGGGCTGGGAGTGGGACGGGGCTGCCTTAGTCCAGCTGTGGTCCTGCAGGTCCTGGAGGCAGCACTGGAGTTTTCAGTTGATGTGCACAGGAAGATTTTTGGCGCGGACTGCATGTCTGAGAGAGATGTTTACTCTGAAACTGCTCTGGCTGCAGGCGGAGACGCAGTGGAGGGCAGGAGGCCAAAAGAGCTGCCTGGCCATGGGAAAAGCCGAGTGTGGGGAAGAGTCCAAAGGAATGGGTTGGAAGAGGGAGTGCGGGTCCCTGGTGGAGGGGCCACCACTGAGCTCTCTTTTGGATCTGCCCAGTGTGAGATGCCTGGGAGGTACCATGGAGACCGTGGTGGGCAGGGTGTGCCAGGATCAGAGTCTGCCAGGGGAGACAGAGTGTAGGAGTCCCTAGATATAGATGGTTTGTGTCATCTGCAAAGGTTGGAGGAAGGGGCCAGCCTAGTCCTGGGTGCCACCTGGCTGAGAAGATTGGGGTCAGGGAGGAGGGCAGAGGCAGTGGAGATTAGGAGTGGGTCAGGAGGCTGCCGGAGAAGCAGGAAAATGTCCTGTCAGTGAAGGTTTGGTTCAGGAAGAACAGCCGAATCCCTGACACACCTAAGAACACCAGTGCTGACTCTGATGTGGCTGCTTGGAACCCTTTGAAGGCCCTTAGGGTGTTAGGTACTGTTGGTGCAGCTGTGACTGTGTCTAGGAGATGTGGGAATGCCCTGGGACCTTCCTCTGTGGCGAAAGTCCTCAGCACCAGGTGGAGGTTTCACTTCCCTGCAGGGGTGTCACAGGGACAGACAGGAAGCGCTTTCTAACAGTGGCCTTGGGAGTCGTCACCTGCTGAGGAACAGCTCCTGGGCTGGTAGATGGAGGCAGGCTCCGGCCCACTGGCCAAGGATCCCAGCAAGAGGGGCATTGGCCCCCATGAGCTTAGCCGCTCTCAGACTGCCATGGGAGTGTTTTGGTTTCTTTCACTTTTCTTTCTGTTCTTTCCTTTCCTTTCCCTTCCTTTCTTTCTTTCTTCCTCCTTTCCTTTCCTTTCCTTTCCTTTTTCCTTTCCTTTCTCCTTTCCTTTTTCCTTTCCTTTCCTTTCTTTCTTTTCTTTCTTTCTTTCCTTTTTTGATAGAGTCTTGCTCTGTCACCCAGGCTGGAGCGCAGTGGCTGTCTTGGCTCACTGCAACCTCAGCCTCCCGGTTCAAGCCATTCTCCTAACTCAGCCTTCTGAGTAGCTGGGGCTACAGGTATGTGCCACTATACCCAGCTAATTTTTTGTATTTTTAGTAGAGATGGGGTTTCACTGTGTTAGGTTGGTCTTGATCTCCTGACTTCGTGATCTGCCCGCCTTGGCTTCTCAGTGCTGGGATTATAGGCGTGAGCCACTGTGCCCAGCCAATTTCTTTTTTTCCTCTTTCCTGGAGATAGTGTCGCTCTGTCACCCAGGCTGAAGTGCAGTGTTGTGATCTTGGCTTGTTCTGCAACCTCTGCCTCCCGGGTTCAAGGAATTCTCCTGCCACAGCCTCCTGAGTAGCTGAGATTATAGGCGCACACCACCACGCCCATGTGATTTTTATATTTATAGTAGAGACGAGGTTTCACCATGTTGGCCAGGCTGGTCTTGAACTCCTGACCTCATGATCCACCCACCTCAGCCTCCCAAAGTGCTGGGATTACAGGTGTGAGCCACCACACCCGCCAGAATGATATTTTAATAGAGATGAGATCTCGCTCTGTTGCCCAGACTAGTCTCCAATTCCTGAGCTGAAGTGATCCTCCTGTCTCAGTCTCCCAAAGTGCTGGGATCATGGGCATGAGCCACCACACCTGGCTGATTTCAAATGTTTTAGGGGCCGAGGAGAGAAAATGAGAACATCCAGAAATTATAAATGGGAAGAAAACACAACCGCACGTTACACCTGTACCCATTGCAACTCTTGAAACATTTGGTGTATGTCCTTCAGTTTATTTGGGTCAGGCGTGGTGGTTCACACCTGGAATCCCAGCACTTTCAGAGGCCAAAGGAGGCTGATTGCTTGAGCCCAGCCTGGGCAACATGGTGAGACCCCATCTGTACCAAAAAAAAAAAAAAAAAAGGTTAGCCTGGCATGGTGGCACATGCCAGTAGTCGGGAGGCTGACATGGGAGGATCACTTGAGCTTGGGAGGTTAAGACTGCAGTGAACTATGATCCAGCCTGGGTGACAGAGAGACCCTGTCTCAAGAAAAAAATAATAATTTTATTTGGATACATACATGTATGTGTAATTGAGGGTGAGGGTGTGGATTGGTACTTGGATACACACGTATATATGTAATTGAGGGTTAGGAGCTAGATTGGACCCTGTTTTTTTCATGCATTATGAGATACTCCCTTTCATGCAGATTTTTATAGCTCTTTTTCATTGCATGGGTAAACCATCATTTGCTAAATCATTATCTGTTGATTCTTTCTTCATTTGTAAATGTCCCAGTTACATCCATTGTACATAAACCATTATAAGCTAAAGGTTGTGAAAATTTTGGTCTCGCGATGGGTATCATGACACACTGTCCCAAACTTGCCTCCCCTGCTGCGGGCCCTGAGACTGGGACCACGAAGCCCTGGGTGTTCTCGTGGTAGAAATGTTTCCCACACGGCAGTCAAAAATGGGTGCCTGCTTTTCGTGGACGTTTGTGTCCCCCCTAGAAGCAAGGACACTGCAGGAGGGGAGAGGGGATGAAGGGCCGCATGCGCTCCCTCCTGTAAGGCGTCCATGTCCTTTGATGATTCTTAGGAACTTAATGTTTTCCTTTTTTATTTGTATGACTGTTGTGAGTTAGAACATTTCATCCTTTAACAAGTATGCTTCTTATGACTTCATCAGGCTTCATGAGCCACCACACCTGGGTGATTTCAAATGTAGAAGTTACTTTTAGAGAACTTTGCTATGTAGCAGCAATAATCAATTAGAAATATGAAAAGAGATCTCAGCAGGGCGTGGTAGCTCACACCTGTAATCTCAGCACTTTGGGAGGCTGAGGCAGGCAGATCACTTGAGGTTTGAGGTCAGGAGTTTGAGACCAGCCTGGCCAACATGGTGAAACCCCATCTCTACTAAAAATATAAAAATTAGCCAGGCATGGTGATGTGCAGCTGTAATCCCAGCTACTCAGAAGGCTGAGGTACTAGAATCACTTGAACCTGGGAGGCAGAGGTTGCAGTGAGCTGAGATTGTGCCTGGGCTATAGAGTGAGACTCAATCTCAAAAAAAAAAAGAAAAGAGAAAACATATCTCCATTACAATAACAAGAAAAGAATGCCACCCATTTAACAAATCTTTTCAGAGCGAAGTACAGCTGACTACATGTACCAAGAACTAAGCTAAAGGAACAGCTGATCGCCGCAAGAGAGGAATCTAAATGCTCTGCTTGTACTTCTTCACCCTGCTTTTGTACAGGAAGAGGGTGATGGGAAATCATGGACTTGTAAGTTGTATTTAAACATAAAAATGAACTTGGTAATTCTTCTGGGTTTAAAAACCAAAGAAGAAAGAAAAGAATGCCACCAAATTCAGAGGCATAATCTGTGTGAATAAAACTATAAAACTCAAAAAATACTTGAAAAGACCTAAATAATTAGACAGAGTATTCTTCTGCTATAAAGGTTTAAGTTAGGCTGGGTGCAGTGGCTCACGCCTGTAATCCCAGCACTTTGAGAGGCTGAGACTGGTGGATCACTTGAGGCCAGGAGTTCAAGATCAGCTCAGCCAACATAGCAAAACCCCATCTCTACTAAAAATACAAAAAAAAAAAAAAAAAAAATTAACCAGGTGGTGGCTCATTCTTGTAATCCCAGCTACTTGGGAGTCTGGGTCAGGAGAATCGCTTAAACCCAGGAGGTGGAGATTGCAGTGAGCCAAGATCACACCCCTGCATTCGAGCCTGGGTGACAGAGCAAGACTCTGTCTCAAAAAAAAAAAAAATTTAAGTTCTCCCTAAATTAATCTGTAAATCCATTGACTCCCTATCAAAATTCCAACCTCCGTTTTTAAAGATGATTCTAAAATTCATATGGAAAAGAAAAATCTGGGAGTAAAACTTAGATGAACTTTCCTACGAGATCGTAAAACTGTGATCATTGAACTCGTAGTGGTGATTTTATTTTATTTTTAATTTTTTTTATTTTTTGTTTTGAGATGGAGTTTTGCTCTTGTTACCCAGGCTGGAGTGCAATGGGGCGATCTCGGCTCACCGCCGCCTCCTGGGTTCAGGCAATTCTCTGGCCTCAGCCTCCCAAGTAGCTGGGATTACAGGCGTGCGCCACCATGCCCAGCTAATTTTTGTATTTTTAGTAGAGACGGGGTTTAACCCCGTTTCATGTTGACCAGGATGGTCTAAATCTCTTGACCTCGTGATCCACCCGCCTCGGCCTCCCAAAGTGCTGGGATTATAGGCGTGAGCCACCGTGCCCGGCCTTTATTTTATTTTTTTAAGACAGAGTTTCTGTTGCACAGGCTGGAGTGCAGTGGCATGATCTCTGCTCACTACAACCTCCACATTCCAGGTTGAAGTGATTCCCTGCCTCAGGCTCCCAAGTAACTGAGATTATAGGCATGTGCCACCACACCTGGCTTTTTTTTTTTATTTTTTGTAAGATGGGGTCTCGCTTTGTTGCCCAGGGTGGTCTGGAACTCATGGGCTCAAGTGATCCTCCTGCCTTGGCCTCCCAAAGTGCTAGGATTACAGGTGTTAGCCACCGTACCTCGCCCTCATAATGGTGATTTAAGACTAGATGGGCTGGGTGTGGTGGCTCATGCCTGTAATCCAACACTTTGGGAGGCCAAGGTGGGTGGATCACCTGAGGTCAGGAGGTCAGGAGTTCGAGACCATCTTGGCCAACACGATTAAACCCCGTCTCTACTGAAAATACAAAAAATTAGCTGGACATGGTGGCGGGCACCTGTAATCCCAGCTACTTGGGAGGCTGAGGCAAAAAAGAATTGCTTGAACCTCTTGGGAGGCAGAGATTGCAGTGAGCTGAGATCGTGCCACTACACTCCAGCCTGGGCAACAGAGCAAGACTGTCTCAAAAAAAAACAACAAAAAAAAATGATCTTAGTGATGTAATTCTAATAGTTTCTTCTGACCTTCCACTGTGGACTCAGTAGCAGGGAGATGAAGAGAACAGTGATTGAGCCACCTGGGCAGGAAGAGGGTAGACAAACACACAGTGGACCTAGTTACTCACAGCTGTCATCACAGCACTCTGAGAGGCTGAGGCAGGCAGATTACTTGAACCCAGGAGTTCGAGACCAGCCTGAACAACATAGTGAGTGACCCTGTCTCTATTTAAAAAAAAAAAAAAAAAACAGGCTGGGGCCAGGTGAAGTGGCTCACGCCTGTAATCCCAGCACTTTGGGAGGCCAAGATGGGTAGATTGCTTGAGACCAGGAGTTCAAAACCAGTCTGGCCAACATGGTGAGACCCTGTCTCTACTAAAAATACAAAAAATCAGCCAGGTGTGGTGGTGGGCATCTGTAATCCCAGTTACTCAGGAGGCTGAGACAGGAGAATCACTTAAACTTGGGAGGTAGAGGTTGCAGTGAGCTGAGATCATGCCATTGCACTCTGGCCTGGGTGACAGAGTGAGACTCTGTCTGGGATTACAGGCATATACCACCATGCCTAGCAAATTTTTTTGTATTTTTAGTAGAGATGGGGTTTCACCATGTTGGCCAGTTTGGTTTTGAACCCCTGACTTCAGGTGATCCATTTGCTTCAGCCTCCCAAAGTGCTGGCATTACAGGTGTGAGCCACTACACCCAGCCATAAATCAGTGTTCTTTCCTTAAAAAAAAAAAAAGTAGAACAGTCTATCCATTAGTAAAGAAGTACAAAATTATGGTTTGGGCTGGGTGCAGTGGCTCCAACCTGTCATCCCAGCACCTTGGGAAGCCAAGGGAGGAGGAATTCATGAGTCCAGGTGTTTGAGACCAGCCTGGGCAACACAGGCAGACCCTGTCTCTGTAATCATCATCATAATAATAAAAATGAAGGTTTGGTAATACCATGGAAAGGTATTACCTTTCCATGGCATATATTCCTCATAGGAAAGTACCTATGAGGCCATAGGAGAGAATGAATTTACCTCTAGCCGCGCATGGGAGTGTCTAAGCCTCGGTCTGTGACTATCTGCAGCAAGGCCCTATTTTCCCATGGTCCTGCTTACGTGGGGAAGGGAGGAGAGGGATGGGGCTCTGTCTGTGCCTGCATGTCAGGAAACACGGGACGGGGAGGCGGGGTGGGTAGAAGACCCCCATCACATGGTGGGGTCACCTGACAAGGGGAATGCGGCTCCCTGTGTTGTCAGAATCTTTGTGCTTTGTAGCAAGGATGTGGGCACCTTCCGCACATTGCCAGTGACTCTGGGCGCCTCCGTATGTGGGCGCCTCCATCATGTTGCAGGTGACTCTGTGGGCGCCTCCGTCACGTTGCGGGTGACTCTGTGGGCGCCTTCCTCCCGTTGCGGGTGACTCTGGGAGCCTCCGTATGTGGGTGCCTTCATCATATTGCGGGTGACTTTTTGGGAGGCTTGGGGACCCAGAGCTGTTGCTGGAGCAGGTGTTTCCTCCAGCTCATTCTTGTTAACTCTTTAGGACCTGTGAGAGTTTTGAAATATTTGCGCCATGGGAGGGGCTTAAGTGCTTTGCCTGGGGCAGTTTAGTCAGTTGGCAGCATCCCCAGGCTCCTAAGACCTGTTTTCTCAAGCTGCCTATCATAGTTTAAACCAAAGTATTGAGTCTGAGGTCAGAAGCTCAGTCGGGAGGTGTGGGCTGCACCTGAGAGTGTCCCTTACAGGGAAAGAAGGGCAGCTTGCAGGTGCCCAGTGACTTCCTCTGTGACCAATTTCTATCCAGAAGTCACAAAGGCTCATCCAGCGGGGACCACCTCATCTGCAGATTAGACCCCCCAGCCAAGACCTGAAGGATGGGACGCAGGAGGAGGCCAAGAAAAGGGAAGAAGCCCCAGTGGACACCCGCCCGGAAGGAGACCCGCAGAGGACGGTCATCAGGTACACAGCGCAGGGCCAGGCATACGCCGCAGTGCAGGGGTTTATGTCCGGAAAACAAGATAGCGAAGAACAGTATTATATCTGAGATGGACTTTCCTTAGAAACTGACAGTGGATGCTCTATTATCTGTCTTCATTAACCTTGGATTACGGAGTCGAATTTTTAAAACTGGAGGTCAGAGCTGAAGTAGGTCCCTGATTCTGTCCTCCTGGTATGCAATCATGTTTCAGAACGAGACCATTTCATGTGTGTGTGAAGGGTGCATGGGTAGGTGGCAGGGGTGCTCGGGTCAGGGATGGGGAACCAGGCTCAGAAGTGGACACTGGCTGCCTGGGCCATCCCTTCCCGAGCCCCATCTATTTGGGCAGTGAGCAGAGGGAGAGGGAGTTGCCTGTGCCAGGCTCCTGGGGTGCTACCTCTGCCCACTTGGTCAGGGTCCGGGTTGTGGACCCTGGTGAGGCCTCAGCCGTGGAGGTTCTCAGCCTCGTTTCTGGCTCCATGTTATGCTCATAGAAACAGAGTTGCTGTAGTTGAGGTGGAAGGAAGGGCTCCCCCTTCCTCATTACACTGCAAAGAGTGGGTCAGACCTGAGCTCTGCCCTGTGGACAGAGGCAGGGCCAGTGAGGGCTGCTGGGAAGGAGTGGCCTGAGGCAGGCGTCCTCAGCTGTGAGAGATGGGCTCTAAAGAAAGAGGCACAGAGGCCCTGAACTCAGGTGCGTGGTGAGAGCCGTGGACGGGTGCATGTGAGGGGTCCTCACCGCTACAAGGAGAATTTGGGGGCTGCTGCACTCTACTTAGCATTCGCAGGAATGCAAGGAGGTTTTGCTTTCAGAGCAAAAGAGCATCGGACCTCAGCTTATAAAAGTGCCACGTTTCTACTCCCAGCATGTAAACCATCTGGCTGTGAAAGGCCTTTCGCTAAGCTGGGACAGATTCTCCACAGGCCCCTAAGAGAACGCGCACTCGGGCCCAGCCACAGCTAGGAGGTTGTGCAGCAAGCCCTCCATGCGGGCTCGCAGCTGCGCTCTAGATGGGGAGTCTGGGGTGCCATGTGTCCCATGGAGGGACAGCAGAGTCTGTGTGTCCATCCTGGGGTCACCTCACTGTCACTAGTGCCCCTGTTTGGATGACAGATTCTCTGGTCCTTCACTGTAGAGCCCCCACCTCCGACCTCTGCAGTGGTATTTCTCACGATTCCCCAGGCCAGCTCCGACCATGGAGCAGCACTGTGGTCTTGGCTCAGGCACGGGAGCTCAGGGCCAAGTTGTGTTTCCCGCCATTCAGCAGCCTGCACTGCAGGAAGATGGGGCCATGATGGGTGCAGGGCCCTGCCTGGGCTGTGGGTATCGAGTGTGGGGGTGGGAAACACGGCAGGTTACACGGCAGCTGACACCCTTCCTTCTCCCCTGAAGCTGGAGGGGAGCGGTGATCGAGCCTGACCAGGGCACTGAGCTCCCTTCAAGAAAAGCAGAAATGCCTACGAAGCCTTCCCTGCCACCGGCCAAGACACAAGGCCAGCCAGGTGAGGCATGCCTGCTCCCCTTCCTCTTTGGGGGCTGGGAGCTGACAGGTGTGGGCTTTGTCTTGGCATGGAGGGTGACCCCTGGCCCTGACATGCACCTTGCCCTTTGGCATCACCTGCTGTCTGAGTCCTCATGCGCACCGCAGCGTTGCTGACACCACATGGCTCTTGGCTTGCTGTCCCTGAGCATGTGGCTGCAGAGGAGGCTGTGTGTGGGTGGTTTGTGTCTGGGCCAGGCTGCCCCACGGGATCTTTGGAGACCGCTGCCCGCACTGTGTCCTGTCTCAGGCCTGGCCAGTCCCACACCACTCTGGGGGCCGCTTCATTCTGAGCACCATTTGCTGGGGCTTCCCAGGTGCTGACCTTTGGCCAAGCTACTTGCATGCGGCCACTTTCAGCCCTGTGACACCCTGTGACACAGTAAGCGGCTCATCCTCTCCTACAGACAGAAAGCCAGGTGATGTCAGCCACCGCCAGGGTCGTTTGCTTGTCTGTCTGGACTCATGGCAGATCGCTGAGTCTGGAGCCCTTCTTTCATCATGTCCTGGGTGTCTCTGAGGTGGGGAGGGAGCCCAGAGCTGGGACTTCCAGCCCCAGGCCTGTGAGAGATGTGTAGCAGTCTCTGCGGTATTAATGAATGCATGCCATCAGCAGGAGGAGGAGGCCTCAGAAACTTTCTTAGAGGACGTGGGATGGTGCCGTTATACATGTCAGTCCACACACCAGTCTGTATCTTGGCTGGGTGTGGTGGGTCATGCTTGTAATCCTAGCACTCTGGGAGGCTGAGGTAGGAGGATCACTCAAGTCTAGGAATTCAAGACCAGCCTGGACAACATAGTGAGTCCCCTTCTCTACAAAAAAAAAAAAAGTTACTTATGAGACGGAGTCTTGCTCTGTCACCTCACTGCAACCTCCGCCTTCCAGGTTCAAGCAATTCCTGCCTCAGCCTCCCGAGTAGCTGGCATTACAGGTGTGCGCCACCACACCTGGCTGATTTTTGTATTTTTAGTAGAGACGGGGTTTCACCATGTTGGCCAGGCTGGTCGTGAACTCCTGACCTCGGGTGATCCTCCTGCCTCAGCCTCCCAAAGTGCTGGGATTATAGGCATGAGTTATTGCACTGAGCCAAAAAATACATTAAAAAAATGAGTGAAGGCAACTCCAGTGAGTCTGTGCAGGGTGACTTCCTGTGGGGCACCTGAAGCCCATGCGGCAGAGCGGGTGTGACCGAGGGTGCGGCCGAGTGAGCGTGTGTGATGAGGGTGTCCGGTCAAGGTCTGCGCCGTCAGTGGTGATCACTCTGACTTGGCACCACACTGACCCACCACAGGCCGTGCTCACTGTGTCATTCCAGCACCTTCGGGGCAGCCACCCTTGTCCCCTTTGGCCAGAGGTCACCACAGCCCAAGGAGGGCAAGCCTGCCCAGGCCCCGGTCAGAGGTGCGTGGGCCCCAGGCAGGTGGTTGGGTGCCAGGTGCCGTCCTGTGCAGCCTCCAGAGGCCTCAGGCCCTTGGCAGGTTGTGTTCTCCCTGGGGGCTGCTGCAGCCTTTGTGGCCCCAGCCTTTGCTGTGCCCACCGCTGCCCTTCCCATCATCCCACACCCGCCAGGGTCACAGCAGCGCTCTGCCTGAGGGTTTTCATCTGTGCCGACGCCAGGACCACACCTGCCATGGCCCATGCTCTCTCTCTCCTACTAGCGAATCCAAACTATCGCCAGAAGGGGGTGATTGACGTCTTCCTGCATGCGTGGAAAGGGTACCGCAAGTTCGCATGGGGCCACGACGAGCTGAAGCCCGTGTCCAGGTCCTTCAGCGAGTGGTTTGGCCTTGGTCTCACTCTCATCGACGCTCTGGACACCATGTGGATCTTGGGTCTGAGGAAAGGTACCTGGTCGCTTCTGGGGAGGGGCCAAGCCCTGCGCGCTGAAGCAGACTGTGTGGGTTGCACATGGGACTGAAAGCTGCCGTTTGCATCTGACTGTGGGTTTTCCCTTCTTCTGGGCGCAGGAGAATGATAACGCCCCAGAACATGGGGTTTTCTTGAGACAGTCTCACAGTGTGGCCCAGGCGGGACTGCAGTGACACCATCTCACTTCACTGCAGCCTCTGCCTCCCGAAGCAATTCTTATGCCTCATCCTCCTCAGGAGTTGGCCCACAGGCATGTGCCACCATACCCAGTTAATTTTTGTATTTTTAGTAGAGATGGGGTTTTGCCATGTTGCCCAGGCTGGTCTCAAACTCCTGGGCTCAACTCGCCTTGGCCTCCCAAAGTGCTGGGATTACAGGTATGAGCCCCCAGGCCCAGCCAGGCGCATTTTAAAGACAGATGGATCGTAGGAAGATGCTCGAGCCATCGTTGGTCTCTGCATCACCCCTTTACCGTTTCACGTCACAGAATTTGATGAAGCCAGGAAGTGGGTGTCAAAGAAGCTGCACTTTCAAAAGGATGTGGACGTCAACCTGTTTGAGAGCACGATCCGCATCCTGGGGGGGCTCCTGAGTGCCTACCACCTGTCCGGGGACAGCCTCTTCCTGAGGAAGGCGGTAAGTGTCTTGGGTGCCTGCAGGGAGATGATGGGCTCACATTCAAGCAGCTACCACTTTAACGGGCTGCGGGGACATGACTGTTCCCATTTCCAACGCACTGGGATCTGTTGCTGAGCCCCTATTTGTGAGCTGCTGGCTACTGCGCCTTGTAGAGAAATTCCCTTGGTGCAGAGTGGTGCCTGTCTCCTTTGTTGCTATGTTGGCCGCAGAGAGCCTTCTGCATTGCCACAGAGCCGAGAAAGGGGGCGAATGTTGTGGCATGCAGGCGAGGCCTCTGGTGACCTGACATGGTGGTTCTCTGCTCTGCTGGAACACCAGGAGGATTTCGGAAATCGGCTGATGCCTGCCTTCAGAACACCCTCCAAGATCCCTTACTCGGATGTGAACATCGGCACCGGTGTTGCCCACCCGCCGCGGTGGACCTCCGACAGCACGGTGGCCGAGGTGACCAGCATTCAGCTGGAGTTCCGGGAGCTCTCGCGCCTCACAGGGACTAAGAAGTTTCAGGTAAGGGGCGGGCCCTCCGGCCAGATGGTTTCCCTGCAGCCACCCTTTGCTTATCACAGCAAGCGCGCCGTGTCTGCATGTGTGTGCGTGTGATAAAACATAAAACGCGTGACTGTAGCCATTTCCAGGAGTACAGGTCAGTGATGTTACATGAGTGTGTGTTGATGATGTGCAACCATCAGCTCCATCCACCTCCAGAACGGAAGCTGCCCGTATCACACAGCGACCCCTCATGTCCTTCCCCCGTCCCTGGAAAATACCATTCAGCTTTTTCTCCCTGGACCTTACTGGTTCCTCATGTGAGTGGTGTCATACACGAAATTTTTTTTTTTGGAGATGGAGTCTTGCTGTGTCTCCTTGGGCTGGAGTGCAGTGGCACGATCTTAGCTCACTGTAGCCTCTGCCACCTCAGTTTCCTGAGTAGCTGGGATTACAGGTACCACCATGCCCGGCTAATTTTTGTTATTTTTAGTAGAGGTGGAGTTTCACCATGTTGGCCAGGCTGGTCTTGAACTCAGACCTCGTGATCCACCTGCCTGGCCTCCCAAAGTGCTGGGATGACTGGCGTGAGCCGCTGTGCCTGGCCTTTTATTCGGGCTCCTTTCATGCAGCGTACTGTCTTTAAGCTTCATGTGTGAAAGACGCTTCAGAAATTCCTTTTTTTTTTTTTGAGACGGAGTTTCACTCTTGTTACCGAGGCTGGAGTGCAATGGTGCAATCTTCACTCACCGCAACCTCCGCCTCTTGTGTTCAGGCAATTCTCCTGCCTCAGCTTCCTGAGTAGCTGGGATTACAGGCACGCGCCACCATGCCCAGCTAATTTTTTTGTATTTTAGTAGAGATGGGGTTTCACCATGTTGACCAGGATGGTCTCGATCTCTTGACCTCGTGATCCACCTGCCTCAGCCTCCCAAAGTACTGGGATTACAGGCGTGAGCCACCACGCCTGGCCCAGAAATTGCTTTTTAAGGCTGACTGTCTCCTGCATGGCTAGGTTACTTTCTGGTTAATCTTCCCTCTGCCACTGGTCACCAGGGCTGTGCCATTCTGGCTGCTGTGGACGCCACTGTGGTAAGTGTGGGTGCACATACCTGCCTGAGGCTCTGCTTTGGTTCTTTTGAGTAGCAGAGGTGGAAATGCTGGATCATGGGATCACTTGGTAGTTCAGTGTTTAATTTTTGAGGCCCCACCATACTGTTTCCACAGCAGCAAAACCACATGACGTTCCCGCCAGCGGTGCGTGGGGCTCAGCCCTACACGCCCTTGCCACCACTGTTTTGTGGGCAGCGGCCATCCCTGCGGCCTCCCATGGTGGTTTTGATGTGCATTTCCCAAATGGCAAACAGTGCTGGGGATCATTTCACGTGCTTATTGGCCGTCCGTGCATCTTGGAGAAATGGCTAAGTTGTTTGCTTGGTTTTTTTTTTTGGGGGGGGGATGGTTTAGCTTTTTCACCGAGGCTGGAGTGATGTGGCGGGATCTTGGCTCACTGCAGCCTCCACCTTGCCAGGTTCAAGCAAGTCTTCTGCCTCAGCCTCCGGAGTAGCTGGGATTATAGGTGATGGCACCACGCCCAACTAATTTTTGTATTTTTAGTAGAGTTGTGGTTTTACCACATTGGCCAGGCTGGTCTGGAACTCCTGACCTCAGGTGATCCACCTGCCTCGGCCTCCCAAAGTGCTGGGATTATAGATAGGAGCCACCATGACTGGCCTGCTTTTTTTTTTTTTTTTTTAACTCAACATAATTCATAGGTTCACTGCTGGTGTTTGTCTTTGTTTTGAGATGGAGTCTCACTCTGTTGCCTAGGCTGGAGTATAATGGTGCAATCTCAGCTCACTGCAACCTCTGTCTGCCTCCTGGGTTCAAGCGACTGTCCTGCCTCGGCCTCCTGAGTAGCTGGGATTACAGGCAATGCACCACCACACCCAGCTAATTTTTGTATTTTTAGTAAAGACAGGGTTTCACCATGTTGGCCAGGCTGGTCTGGAACTCCTGATCTCACATGATCCCCTCTCCTTGGCCTCCCAAAGTGCTGGCGTTACAGGTGTGAGCCACCGCGCCTGGCCCATTGCCTGGTTTTTTAACTGGTAGTTTGTCATGTTGAATTGTAGGAGTTCTTTATTTATTCTGTATAGTCACTCCATATCAGAAGTGGGATTTGCAAATATTTTCTTCCATCTGTTGGTTTTGTTTTTACTTTGCTTTTGTTTTGTATTTTTGAGAGACAAGGTCTCACTCTTGCCCAGGCTAGAGCGCAGTAGCCTCCTGAGTAGCTGGAACTACAGGAGCATGATGCCATACCAGGGTGGCTAAAAATTTTAATAAGAAACCCTGTGTCTCTTATAGAGACGTTTTGCCATGTTGCCCAGGCTGATCTCAAACTCCTGGGTTCAAGCAGTCTAATCACCCTGGCCTCCCAAAGTGGTGGGATTACGGTGTGAGCCATTGCGCCTGGCCTCTTTTTACTTGTTAGTAAGTATTTTCATACATCACAGATTGTCATTTTCTTTTTTTTTTTTTTTTTGAGACGGAGTTTCGCTCTTGTTAGCCAGGCTGGAGTGCAATGGCGCGATCTCAGCTCACCACAACCTCGGCCTCCTGGGTTCAGGCAATTCTTCTGCCTCAGCCTCCTGAGTAGCTGGGATTGCAGGCACGCACCACCGTGCCCAGCTAATTTTTTTTATTTTTAGTAGAGACAGGGTTTCACCATGTTGACCAGGATGGTCTGGATCTCTTGACCTCGTGATCCACCCGCTTCGGCCTCCCAAAGTGCTGGGATTACAGGCTTGAGCCACCGCGCTCAGCCTGTCATTTTCATGAAGCACAGCTGGTGTGTTTTTTATTGTTGCTCATGTCTTCAGCCTCACGTTAGAGACCCTGTTCTTAACCATGACCTGGACACATCCCTCTTTAGAGCAGCTGTGACCACTTGTGAGAAGTGCAGCCCATACCATCCACCGAGGCTCCCATGCAGGCACTTAGAAGCCTTTCCACTGCAGCTCAGAACACAGCCCCATGCACCCACGGGCAGCCCCGTGTCACCAGCACTGCACGGGGATAAGCAGCCAGGCCTTGTGCTTGGTGTGGGTTTGGGTGTCTGTGTTGGGCAGAGACTGGGAGAGCCCTTGCTGGGTGTGCCTGAACCTCCCAGTGCCCTGTGCCCCTCTGTGGGCCTGGATACCTGGTGCTGCCAGCTGGGCATGAGCCCCAAGGAGCTGTGGGTGGCTGTGGCTTGGAGGATCAGTGGGGTGACCAGGAGGGCATGGGACTGGGTGTTTCGTATCCTCAGGAGCAACGCTGGGCTCAGAAGGCAGGCACACTTGCCATCCCTAAAGCCGTAGCTGGCCAGGCCTGGCGGGCTGTCGTGAGGACAGTGCTGTCCCTTTGATGCAGGGATGGTTGTGGCTGTCAGATGCTGTCTCTTCAAGGCAGGGATGAGAGCCGTGCTGAAGACGGGCCAGCTCTGTGGCGAGCGCCCACCAGGAGGGTTATGTCCAGGTGCGTTGCACTGGTGGCGTGTGGCCGCCAAGAGCCATGTGAGCATGAGCAAGGACAGCTGTGGGCCAGGCAGAGCTCTCTCTGCTGGGGGTCAGTCTATGCTGGGGCAAGGGGTTGCAGAGCTAACAGAGCCCCTCTGCAGCTCAGCTCACCCCGCAGCTCTGCTCCAGGCAGCAAACCCTTTCTGCCACAGGAGGCCGTGGAGAAGGTGACGCAGCACATCCACTCGCTGTCTGGCAAGAAGGACGGGCTGGTGCCCATGTTCATCAACACCCACAGTGGCCTCTTCACCCACCTGGGTGTGTTCACGCTGGGTGCCAGGGCTGACAGCTACTACGAGTACCTGCTGAAGCAGTGGATCCAAGGCGGGAAGCGGGAGATACAGTGAGTCCCGCCCCCCGCCTGCCCCTCACCCCCCCACACACCCCACCGTGCCATGTGCCAGGCCCAGCCCAGGTATTTCTGTGGGGGGCGTATTCATTCGTTTCTCACCATGGCCTCTGAGAAGGGGCCGCTCTCACTGAGGACCATGGGCTGTGTGGGGTGGCACCTTCTGTCTGGCAAGGCCAGGCCTGCTGAGCTTGGGTGGGCCCAGGATATGCCTGTCCCTGGTGCCCTGCAGGAGTCCGTGTACCCATGCTGGTATAGTGAAGTGACTGCTCTTGTCCACAGGTTGCTGGAAGACTACATGGAGGCCATCGAGGGAATCAAAACGCACCTGCTGCGTCACTCAGAGCCCAGTAAGCTCACCTTTGTCGGGGAGCTTGCCCATGGCCGCTTCAATGCCAAGATGGTGAGTGTGTCCATGGGGGGAGCTTGCCCACGGCCGCTTCACTGCCAAGATGGTGAGTGTGTCTGTGGGGGGAGCTCGCCCACGGCCGCCTCAGTGCCAGGATGGTGAGTGTGTCTGTCGGGGGAGCTCGCCCATGGCCGCTTCAGGGCCAGGATGGTAAGTGTGTCCGTGGGGCCTCTGACCACCCCTTTTACCTTAGCTTCCAAGGTGCTTGAGTCATGGTGTCAGAACTAGGAAATTCTGGCCACGGCACCTGTGCAGAGGCCCTAGGTAGACTGTACCTGCCCAGCCAGGCCTGTCTCAGCAACAGGGTAGCGAGGCCTTGTGTGGCACGCGGGCTGGCAGGGCTCCCCTGGGCAGCTCCCTCCTCCACCCCTCCCCGTGCTGGCGGTGTGCAGCAGGTCCTCAGGCAGTGGGTGTGTGGGGCCGCGTTGGAGGGGCCTGGCCCACGCGGCAGCTCTGCTGTTCCATGACAGGTGCCCTTGTGTGGCCACCACTCCCAGGGTGCCAGGGGCTGAGGCAGCACAGCCCAGCATTGGCTGCCCGTGCAGCTGCAGGCTGAGGGTGGGGCCTGGGGTCTGGGGCTGAAGAGACCCTCTGATTCCAGGACCACCTGGTGTGCTTCCTTCCCGGGACGCTGGCTCTGGGCGTCCACCACGGCCTGCCTGCCAGCCACATGGAGCTGGCCCAGCAGCTCATGGAGACTTGTTACCAGATGAACCGGCAGATGGAGACGGGGCTGAGCCCAGAGATCGCGCACTTCAACCTTTACCCCCAGCCGGGCCATCAGGATGTGGAGGTCAAGGTGGGCCTGGGCCTGGGCCAGGGTCCTTTGGGGCAGTGCCATCGGGGCTGGCCTCACCCTGAGCTCTGCTCTGCCTACAGCCGGCAGATAGGCACAACCTGCTGCGGCCAGAGACCGTGGAGAGCCTGTTCTATCTGTACCGCGTCACAGGGGACCGCAAGTACCAGGACTGGGGCTGGGAGATCCTGCAGAGTTTCAGCCGCTTCACGCGGGTGAGCACCTGTGTTGCGCCCTGGGCCATGCACAGCTGGGCTGTGGGGCTCGGGCTGGCCCTGCCCCCATAGTGGTGGTGGCCCGGGTTGGGGAGGAGCAGGCTTGCTGCAGCCTTGGGGTGGCTGCATTGCAGCCTGGGGACCGTGGCACCCTCCTTTCTGAGCTTCATGGTGTGGGACCCCCAGTCCTCAAAGGGGCTGAGTGTCCCTCATTTTCATCTCTCAGGGCATAGGCTGTCTGGGGAGGATCCCTGCTGTGGGCCCAGTATTCCCCCCAATTTAGGAGGCAGGTGCACCCATGACCAGGGCACCATCCCCACTGTGGACCAGGCCCTCCTTCAGGTCACTTTCTTCCCAGGCCATTGCCCTCCACAGCAGAGCCACATGAGGCCAGAACATCAGCTCCTGGCTCTGCTGTCCTGTGGCCAGAGGCCCCGCTGCCTCAGCTCCCGCCATCTGCCCCGGCCCTCAGCCCTGCACCCTGTGAGGCCACTGTGAGGACCCCTCAGCCTATGTTCTGGGGGAGGCAGTTTCTCTCCTGGTCACTTGATGGTTGTCAGGGTTTCCAGGTGGTTTCTCATGGAACCACAGCTCATCTGGGGGCAGCCGTCACCCCAAGCCTGCGCTGGAGGCCTTGTGCATGATGGGTGGGGGCGCCCGGTGGTGAGGCTGAGTGGGGGTGCAGGGTGTGCCAGTCTAGTGAGAAGGCTGCATGCACCGTGGGGTTGGGGCGCCCCATCTCCTGATGAGGCCACATGCACCGTGGGGCGGGGGTGCCCCGTCTGCTGACAAGGCCGAATGCACTGTGGGGTGGGGGCGCCCCATCTCCTGATGAGGCCCTCGCTGTGCACAGGTCCCCTCGGGCGGCTATTCTTCCATCAACAACGTCCAGGATCCTCAGAAGCCTGAGCCCAGGGACAAGATGGAGAGCTTCTTCCTGGGGGAGACACTCAAGTACCTGTTCCTGCTCTTCTCCGATGACCCGAATCTGCTCAGCCTGGATGCCTACGTGTTCAACACCGAGGCCCATCCTCTGCCCATCTGGACCCCCGCCTAGTGGGGACAGCTGCTGTGGGGGGACTTTGGGTGGCAGAGGTACCTTGTTGGCTCTGGCATGTTCCAGGGGCCCACGTGGCCCCAGCAACGGCTGAGTGACCCAGGCTCCTCCTGGCCTCAGCTTTCATCAGGACACAGTGAGGCCAAGTGAGAACTGTCAGCCTGCATCTGATGTAGGGTGGGCCGGGCCACTGGAGCCTCCACCTGCTTTCCCCAGAAAATGTAATCATGACTCACAATTGTGGAAATGTGAGTATCTCTCTGTGGGCTGACCACAGGGGACTTTGAGGTGGCCCCAGGACCTGTGGTGACCAAATGGACTGCCCGGGGTACAGCCCTGCCCAGGCTCGTGAAGTCTCAGGCATTCCCACCCAAAGGTCCAGAGGGGCTGCCATGACCCCACAGGCCCAGGGCTCCAGGCCTGGCTCTGGTGTTTACAAGCTGGACTCAGGGATCCTCCTGGCTGCCCCGCAGGGGGCTTGGAGGGCTGGACAGCACGTCCATCTGGCTCACAGGCCACTCCGGTGGAATGGGTCTTTTTGGTGGAGATAAAAGTCGATTTGCTCTAACTGATGTCACTGTGTCTGTAGGGGTCTCCGTGACTAGAAAGTCCGGGTGATGTTGGGGAGGGGCAGTTCTTCGGGTCACATTTCGGAGTTCAGTTTGCTGAGACTGGACTCCAGCTGTCCCCCGCCTCTGGGCAGGGAGCGGCCATGGCGTCCTCAGTGTTGCTGGCCCTGTGGGGCAGGCGCTTAGCGGGAGGCGTCCTCACTCCTGCATCTCACAGGGGCCGCCTCCCTGTGGGGCTGGCACTGGGGCACATGGCTGAGGGATGTGTGGGCCCAGGTCGGGCAGCTCCCAGCAGCCTGGCAGGGCTGTGGCCCCAAGTCCTGGGCTGTGGCGGCAGTCATTGTCCTTGTCACTCCACTGCCAGCTGCAGCTGACCCTAGGCCTTGGCTGGGTCCCCCATCCCTGAACCAGGTGACCTCTGTCACCTTCACTTTTGGAAGACTTCTCTTCCCTGGGAAGCCAGAGCTGGTGGCAGCACAGGGCAGGGCCACCTGGACATGGCCTGGGACTGCCACCAGTGCCCCCAACAGAGGCCTGGGCCCTGAGTGTGGGCCTCGGCTCTGCCCATTCCCACGCCCCCCCAAAGTCCCCACAGCAGCTGTGTCTCCTGGGCCTCCTCCCTGCACTTACTCCCTCTGTTTGGAAGGGGAACAGTGGCTGTGATGTGGCTCTGATGCCCACCCCGTGTCACACGGCCCAGTGCCCTAAGGCCAGCTGAACAGGCAGGACTGGGGCAGTGGGTGGGGCCTGAACAGCCAGAAAAGGTGTGCCTTCTCCATCTCACCCAGACCCCTGAGACCATGTGGGGGCAGCCAGCTGCATGTCCCTTGGGGGCCAAAAGCAGTGGCCTCCCCTGGAGTGGTTACTATGTCAGAGGATGTCAGGGAAGGCATCACCTCACAAATGTGGGTCTGCCACAGCTCAGCAGAACAGGCATTCCTGGGGCAGGGGGCCCTACGGGGCAGACCCAAGTGGTAAGGAGCCTCTGCCTCCACCTTGCTGAACATGGCATGACCTGGCCTGTGTGGGGTGCGCAGCTTCCCCAGCCCTGAGAGTCTCGCTCCCCAGCCTGCGTGTGGGCCCACAGACAAGGACAGGACATACGTGGCCTCCACATGTTTATTCAGTCCCTTCTCTCTGCTGCCAGCCACCTCTTGAGCAAAGCCCCCACGCTAGGCTGGCCACTGTGGCTGAGCTTCAGGGACCCAGAAAGTGCAGACATAGGGCAGGGCAGGGACCGGCCTGCTCCTCACTCCACAGGGAGCCTTGAGACCCCTCCCTCCAATCGCCCTGTGCTCAGAGGCTGAGTCTGGGCCTCCCACGCAGGGCTGGCTGCTGCTCACGCCTGGCTGCCTTTACCCACTCGCCAATGACGGTGGCCTCCAGCATTCGCGCCTTGACCACGGAGTCAGGGTCTTCCGGGTGGGAGGCTCTGGGGAGCAGGCATAGAGAGGGCCCATCAGCCCCAGCCTCAGCGAGCCTGCCCCACCTGACCCATGACCACCAGCTAGGCCACCTCCCTCTGCACCTGAGGTCCAGGTGATGCGCTCCCCCCTGGATGGTGACAGCGATGACTGACGTGCTCAGGTTCCTCCGAATCTGTGGTCAGCGGAAAGAACTCCATCAGGTGAGGAATGAGGCAATGCTGCCTCTGGGACCCCGTGGAGAGAGGAGACGTGAAGGGTGGTCAGGAGTCAGTGCCGTCAAGCAACCAGGGAGAGAACCAGCCAGAGACAGAGGCGAGAAGGTACAAGTTGAGGGCAAAGCCGGGTGAGACAGGAGTGAGATGGGGGCTGGGCGAGGGGCCCACACCTGTGATCCCAGCACTGGAAGGCCGAGCAGCGAGAATCGCTTGAGCCCGAGCTCCAGACCAGCCTGGGCAACATGGTAAGACTGTGTCTTTACAAAAATATATATATTTTAAATTAGCTGGGGGCCTGGTGGGGCAAGGCTATAGTCCCAGTTATCGAGAGGCTTGAGCCTGGGTGGCCGAGGCTGCAGTGAGCCCTGATCTGGCCACTGTACTCCAGCCTGGGGACAGAGCAAGACTGTCTCAAACACCTAACAACCTAATGGGGTCAGGACTCACCCCGCCCCCTGCCCAGGGGTCCAGGTTCCCATTGGAGAAGATGATGTTGCTGGCGGCTCTGAGATCTGCAGAGGGCAGAGAAAGTGGTGACGTGGGCCCGCTCAGGAGCCGTGAGCCGTGGGCAGGGTGCGGGGCAGAGAAAGTGGTGATGTGGGCCCCATTGGGGGCCATGAGCCAGGGGAATGGTGCAGGGTGCAGGGCAGAGAAAGTGGTGACGTGGGCCTGCTCGGGGGCTGTGAGCTGTGGGCAGGGTGCAGGTGCGGGGCAGAGAGCACCATGCCACCCCCGCCCCAGGCTTACCACCCCCCCAGAAGCTGGTCTGCAGCCAATCGGGCCGGGGCCACACGCCCCAGGTGTCCAGGCAGTACTGCTGGCGAAGCTTGTCCGTGAAGGGCAGGACAGGGAACATATCTGTCACGTTGTTGCTGGTGAACGTTAGGTTGATCTCGGTGCAGGCCTGCGGGCACCCCACCTGAGTCAGGCCAGCCCATGCCAACCCTCGTCCGAGATGCTCAGGCCACCCACACCCCCACACCTGGTAGTCCCAGGCCCTGGCATCCGTCACCTGGTGGTCCCAGGCCCTGGCGTCCGTCAACTGGTGGTCCCAAGCCCTGGCATCACCTGGTAGTCCCAGACCCTAGTGTCCCATCACCTGGTGGTCCCAAGCGCTGGCATCACCTGGTGGTCCCAGGCCCTGGCGTCCGTCACCTGGTGGTCCCAGGCCCTGGCGTCCGTCACCTGGTGGTCCCAGGCCCTGGCGTCCGTCACCTGGTGGTCCCAGGCCCTGGCGTCCGTCACCTGGTGGTCCCAGGCCCTGGCGTCC
>CM052648.1:28431665-28462324 GCA_028533165.1 Leontopithecus rosalia | reverse complement strand
GGCGCGGGGGGCCGGGGACCCGAGGGGCTGGGGTGGGGGGAATGGGGGACTGGGGCCGGGGAGATGGGGCCGGGGGGGGAGTGGGGGGCTGGGGCCAGGGACGTGGGGGACTGGGGCGGGGGGGGGGGCCGGGAGATGAGGCGGAGACTTGGGGGCTGGGGCCGAGCTCTCACCCGACACCAGGAAGCGCTGGGGGAAGGTCTTGTTGCCGAAGCTTTCGAAGTTGAAGTGGTCCAGACGCTGCTGGAAGTAGCGCTCCTGGAAGCCAGGGTCCGGGGCCCTGCGGGCTGGGGACACGCGGACCTCAGAGGCGGGGCCGGAGCCGGAGCCGGGGCCGGGGGCGCCGCTGCACTCACCCCCCGCCCGGAGGCCGCGCAGCCCGAGCGCCAGCAGCAGGACCGTGGCCCAGGGAGCGGAGCCCATGTCGCCTTCCGTGGGCGCCCGTCACGTGGACGGGGTCACGGGGCCGCGCTCCTCCCTCGAGGCCCCACGTGGTCCCGGTGCCCGCAGTCCCCATGGAGACGGTCGCCGCGCTGTGGGCTGTGCGCCCCGTGGCCGCTGCCCAGAGGTCCCTCCCGGGCACTGCACGAGGAAGCCGAGAGCCCCTGGGGGTCTGGGTCCCTGGGCCACCTCACTGGCTCGTCCTCCCACCGCGGCGCCACCCGGAGCTGCATCAGGGCGCGTCCCTGTTGACGTCAAGCCTCCCCAGCCCGTGTCCTGGCCCGTGTCCCACTCAAAGGCAGGGCCAGGAAAGAGGGGACTGTTCTGCTGCACCTGAGGACCTTGGGAAGATGGGGTTCCTGGGGGTCCCAAACAGTGATGCCGCCTGAAGAAAGGGACCCAGGGTTTGTCCAAGCGACAGCAGGGGCTGGTCATGTGGGGGGGGGGGCTGGGCCTTGGAGTGGGCAGGGGTGTGGGGTGCTCCTGGAGGGTCTGGGCAGGGCCAGAATGTGGCCCTGTGGCTCCTGATTCAGGAATTGCTACCTGTTCTTCTGACTGGCACCATCACAGCCCTGCAGGGACAAGGGGGGACCAGAGGCCTCTGCTGGGAGCTGGGACCCCCTCACTGAGGAGCACCCAGAGGACAGAGGAAGTCACCTTTCCCGTGTCCAGTCCAGGGTGTGGGTGAGGGGGCCACACAGCTGGGTGCTAGACCAGCCACGTGGCATCCTGCTGGGGATGGACAGGAGCTGCTAGCCAAGCCCAGAACAGGTGCAGGGGCAGCTCTGGCTCAGCCGTAGAAGGAAAGGGAGTGATCCTATCTCCCAAGACTGCCCTCGGCCAGCATGACCCTGCCCTGCCCATCCTGGGCTGAGTGGGGAAAACCAGCCACTTCCACAGCCCCTCACACCATGGTCCCCATGCCTCACACAAAGGCACCCCCACCGTGGGTGACTGGTGGCTGGGGCCCTCAGCATGGTGGCAGTGACCGTCACATCACACCACAACAGGAGGTTATCCAGGGCCACAGACCATCCCCACCATTGTCCTCACATGCAGCCCCATCCCATGCCCACACAGCACCTGGGCTGCCTGCCAGGATCCCTATAGGATGGGGGTGAGGACAAGCAGCAGCCTTCCTTGCATGTGAGGGCACCTTGGGTAGCCAGAACTCCACCAGTACCCGTCACCCAGGACCGCAGCCCTGGAGATGCCAGCAAGGCTGAGATCAGGCAGGCCGCTCCCCAAACACACCAGGGCCTGGAGATGCCCCCCGCATGTAACCAAATGCAGGAGCGCAAGCTTGGCTTGACCCACAGAGGGGCCAGAGCCCCAGGGAGGGGTGCAGGGGCAGGGCTTTCAAGGAAGCCATGTCCCCTCCTGTCCACAGCCCAGGCCTTGATGTCACGCTGGGCAGTAGCCAGGGAGGGTGGGCACAGGGCCAGCCAGCACAGCTCTGCAGGGGATGAAGATGGCCACAGCCCCCTACCCACATCCCTGGACACCCCACACCCCACTGCCCAGAGGCCAGGCAGGCACCCTAGGGAAGGTGGGCCTCCAGGGATGGGGCTGGCAGATGGGCCAGGCACACGGGCAGGCAGACCCCTGGCATGGTCATCTGACATGCTGTGGGGCAACCCCTCCCCAGGTCTGCATTGCCAGCGCCCTTGTCAGTCTGTGCAGGGCACAGTAGTTCACTGGGGGCAAGTGGGCTGAGGCAAGTCATTCCTGTGCAGATACAGGGCTCTTGGAGGGCCTTTGCCCACCCTGGAGCAGGACAGAAGGACAGGTCGGCTGCAGAGCTGAGGGGGTGAGAGGTCCCTGGGTAGGGGAATCCTGGAAGCCCAGCCAGTGAGGATAAGGCTGCTGAGCCCAAACCCTCCCCAAGGCCACCTGCCTCCACCAGACCATCCAGGCAGCTCCTCCACACACTAATTCCTGCTGGGACCACCCATCCCACCCTCCATGGCTCACAGACTGGGGGCCATGCCCGGCCATGCCTGCCATCTGTGCTGCCCCTGAGACCAAAAGGCTACAGGCGGGCAGCTGGCAGGTGGCTTTGGCGCTTATGGCCATGACCTGCTGTGTCTGCATTGAGGGTGGTGCTGGTCTTCGCTGAATTATACATAATATAAAATTTACCACTTAACCACTTTCATGTGTGAAATTTGGTGACATTAAGTACATTCACAATGCTGCGCTGAAATCACAATTTCCCAAACCACCTCATCACCCCAACAGAAATTGTAGCCATTAAACAATGACCCCCCAGCCCTGGACCCACCATTTTATCATTTGTTTCTGTGGCTCTGCCCACTGCAGCTATATCAGTGGAATCCTACAGTAAAATTTGGTGGCATTAAGTACATTCACAATGCTGCGCTGAAATCACAATTTCCCAAACTACCTCATCACCCCAACAGAAATTGTAGCCATTAAACAATGACCCCCCAGCCCTGGACCCACCATTTTATCATTTGTCTCTGTGGCTCTGCCCACTGCAGCTATATCAGTGGAATCCTACAGTATTTTATCCCCCCATTTTTATTGCCTGCTGACAGTCCTGCTCTGTCACCCAGGCTGGAGTGGTGGCGCGATCTGCAATCTCTGCCTCCGAGGTTCAAACGATTTTCCTGCCCCAGTCTCTGGAGTAGCTGGGATTATAGGCACCCACCATCACACCCAGCTCATTGTTTTTTGGGGTTTTTTTGGTCCTCCAAGACAGAGTCTTGCTCTGTCACTCAGGCTAGGATGCAGTGGCATGATTTTGGCTCAAAGTAACCTCCACCTCCCGGGCTGAAGCAATTCTCCTGCCTCAGCATCCCGAGTAGCTGGGATTACAGGCACGCACCACCACACCCAGGTATTTTTTTGTATTTTTAGTAGAGAAGGGCTTTAACCATGTTGGCCAGGCTGGTCTCAAACTCCTGACCTTAGGTTATCTGCCCGCCTTGGCGTCCCCAAGTGCTGGGATTTCAGGCGTGAGCCACCGCACCCGAACTTTTAGACCACTGTGAATACTGATACGACGAACATGGGTGTGAAAGCAACTGTTTGAGACTCTGCTTTCAACTCCTTTATATTTCCAGAAACAAATTTTCAGGATCATATCTAATTTGACACCAGATTTATTTTGCGGACCCAGCGTAGTTTCCACCCCTGCCAACAGTGCACAGGAGTTCGGTTTCTCCATGTCCTCACTGACACGCACTGTGTTCTGCTCCTTGGGTAGCAGCCATCCTAATGGGAGAGGTGGCCTCCCTCGGTGGTTTCGATTTGCCTTTCCCTAAGGGTCAGCAATGCTGAACCTTTCTTCTGTGTTGACTGGCCATTTGTCTTCTCTAGAGAAATGCCTATCAGATCCTTTGCCCGTTTTTTAATTAGGTTGCCTTTGAGTTCGTTTTTAAAAATCATCTGGATCTTAACCTTTTGTGATTGGCAAATCTTTTCTCCCATTCTGTGGGTTGCTTTTCTATTCTGTTGATGCTGCCCTTTGACATGCAAACGTGGTTTCGGCGACATCCAGTACGTCTGTCTATACGTTGTTTCGGTGACGTCCGGTCCATCCGTCTCTTTTGTTGCCTGTACTTTTGGTCTATTTTTTTTCCTAAGAGTTTTACAGTTTTAACTGTTTTTGTTTTTGGGGTTCTTTTGAGACAGTCTCACTCTGTTGCCCAGGCTGTAGTGCAGTGGTGCCATCTGGGCTCACTGTAACCTCCGCCTCCTGGGTTCAAGTGATTCTTCTGCCTCAGCCTCCCGAGTAGCTGGTATTACAGTCATGTGCCACCATGACCATCTAATTTTGTAATTTTTTAGTAGAGATGGGGTTGCTCCATATTGGTTAGGCTGGTCTTGAACTCCTGACCTTGAGTGATCCACCCGCCTTGGCCTCCCAAAGTGCTGGGTTTACAGGTTTGAGCCACTGCACCCAGCCCAACTTTGCTCTTTCAAGATTGTTCTGGATCGCTTAAGGAAGCATTAATGTCTTAACAATACTGACTTCCTACTCACAAACAAGGGTTCCTTTGTACTTATTTAGGTTTTCTTTAATTTCTTTCAGTTTTGTAGTTTTCAGTGTATAAGTATTTCACCTTCTTGGTTAAGTTTATTCCTTGACACTTTTCTGTCTTAGATGTTGTACATAAAACTGTTTTCTTCACTCCTTCTGGACTGTTTGCTGCAGGTGCACAGACACACTGATTTGTTGACACTATGCCTGCAACGTTACTGAATGTATTCTTTGGGATTTTCTATCTGTAGGATCATGTTATCTGTGACCAAAGAGAGTTCTACTTTCTTTTCTATTTGAATGTATTTCTTCTTCTAATCTAATTGCCCTGGGTAGGATTTTCAGTACAATACTGAATGGTGAAGCAGACATCTTGTTTTTGTTTTTTTGATACAGAATCTGGCTCTGTTGCCCAGGCTAGAGTGCAGTGGCTCAGTCTCGGCTCACTGCAACTTCAGCCTCCTGGATTCAAGCTATTCTCTTACCTCAGCATCCTGAGTAGCTAGGATTACAGGCATGTGCCCCACACCCAAGTGATTTTTGTATTTTTAGTAGAGAAGGGTTCACCATGTTGGCCAGGCTGGTCTCAAACTTCTGACCTCAGGTGATCTGTCTACCTCAGCTTTCCAAAGTGCTGGGATTCCAGGCATGAGCCACCACCCAATCACCTTCTGCTAGCTCTGGATTTTGTTTGCCCTTCTAGTTTGTCAATATTTAAATCGAGTTCACTGATTTGAGATTTTCCTTCTCTTTTAACATAGGTATTTGTTTCATCCTGGCCAAACCTTTTGGAGTGACCCTAAAAAGGAGTGGCAGAGGCGTTCCCACAGTGGAGTGCCCCAAACCATCCTGAGACAGGGCAGTTTGGCACCAAACACCAGGGTAACCAGTCCAGAGCATTTACTAGGGGAACTTACCAGAGGGCTGCAGCAGAAGGTCAGCACTGAACAGCAGGGCGACCCGCCCGAGCATTTACTAGGGGAACTTATTATAGGTGTGAGTTAGTGTGCCCATTCATCAAAGTATGTTTTCAGCCACAATGAAATGACATTGGAAATGAGTAACAGGAAAAGCTAGAACATTTGCAAAGATGTGGCAATTACACAACACACTCTCAGGCCAGGTGCAGTGGCTCACTCCCGTAATCCCAGCACTTCAGGAGGCCGAGGCAAGAGGATAACCTTAGGTCAGGAGTTCGTCACCAGCCTGACCAACAAGGAGAAACCCCATCTCTACTAAAAATGCAAAATTAGCTGGGTGTGATGGTGGACATCTGTAATCCAAGCTACTTATGGAGGGCTGCAGTGTCCCACAGCCGGCAGCAGAACCCAGAGAGGTTCTACACGGCACACCCACAGTGCGGGTCAGGTATGGCCTTTATGGGTTTAGGAAATTTGCTCAGAGCCGGGGCTGGTTTCTTTCAGAGTTTCCAACAACAAACTAAACACGTTTCTTCGTGCCCCAGGGAAAAAACACAGCTGGCCAGGTCACAGAGCAGTCAAGGCACCCTACGTTTCTGTCAGGAGAAGAGAAAAAGCAAGTAGAACTGGAGGACCCTACTGTGTTTTTTGGTGTTAGATGGGTAATGTGCTGCCTTCATAAGGTCTGAAGGAGGCACAACTCACAGGAGTGTGAAACCAAATCATCACACTTATGACTACAAAAGAATCGGTGTTCACAGTTAATTTTCATCTGAGCATAACCCTTGCTCCATCCCATACATTCTGGTAGTTTCTGTCCTCATTTTCATTTGTCTCTTAAGTGTTTCCTACCTCCCCTTGTAAGTTCTTCTTTGACCCATTGGTTAAGAGTGTTATTTATTTATTTATTTGTTTGTTTGTTTATTTATTTTTTTTTTTTGAGACTGAATTTCGCTCTTGTCCAGGCTGGAGTGCAATGGTGCAATCTTGGCTCACTGCAGCCTCCACCTCCTGGGTTTAAGCAATTCTCCTGCTCAGCCTCCCGAGTAGCTGGGATTACAGATGTCCACCACCACACCCAGCTAATTTTGCATTTTTAGTAGAGACGGGGTTTCTCCTTGTTGGTCAGGCTGGTGACGAACTCCTGACCTAAGGTTATCCTCTCGCCTCGGCCTCCTGAAGTGCTGGGATTACGGGAGTGAGCCACCGCACCTGGCCTGAGAGTGTGTTGTGTAATTGCCACATCCTTGCAAATGTTCTAGCTTTTCCTGTTACTCATTTCCAATGTCATTTCATTGTGGCTGAAAACATACTTTGATGAATGGGCACACTAACTCACACCTATAATCCTGGTGCGTTGTGAGGCCCAGGTGGAGGCTCATTGGAGGAAAGGAGTTCAGGACCCACCTGGGCCACATACTGGGATCCCATCTCCACTAAAAACTTTAAAATTAGCCAGGTGTTGCGGTGTGCACCTGTAGTCCTAGCTACTTGGAAGGCTGAGGTGAGAGGATCACTTGAGCACAGGAAGGAGGTCAAGGCTACAGTGAGCTATGGATCATGCCACTGCACTGCAGCCTGGGAGGCAGACACATGCACATGCGCACGTGCACACATGTGTATATACATATCATAGTACACCACATCGTGCTGACACTGGAGTCAGCACCACCCTGATGTTCTCAGGGATGTCGAGGATTCAGCTGTTCTTCCTGAACCAAACCTTCACTGACAGGACATTTTCCTGCTTCTCCGGCAGCCTCCTGACCCATTCCCAGTCTCCACTGCCCCTGCCCTCCTCCCTGACCCCAATCTTCTCAGCCAGGTGGCACCCAGGACTAGGCTGGCCCCTTCCTCCAACCTTTGCAGATAACACAAACCATCCATACCTAGGGACTCCTAAACCCTGTCTCCCCTGGCAGATTCTGATCCTCGCACCCTCTGCCCACCACGGTCTCCATGGTGCCTCCCAGGCATCTCAAACTGGGCAGATCCAAAATGGAGCTCAGTGGTAGCCCCTCCACCGGGGACCAGCCCTCCCTCTTCCAACCCATTCCTTTGGACTCCTCCCCATACTCGGCTTTTCCCATGGCCAGGCAGCTCTTTCAGCCTCCTGCCCTCCACTGGGTCTCCGCCTGCAGCCAGAGCAGTTTCAGAGTAAATATCTCTCTCAGACATGCATTCCATGCCAAAATCTTCCTGTGTACATTAACTGAAAACTCCAGTGCTGCCTCCAGGACCTGCAGGACCATGGCTGGACTGAGCCAGCCCCCACCCTGCTCCCAGCCCTGGGAATTTCACCTTCGTGAGTATTCGAAGGTCCCACTTGCCTCAGGCAGTTTTCACTTAGGCTCAAGTCGGCCTCTCCCCACCCTGCCCAGTGCCAGCAGCTTCTCAGCCCTCAGATCTTGCCCTCAGTGCCACGGCCTCCCTTGGGCCCTCAGATCCAGCCACTGCTCTTCCCCAGCGCCCTGCTCTTTTCCACACAGGACATACACCATGTGCCACCTGCCTCTGCCCGTCTGAGGCTAGCTTCTGACCAACCTCTCCTACCAGTCTGTTTTATTCATCTCTGCAGAATCAGAACTAAAACAGGAACTGGTTACAGTTGGTGTTCAAGGACAATGAAGTAAAGAATATGCCTGTTTCTTTCCAGCCAAGGATATAGGTCGTGCCCCCAGAGACAGACACAAAAGGGTCTCAGACAGGCATGCTCTGGGTTGAGTCTCAGCTGAATTTCAGAGACTCTCCAACTGAGAGTCTATAACGCCCCTCAGCCAAAGACCACTGCAAACACGCCCAGAGTCAAACAAGTTGGGTCTTTTACTCTATGCAATGTGTACAAACACACCGGGCTGGGACGCTGAGGTGTCTCAGCAAAGGGGTGACGGAGGGAACTATTACCGGATTTCACCTGTAATTAGGTGATTTGGGAGATGATCTAAGGAAGGAGGATTTGGTTTGAGATTAGACGCACGATGGAAGCCAAGAGGTCGAGGCTGCAGTGAGCCATGACTGCCACTGCACGCCAGCCTGGGGGAGAGCGAGAGACCTTGCCTCAAAAAACATAAAAATAAAAGATTAGACGCTGTGAGAAGGCAGAGGGCAATTCTCAGCTATGTTCGCTGCAAGTATCAGGGTTAGCTGTGTGTTCCCTGCTTCGAGTCAAGAAAAGGTCTTGGTTCATCTCACTTTCTCGTGGTGTCTGCGTGGCGCTTCATGCCCCACAGAACATCGTGGCTACGAGGGTCACACCAGGCCGCAGTAACGCGTCAGGGGCCGCTCACTTTCTCAGGAGCAAGAGCTCCAGGGGTTTCCGCTGAGACGGACCGCGGACTGGGCCAGGACTTGCAGAAAAGCGAAGCCCAGAGAACCTGCTGGGACTCCGGTCCCTCCTCCCACCACCGCCCCGCAGAATTCGGGCCGCTGAGAATGCTGCAGGCGAGTCGACTAAGGCTGCCCCAGCCTGGAACCCGTACTTGCCCTTTTTTGCTGGGAAGAGGTGGAGAGGGCGGCGCGGGGAGAGTTGTGTCCGCCCGCCCAGGCCCCGCTCCCACCCGCAGGCCTGGAGGGCGGCGAGCGCAGCGGCCCCGGGCCCGGGTCAGCCTGGCGCGGCCCTCACCCTCCAGCACCAGCGCCGCTGGCAGCTCTCGCGGTTGCCGTAGCTCTGGCCAAAGCTCAGCGTCACCGTAATGAAGTTCTGATGCGGCGGCGGCGGCGGCAGCGGATGCGTGGAAAGGGGCCTCGAGGAACCACCAGCGGCGTCTGGAGACCCGGCCCTAAAAAAGGCCGAGCGCTCCGCTTTCGAATACTCGTGGGCAGCCATTGCCGCACACAGAGTCGCCCGCCGTGTACGCAGCGCGCACGCGTACGCATCGCGTCCTCGCTTCACAACCTACTGCGCCTGCGCCGAGCGCTCGCGGCCTGCGGCGCCCGCGTCCACCCACCGCGCGCTGTTGCCAGGGCAGCAGGGCGGGCCTTGGTTCTGCTTGGGGTGTGGTCGCTACCTGGCGCTCTCTTGCTGTTCGCCACGCGCTGTTGGAGTTGGGCTCCTCTTGCTTGCTGTCGTCTGGCGGCACCGGCTCTGCCCGCGCCCTCGCGGGGAGACGCAGACACCCGTGACCCAGGGAGGCTGTCGGGCGGCGCCGCCATGTTGGCGGGGAGTCCCCACGCCCAGCGCCTGGGTTCTGCAGCGCGGGTGTGGAGCTGGGCCGCCCTTGGGCGCAGTCCTGGGCTGGGGGCCACCCTGGTCGCGTAGTCACAAGGAAGGAGCACAAGGTCTCATCCAGGCGGGGGCCGAAGGAAGGACCGGACGCTCCCCCTGAGGTTGCGGACCTGGCCGGGTCGAGCGAGGGGGCCAAGCGGCGGGCTGTATCCACAGTCCACGCGCCTTAGACGGGTTGGGGCTTTCAAACCCGGCTCCAGCCCTCAACCCGGTAGCCTTGGAGGTCAGCTTGAGATGACTGCGCTTCCTGCGCGCGTTGTCCTTCCCCAGAACGCCCAAAATGGCAAAGTGGCCGCCCGAGGCCCTCTCTGCCTGGGTTCTCCTCTTGCAAACCTCAGCCCCGCCCCTCCCTCATTGTCTCCTGGACTGGCTGCCCGCTGCTCCTTGGGCGAATCACCTGCGTCCCACGGTCCTGGCTGTGGCATTTTTGGGTGTCCGGAGGGCGCCCCTGCAGCGATGCCTTATGCCTATAATCCCAGCACTTTGGAAGGTCCAGGCGGGTGGATCACTTGAGGTCAGGGGTTCAAGACCAGCCTGGCCAACATAGCGAAACTCCGTCTCTACTAAAAATGCACACAGAAAAATTAGCTGGGCATGGTGGCTGGTGCTCTCATCATGAGAGCAGACATCTCACAATATAAATGATGAGTTACGGTGCTTTCTATGCAGTCCTCTCAGGCAAGAAAAGAAATAAAAGGTGGCCAGGTGCAGTGGCTCACACCTGTAATCCCAGCACTTTGGGAGGCTGAGGCGGGAGGATCCCTTCAGCTCAGGTGTTTGAGACCAGCCTGGGCAACACAGTGAGATCCCATCTCTTAAAAAAAAAAAATTAGCCAGGTATGGTGGCTTGTGCCTGTAGTCCCAGATACTTGGAAGGCTGGTGGAGGATCATCTGAGCCTGGGGGGTTGGAACTGCAGTGAGCTGATATTCTGCCACTGCAGTCCAGCCTGGGCAACTGCAGGATCAAGACCCTGTTTCAAAAAAAAAAAAAGAAGGCTGGGCACAGTGGCTCATGCCTGTAATCCAGCACTTTGGGAGGCCGAAGTGGGCAAATAATCTGAAGTCAGGAGACCAAGCTCGTCTTGGCCAAAATGGTGAAACCCTGTCTCTACTAAAAATACAAAAATGAGCAGGGTGTGTTGGTGGACGCCTGTAATCCCAAGTTACTTGGGAGGCTGAGGCACAAGGTCGCTTGAACCTGGGAGGTTGCAGCAAACCAAGATTGTGTCACTGCACTACAGCCTGGGTGACGGAGTGAGATCCTCAGCTACTCAGGAGGCTGAGGCAGGAAAATTGCTTGAACCTGGGAGGCAGACGTTGCAGTGAGCTGAGATCATGCCACTGCACTCCAGTCTGGGTGACAGAGCTAGACTTCGTCTTAAGAAAAAAAAAAAAAAAAACAGCTGGGGCTGTGCACACTGGTACACAGCTACCAGGGAGTTCCAGCTACCGGGGAGGCTGAGGAAGGAGGATTGAACCACTGCAATCTACCAGGGGGACAGAGCAAGGTCCTGTCTCTAATAAATAAGTTAATAATACAGTCACACTGGGGGAAACCCGGCAGGAGCCGAGGCAAGTGTCTGATACCTCCGCATGTTCTCATATAAACATAGAATTCGAAAAGAATTAGAGAAACAGTTACATAGTTTCATAGTTACATAGTTATTTCTATATATAATCATAATCACATAGCTATTCACATTATCATAAATAATATACATCTATATAATCATATAACCTTTAATCTTACTAGTAAGTCTCAGGTCGTGGCATCAGGAAAGAGGTGACCCTAAGGCAAGATGGTCTAAGTCCTCTGTCCCGCCCACTTAAGGGCTGCTGGAGGACGCCTCGGCTGTGCGGCAGTGTCAGTGCTGGGAAAGCGCCCGCTGTTTAGCCAGCTAGGGAAGGAGACCTCCAAGATGGCTGAGACATCTCAGTCCTCGGGGGAGTGAGGAGAAAACTCCGCTCCTCCAAGCTCTTGTGGTTTACAACTAATGTAGCAAGGATCCAAAAATGAACACAATGAAGCAATAAACCATAAGGAACCAAAAGTGGACACAATGCCTCCCAAGTCCTCATATCCATAAAGTAATGTCTATTAATTATTTTGAATAGCATAGTCCCTCTCTCGGTTCCTGCTTTCCCTCAGCTCCATATCCCCAACCGGGGATCTGTGTCTGGGCTCAAGCTCACCGTATGACGAGGCCCATTTCCTAGGGGCCTCACATGGGAGCGTTCCCCAGAGTTCTCCCTCACACTTGTTAGAAGGAAGCTGAGCTCTTATCATGGCCAAAAAGGCACCACATCGCCGGCCCCATGCCCCTCTGGTCTCCGGCACACACCCCCTCCGTCTGCTCCACCTGCTCCGTGCCACACCCTCCCCCCGCCGGGGCCTTGGCATTCGCCACCTCCTCTCCTCCGGGCACCCTTCCCTCTGCCATCTGCATAGTGTCCTCTCTTGTTCCGTTCTGATATTTCTCAAATTACTTTCAAGAGAGGCATTCCTTAGAGCAGCACCTGTATTGATTAGCTAGTGGTCTGTGGCTGCATGACGATTTACCCCACTACCCAGTGCTTAACGACGAGAATTGACTGTCTCTCCCAGGTTCTAGGGCCTGGCCATTCTGGTACAGCACGATGGCGGCTCTGCTCAGGGCCTCGCATAAGGTTACAGTGAAGACCTCAGCCAGGGCTGCTGTCACTTGAAGGCTCCACAGGGGCTGGGGGCTCTGGGGCTCCCCATGTGGCTCATTCCCATGGCTGGTGCTGGCACTGACATGACCGTTTTCTCTGCAGTGGCGTCTCCAGGGCTGCCTGAATGTCCTTACTACTCAGGGGCCGGCTGCACCCCGCAAGCAAGTGAACAAAAAAAAGAGTGGCAGGTGGGAGGCAGGTGTCCCTCCTTCTTTCCCTCCTTCCCTCCCTCCCTTCCTTCCTTCCTTCCTTTTCTTCTTTTTCTTTTTCTTTTATTTGATGGAGTCTTGCTGTGTCGCCCAGGCTGGAGTGCAATGTTATGATCTCAGCTCACCGCAACCTCCGTCTCCCAGGTTCAATTGATTCTCCCGCCTCAGCCTCTTGGGCAGCTGGGATTACAGGCATGTAACACCACGCCCAGCTAATTTTTTGTATTTTTAGTGGAGACGGGGTTTCACCATGTTGGCCAGGCTGGTCTTGAACTCCTGACCTCGTGATCCACCCACCTTGGCCTCCCAAAGAGCTGGGATTACAGGTGTGAGCCACCATGTCCGGTCGGGAGGTGTTCTTTCTAGACCTCACCTGGGGTCATGCACTGTTACCTCTGCCACATTCCATTTGTTAGAGAACAGGCAGTAAGTCCAGGCCATGTACGCCTGGAGGTGTACTGCAGGCTTCCCCTGCTGGCTGAAGGGGTTGATGTGCCCCAGCAGGTGCAGACAACCATTAAAACCACCACTGGCTCCATCTGTCTCCGCCCTTTTTTCTGCGTTCCGTTTCTTCAGCTCACTCGCCACTACGTGGAATGGTCTCAGGTGCCTGTGTTTGTGCTTCGAATTGGCTCCATGAAGTCAGAACGTCCAACCTTCCCACTGCTGCATCCCCACACTTAGAACAGCATTCGGCATGCAGTGGGTGTTCAGGCAATGTGCCTGGTGGAGTAGACGTCCGTGTGCGATCCGCCCATGGTCGGATCTGTGGGGACTTTGTGAGGTGAGGAAGATGGCCCCCCAGGAAGGTGGAATTTGGAAAGTCAGGGAGGACAGGGATAGAGTAGCAGCTTGTGGAGGCAGGAAGGTGTGGGAGCCAGACGGGCGAGGGGCGGGAACGTTTCTCGGGTGTTGGGGGCTTGCCCTCTGCGAGGTTCCCTGGGCTTTCCCAAGTCAGGGCACAGGTCCTGACCCCAGTCCAGCTCTTTAGCAGGACCCAGGCCCGGGGATGGCCAGCTCCGTTTCCCCAGTTTAGCGGGAACTTAGCAGGCCTGTCCTCCACGCCCTTGGCCAGCCTGAGCTAGGATGGGTGGAGACGCCTCTGCCCACCCTTCCCCTGCCTGTCACCTTCCTCCGGTAAGGCAGACTTCCTCTTGAAAGAAATGTATCTGCAGGGACCTCTGGAGCCGCAGCTCTGGGGACTCACCTTCAGAGGACGTAGAGTTGGGGTCTTGTCCCCGCCTACGATCTGCCCAAAATCCTAGGGAGAGCCCTGATTGGCAATCCGTCGGCCAGTGGACTGAGGCCAGGGAGGGGCTGCACCCGGATTGACAGCTGTGACTGTCAATCCCGGTGGGGGAGAAGCAACTTTCTCCCGATGGGGCCGCCAATGTCAGAGTGCGGAGGGGTCTCCGCAGAGGGGAGTGGCCGGGAGCAGAACAGCACCTCTCTCCTCAGCCAGGGCCTGACTGCTGGCCGGGCCCCATCCCAGGGCAGCGCCTCAGGTCTCTGATCCTCTGCGCAGCCTTTGTCTGACCAGGTCTCAGAGGGGTCCCAGTCCAGGCTCATCTGTTGCGGCACCATTCCCGGCTCCCTCACGTTGTGGAAGAAGCCCACAGGCGCGGGAGGGAGGCGCGGGGGGGGGGATTCGGAGCAGAACCCAGGAAAGACTTGCTGGCAGGAGGGGCTGCGACTTGGAGGCACCGCCTCCACCTCATCTCCATCAGGGACACCTGTCAAGGGGTCTTGACCAGAAGCTTGGGGACGTACACAGTCTGATGGGGCAGTGGTGAGCTGGCAGACCGGCTCCCTGAGTGGAAAAGAAACTGCTCTGGTATGTAGGGTTTGGTGACTTCCATGGCAGCATAAATAATCCCATCGTGGCAAGTTCCCAGCCCTGACTGTAACAGGGGCTGGCAGGTGTCTGAACATTTAGCAGTCGGCTCTCTGGGGTCAGCGGGATTTGCTCAGTTTCCCGTGTAGCTGGGATTACAGGTGTCCCCCATCATGCTAGGCTAATGTTTGTATTTTTAGTAGAGACCGGGTTTCTCCATGTTGCCCAGACTGGTCTCGAACTCTTGACCTCGTGGTCTGCCCTCCTCCGCCTCCCAAAGTGCTGGGATTACAGAAGTCAGCCACTGCACCCGGCTGGGGCGGAAGTTTGGAGATGGGCCACAAATTCCTGCAGATGGGGCCAGCTCCGTCCCCCCCAGCACCCCTACACGCCCTCCTGAGAGCCGATGGAAGGAGTGAGGGCCCCGAGGCCGATGCCACTTCCTCTGTGTGCCTCAACCTGAACGGGGAGAGGTGGGGGGCTGCAGCAGGATGTGGGCAGGTGATCCCCCAAGCGACGGATTGGTGATCCCCCAATACAACGATTTCCCTGTATTGAGAGAGAAGGGGCCAAGAGGAAGAGCTTGGCAAACCCCGCAGCCCCTCCCCCTCCTCTCAGCTCCAGGGGGTCCCTGGTGTCAGTGTTTGGCAAGCAGCGGAGGCGGTGTGACCCTGATGGGCACGTGACTGCCCCTCCCCCCTTCCCCGCGCTGCACTGCTCGGGACAGAGGTGTGGGGACGACCCTGCTTTGTCCTCGTTGGGTGCGTTTGCTGTTAGGGCTGCAGAATCCTCGGTTGCTATTGGAAATGGTGACATCACCGGCAGGGGCGGAGCTTCAACCATCCTTCAAGTTAGGGAGGGGGACGAACACCCCAAGAGTGGAGGGGGACAAAGACCCGGCCGCCAGGACAAGAGGGATGGGAGAGACTCTGGAAAAGGGGTCGCTGGGAGCGCCCTGCGAGGGGGCTGGACACGGAGAGAGGAGCGGAAGCTGAGGGTGTGAAACAGCTGGCCCCGAACACACCTCGCGGGGCTCCTGTGATTCCTGGTGTCTGACCTCAGCCCCAGCCAGGGTGGGTCCAGGTTCCAGGCTCTCCCGGAAGATCTAGCTGAACTCAGGTGTCGGCAACCATCACCCTCCCTATTCCTCTTAGCCCTAGGAGGGGGGTCCCACGTTACATGGCCAGGCAGACGGGGCCTCTCCCTCATTTCTAAACCTTGTGGGGAGGGGAGCGCCCCCAGAGGCATGGCTTAGGGCTTCCCCCACCCCTCTAGAGCTCCAACCTGCAAGAGTCAGGAACCGAATCTCGCTGACTGTGGGTGAGGACTCGGGCGCGCACACACAGACAAGCAGGCACAGCACGTTCAGTCCAATTAAAAGGCACACAAGGGCGAGGCTGCACGCGGTGGCCCGGACCCCCCCAGCGTCCCCGGACGGAGCTCCCCGCAGGTCCGGGCAGCACAGACCCCTGTCCCAGGCCCTGCAGGCACGCGCTCACACGCACACGCGCGCACACGGGGCTTCCCCGGCTCACGCGCACTGACACGCTCACGCGAACGCAGGTGCACGCTCCGGCGCGGGAGGCGCCCCCTTCGCCTCCGAGTCTGGAAGCGGGGGCGGCGGGAGGGGAAGGAGACGTTGGTCCTGCTCGCGTTTCTGCAGCTGCTGCAGTCGCCGCAGCGTCCGGACCGAACCAGCGCGGTCCGCGGAGCCGCCGCTGCCGCCGCCGCCGCCACCGCCGCGCCCTCCCCACGCCGGGCCGCGCTTCAGCACCGCGGACAGAGTCGGCCGCGTGGGGCCGACTCGGAGCCCCCGCGCGCGCTCCCGCGCCCCTTCCCACGGCCGACGTCCCGGCACCAGGCTCGGGGGAGACGTGACGTCCACAGCCCGCGGGGCCGGGCTGGCGCAGGGCAGCCGAGAAGCCCCGCGGGGGATGCGCCGAGGGCCCCGCGTTCGCGCCACGCAGAGCCAGGCCCGTAGCCGGAGCCCATGAGCACCATGCGCCTGCTGACGCTCGCCCTGCTCTTCTCCTGCTCCGTCGCCCGCGCCGCGTGCGACCCCAAGATCGTCAACATCGGCGCAGTGCTGAGCACGCGGAAGCACGAGCAGATGTTCCGCGAGGCCGTGAACCAGGCCAACAAGCGGCACGGCTCCTGGAAGATCCAGCTCAACGCCACGTCCGTCACGCACAAGCCCAACGCCATCCAGATGGCCCTGTCGGTGTGCGAGGACCTCATCTCCAGCCAGGTGCCCCCACCTCCGCCGCCGCCTCCCCCTCCTCCACCCTGCACCCCACGCCCCGTTTCATTCCATCCTCTCCGAGCCCCCTTCTTCCCTGTGACACCACCCCTAGTCAGCCGGCTGGTCCCGGAGGTCCGGTCTCACTAGGAACCGAACATCAGGGTATGCTGGTTCCCCCATCTTGACCTGAGAACAGTCACCGGCCAACTTGGCTGGTCCTCAGAGGGTTCCTGGGGCTCCGGGCCCTGACCGGTGTGTGTAGACATGGGGCTGGCGTGCGTCAGTGTGGGGTGGGCATTCGGGGCGTGGAGGCAGAAACGCCCGTCCAGCCACATGCCCGCCCCGCAGAGCTTTAAACAGGAAGGGGCCTGGAGCCATCTTTGTATCTGCTTCCAGGTTCTCCTGCTCTTCCATTCTTCCCTTGCCATCTCCCATGGGTCTGCCTGGGAAGGGAAACGGCCCGGGTGCCAAAGCAGGGCGCTTTGTGGGGGTGGGAGTGGGGGTGCACACGCGAGAGGCGCCTGGGCAGGGGAGCTGTCGCAGCCAGCGCTGCGGGGGAGGACGCGCTCCTGGGATTTTGCCTGTGGGAGCTGTCCGCCCCTGGGCGGAGCGCCCGCTGAATTCCAATGAGGCTGCAAGGATCTGCAATGCAGCCCTTTATGTAAGAGGCAGGACAGACTCCAGCCTAGCGCTGCTCACTCGTGCCTACCTGGCGGTCACACCACCCTGTGGACACGCAGGCTCACACCACACCACATGTTACATTAGCACTCACGCACCTAGCATCACACAATCAATGTCACATGCTCACCTGCACACATGCGAACCCATGGGCAGGGGCACCTGCCACACACGCTTGGTATGCATTCCCAGATGCTCATGCAGACCTGCGTGCTTACACACCCTGTTCCAGGCATGCCAGGTGTGTGATGCGGACATCTCAGCACACACGTGAACACTTAACTGCGTGCTCACACACGGACCTGTGCACCTTTGCCAGGCACCTCTGAGTCCAGGCTGGAGTCGAGAGCTGGAGAGGGAGAACCACTCCAAACAGCTTCAGCTGTGGGGCTCATGCCAGAGCTTTCTCAGAACTCCTCTCTCCCCACCTCACAAGCCGCCCCTGTGCCCAGTACACCATGGGATGGGATGGGGGACAGGTCTGTAGCCAGTGGCTGTGATCACGTGTTCCATCCAGGACTGGGGGGTACACAGAAGGTGGACTCCGGAAATCCAGGAGGGGCCATTCCTGGGGAATTGCTTCAACTCATGCCCCGTGTTGCTGTCTGTCTGTGGGCATGGCCGCTGGAGCAAAGGCAAGGGCAGCAGCTGCCACTCATGGACACACCCCTTGCCAGGTCCCGTCCTGCCACGTGGGGGCATGCGGTGCACCCGCCCCATCGCAGAATGTCTAAGAGGCACAGGCAGAGCTGGGGACAGACGCAGGTTCTTGTGGTGTGAAGGGGGTGTGGACCCTAGCTGCCTGCCTCTTTGCCTTCGGAGGGGCTGGGGAGAGAGGGAAGGCGTCTGCTCCAGGGGGCTGAGTCGCTGGCTTTAGACCTGACCGGTAGGGCCTCGATCCCGGGCAGGAAGGCTGGACTGCATCCGCCCCGCCGCCGCACTTCCCTTCCCTTCTTTGAGGATGAGGCCAGCACTCAAAGTAAGGGCTGGTTGTTCAAACGGAGCCCACCTCAGGCCCCCGCCTGCAGACACCAGCTAAAGGGACCTGGGCCTCTTTGGCAGCTTCTAGCTGCTTCCTGCTGAAGTCCCGAACAGGCCTTGGGAGCTGCCCGCCTCCTCTCAGGAGGTGGGATAGCCCCACTCCTGGCCCAGCGGGACGGACAGGTGGGTTCTGAGCGTCCAGGCCATCACGATGGGGGACCAGCCGTTCTCCCCGTTCCCTCCCGGGGTGCATCCCATGCTCAGGGCCCCAGGGACATCCCAAGGGCAGGCCTTCACCTGGCTCTTGAAGGGCAAAGACCTGCACAGCCCTGGGTGGCAGTGAGGGGAGGGAGGGGAGGTCCAGGTGGGGTCTGTGTTGTGAGCGGCCATCCGGGTGGGCTCTGCAGTGTAAGGGGAGGTGAGGCTGGGGTCTGCAGTGTGAGGGGGCGTCCGGGTGAGGTCTGCGGTGTGAGGGGAGGTCCGGATGGGGTCTGTGGTGTGAGGGGAGGTTGAGGTGGGGTCTGTAGTGTGAGGGGGAGTCCGGGTGGGGTCTGCGGTGTGAGGGGGGGTCCAGATGGGGTCTGTGGTGTGAGCGGGCATCCAGGTGGGCTCTGTGGTGTGAGGGGAGGTTGAGGTGGGGTCTGTAGTGTGAGGGGGCGTCCAGATGGGGGTTGCCCTCCCCCTGTGTCCTCTCAGCCCCTGCTCTGCCTCTGCCAGTCTGCGATTGGCTGATGGAGGATGAGGATGGGTCTTCTCCCTGCCCTGCGGGCATGTGTGCATGTGGGCCTGGGCATGCAGCATGGACCCAAATTGTGTCCCAGCCCCACCTCAGCCTGTTGGGTTCAGCCCCTGCTGCTTCCGGATCTCAGGCTCCAGCTGTGCCCCACCCGCCCCTGGCTGAGCTGACCCCGTCTCCTGTGTCCACAGGTCTACGCCATTCTCGTTAGCCACCCGCCGACCCCGAACGACCACTTCACCCCCACCCCCGTCTCCTACACAGCCGGCTTCTACCGCATTCCCGTGCTGGGGCTGACCACCCGCATGTCCATCTACTCGGACAAGGTAAGCCGGACAGCCACACCAGGTGCCGGCCCTTGGCCCGGCACGCAGCCCGGATACTCTGCTCACGTGGAACTCACACCCACCACACCCTCGCAGCCTCACAGACACTTGCACACAGCTCCACAATCATGCACGGCCACACACTCACGTGTCCAGCTCACACATCTGCAAACACGGTCACACGCACACTCACGAGCTCTTACACAATGCACAATCACATGTGGGCCTTGTATACTATGGCACCACACACACAGCACAACACACACACATGGCACCACACACACACTCATGGTGCCACACATTCATTCACACATGGCACCACACACACTCATGGCACCACACACACAGCATCACACACACACACTTGGCACCACTCACACGGCACCACACACAGCATCACACACTGCAGCACCCACATGGCACCACACACACGGCACCACTCACACACTCAGCATCACACACACACGGCACCACACACTCACAGCATCACACTTACACTAATGGCATGGCTTGTATTCACACTCAAGGCACCACACACATCACACACTCACGGCACCACACACTCACACTCACAGCATCACACTCACGGCACCACTCACATGGCACCACACATAGCACCACTCATGGCACCACACACACATGGTACCACTCACACTCGGCACCACACACACGGCACCACACAATCACACACAGCATCACACACATGGCATGCACTCACATGGCACCACATCACTCACACTCATCACACTCACTAATGGCATCTCACAAACTCATGGCACCACTCAACTCAGCATCACATTCACACTCATGGAACCACTCACACATGGCACCACACACACAGCATCACACACTCATGGCATCACACACAGCATCACATGCACAATCACACTAACGGCATCACTCACACGGCACCACACTCACCCACACTCACAGCATCACACACACACAGCATTACACTAATGGTACCACTTGCACTCACACTCATGGCACCACACACATCACACACTGATGGCATCACTCACAGCATAACACACAGCATCACAGTCATGGAACCACACACAGCACCACTCACAGCACCACACACACACACACCCTCAGCATCTCACACAGCATCACACATGGCACCACACACACACCACCACTCACACACATGCACAGCACCACTCACATTCATAGCATCACACACTCACATGGCACCTCACACTCATGGCACCACTCACATTCACACCACCACCCACACTCACACTCATGGCACCACTCACACGGCACCACTCAGCATCACACACTCATGGCACCACTCACACTCAGCATCACACACACACCACCACTCACACACAGCATCACACATACTCATGGCACAACTCACACAGCACCACACTCACACCATTCACACTCATGACACCACACCACCATTCACGCACAGCACCACTCAGCATCACACACACAGCACCACTCACACTCACACTGCCACTCGCACAGCACCACTCATTCACCACCACTCACACTCATGGCACCACACACACAGCATCACATTCACACAGCACCACTCACACTCAGTATCACACACACCACCACACACAGCACCACTCACACACAGCATCATACATGGCATTATTCACTCACTGCCACTCACACACGGCACCACTCACACACGGCACCACTCACCCTAACCCTAATCACTCATGGCACCACTCACACTCAACACCACTCACACACCACCACTCACACTCATGGCACCACTCACACACACCACTACCCTAACCCTAACCACTCACACGGCATCATTCATACACTCACACCACCACACACCACCACCACACACCATCACCACTCACACACACCACCACTCACACCACTCACCACCACACACACACCACCACCACTCACACACAGTGGTACACACACCACCACCACTCACACACACACCACCACACACACCACCACTCACCCTAACCCTAACCACTCACATGGCATCACTCACGGCACCACACACACCACCACTCACACACCACCAGTCACACTCACATACCACTCACACCACCACACACCACCACTCACACACACCACCACACACACCACCAGACACATCACCACTCACACACCACTCACCACCACTCACACACACCACCACTCACACGGCACCACTCACACCACCACTCACACACACCATTCACACTCACCACCACTCACACACCACACACCACCACTCACGGCACCACACACACCACCACGCACACTCATGACACAACTCACTCACAGCACCACACACCACCAGTCACACCACCACTCACACACCACCACTCACACACCACCACTCACCACCACACACACACCACCACTCACACACACCACCACTAACTCATGACACCACTCACATTCACACCACTCACACACCACCAGTCACACTTATCACCACTCACGCCACCACTCACGGCACCACACATGGTACCACTTACACCATCACTCACACACCACTCACACACACCACCACCACTCACACCACCACTCACACACCACCACTCACCCTAACAATAACCACTCACATGGCACCACTCACAGCACCACACACACCACCACTCGGCACCACGCACACCACTCACATTCACACACACCACCACTCACGGCACCACACACACCACTCACATTCACACTCACACCACCACTCACACACACCACCACTCACACCCACACACGGCACCACTTACACTCATGGCACCACTCACACACTCACATCACCACTCACACTCATGGCACTAACACCACCACTCACCCTAACCCTAACCACTCACAAACCACCACTCACACTCTCACGGAACCACTCACACACCACCACTCACACTCACACCACCACTAACAGCACCACACACATTCATGGCACAACACACATGGCATCACTCCAGCACACACAGCACCACATTCACACTCACTGCATCACACACACTAATGGCACCACACACAGCATTGCACACTGACAGCATCGCATAGCATGACTCACATGGCACCACACACACCACACATACCATCACACACTCACAGAATCACACACTCACAGCACTACACACAGCATCACACACACTCATGGCACCACACACATACACAGCATCACACACACAGCCCCACACACTCAGCATCACACACTTACACATTCACACTCAAGGCACCACACACATTTACACTCAGCACCACACACAGCATCACACACTCATTCACTCTTACATGGCACCACACTCACACTCCTGGCACCACACACACAGCATCACACATTCACACTAACAGCACCACACACGCAGTCACAACATCATACACTCCCTCACACATGGCATCACACACACAGCATCACACACATACAGGACCACACACATGGCATCACACACTCATATTCACACTCATGGCACCACACACACACATCACACACATCACTAACATGGCACCACACACACTTATGGCATCACACACACACACATACTCAGTATTACACAGACCATCACACACACACTCGGCATCACACGCTCACAGTCACAGCATTACACTCATGGCACCAGACATTAACACACTCACAGCATCTCTCTCACACACACACACGGCACCACAGACTCCCACTCACACTCGTGGCACCACACAGACTCAGCATCATACACAGCACTACACACTCACAAACAGCATCACACACTCACACTCCCATGGCACCACACACACACAGTATCATACACTGACATTACCACACACATTCACACTCACACCATCACACACACACACGGCACCACACACATTCACACTCATGGCACAACAGACACAGCATCATACACTCACACCACCACACACACATTAACTCAGCATCACACATTCACACTCATGGCACCACTCACACTCACAAACACCACCACTCACCCTAACCCTAACCACTCTCATGGCACCACACACACATAGTCACCATCACACACAGCACCACACACATTCACACTCATAGCACCACACACACACCATCACACATTCTCACAGCATCAGGCCACCACACACATTCACACACCATGACACAGATTCACACTCATGGCATCACAACATTTACACTAATGGCATCAAATGCTCACAGCACCACACACACCACACACATTCACACACCACACATGCATACACACCATCACACACACATTCACACTCATGACACCGCACACACATCACACATTCACACAGCACCACACACACATTCACACCATCACACACAGATTAATATCGTACCACACGCTCACACACAGCATCACAACACTCACAGAACCATATACATCATCACATACACAGCATCACACATTCATACACCATCACACACTCACACTTACCACACACAGCATCACACACTCACAGCATCACACACACGGTACCACACACAGCATCACACACACACCACACAGCATCACACACACGTTCACACTCACCACCACACATACAAAGTACCACACATACATGCCATCACACACACATTCACATGGCACCACACACCATCACGTGTTCACACTTGACACCACACACACATTCAGACTCACACCACACCATCCCACATTCACACTTGCACCACACACAGCATCACACACGGCACCACACACCATCACACATTCACACTCAACACCACATACAGACCATCACGCCCTCCCACATTCACACTCATGGCACCACACACACTCAGCATTGCACACACACACAAACACTCATGGCACCACACACACTCACACCATCACACACTCACAGCATCACACATTAACACTCTAACATCACACATTCACACTCAACCATCACACACTCACACATTCACACTCACAGTCCCTGCTAAAACTACCTTAAGGCACAGGGTCACCCCAGCCAGGCCCAGGCTCTTCTGGAGGATGGGAGGCCCTGAGGCAGGAGCTGAAACAGAGGCTGGAATGCCCCCTTCCTGAGGCTGTAAAAGCCCTGCAGTGGCTCTCGGTGCCCACACTGCTCCTCCCCGGTGACTTCACCCAGGCCATGAGAAGGTGGGATCCATTTCTGCACCCTTGGGCACAATCTCCTTCAAGAGAAGATGGGGATCTATTCCTGTGCCCTCGACCATGATCTCTTCCCCTCTCTGGGCACCAGCTTCCTCACGTTAAGAAGAGAAAATGGCCTTGCCAAGGAAAGCAGCCAGTGGCTCAAAAGAGGGACAGGGATGCCCCAGGGCAGGGCCAGTCCAGCACATGCCCCAAGTTTATAGGAGATCAAAGGGAGGGGGAAACCTCACCATGCACCCTGACCTTACCAGGTTCTGTATTTACAACCAACCTGTGTCCAAAACATGAACCAGAGGGCAGGTCAGAGCTAGTCTAAGACCTCAGCCACAGCCTGCCTTTCAGGCATCTCACCAGGTGGACAGACAGAGGCAGGGGACATTTTTGCACCCCAAAGCACTGCCCCAGGCCACAAAGAGGGAACCTCAGAGGACCCCAAGATCAGTGTGGGTCCACAGGGACAGGGAAGGAACCAGGGCTCACCCAGATGGACACAGAGAACTGAGGCTGAGGGGGCAGAGCCTGCTCCACTCCTGGCTGTGCCAGGACACTCCCTGGCAGCTCATGGCCGGGGAAGCAAGGCAGGGCAACACCACACCAGCCTGGGGAGGAGATGAAGCCTTTAGCCCCAAGAGTGAATTCTTCTTCATACATACAGCTGTTTAAATTGGGGAGGACTCTGTGGGCAGCCCCGGGAGGATCTTTGAGGTTCTGTGTCATCAAGAACTTTCTGAGCTCAGCTTGTCCAAAGGCGTTGGGCTGCAGGGGAGGGGGTGAGCTCACCCCAGGAACGATTCCACAGAAACCCATGTCCCTTAGGGTGCTGCAGGGGCCAACACCAAACCTCTCCCATTTCCAATATTATATGTGGGAGGAAGGGGGTCCCAGGGTCTAGAAAGTGTCCCCGGGGGGTTGGGGATGGGTGGGAGGAAGGGGGGTCCCAGAGTCTAGAAAGTGTCCCCAGGGGGTGGGGACAGGTGGGAGGAAGGGGGTCCCAAGGTCTAGAAAGTGTCCCCAGGGGGTAGGGATGGGTGGAAGGGGGTCCCAAGGTCTAGAAAGTGTCCCCAGGGGGTAGGGATGGGTGGAAGGGGGTGCCAGGGTCTAGAAAGTGTCCCCAGGGGGCGGGGGCGGTGGGGGAGATAGGGTGTTCCAGCAGAAGGAGGCAGGTAGGAGTGCAGTCCCTGCGGGTCGCCCTCAGCCCGCCACGCCCCTGTGCCCCACAGAGCATCCACCTGAGCTTCCTGCGCACCGTGCCGCCCTACTCCCACCAGTCGAGCGTGTGGTTCGAGATGATGCGTGTCTACAGCTGGAACCACGTCATCCTGCTGGTCAGCGACGACCACGAGGGCCGGGCGGCTCAGAAGCGCCTGGAGACGCTGCTGGAGGAGCGCGAGTCCAAGGTGAGGGTCGTGCCGCGGGCGGGCGCCTGGCGGAGCCGAGGTGCAGGACGGGCCGCCGTGTGTCTGTGGCTCCGTGTGTGACACCCTCTTCTTTCCATCGTGCATGGTCAGCACCACCGCGTCTGGCGAGCGCCTGCCCCAGCCTGTCCTCGGCTCATTTCACTCGCTTTTGCCATTAGTCTAAATCTCCTTCGTGTCAGTCCCTGCGGGGCGAGGACCAGACCACCTGGAGCTCCGCAAACACCCCTGCCCCGCGCTGCCCGCGCTGCCCCGCGCTCTTGTCCCTCCTCCTGCCCACACCCTTCGCTTCCTGGACCCAGCCACGCTCGGGTTTTCACGTCACTCTTCCCACCATCCCGCGCTGAGTCCCCAGCAGCCACCTCAGGCAAGGCCTCCCCTGCACAGGGCCCCCCCCCCCCCCCGCACACCGACCCCACAGGCCTGTCCCCTCCCTGCTGGGCCCATTCCCTGTCCTCCCCGGAGTGGCCTCCCCTGAAGCCCTGCACCCACGGCTCAGCAAAGCCCCACCCACAGACACCTGCCCCCGGGCCACCCCTGTGGGCTCCCTTCCCCCCCTTGCCCCCACCACAGGGATCCCTCCACGCTCCTCACTGAGATCAATTAGCCACCTTCTTCTACGACACACTGACCCCACACACAGCCAGGCGTCCACTCTGTGGGGCTACAGAGAGATAGAACTGGGATTGGGGGTCCAAGAGACCCCTGCCCCCTTCCTTGACACTCCCATTTGCAGCCTGAGGCAGAGCTAAAGCTTGGCTGCAGGATCCCGGAGCCCTGGGTGCTCAGCACCTACGCCAGCTCCTGGTCAGGCAGGGGGATGAGGCCCAGGCTGAGGAGGGCCAGACCAAGGGGTGGCTGGGAGCATGTTTCGTGTCAGGGCTGGCTTCATCGAACTTAGGGCCAAGCTGGCACCCCCAAGGCACCACAGGCCCCGGGAGGGACCAGAGGGCACGGGTGGTGGGTAAAGCCAGGGGCAGACAAGAGGGTCCTGGGATTCCTGTTGTGGGAGTCTGCTGAGTCTTGGCGGAGAGAGGCATGAGAACCGAGGGCCTCACACACGACAGTGCCCCTCACCCCGGTGCCCGATGGCCCCTCACCTTCTGGTGTGCCCACCCACGGCCACAGACTCCCATCATACACTCACCCCTGCACACCCAACCGGCTGCTCACTCGCAGGTTCGTGCACACATTCCCAGCACACTCTGAACCTCGGGACACCGGCTCAGGCCACACTTGCCTCCATGCTGCCCCAGCACCACACGCACCGGGACACGCACAGGGGCACTTCTCATGTGCATGCTCACCCTCACTTGCACCCACCAGCACACACACACACACGGATATGCATGCACGGACACACATACATGGACGCATGCACACTCATACATGCACACACGTGCACACACATATGCACGAATTCATACACCTGCACACATGCACGCACACACACACCTACGCACGTAGGCACACACACAAGCACAGGCATGCTCAGACCATTTGGCCCTTCCCCAACCTTCACCGGCTTTCATGCGCTAAATCTCCGATGCAGATACCCACAGGCCCATACCACCCCTGCAGGCGCACGTATGCACACACAAACCTTGGGCGCACATGTGAGCCGATGGACGTGGACATCCCACTTAGTGAAGACACCTTGGCCTCTAGAGAGGCAGAGGGAGGCCAAGGAGAGGGAGGGGGTGGGACATGGGGACAGGGCCCCGGGGGGCTGCTCACCTCCCACTCAGGACTGACGCGGGTTGGGGTGGGCACTGCTGGGGCCACACAGCAGGTGCATGGCAGGGTGGGGGTGGCAGGTGGGGCTCCCTCCGAACGGTGGACGCGGACAGGGCCTCCCTTTCTCCTGAGAGCGATCGTTTCCAAGAGCACAGCTTCGTGGCAGGGAGCCTCCGTGGCCCCGCCTCCACGTCACTCACCCCCAGCTCCGCCCCGCCCCAGCCCCGCCCCGGGCCTCGGTGTTTGCGAGCTCCAGGTAGGAGCCCGTCTGCAGACGTGCCGAGGAGGTGGTGTGATTGCTTTAGCGCCGTCATTTTCAACCGTTTATAATCTTCTTCTGTGTCTGCATATTTTCTCTGTGCACATTATTCATCAGAGTAAAAAAAGGAACTATGAAAACCTCGACCAACTGTCCTATGACAACAAGCGCGGACCCAAGGTATATATGCATGGACGTGCACGCCACCCACGGCTAGGGAGCCCTGGCCTCGGCGCCTCGGCCACTAGGGCCACTATCTGGCCCAGCCGCCGAGCCGCAGGCCCAAGCAATGAGGAGAGGCAGCCGGCAGCAGGCAGGAGAGGGCAGGCAGGAGAGGGCAGGCGTGGCGGCGCGGGTGCCTGAGGCCCACCCGCCGTGACCCTAGCCTGCACCCTCGAGGCAGGCGCGGCTGCAGGAGGAGCTGCTCTCCGGGAAGTGCATGCGAATCTCCGGGACCCCCAGGGTTTCCTTGTGGAACCCGAAAGGGAGCCCGCCCGCCTGGCCACCCGCCCGCTGGGGCTGGGCTGCTCCTGCAGGGGCCTGCGGATCAGACCTCAGAGGACCTCCCATGGTTTTGGAAAAGTCAGCCCCATCTCTGTTCCTGGTTGCATTCCAAAACTCTTCTGTTTCCCGTCCGCTGCACGCCTCCTGAGTCAGCTTGCATGCTCAGTGCAAAGATGAGAACAGGAGTGAGGTGGAGAGAGAGACCCAGAGAGAGCAAAGCGAGCACAGGGCGAGCACAGGTGAGCGCGCAGGCTGAAGACAGGACAGGACCGGAGAGGCGAGGCCAGGCCAGGCGAGGACTGAGGAAGGCAGGCGGAGGCGCAGGTGTCACGCGCAGACCACGGCAGCCCTAGCTAAGCTGCCTCGGGGTTCCCAGCGGCTCTGGCCGGACTCTCACCCCTGAGGCGCTATGTCCCCTGCCCCAGCCACCTGCTAACACTCCTGCTCACACCGCAGGCAGAGAAGGTGCTGCAGTTTGACCCAGGGACCAAGAATGTGACGGCCCTGCTGATGGAGGCGAAAGAGCTGGAGGCCCGGGTCATCATCCTCTCTGCCAGGTGAGGCTGGGCAGGGCCCTACACACTGCACACAGGGTAGAACCTGGCCAAGCACCCACCATCTGAGCCAGAGCTGGGATACTGTTGGGCACAGTGACCTTCAGCTTCCAAAGCACCTTCACCACGGAAAGCCCCACCCATGCCACCCATACCCACACTCCTCTTTCCCTGGCTGATGTGACATCCTCCATCTATCCCTCCCTCCCTGGGCCCTTCTCCTTTCCCAAGTCACATGCCACTGCTTGCCCTGAGCTAGGCTGTGGGGGTGGGAGATGGAGGAGACCCTGCAAAGCTATCAGACACGGCCCGAGGCTGGCCCAGGGAAGAGGCCCAGGGAAGTGATATGCAGGTGTGCCAGGTGACAAGGCCCATGGCCGGGAAAGTGCCAGACTTCCTAAGGATTGGAACGGCTGAAGCAGCAGCTTGAAGGGGAAACCAGTTAGGTACCCAGGAAATCAGGCTGCTCTGGCCAGGATCCGTTGTGACACAGCAACCTCCGGGAGGAGCCCACTGTAAAAAGCTCCTTATTTGCAAATGGCTAGGTTCTCCCGGGAAGGGAAAGGCTGGGTGACTGGGAATAGGCAGAGCAAGAGTGAGGAAGGGCAGGGTGAGGGACGTTGCCCCATGGGACAGCCGCAACCCCACTGTCCCCTGACCTAGAAGCTCTGCTAGGCTCCAACAGAGCAGAGCGAAACAGCAGCGAAATGCCCAGAGGATCACAGCCCAGCCGTCCAGGCCTGCATTCAGGAAACATCCTGTGACACTCATTCCCACGGCAGACCACCACGTGCACGGTCCCTCAAATGACCCATCTGGCCGGAGACAGCTGCAGCCCCCTCACCAGAGCAGAGCGCAGGATGGGGCCAGCCAGGACTCCTCAGGCTAGAAGGCAGGAATCTCCCCAGCCCAAGTTAGGGCTGTTGCTTAGAGCTGTCTACGGGCTTTGGCTGCTCCTCCCACAGCTGCTATAAAAAGGCACTAATCGTCCCCCATTACGCCCCTGCACTCAGCTTTAGGCTCATGGGTCACGTGTCCACACCACTCATCCACCTGTGGGCCCTAGGGAGGGTTGGCCAGGACTCCAGGAGAAAAGATTTAAAAAGATGTGATTAGGCAAGGTCCGGGTATGCACAAGTCCCAAGAAAGGAAAGCCCAGCCCGGAAAAAAGACCAGCCCGGGGAAAGCCCCGCCCAGGGAAAAAACCCAGCCAAGAAAGCTCCACCCAGAGAGACCCACTCAGGAAAACCCTCGCCCAGGGAAAGCCCTGCCCAGTAAAAAGCCCCGTCCAGGAAAAACCCTGCCCAGAAAGAGACCCACTCAGGAAAAGCCCCGCCCAGAAAAGCCCCACCCAGGAAAACGCCTGCCCAGAAAAAAGGCACACCCAAGGAAAGCCCCAGCCAGGGAAAAGCCCACCCAGAAAAGCCCCACCCAGGGAAAGCCCCACTCAGGGAAAGCTCCACCCAGAAAAGCCTCACCCAGGAAAAGCCCCACTCAGGGAAATCTCCACCCAGAAAAGCCTCACCCAGGAAAAGCCTCGCCCAGAGAAATCCCTGCCCAGGGAAAGCTCCGCCCAGAAAAAGCCCCACCCAAGGAGAGCCCCGCCCATAAAAAGCCCCACCCAAGGAAAGCCCCGCCCATAAAAGCCCCACCCAGGAAGATCCCCATCAGGAAAAGCCCCGCCTAGTGAAAGCTCCACCCAGAGAGAGCCTCACCCAGAGAAAGCTTCAGCCAGAGAAAGCCCCACCCAGGGAAAGCCCCACCCAGAGACAGCCCCACCCAGAGAAAGCCCCACCCAGAGACAGCTCCACCCAGAGAAAGCCCCACCCAGAGACAGCTCCACCCAGAGAAAGCCCCACCCAGAGAAAGCTTC
>CM052648.1:28299154-28431165 GCA_028533165.1 Leontopithecus rosalia | reverse complement strand
CAATTCTCCCGCCTCAGCCTCCCGAGTAGCTGGGATTACAGGCACGCGCCACCGGGCCCAGCTAATTTTTTTATCTTTAGTAGAGACGGGGTTTCACTATGTTGACCAGGATGGTCTCGATCTGTTGACCTCGTGATCCACCCGCCTCGGCCTCCCAAAGTGCTGGGATTACAGGCTTGAGCCACCGCGCCCGGCCCTGCTGCCTACATTCTATGGACAGTGTCACTTCTCTCCTCTCCCCGCCCCGCACCCCCAGCACCACCACATCGAATGCCCCCATCATCTGCCCTCTTCCCAACACTGACACCAGTACCTGGACTGTCACTGGAGTAGGGACTGCTCCACTGCTCCCGTCCCTAACACTGCAGTCCACCCTGAAACAGCACCCCTCTCCCTGTGTGGCTGGCAGCCTTTGGGAGGAGGCTCTTGCTGCAAATGGGGACTGAAAGCTTCCAGGGGCCCAGGAGGCCAGACAAGGAGTCCAAGGACAGCACACGAGCCTGAGAGAGCTAGGGTTGGCCAAGGCCCAGAGACCCAAGTAAGCATCTGAAGTATGGCAGGAGTGAGCTCACAGCACGTCTGGACACCATGCCATGCCCGCCCACCCCCAGGTCCCCATGTGCAGAGCCACCATCCACAATGCCCACGTAAGCACAGATGTAGGCAGCACGTGTGCACACGCATACACAGAACTATGTGTGCACACAGACTCAGGCACGTGACACAATACATGCATGGGTGCACCCCGCATAGGGATCACGTGTCCACACAGGTTCACTCGTGGTTTTGGGTAGAATACACAGGTGCACACACAGCCAGACAGGACAGCCTGCTGGTTAGAGCCGGCTCAACCTCTCCCTCACTCTCTGGCAAGAGGGCAGGCATCTTTATAGGCTTCTGCCTCCCTCTCTGTCAAACAGGATGGCTGTGAGGACAACAGAAAGCCTTTGAAGCAGGGTCTGGCACCCAGAAGCCATTCAGCTGCTATGAGCTGCACTGTCCATCTGGTGCAGGCAGACACCCTGGCCAGCCAGGGTCTGGCGTCTGACGATCTTTCCATTCTTGGAACTGGGATGAGGGGCAAGCCTGAGCAGCTCAGTGGGCAGGGAGAAAGAGCAGGGAGAAGGAGCAGCTCTGAGAAGCCTCAGCCATGCTTCCTCCCCTAGAGTGCTGATGTCTTCCAAGTACGTGGACGGTGTGACCGGCCGCGTGGAGTTCAATGAGGATGGGGACCGGAAGTTTGCCAACTATAGCATCATGAACCTGCAGAACCGCAAGCTGGTGCAAGTGGGCATCTACAACGGCACCCACGTAGGTGGGGGTCATGAGGGGGTGGGGGCTGGGGCCTTAGGGTCCTGGGGCCAAGACCCCTGCGTGGCCACCCTCCATCTCATACTCCCACCCCCAGGTCATCCCTAATGACAGAAAGATCATCTGGCCAGGCGGAGAGACAGAGAAGCCGCGAGGATACCAGATGTCCACCAGACTGAAGGTGGGGCCCCACAGACCTCCCTCAGTGTCCCCACCCTAGACAGCCCATCCACCCCCTCTGGCCTGAAGGAGGGGGCTGCGGTGAGGGCAATGAAAGCCACTAAAGGAAGTGGCAGTGGGGCCTGCTTCCCCTGACCGCCGTCCAGCACACCTGGCACAGTGCAGGAAGCAGAGAGAGCAGGAGAGAGGAGAGGAAGCTGCCCCCATCCCACAGGTGCTCTCCAGTGCCCCTCTTGCCCCAGCCCTACTTAAGTCTGGAGCAGTTGTCTGGGACAGCACCCGGCTGGGGAAGAGCAGACGGAGAACAGCAGACAGAGGGGGTCTGGTGCAGACCTCAGCTTCAGCACCTGCTGTCCTGAGTACTGGTCCTCCACACTCCTCATCCCTCCTCCAGCCCCCATGGTCTCCTGATGGGACTGCGTCAAACTGTCCTCTTCCAACGTGGCCTTCCTGCCGCATTCCCTGTGGTGGACAGTCCTTCTTGACTCCCTTGGGCCTCTGAGAGCTCCCTGCCCTGGCTGGCTTCCTCCTCTGGGGCATCTTTTCCTTGGCTCCCTACTCTAGGGTGCTCTCCTAGGCATTCCTCCTGGGGCAGAGCCACCCCACGCCCACTGCACACACACTCCAGTCCCAGCGGTACCACAGACCACCAAAGGCAAGGACGTCACAGGCAGCATGCTTCCCTGTCTTTCCAGGCCAAGTGTCTCTTCACCCTGTCTACCTTCTGAGCCCACCCCTGAAGCCTGGTGCCAACCCCTGTAGCCTCCCACCCAGACTCCCTCTCTGCTCTCCAGACAGGGTGGGGTTTTCTAGTGCCAGTGTGCATCTTATTGCAGCCCAGACACCTCACACTAAAAAGTCTGAAAGCAGTGGTCAAACGCCAAAGACCCCATCCAGGCTGTGAGATGCAGATGGCTTTTTACAAGTTTGTTTCTGGCCTCACTAATTTTTTTAAAGTACTAGCATATGTATTACCTGTATAACAGGAAAACATCGTGAAAGTTTTATAAAGCAAATAAACTTTAATGGCTCCCGATACCCCTGGGGATAAAAGCCAAAATGCTGCCTGGAGGCTGAGTCTGGGCCTGCCCCCCCTCTCAGACTCACCCTCCCTAGGCCCTGCCAGGAGGTGCCTCTCCCGCTAACACCATGGCTCCCTGCCTTTGCAGTCCTGGGCTTTGGGCGCCTCTGCTCCACCTGCCCTTGGGCACCTGCTTGATCCCTGCCCACCTTTCGGGCTCAGCTCTGAGTCATCTACCCCCAGAGTCCTGGCAGTACGCTATGCTCCATTCCAGCCCCCCTGCCCCAGATCCCTTCCCCACCCCCAGGCCATGGTCCCCTGAAGGACAAACAGGAGTCTGAGCCCAAGCAGAAGTGTGGGTCAAGGAGGCCACGGATTGGGGGAGCATGTCCACGGGGGCATGAGGAAGGAGCCAGAGACCGATGCTCAAAGCCGGAAGGCTGCGTGCCAGAGCCTGCGGGGTTGGGGGCGGGAACAGGCAGAGTGCCTGGATGAAGGGAGGCATGGGTGGATAGCCCCACGGCCCCGGGTCCTACGCAGGCGCAGGTGGGGTCAGCCTGCAGGTGGGCAGTTTCTCACCATAGGAAGGTTCCTGGAATGCAGGACATCGGCAGCTCCTCTGCTGGAAGGAGTCATGTCTAAGCCCACATTGGAGGAAAAGCGGCCAAGAGAAGGGCTTAGCGCTCTGGCAGTCGTTCTGTGCCCTGCCCCCTCCCCCGGGGGCTGCAGGCAGATGATGCTGACGGTGGCCAGGGAGAATGTGTCCAGCCCACCTGGGCTCTGTAAAGAAGCTCCAGGGAGAAGCAGTGGCCGCCAGAAGGGACGGGGGCAGGGGAAACCGTCGGGGATTAGGAGGGGCGCCAGGGGAGGCTGGGGGGTAAGAGGCCTGCGCCCTGGGCCGCCTTAGGTCGGTGGTCCAGGCTGGGTCTCCCCTTCCCCCCTAGATTGTGACGATCCACCAGGAGCCCTTCGTGTACGTCAAGCCCACGCTGAGTGACGGGACATGCAAGGAGGAGTTCACAGTCAACGGCGACCCGGTCAAGAAGGTGATCTGCACCGGACCGAACGACACGTCTCCGGGCAGCCGTGAGTGCAAGGGGCAGGGCGCGGGCGCGGGGAGCGGGGCGGCCCGGAGCCCAGCAGTCACCGCCCCCACCTCCCCAGCCCGCCACACGGTGCCTCAGTGCTGCTACGGCTTCTGCATCGACCTGCTCATCAAGCTGGCACGGACCATGAACTTCACCTACGAGGTGCATCTGGTGGCCGATGGCAAGTTCGGCACACAGGAGCGGGTAGGCGGGGGCGGGGCCCAGTTCGAGGGGCCTGTAGGCAGGGTTCCTGGAGTGGGTGGGGCACGGGGTGGGCGGGGCTTTGGTAGGTTGTGGCCCAGGCGTGGGAGGGGCCTGAAATACGAGGTGGGGCGTGGAGTGGGCGGGGCCTACAGACGGAAGGTCCTGGAGTGGGTGGGGCATGGACTGGGCGTGGCCTGCAGACGGGAGGTCCTGGAGTGGGTGGGGCAGAGTGGGCGGGGACTGAGGGCTGGGTCGTGGGTGGGCGGAGCATGGGGCGGGCAGGGCCTGAGGGCTGGGATGGGGCCTGGCATGGAGGGGCCGGCGGGCGGGGGTCCTGGAGTGGGTGGGGCATAGAGTGGGCGGTGGGCTTTGCTGGCCGGGGCTTGCTGGCTGGGGTGGGGCCCGGTGTGGGAGGGGCCTGCGAACGGGGGCTTGGAAGGGGTGGGGCATGGAGTGGGCGCGGCCTGGGGGGCCAGGGCGGGGCTGGAGTGGGGTGGCGCCTGCGAGCTGGGTTAGGGTCTGGGGCAGGACCTCGGGGTGCGCTAGGGCAGGAGGGCCTGCGGCGGGAGCTGGGCGGACGTTGCCTGCATCCCCGCCGGCTTTGGCGCCTCTCAGGTGAACAACAGCAACAAGAAGGAGTGGAACGGGATGATGGGCGAGCTGCTCAGCGGGCAGGCAGACATGATCGTGGCGCCGTTGACCATCAACAATGAGCGCGCGCAGTACATCGAGTTTTCCAAGCCCTTCAAGTACCAGGGCCTGACCATTCTGGTCAAGAAGGTGGGCAGGGGCCGGGTGGCAGGGGATGCCCGGAGCGCCCGGGCGGCGCTAACCCCGTGTCCCATGCGCCCCGCCGCAGGAGATCCCCCGGAGCACGCTGGACTCGTTCATGCAGCCGTTCCAGAGCACACTGTGGCTACTGGTGGGGCTGTCGGTGCACGTGGTGGCCGTGATGCTATATCTGCTGGACCGCTTCAGGTGAGCGCGACCCGGGGCCTAGACACCTCCATCCGCGGGGTCCGGGCCGGCGAGGGGTGGGGCGGGACGGGGCCGCCTCTCCCGCCCTCTCTCCCGCCCGCCCTCTGCGTCCCGCAGCCCCTTCGGTCGATTCAAGGTGAACAGCGAGGATGAGGAGGAGGACGCACTGACCCTGTCCTCGGCCATGTGGTTCTCCTGGGGCGTCCTGCTCAACTCTGGCATCGGGGAAGGTAAGGCCCCACCCGCCCCGCCCGCCCGGCCCGCCCGGCCCGGCCCCAGCCCTCTAGGGTCTGACTGAGCCCCCCACCCCGCCGCCCGCACACAGGCGCCCCCAGAAGCTTCTCCGCGCGCATCCTGGGCATGGTGTGGGCCGGCTTTGCCATGATCATCGTGGCCTCCTACACTGCCAACCTGGCGGCCTTCCTGGTGCTGGACCGGCCGGAGGAGCGCATCACGGGCATCAACGACCCTCGGGTGAGGCCTGGCCGGGCTGGGGGAGGGAGCTCCAGGTGAGCTGGAGTCGGCTCGGGTACGGGCCTGGGGAGCCGCTGCTGGAGCCCTGCCCTCTGACCCTGCAGCTGAGGAACCCCTCGGACAAGTTCATCTATGCCACCGTGAAACAGAGCTCCGTGGACATCTACTTCCGGCGGCAGGTGGAGCTGAGCACCATGTACCGGCACATGGAGAAGCACAACTATGAGAGCGCAGCGGAGGCCATCCAGGCCGTGAGGGACAGGTGAGGCGCGGGGAGGGGGTGGTGCGGGCCGGGAGGGACAGGTGGGGCACGGGGAGGGGGAGGTGCTAGCCAGGAGGGGCAGCCTTCCCAAGGCAGGTTCGCGTCCAAGCCGGGCACCCCAGAGGTCACGGGCGTGGGGCTTCCAGGCTGGCAGGACCAGGGCTCCCCTGACCCCGCCTCTGCCGGCAGCAAGCTGCACGCCTTCATCTGGGACTCAGCAGTGCTGGAGTTCGAGGCCTCACAAAAGTGCGACCTGGTGACGACAGGAGAGCTGTTCTTTCGCTCTGGCTTCGGCATTGGCATGCGGAAAGACAGCCCCTGGAAGCAGAACGTGTCCCTGTCCATCCTCAAGTGAGTCCCAGGGCGCCCATGTCCCTCCTCTGCCTGGAAGCAGAACATGTCCCTGTCCATCCTCAAGTGAGTTCCAGGGCGCCCGTGTCCCTCCTCTGCCTGGAAGCAGAACGTGTCCCTGTCCATCCTCAAGTGAGTACCAGGGTGCTGGTGTCCCTCCTCTGCCCCTCCACCAGAGATGGACACCCTTCCCAGTGCTGGACCACAGATTCCACACTGGGCCAGGCGCTGCCCAATCCATGTCCCCCCCACCCCACAGGCCCCACCCTGGCTCCCCTGCCCCCAGTTTGCCTCATCCCCTCCTGGGCACCGCCCACCACAGGCTCACTAGCCCCCACCCCCAGGTCCCATGAGAATGGCTTCATGGAAGACCTGGACAAGACGTGGGTTCGGTATCAGGAATGTGACTCACGCAGCAACGCCCCTGCGACCCTCACTTTTGAGAACATGGCAGGTGCGGCCTCCCTGACACTCTGGTGGGTTCTCTGTGGACTGCAGCCTCCCTGGCCAGCAAATGAGGCTCTGGATCCTGGCACACAGGGGTCTTCATGCTGGTCGCTGGGGGCATTGTGGCCGGGATCTTCCTGATTTTCATTGAGATTGCCTACAAACGGCACAAGGACGCCCGCCGGAAGCAGATGCAGCTGGCTTTTGCAGCAGTGAACGTGTGGAGGAAGAACCTGCAGGTAGGGCAGGCCACCCTCCGAGGCCTGGTGCCCAGGGCCCGGCCTGGCCATGGCCCTCCTCCATCCCCGAAGGCCGTGGCACTGGCTCTGGCTCCGGTGGGCAGGAATGGAGCTAGGAGCCATGGCCAGGGGCAATGGTGAGTGCTCCCAGGGCACGGGGGCAGCGCTGGTGGGGGGCTGCCTGCAGGTGGCTGCCCACTGCAAAGCCGGGGCCAAGGGAGGCCACGCACCCTGCTCCAAGCCTCCGCCTGGCCCCTCTGTCTCCAGAGTCGCCCGCCGGTACCCATTCCATAGGAAGGCAATCAGGCAGGGTAAGACAGGGGCCCGCCTGTGTATGGCACGTGAGTCCAAGATGCATTTTGCCTTCCGCCGACCCAAGCCCCCTTAACACCCTTTGGAGACCCCCTTCCTGCTGTCCTTGTGCTCTGTGACTCTGATCCGAATTGGGCCAGGCCTGGTCCTGCCTGGTGGCCAGGTCGTATCCATGAGAATTTGCCGCCAGCAAGGGCAGCTACTGCCCACCTGGGACAGGGTGGGTAGTGGGCCTGTACAGGTCTCAGGGCCTGGGCTGTGGCCGAATTCCAGTTCACTCCATCTCTTCTCTTTCTCTGGGTGCCGTCCTGGAGCCTGTGTCCTGAGATGAAGCTGACATTGCAGCCAGGGCTGCTGGGGGAGGGGGTTGCTGCAGCCCCACACCTCTCATCTGCCCACTCTTGCTCTTGGCCCCACAGGTCCCCTGGGGACCTGGCTGCTGCCACCACTGGCCGGCACAGGCCACCTGGCCATCAGACCTGAGGCCACAGTCCCGGGAGCTGCCTCTGTCACTCCAATTCCACCTCGACACCTGCCTCCGGCCCTCGGCCCCTTCCTGAATCTTGGTGTGTGCCCCTTGGGGATCAGTGGCCTCCACGCAGACAGCTGGTGTGGCCTGAAGGGCAACTCCTGCAGTCCTCAGAGGACTCCTTCTCCTCGGGACGCCTGTAAGCCAGGGCCACCCGGGAGCCAGGGAGCCAGGCGGACCTCCCAGGAAGAGCCAGCCAAGATCCCCCAAGCCCAGTCCCAGCATGAGCAAGGTCAGGCCCGAGACCCTGGGCAGGAGAAGAGGCCACCCTCGAACATCCGCTGTCGGCCCGTCTGTCCAGCACAGGGAGGCAGGCAGGAGCGAGGGCCCAAGTGGCCGGCCAGGCTGGGCAGCGGCCCACCCAGGAGCAGGCGAGGGCAGGTGTGGCCACCACCCTAGCCATCTAATCACTTATACATATTCATTTTAGGATAGAAAGAGTGGTAGAGCAGAGCCTGACCCTAAAAAGAAAGCCACATTTAGGGCTATCACCTCCACCCTGGCTTCCAGCTTCAAGAGGCGTAGGTCCTCCAAAGACACGGTAAGGGGGAGAGCACCCCAGTCCCGCGTCCGACTCCACCTGCCCCTGCCCTGCGTGTGTCTCCCGCCCCATCACCCTGCCCCGGCCCCGGGCTCCTGTGGCCCACTCTGCCCGTCTCCCTGTGGCGGCCACTCTGCCCAGCCCACCCATGCGGTGCTCTCACTCTCTGGACCTTTCTCCCTGGCCCTCCTGGGTCCTCAGCTTTCCCCGTGTGTCTCCGTTAGTCTGCCCGCCCACCTCCCTGCCATGACCCACACACCATCTTGAAGCTGTCATGTCGTTGGTCAGTCAGTCAGCCACACCACCTCTTGGGGCCAGGTCTGGGGCCCTGGGAGCCCAGCTCAGCCCCATCCTGGACTCCTCAGCCACGAGGAGGCCACACCACTTCTGTTATGTCCGTTTCTCTCGCCTCTCCCAGAGGGGCCCGCCGCCCTCACTTCACCCCCGCGTTGGCCCTTGAGGGGGTGGCTGTGATGTCCCATCCCGTCCGTCTGTCTGGCCACTGGCCCCGCCCCCCAGACACCTGTCTCACCTGTCTCACCAGAGCCATGCGTGTCGCATCTTCTATGTGGTCTCTGTGTGGGCCGGGGGCTGGGGGCCGGGCCTGGGTCCATCTGGGTGGACGGCTGGGGCCTGGAGTTGGAACTGGCCCCGGCCACAGGGGCCTGTCAGGCAGGGAGCGGGGTGGGACCAGAAGGGGTGGCTCCCACCCCAGGCTGAGCAGGGGCCCTGCAGGTGGTGTGGCAGCAGCTCCCAGAGGGTCTGAGAACAGGTAGGGGCAGCCCCACAAGCCCTGGCCGGCAGACACTGAGGTTCCCAGACAGGGAGGCCTCTGGAAGGGAGACGAACACCTCAGTTCCTGACCCCAGTCACCCCACAGGGCCCACCCCACAGAGCCAGGCCTTCTGCCCTTTGGAGCTCAGAATTCTACCTCCTGCTTGGAGCAGCTGTGGCTGCACAGGATATGCACACTCGGACCAGAGGCCCCCAAAGCAGACCCAGCCTTGCTGGCAGTACCCTAGGCCCAGGCAGCATGGTGGGGAGGGGCTCTGCCCAGAAGGCCTCAGCCCAGTGGCCACCCTGAAGTCCAGGGGTCAGTCTGGCCCACAGGAAGCCCCTCAGGCTGTAGGCAGCATCACCACAAAGCTTAAGCCCCATGAGGAAGTGGGATTTGCAGTCACCTGCCCCTCAATGCACTGGAAGTGGTGCAGGACTGCAGGGCACAGACAGGACTTGGTATCAAGCAACCCAAGTCCCAAGGTGAAGCCACCAGGCTGTCCCAAGAGGGACCCTGAGGCCTGGCTGCTCAGCTTCCTGGGAAAGGGACTTGGCATGCAGGATGGGTGGACAGTGAGAGCCTGTAGGGCTGGGATCCACTGGAAGCTCAAGGAGCAGGAGGAAGCCCCATTCCTGGGGCCACCCATGCCCTGGAAAGCGGGCAGAGCCAATGCTGCAGAGTCTGAGCCAGGAGTCCCGCTAGGGGGCACAGGGAGCAGAGAGCCGCGACGGGGAATAGCACAGGGACTGTGGGCTGGGCAGGCTGGGGAAGAGCGGGTGTCCAGGGAAAAGCAGACAGGGGAAGCAGCAATTTGGGACAGGCAGCCACCAGGAGGCAAGCACAAACGTCTTGCAGGTGATGGGTCACTTTCAGAGGGTGACACTGGGTCCCAGGGCCCTGCCTGGAGCTGGGCCAGGTACAGCTCAGAGATCCTCATGGTGCCCTCCCGGGGACATGTTCCCAGCGGAACCCTCAACCGAGCCTGCCTGGGCACCAGGGACCGTCCTCTGGGGCCAGCCCTGGCATCATGTGGCATCTGGGGCTGGCCCCACCCTGTGAGGCTGAACTGTGGGGGGCACTGCCAGCTGGGGGTCTGGGCAGGGGAGGGCAGCCAGCTCCCACCTGGTCTCTGGGACTGTGAGCTTGTTCAGAGGGAGGCCTGGGTGGGGGGCTCCTTTGGGCAGGGTGGGGTCAGTCCGGCTGCGGAGATCCTCTGCCCCGTCCTGTGACCGGTCTGGGCCAGGGCGGCACTGGGCGCTGAGGGCTGGGGTCCCTGGCGGCCGGCGGGGCCAGCGGGTATTGATTGTTGGTTCTTATTTATAGAGCACCGGGGGTGGACGCGGCGCTTTGCAAAACCAAAAAGACACAGTGCTGCCGCGACGCGCTATTGAGAGGGAGGAGGGCCAGCTGCAGCTGTGTTCCCGTCATAGGGAGAGCTGAGACTCCCCGCCCGCCCTCCTCTGCCCCCTCCCCCGCAGACAGACAGACAGACGGACGGGACAGCGGTCCGGCCCACGCAGAGCCCCGGAGCACCACGGGGTCGGGGGAGGAGCACCCCCAGCCTCCCCCAGGCTGCGCCTGCCCGCCCGCTGGTTGGCCGGCTGGCCGGTCCACCCCGTCCTGGCCCCGCGCGTGCCCCCGGCGTGGGGCTAACGGGCGCCTTGTCTGTGTATTTCTATTTTGCAGCAGTACCATCCCACTGATATCACGGGCCCGCTCAACCTCTCAGATCCCTCGGTCAGCACCGTGGTGTGAGGCCCCCGGAGGCGCCCACCTGCCCAGTTAGCCCGGCCAAGGACACTGATGGGTCCTGCTGCTCGGGAAGGCCTGAGGGAAGCCCACCCGCCCCAGAGACTGCCCACCCTGGGCCTCCCGTCCGTCCGCCCGCCCACCCACCCCGCTGCCTGGCGGGCAGCCCCTGCTGGACCAAGGTGCGGACCGGAGCGGCTGAGGAAGGGGCAGAGCTGAGTCGGCTGGGCAGGGCCGCAGGGCGCTCCGGCAGAGGCAGGGCCCTGGGGTCTCTGAGCAGTGGGGAGAGGGGGCTAAGTGGCCCCAGGCGGAGGGGCTTGGAGCAGAGACGGCAGCTCCATCCTTCCCGCAGCACCAGCCTGAGCCACAGCGGGGCCCACGGCCCCAGCTGGCTGGGTCGCCTCTCCTCGGGCGCAAGCGCTCCTCTGCAGCCTAAGCTCCATCCTCCCCTCTTCTTGCGGCACCGCCCACCCACGCCCTGTCTGCCCCTTGACCCTCCACGCCGGGGCTGGCCCTGCCCTCCCCCTACGGCCGTCCCTGACTTCCCGGACGGCAGCGCCTCCCAGAGGCGCTCGGGCTCCCGCCGCCTCTTCTTCCTCCTCCTCCTCTGGACTCGAGAGGGCCGACACCCTTGTCTCCTCGTCCGGCCTGCGGCCCAGAACGGGCTTCCCTGGACGCTGGTTCGGGACTGTCTTCCACCCTGCCCTGCACCTCGGGCACAGGAGAGCGCCACCCGCCCGCCCCCGCCCTCGCTCCGAGTGCGTGCCCGGCCCGCCACCTTGTACAGGACCAGCGCTCCCAGGGCCCGAGCGCGTGCCTTCCCCGTGCGGCCCATGCGCGGCGCGCTCTGCCCCTCCTCCCCCCACCTCCCGGTGTGTGCAGTGGTGATGCCTAAAGGAATGTCACTCAGGTTTCAGTCTGTGTCGCTTGTTGACGCCGACAGAGTAAAGGGAGGGCAAAGGCGTTCGGGAAGAAGCTTCCAGCGTCCCAGGCGGCCGCGGCTGCTCAGGCTTGGGCGGCTGCCGCGGGGTTCCCCGGGCCCGCGGGCGAGACCGAGCAGTGGGGGTCGGGATCGGAGTCCGGGTCCCGCCGTCTCCTAGGCCGGCGGAGGGCGGCGGCGCGGCGGCGGCGGCGCGCGCTGCAGGCGGTGAGCACGGATCCCAGCGCCAGGCAGGCGGCCAAGCTGACGAGGAAGGAGGCCGGCCCGAGCGCGTAGACCACGGCCAGGTCCCGCAGGGCGAGCGGCTGCGCGCAGTGGCGGAAGGCGGCGTCGGGGAAGGCAGTCAGGGGGCTGAGCGTCAGGCGTCCCGGCCACACGCAGAGCGCCGCCTCGGTCTCTGCGGGACATGGACACAGACGCGGCGTCAGGCGGTGGCGGCCGCCCCGCCCCGCAGACCCCGACCCGCGTCCGGGACAGCTCACCTGACGTGGACAGCGGGTGCCGGCGCAGCCAGGCGCACAGCGGACGCAGCGCGCAGCTGCAGGCCCAGGGGTTGCGGTGCAGGTACAGCGCGTCCAGGGCGGGCAGGCGGGCCAGCAGCCCCGGCGCGAGTGCCGCCAGCGCGTTGTCCTGCAGGCTGAGTGAGCGCAGCAGCGGGAGCGCGCCCAGCGCCGCGGGCTCCAGGCGAGCCAGCCGGTTGCCGGCCAGAGAGAGGGTGCGCAGCGCGCGCAGCGGCGCGAAGGTGCCGGGTGCCAGCGCTTCCAGCTGGTTGGCGCTCAGGTCCAGCAGCTGTAGCGCGCCCAGGCCCCAGAAGGCTCGCACGTGCACCGAGTGGAGCCCGTTCTCGCTCAGGTCCAGGAGCTGCAGGGCGCCCGCTCCCGCGAAGGCACCGGGCGGCAGCTCACGGAGGTGGTTGTGGTCCAGCAGCAGCTCGCGGAGGCGCAGGCTCAGGCCCGCGGGCACGGCGGGAAGCGCGAGTGCAGAGCAGGTGGCCAGGCCGCCCGGCTCGCACGTGCACACCTCGGGGCAGTCCCGGGCGCCTGGGGACCCCGAGGGCGAGGCCGTGGCCGACACCTGGGCCCAGACAGGCCTAGGCGACAGCGGCAGCAGCAGCAGCAGCGGCAGAAGCGTCGGCGTAGGCGGCCGAGGCCGCGACCAGGAGGAACTCCGCATAGGGGCAGCCCCCGGTACCTGCGGTGGGAGGCCCGCTGCCTGTGCGTCCCCGGAGCCTGTAGTCCGCGGAGCGCGTTCCTGCGGCGCCTGCACAAATGTTCTCTGGCGCGAGTGCAGGCAGTTCCTGTCCCACGGCTGGATCCACGCTTGGGGAGGGGGCGGGGCAAACAGCCAACGCCCGGCACCGCTGGCCACCTGTCCCGGAGCTCCAGACTGCTCTTGGTACGGCGCCGGCCACAGCACTATCTGGACCACCTCGCCCCGCCTGGTTCACCGCCAGGTGCCCGCCGAGCCCTGAGCAGCAGGACGCCTCCCACCTGCACCCGCCGACCTCACGGCTGCGACCGGCGCCCACACGAAACGCAGCCCAGAGGTCCTGCTCTTCACCGACCTCGGCCGCACTCAGGATCAGCAAAGTGAGCCCAGTGTGCACGTGCTGAGTGGCTCCACGCAGGGACGGTCCGTTCCCATGGTGGATGAGGCCTGAACTGGACACAGGCCTTGGGGTATAGGGAGACAGCACACCCAGGCAGGAGAGGATGCCCGCTCCACCCCTCCCCCCAGGGATCTTCTGGACCTTCTGGGCGCTGCCAGTGGAGTGGGGGAGGGGCATCAGCCCAAGTCCTGTTAAACCCAGCTGCCTCCGGAGCTGCCAGTTGCAGGTCCTGTTCTAGGAGCTTTCAAAAGCGGGGTACAGGGAGGAGCTGGGCTGACCAGCTGTAGCAGAGAAGGTAGAAACACATTAGGGGTGTGGTTTCCTGCCCTGGGGCAGAGGAACAGGGAACCCGGTGTGGGCCTGGGTGCCGGCTTTGATGAGACCCATAGGCGAGAGTGCACCCCCCACAATGCAGCCTTGAGGGGTGTGAGAGCCTGCAGGGAGGACAGTGCACAACCTCTAAATCCGGTTTATTTCCTCTCCCCCGGCTGCCTCAGCCCTACTCAGGTGGTAGGGGTGGGGGTGGCGGTGGCTCCTCTGGGGTAGCCTCCATGGGGATTGCCACAAAACTCTCATCCGCCAGTGGGGGCATCACAGAAACCTCCATGTCAGCGTCCAAGAGCTGGGACTCCACATATACTGGATGCAGGTCCATGCGGTCTTCCTGGACTCCAAAATTCTCCACCAACCTGCATGACTGGGGCCGGGTCAGCACAGGCTGGTGGGGCCCTAACCACCCCCCCGAGCAGGCCAGCATGTGGAACCGTGCTCCCCCAAGGCCTCCCCTGGGACAGCACCACCCCCACAGGGTCCCCCCTTGGACAGCACCCCCACCCACAGGGCCTCCCCTGGGACAGTGCCCCCTCAAGGGCCTCCCCTGGAACAGTGAACCCCCCCTTGAGGTCCTCCCCTTAGCACCACCCCCAGGCCTCACCTGGGACAGCGCCTCCCCCCCAAGGACCTCCCCTGGGACAGCACCACCCCCACAGGGCACCCCTTGGACAGCACCCCCACCCACAGGGCCTCCCCTGGGACAGCGCCCCCCTCGAGGGCCTCCCCTGGAACAGTGATCCCCCCCTTGAGGTCCTCCCTTTAGACAGCACCACCCCCAGGCCTCACGGGGGACAGCACCGCCCCTCAAGGACCTCCCCTGGGACAACCCCCCCCACAGGGCATCCCTGGAACAGCACCCCCCCTCAAAGGGGGGGTGCTCCGCTAAGACAGCACCTCCCCAGGCCTCCCCTGTGACAGTGTGCCCCCCCAAGTTCCTCCCCTGGGACCGCGCACCCCCCCCAGGGCCTCCCCAGTGCTCACCTGTTGTTCACTAGTCTCGGGCATGTTTCACTGAGGGGATGAAGGCAAACATGAGTCCTGGAAGAGTGCTGGGCCCCGGACCTCCCCCAATACACGCCTAGGAAACACCATTTCTACCCTAGGTGACATCCCACCCAGGGGGCAGAGGCCCCTCTTGCAAGCCCAAGGGCCCAGGTGGAAAGCCTGGCCTCGCTCCCACCCACAACTGGCCCTGGGGTTCACGCACCCCTTGGCCCGCAAGACACCAATTGCCACGATGATGAGGGCGCAGAAGCAGCTGGCGCCAATGCCCGCCAGCACCACAAGGAGGGCGATGAGGGCCTCTCGGCTGAGGCCAAGGCTGCATTCACAGTAGGTTCCAGCTGCAGAGACAGGGCCACATGGCCATGGGGCTGGTCACCTGCCTGTGGAGGGCCCCCAGGTCTGCCCCTGCCCTGGTAGCCCCCAGAAGGACACCAGTGCTCCTGCCTTGCCTGGGAAAGGGAAACCCTGGCTGGATGCAGCATTCGGGGGCAGGAGGTGGTACCTGCAGCAGGGATAAGCAGAAGGGAGAAGCATGTGAGGCCCAGGGGGCTGCCACACAGGCAGAACTGAGGCCAGAGACCAGGGGCCATGTCCAGCCCTGGCTGCACTGCCCACCTCTGACGGAACTGTTGGAAGGTGCTGACCTCACAGTGGAACTGTGAGGTGAGGGTGGGGGGCAAGGCCTCAGGGTGCCTGAAGCCAATGTTTCAGTTGCCCCTGGGCACTGAGATTCTGGGAGCCATGGACAGCCTGCCCTGGGAATGGGACAGATAGGGTGGACAGGTGCTGGAGAGCCCAGCCAGCTTGGGCCAGCTCTGAGGCAGAGGCAGCAGTGGAGCTGGCCTGGCCTGAGGGGCAGTCCCTCATAGTAAAGTGGATTGGGCAGCACTGCAGGCCCTGTGTGGGTACAGTGGCCTGGCAACCTTGGGGGACTGGCAGCAGGTAGCCTCGGCCTCAGCTCCCTCCCAGCTTGTTTCGGCAGCTCAGTGTGGGGCTGGGCTCCAGCTGGCTGCAGGTCACCTTCCTCCAGGGCCTGGGCAGGACGGGACCAAGGAGGGCTCAGGGGATGGGCCTGCACCCAGCCTCCCTCCCCACTGCTTCTGGGAGGGTCTGGCTCATGCTCCTGGCAAAGCTCTGGTCAGGAGGGCTGCTGGCACCCAAGGGATTCCCCCATCAACTTGGAAAGGTCTGGGGGACCCAGGCTACCACTGTCTGAGCAGTACCCCAAGCCATGCCTCCCGCAGCGTCCCCCATACAAGGCTCTAGACTAAAGGTGTCACTGAAGTTGGAGTCCCCAGGGGCTGTTCCCTCTGCAGAACAAGCAAGCATTGCCCAAGGAAGTGGACTGCAGGCTGGCATGGCCAGGGTTAAGCTCAGCCTCCTCCCTGAACCTACTGTTCCAGGCTGGGAGAGAGGCCCCTGCCCTCCCAGCCTTCCCTCCTCAGGACCTGCCAAGCAAACCGCCAGGCAGCAGAAGGAAACATCTGCCCCACAGCCAACCGAGACTAGGCCTCCTGCCAGCTTAGGACCCATAGGGCGTGGGGGGTGGAGGGGCACAGCTTGCCCCCAGTGGCCCTGGTCACTGGGGACCCACTCGCCTGTTGTCAGGCACCCTCCTGCTGGGGTCCTCCAACCTCTGACTTGCTGAGTAACGCTGTGACCTGAGGTGTCCCCTTCGCCCTTGTCTTCAGAACACATCCAGAGATGGAATCCACAAGACACAGAACAAAGGTGTGCCTGAGCCAAGCTGGCAGTGACACCCAACAGGCCAGCCCAGCAGGTTTGTATCCTGGGTAGGACACTGGCACACCCAGCCTGGGCCAGGTGCTAGCCATGGACAGTGGGATCCAGGCCAGGCCACTGCCTGATGGGACAGTGGGTGTCAGAGAAGTGGGCCCCCCATAACAATTCGGGAGAAAGGGCTCCTCTTTTTGTGAGACAGCCTTGGAATGAAGTAGAGCACCTAGGTAGTAGGGACCAGGGCGAGAGGGGAGGTACTGCACCAGCAGAACCAGCCCTCCTTGGCGGGGCAGAGGCCTGATGGTCAGAGGCCAATGGTCAGAGGCTGACGGTCGGAGGCAGACGGTTAGGGGCCGAAGCTCAGGGGCCGACGCTCGGGGCTAACGCTCAGGCACCTGATGGGGCCGACACTTAGGGGCCTAATGTTCAGGGGCTGAGGGTCAGGGGCTGAGGGTCAGAGGCTGAGGGTTAGGGGCTGACAGGGGGCCTGACAGTCAGGGACCGATGCTCAGGGGCCGACGCTCAGGGGCCTGATGGTCAAGTCAGGGCCTGACGGTCAGGGGCCGAGGGTCAGGGGCCGATGGTCAGGGCTGAGGGTCAGGGGCTGTGCATCTAGCGCCTGCCTAATGCTGGCCACTTCCTCCTTCAAGCCCCGAGGCAGAGTTATTTAGAGCAAGGAGGGTGCAGAAATGGAGCCAAATGGCTCAAACAGGCCACAGCTGGAGAGGTGGGGAGGGTGCTGGGCAGTGGATAAAGGAACCCAGGACAGTGGACATGTAGGCACCAGCAAGGGCATCTGGGGACAGCAGGGGGAAGGTGAAACCAGGTGCAGCTCACAGCCTGGGAAGGTGCCGAAGCAGGAGCAGGACCTGAGGCACCAGTTTTAAATTGCCTTTATCCCCTGCAAGGATGGTGCCATGGGGTGGAATGTGGCCTGGGAACAGCCCCTCTAGGACAGAGGCCCAGGCTTTAGCAGCAGAACAGCCCAGAGCTAGACCCCAGGGCCCTCGCTCAGCCTGATGGCATCTCCCTCTCCCAGTGCAGCCTCTTGGATGGGACCTGGGCAGCCTGCTCATGCGTGGTGGCATGTGTGGGGGTCACAGGGGTGGGTGATCCACCTTCCGAGGCACACTGGTGAGCCTCAGTCCTGCGGCCACCCTGCCCGAGTGTGGAGCAGGGGACAAACACCTGGTCAGCAGGGCAGGCCCTGGAGCAGAGCCTCGCTGCCAGAGAGGAGGAACGCCGGCCAAGGGGTCATCCACAAGCCCAGCAGTTCCAACAGAACCCACGCAACACCCCAGCCTCGCCCCACACTCCCAGCCTTGCCCCAGACCCCCAGCCTCACCCCACCCTCAACCTCGCCCCAGACCCCCAGCCTTGCCCCACACTCCCAGCCTCGCTCCAGACCCCAGCCTTGCTCCACACCCCCAGCCTCTCCCCATACCCCCAGCCTCCCAGCCTGGCACGTGGGAGTGGGCACCAGCTGAGCAGAGGGCAACCCCAGGACTCCTTCCAAAGGCCACAGGCACAGGGTGGAGCTGGAGGTCCAGCAAGTGGCACCAAGCCCTGGGTGGGACGTGGCTGCCTGAGCTGTGGCCCAGGTGTGACGTGAGCCTTCATGCACCGCTTCCTGCCTGAGCCAGGGGTGGCCCAGGACGCTCTCAGGCCACATTCCTGCTGCAGATGTGCAGGCCTGGGTGGGCCCCTCACTTGCTGCCGGGGAGTAGACCCTGCCAGGCTGACGTGGAAAGGTCCAGGCTAGCAGGAGACCCCAAGGACCCCACAAAGCCACCAGGACAGGAAAGGATGACCTTACTGCTTTAATCTGCACGCTGTGGTGTGGGGGTGGGGTACCCCTGTGCGGTGCCTTCTGGGACACACATGGGTGGGGGCTGGCATGGGAGGAGAGCACCTGCAGGGCAGGGCTGGGCAGCAGATGGACGGGCGCATCAGCCGCAGTTCTTGGGCAGGCGGTAGACGCCGGCCGAGTAGACAAGCTGCTGGTCCCGCACCTTCTTCTGCAGGTAGCCCTGCAGCTCCTGCAGGTCGATCTCGGCCAGCGCAGGCCCGGTCACCACAAACATGCGCAGCATGTTGTAGATGCGTTCCAGCGAGAGGCTCTCCAGGTTGGTCAGCATGGCCTGGATGTAGGTCCAGAAGAGCTGCACACACCGGCCAGCCCCCGTCAGGTGCCCGCTGGCGCTGCTGCCAGGCACAAACAGACCTTCACCCCGCCCCGCCGCGCTCCCCCCCACCCATGGGCCCCGCACACGCACCAGCAGCTCCTCCTCCTTCTGGTCTGCCTGGGAGGCCATGCCAGAGTCGCTCTCGTCATCACTGTCGATGAGGACCATGCTGTCCCGGTCCTGAGGCCGCTCCTCCTCGATGACAGAGAAGGTGCCTGGGGGCTCCTCTCGCAGCACACCCTGCTGTAGCCACACAGACATCCTCCGCCGCAGCAGCGCCACGGGCATCTTCACCGCCTTGCTCAGCTCCTCCAGGGTCCAGCTGGCTGCATGAAGAGTGACCAAGACCCTGGGCAGCCTGCAGACAGGCTGCCCCTCCCCTGCCTCCTGTCAGCCCAGAGGTCAGGGACCCAGACACCCCCCGCACCTTGCCCATGGGAAAAGTAAGGGTGCTGCCTGCTGGCTTAGCTGCCCCAAACCACACCCTCATTGGGGAGCAGCCCCTCACCCATGGCGGTGCCGTGGAGCCAGGGCAGACCAGCTGGGGGCCGGTGGACTCACCTTGGTCCTGAAAGTACAGCAGAACCACCGCCTGTACTGGGGTGACTGCCACAGACAGTGTGCGGTCGGCCAGCTCCACGTCCATGGTCACCAGGCCCAGAGTGTGCTTCCAGCTGAGGGTCCGCATGGCCTAAGGAGGGCTAGGGTCAGTGTGGGTGGCTCGGCTGCAGGGGGCCCAGGCTCATGGGCTCTGCCATGTGGAACCGGGTGACGAAGGGCTCTCAGAGCTGCCTGCCCCACCCTGCCCCTGGCAGACAGGTGAGCAGCGGGAGCACAGGACTGGGTGGGCCCCACCTGCTCAGCTACCACAAAACAGCAACAGGGCCAGTGTCATAAGATGTGTCCCAGAAAAGCTATGTGTGCATCCTAACCCCTCCTGCTTGGAAACGCGGCTTCACTGGCAAACAGTGGACAAGGTCACACTGGCATGGGTGCAGCCTAATCCAACTGACTGGTATCCTTCTAAGGAAAGGAAGGATGACGAAAGACACGAGCGGTGGGAGGGGCCACATGAGGACAGAGGCCGACGAGCCACGTGGCCACAAGCCAGAATACACCAAGGGCTGTGGCAAAAGCCAGAAGCTGGAGAGCAACGGAGTCTCTTAAGAGGTTTCTGGGGGAGTAGGGCCCTGTCAATACCTTAATCTTGACTTCCAGCCTCCAGAACCAAGGCAGTCTATTTCTTTTTTTTTTAAAGCCACCCAGTTTGTGACACTTTGTTACAGCAGCCGCAAGAAATAAACAGATTTTGCTACCAGGAAGGGCGCTGCTGAAACGTGACACTAGGAATGGCCCCCTAACAGGTGCTTCTAGTAAGGTCTCGGGCAGAGTGAGCGTGCTGCTGTGGCCAGGGGAGGCAACAGAGAGCCTGGTGGGCTGGTGCTCTGCTGCTGGGTGGAAAGTGAGGCTACAGTTGATGGGCCTGAATGCTCAGCTGAGATTTACAGGCAGCATGGAAGGTGAGACCTGGCTTCTCCTTGCTACTTAATAGCAGAATGCAAGAGGGAAAAGTCAGTGAGGACGGAAACATTAAGCAAAAGGCACCAGCCCTTGGAGATTTGAAAAATGCTCCAACGATCCAGGGAGCTCTGAGACACAGCTAAGGCTGTGGCTGGACCAGGATTTGCGAGAGATGAGGTATGATCTGCACATCCAACTGTCTCAGCAGGGGACAGGCAGGTGGGGCTCCAGGAAAGGGCCGAAGGCCCTTGTCTGAAGGCCTGGACACTGGTGAGCTGCACAAGAGAGAAGCCAACGAGGTTTGTGAGAACTTTACCAGCAGAAACGCTACCAGGCTGGACTGAGAGGTAGGCAGGCTCCAAGAGCAGAACCACAGATGCAGAGGCCGAGGCTGACGGGGTGGGGCTGCCCCCGAAGGCCAAGGGTGGAGCACTGAGCCCAGGATTCGCAGGCCATGGCATCAAATGGAATTCGGCTGCTGGGTTTGGACTCAGGGTGACCTGCCACCCTTTTTCCTTCCAGTTTTTCCTGTTGGGGTGGGAATGTCTATTCTATGCTTGTCTTACCTTTGAATTTTTGAAACAGAGCATCTGCTGCCTGATTTCACAGCATCCCAGCTGGAAAGGAACGGACACACCCCAAGTCTCACCTCGACCTCATTTAGATGCTGTTTACATGCTGAGATGTGGAACTTCGTGTGGATGGTATTTAGATGAGATTTTGAACTTGGACTTGAGGCTGAAATGGTGAGGACTTTTGGGGATACTGGGTATAATTGTAACTTGCATGTGGGAGGGCCCCACCACGGGGCAGATTGTTATGTGCCCCTCCAAAAAAGACACATGAACTGCTAACTCCCTGAACCCCCGGATGTGATCTTATTTGGAAATATGGTCATTAAAGATATAATTAAGATGAAGTCACCCTGGAGTAGAGTGAGTGTCCAAGAGGGGGATACAAACAGAGAGCAGGGGAACACCCTGGGTGACGCAGCAGAGACCAGACCGAGCCACCCACAAGCCCCAGAGCTCCTGCAGCCCCCAGAAGCTGGTAGAGGTGAGGAAGCAGCCTCCCCTAGGGCTTCCAGAGGGCCCTGCTCACCCTGACCTCTGTAAGATGATACATCTCTGGTCTTTTAAGCCCCTTGGTTTGTGGCACTTTGTTCTGGTGGCACCAGGGCACTGACACACCTGCTCTGTGGGCCACGGGCTCCTAAGCCCTTCCAGGATCTGGCAGCTCTTGTTACCCAGGCTGGAGTGCAATGGCACGATCTCGGCTCACTGCAACCTCCACCTCCTGGGTTCAGGAAATTCTCCTGCCTCAGCCTCTCGAGTAGCTGGGATTACAGGCACGCGCCACCATGCCCAGCTAATTTTTTTGTATTTTTAGTAGAGGCGGGGTTTCACCATGTTGACCAGGATGGCCTTGATCTCTTGACCTCGTGATCCACCCGCCTCGGCCTCCCAAAGTTCTGGGATTACAGGCGTGAGCCACTGTGCCCGGCCAATCTGGCAGCTCTTAAAGGAAATGAACCCCACTTTACTGACAGAAGATGGAGGTGGAGTCAGTGGTTGGCCTTGGTCCTGGCTCTGGCTCCAGGGCTGTGACCTCCACGAACACCACTCATCAGCCTGCACCAGGACAGAAGGAGGGCTCAGGAGCAACAAGCTCAGGTGCAGATGCTGAGGGCTGCATGCCAGCACGTGCCCAGTGAGGCCCCTAAGGTGCAAATGCTGAGGGCTGCATGTCAGCCATGTGCCCAGCAAGCTCAGGTGCAGATGCTGAGGGCTACATGCCAGCACATGCCCAGCAAAGCCCCTAAGGTACAGATACAGAGGGCTGCATGCCAGGCACGTGCCCAGCGAGGCCCCTAGGCCAGGAGCTCTGCTGGTGGGACCTCTCAGCACAGCCTGGCACCTTCCTGAGCCATCCTGTGTCCCATGAAGTGAAGACAAAGGGCACTGGAGCGTGGCTGTCCCAGGACATCAGGCCCGAGGAATGGGAAGTGGCTGAGCTACACTTGGGATCCCAGGGGGACCCTGGAGGAAGGCCAGGGAAGCCTCGCCCGGAAACAGCACTGGACAGCCTGAGGCAGCCAGAGGGTCAGTGGGAGAGGGACCGAGCATGGAGCCCAGCCACACTAATGACTTGTACCAGAATATGGCAGGGCGCGGGGGGGAGGGTGCCCACAGGCTCTGGAGACACAGGCTGGAGCTGGAGGTTGGGGAATGGCCAGGGCCCTCCTTTCCACTGGGGCAGGCAAGTTGCGGGGGATACCTGGACTCTTCCAGAGCCAAGCTGAGGCCTGGAGGGAGGCAGCAGGCACTCGCCACCAAGATCAGCAGCCTGGCCCAACCTCCGCCTCCTGCCCCAGGGCCCTCGGCCTGGCCCTCCCCTTGTCTTTCTCTGCAACTTTCCCCTTAGTTTCTAAAGTGGACTCATCACTTTGCCCTCCCCTAGGAATAAGGTTCCTTAGTCTGTCAACACAGCAAGGCCCTCTCACTTGGCAGATAAAAAAAGGAAACACATCTAGACCCAGCGTCCATCACAGCAGGCCTGGAGAAGCTGGGGACCCTCCTTTGAACTCAGCCCCACCTGCCGGCCTTGGCCCAGACTGTGGCTGGCCCATCCCCCTCCTGGGGCACCCCTGGAGTTCCTGGGGTTGGGGTCTGCAGCCTGGAAACCAGCTTTGCCCCAGGACCCTCTCCTCACATGTCCCCTGCTAGGGTGCTCAGCTCCCCCCAGGCCTGAGCATTCGCTGGGCACACCAGAGGCCTCACGGGCCCCACACAGCGGTCCTAACCCCTTACCCCTGACCCGACACATCTCACCTGACCATGAGCTTAGGGAAAGAACCTCCAAGTGTGGTCCCATACCCAGGGCCCTGGACACCTGTTCTGGGACTGCTGGGATTGGTGGTGCTGCCAGGAGATGTGAGCCAAATACAGCTGATACCACCACTCTGGGCACGCTGGCCCCACCTGCCAGCGCCTCCAGGCCAGGGCTCGCTCCTCCAGTCCCCACGTCTGCTTCCCCCTGACTCCCAACACAGTCCCACAGCCCTGGTCCTCAAGCACCATGGGAACCTGCAAAGGCAGTTCTCTGGGAAATATCTAGAAAGTGGGGCAGGGCTGGGACCCCAGGGTCAGGTGTGCTTGGGAGCGCTGCCCTGGGCAAAGGGTGGCCCTGGCTTCCTGGCCCTCACCTGCAGTGACACGAGCACCCCAAGTCCTGGTTCTGGGAGGCAGAGGGCGGATGGCAGAAGAGGAGGAAATGCTCAGTGGGTGGGGCCTGCTGGAGCCACGGGGGTCCCCGTGAAGCAGCACAGGAGATGTGGGCCCAGCACATCTCCTGCAGGGATGGCTGTGAGACGGGACCAACCCCAGACACTCGGGAGACAATGGGGTGGCCACAGGCACCAGGCTGCGGAGCCTACAGCACAGGGTGAGGTGCCACCTGTGGGGTGGGTGGCGTGGAGGTACCTTGAGCTGCTCATACTTCTTGCAGTAAGCCTCCAGGGCTGCCCTGATGTCCTCGGGGACCTCCAGCTTCTCATCCTTGAAGGGCGGCCAGAACTCGCTGGACAGGATGACAGCGTAGACCCCGAATGGTGGCTGCTCCTCTGCCGGCCGCTTCTCGTCCTCCTCCCGGATGTTGGCATTGATGCGGCGGGAGTCCGCCATGTCCTGAGGGAGGAGCTGGTGTCACGGGGGCCTGGGGGCAGCGGGCGGTGGGCGAGGCAGGACCCACCTTCAGCATGACCTCGCAGAAGTGCATCGGGGCCTCGCCAAAGCGCAGCTTCAGCAGTTCTACGTTGCGGATCTCCCTGGAGAGATGAACCAACGTCTGGGCGGGGGTCGCAGGGGCTGCAGTCCCAAGCAGCACCTGCAGCAGTCATGGGTGCACCTCCCGGGCAGAGCAGGGGGCCTGCGTGGCACCTTGGCGGCCAGCTCAGCCCCAGCCAGGAGTAGGGGTGGCACACAGTCCAACCAGGCCCAGGCCCTGTCCTGACAGGCTCAGCAAGGGCCCCGGAACCCCTGGAGATGGCTGGCGCCTCCCGGGCCTCACCGCTCTGGGCTGAAGCTGAGCTGGTGCAGCAGGCGGTCGGCCAGCAGCGAGCGGTACTCATTGATGAACAGGTCCTTGCTGCCATAGATGCTGACCAGCAGGCTGATGATGTCTGAGGAGCGCCGCTTGGAGCTGGACTTCCCTGGCACAGCGGGGGCAGGGGTGTCACCTGACAGGCACCTTGGCAAGGACAGGGTCCCCCCCCCCCCACGCCAATCCCGCCCTGCCCGAGGCACAGCCCAGCATGGCTTTTCCTGAAGGCCCTCGAGGCTGGGAGCAGCCCGGCACCTCCCAGGATACCAGGAGTCCTGTCCTAGGGCAGCAGCTTCGATCCCCAGCCCCTCCCATCTCACAGGGACCTCCCCAGACCCTCAAGTAGGCTTAGGGTACAAGCCACAGGTTCTGAGGTTTTCCTCTGAGAGAAACTAAAGATGATGAAGATTTACCATCTGTGCCAGGGCTGGGGCCAGGCAGGGGTCCCACAGCTCTCAGAGCTCCGCACACTGCGGCCAGGCACAGATGGGCCCTGAGCAGGAGCTGTCACCTAACAGGACTCTGAGGCCCACACCAGCAGGGGGTCCAGGGGCCATATACGTTTTCCTTCACTCCTCTGCCAGGTGTCATGGCGGGGCAGGGGACACCCCACAGCTCACAAGGGGCGGGAGGCAGGGCACCTCCCACAGCTAGAGTGACCAGCCACAGAGGGACACAGCCCACCCCGGGCCTGCCCAGGCCGGCGGGGGTGGAGCACTGCCCTGACCTTGGACCGCTTCAAGCCTCTGGGGCACTGGTCACACGTGACACAGCCAAGCTATGTGGCCAGAGAGGAGCCCAGAGCGGCCAGCCTGGCCGAAGCCTCCATCCACTGGCAAAATGGACGCTGTGGGGCAAGCTAACCTGGATCAGCGTCCACAGGGTCCGGGACCCAGTCCTCTGGCTCGCCTGAGTCATCTTCACTGTCCTGGCCCGTCTCCAGGCTCGCTGGGTCAGTCTTGGACAGCTCAACGGCCAGGTCCCCCGTCCCGTCCGAGTCCCCCGTCAGCCCGGCCACGATCTGCCGCACCGTGTCCTCCCGCGTCCTGCCGGCGTGAGCGCTGCTATGGCCCACGGTATGGATACCCCACATGCCCCTCCCACTGCCCACACCAGCCCCACCCCGTCTAGGCCAGCACCCCTACCCCTGCCTCTACAGCCACCAATGACAAGCTGTGCACTAAAGACAGGCCCGTCAGACTCCCTGAAGAACGAACCCAGCGCTATATGGGAAGCAGGAGCTACGAGGGCAAGGCCAGCCTGCATGCCCGCAGGCCCAGCTCTGTGCCACACTGAGGCAGGACAGCTTGAGCCCAGGCAGGTGCCCGAGGCTGTAGAGTTGATTCTGCCACTGCACTCCGACACAGTGAGAGCCTGTCTCAAAAACAGGAAAAACTTTAGAAAAAGAACCGGTCCAGAAGCCGGGCCTGTTACAGCCAAAAAGCAGCGGACAAGTCCAGACAGGCGCCGGAGTCCCAGCGGCTCCTGCTGCTCAGGCCTGGGGCCTCGGGGCCTCTTCAACCCCTGAGGAATTTCCAGGCAGTCGTGGCAAGGCCCTCATTCCAACACATTCTCCACCAAACAGCCCTCGGAGTGCCTGCTCCTTGCCGTGGAAAAGGCCGGGACGGACAAGGAGAACGGGCAAGGAGAGCCCATTCTCCTTGCCTGGCTGGCACGTGGGGGCCTGGTCAGCACCGAGGCAAGGCTAAGCAGATGAGCTTCTCTCTGTGCTGAAAAGAGGGAGGCCAAGGTAGGGCTGCAGGGGGCCTCTGGCAGCTGCACACAGAGGGGACGGTGACACCGTGTGACAAGGACAGGTGCCCAGCACAGGCAAGAGGAAAGGAAGGAGCCCTGGGCCTGAGCCCATGCTGTGCACTCAGCCCAGTTGGGGGAGACCTTGTATCCTGAGGGCCAAGCACCCCTCCGCCGCCCCCAGGACCACCAGGAGCTCAGCAGGACACCTGGGGTCCCCGTGACTCCTGGGCCAGCCGCAGCCCTCACCTCAGGTAGCGGCGGATGGGCTCACAGGCCACCTCCAGGATGACCATGGAGGGATCCAGGACGCGCAGCGCCTTGATGGCAGAGATGTAGAGGGTGATGATGTCACACGTGTTGACGCCTACAGCCAGGGCAGATGCCGGTGGTCATGCAGTGCCCAGGACCACAGCCTCCCAGGGGCCAATGCCTGAGTGGGCTGCTGACCACACCAGTCAGGTGGTCTACAGGTCCCTGCTGCAGCCTCCTCCCCCAGGAGACCAATGTGACCACAGAAGCTGCTCCCCTTGTCCACCCGTCCCCTCGTTCTCCCATACCCCCATCCCCGCCTCTCCCTGCTCACAGGCCCTCCCTGCAGGGTAGTGTGTTCTGAGAGAACCAGGTCTCAACACCCCAGACCACCTGGCCAGTTCCAACTCCCTTCAAACAAACAAGAAAGCTGACGGGTACCCCAGATCCCCTAAGCACCTCACCAATAGCTTCTCAACCCATTTCTTCCTTAGACCTGTAAGTCCAGGGCTAGAGACTGGGTCCCCGGCTCCCTGGACAGGAGCCCCCTGGTAGTGTCTGAGCCCTGAGGGCCGAGCAGCCGGGCAGCAGCAGCCAGCACACAGCACCTGGATGCAGCAGCCGAGTCTCCAGGGCGGCCTTGAGGGACACAAGCAGCTGCTGCCTCTGGTCTGTCCTCTCCAGGCAGTACTTGAGGTCCTCAATGGCTGGCCGGGAGTCCGGGAAGTCTACAAGTGTAGAGGGACATGCCTCAGGGACAGACACGGACACGTGCACAAGTGGGGGCTTGCCAGCCCTGGGACGAGGAGACCACCCGCTAGACCCAGACGTCCCCCCAACGCTTTGGCGTGCTGATGTATTTGACCAGAATGCCACAGGGTGGACACAGTGACAGCCAGGGGCCAGTCCCCAGCAGGAGCCAAGGCTGAGGGAGCACAGGAGTGGACACTTAGGAGCACCACCCAGCGTCTGCCGCACCTGCCTGGATTCAGACACGGGGATGCCTGCAGAGGGAAGGGTACCAGCCCTGCAAGCGCAACAAGCAAAGGCGCAGCGAACCCAGACGTGGACATGGAGGGGACACAGCGAAGGCCCTGGGAGGGCACCCCAGATGGGAGAGTGGGTGGACCTCGGATGATGCTGAAGAGCTCCTCGATGCGCAGGCTGGCGTATATGCGGTAGAAGAACCTCTGCACGTGGCAGCGCCAGCGGCGCAGGGTGTTGCCCGCCTCGGGAGATGCGGGCCTAGAGGGGCTGTCCTGCAGGAACACCTTGCCAAGCCAGCCAACCACACGCTCGATCCACTGTCGGGAGAACACGAGTGTGAGCTGCAGGAAGGAGTGGTGAGCCCAGGCTGACTCGGAGGCTGGGAGGAGCCCAAAGGGGCTGTCTTGGTCCTCCTGCAAGGCCAGTGCCCAGTGCCCACACGCGCACCAGTGCCCACACTTATCAGTGGCAACAGCAGTCCTAGCACGAGATGTGACGGACATGCATGACCCGTGCGCTGTGCCTGGGAGGCACACTTGCCTCCACTTAAACAGATAAACCCGCCCTTGGGACCAGAGGGTGACTGGCCACCCCCATGCAGATGACACTGCACATCACAAGGGAATCTGAGTGAACACAAACCCCGAGCGGCAATTCAGCCACAGGGGCCCAGGCGTGCACATGCCCACAGGCGGCTACCCAGTAGAAGACACACAGACGGTTCACCCTCTTCACTGTACCGCCCACTCTAGTCCCACCACTGTGGCGACGCCCACCCGCCCTCTTTGAAAGCCCCACATCTACACCTCAGTAGGTGGACCCCGCAGCACTGGGGAGAGGACAGGTGTCAAGTGGGGCCAGGGTGGGAGGACCCATATGACTGGGCCCAGCTCCCCCATGGCTCTGGAAGCTCAGAGCAGAGCCCTGGACCACACCCCAACAGCACAGGTACCTGGAGGCCCCGTGCAAGGGTGTCTGGCTCCCCACTGTGGTGCGGGCTGGCTGTAGGCCAGTCTATGAAGGACCAGCCATGCAATTCCACACTCAAGAAGGGCAGCGAGGAGAAGGAGTCACTCACTGGCCCCTCTGGTGGGCCTGCCCTCACCACACCTGCCTGGAGCAGCCCCTGGGGACCCTGGCCGGATACTGCTTGTGGCTGTGGAATTCTGTGCAGACCTGATGAGCACATCCCAGATGTGTCTTCACTGTCACTAGGGCCCAGAAGTACTAGCCTCTACCCCACATCAAGGCAGCTCCAGCCACTGCCTGGGGCTGGGCTCACCCATGCTCTGGCTGCTTCTGAAGCCAGGCGTCAGGTTTGGCAGAAACCTACTCCCCAGTTCCCAGAGGGGCCCAGCTCAAGGGAGGGGTCCTCACCTTGTGGAACTCTCGCAGGAAGGAGCGCTCATACTCGCCTCGGCATCGGTCCTCCATCCTCTCCCGGGTCACCTGGTGCAGGGTGGCGGTCACAGCCTCGGCACTGACCCGCTCCAGCAGACTGAGCCTGTGTCTAGAGGAGAGCCCTGGCCATGGGCACCCACGGCACACACTGGCCCCTCTAGCCCCAGCATGGGCACCCACGGCACACACTGGCCCCTCTAGCCCAGAACGGCCTCATGCCAGGACGGCCCTGCCTATAGCATGCATGTAGCACACATACACTCCCATAATCCTCAGCTGGAGGTGGTGGTTGTGCCAAAGGCTTCAAGAAGCTTGGGAGCACTCCCAGGCTCTGCTGTCCCTGCCCAGCTGGCCTTCCCCATGTGATAAGTGGCAGCAAGTGTGGCTGTTGGGGTCCCAAGCCTTATCTCCTAGGATCAGCTCTGAAACAACCACCAATTACATTGCTACCCCGGCCACAGAAGTACGGATGCCATGGCACACAGATCTGAGCAAAGTCAGTGCCTTTCAGTGCGGCCTCTTGTCTAAAGAAGCAAAAGGACTCAAGAGGGGGATGAGAAAGGTTTGTTGGGATGAGCCCAAGAGAAGCTCTTCACACTCTTCCTGATGCCTGCCAGCAACAGAACCCTCCCTAGTCCACTGAGGACTCTCACTTAGCTGCACTGCTACGCCTCTGTTCAATGTGACAAAGTCACCCCAAATGTCCATCGAGGGTGTGACGATTGCTACAGGGCTACAACAGGACTTGTCTCTAACAACAAAACCTTTCCAGAGAACCAGAAAGGGGACTGCTTGTCCTGACAGTGACCTGATCTCCCTGGAGAGAAGCAGCATGAAGCTTCTGTTCACAATGACAGGGCAAGGAATGTCCACAGGGTGAGAATCATTCCTTCTCAGGGTTGACAAAAACACAGTGGAATTCTACAGAGTCCAGGAAGTTTGGAATTGCTAAGAAATTTGCTGCTGCAGACACAAGCCACATGGGCCCTTAGCATGACCCCGTGGAACTGGATGTGAGTGACAGAAGAGAGACGCCTGTGTCCAGGACACACTGCACAGGAATCCCTGGGACTCTCTCTGTGTCACGTTCCTGGCTATCACGACAGCTCACCAGCTTTCTGCAGAGGCCCGCTGGACCCAGGGTAGCAGCAGGGAACTGGAAGGAGCACGAGCATGGCCATCGGGATAGAGTACTCACAAGACCTGGCTGAGCTGGTGGAACTGCTCCAGAGCTTGGCGACACCAACACTGCTGCTTGTCACTGCCGCACCCTGCACACAGCGGGCTCTGCAGGAGTCGGTAGTAGCGGCGGCGGGCATACCGGCTGTCCAGCTCCCCTTCAAGTTCCGGGTCTGTGCCCCCTTCTCCCTTCCTCTTACTCTGCATATAGACCCTCAAGAAGCGCCCATACAGACGCTGGATCATTTCTTGGAAGGTTCTGGGGGTGCTAAAGAACAAGACTCCGCGCAACATAGTGTGGACTTTTTCTCGCAGCCCCTGAGCACCAGTGCCCATCAGCAAGCCCAGGCGAGTCCATTTCTCCAGCAGCTCTAGGCTCCGCAGGTAGGGATCCAGGCGGCTCTCCAGCAGGCCAAAAGCGTCAAGGAGCAGCAGAAGGCACTGGGGCTCATCCGCAGAGTTCTCGCGCTGGGAGATGGCATTCCAGAACTCAGGGGAGATGTTGGCCTGCAGATCGTTCTGCAGCACCTCTACGAACCACTCCTCCAGGACCGAGTGCAGGCCGTGGCCCCTCAGAACCTCCACCGCCGCCCGGAGCTCCTCTTCCTTTGGCGGGACTGCACCGCTGGTCCGTGAAGACACCTGGAGTGCAGAAAACCATGAGAAGAGGGGAACACAACGCAGAGGTGGGGAGAGGCGGGAAGGTTAGAAGCTGAGGGGAGGCTGCAAACTCCGCTGCCCCTTGTCCGCGGTGCACGGTGTTGAGCCGAAACTAGGGAAGGGCTGCCAGCGGAGCCCAACGAAATGGAACGGTGGAAGAAGGTGGCAGGACAGGACAGAGGCAGGTGACGGACAGAGCCGTTTGAACTCGAGGGTGGCCGCCCCAAAGCGCGTAGGGTCCCGGGAACTCCGCGTGGGGCCGCCGCTCTCTTCCCAGGCCTCACCAGCCCCAGCGCAGCCGGAGGCACCAGGCCGGTGCTCACGGTATTCCAAGCCAGTAACAACTCCTGTCCAGGCCGGGGGTCGCTGCCCCCCTGCACCGCCGCAGCTGCCGCCGCTGCCATCTGCACCGCCCCTTCTCCTTGATCGGCTCGGCGCGGCGCGCGGCGATGACGCACGCCTGGGGCGTCGCGCGGCGATGACGCGCTACTTCGGCGCGTCGTCGGGAAGCCGTGCGCAGGCGCCGGTCGTGCTGCGGCCGCGGCGGTTGGGGCGGCGGGGCGCCGGGCGGCGTTGACCATGACCCAGCAGGGCGCGGCGCTGCAGAACTACAACAACGAGCTGGTCAAGTGTGAGCGGCGCAGCCGGGGCGGGAAGGTCGGGAGGGGCGCAGGGCCGGGTTCCCGGCTCGCATCGGGGTGCCCCCGGGCCCCGCCTCACTGCGGGCATCGCGCGGCTTGAGCAGAGCCCTCCGTGCCGGGGGCTTGGTGTCCGTGGCCCGAGCCCTCGCTAGCTCGCAGGCCCCGCGCCGGGCGCTCTGGGATGGTGCCCGACTCTGGCTTCCTCGGGCGGAAGGAGGCCCGCCCTCCGCCGCCGCCCTCCTCCCCTGGGCCCACAGCGCCGCCCGTCCCGACCCCACAGGCATTGAGGAGCTGTGCCAGAAGCGGGAGGAGCTGTGCCGGCAGATCCAGCAGGAGGAGGACGAGAAGCAGCGGCTTCAGAATGAGGTGAGGCAGCTCACAGAGAAGCTGGCTCGCGTCAATGAGAACCTGGCACGCAAGATTGCCTCTCGCAACGAGTTCGACCGGACCATCGCGGAGACGGAGGCCGCCTACCTCAAGGTGGAGCTCGGGAGGCCAGGCGGAGCATCAGGGGGATAGCCACCCAGGGCATCAGGACCGGCTAGGCCTCCCAGCTGTGGACAATCTGTGCCCTGCTGGCATATCGGGCTGGGGTAGCGTGGCCAGGCGCATTGAGGCACCCAGGCTGCTGCGGGACCGTGGGGCTGCCTGTGAGGGCCTGAGGCATCCTGGGTCCTGTTCTTTATCTGGTTCTCGCTAATTGTGTGGTTCTTTCTGCTCAGAGTGTGAGGAGTTAGGTCTTGGGCAGAGCACCCAGCATGGGCCAGTGCTAGCTTAGTCTGGCTTTGAGGGTGGGGAGGAAGTGCTTTGGGTCAGCTTCAGGAGAGAAGAGGGCCTGTCAGCCTGTCTGCCAGTCCGCCAGTCCCCTTGGGCACAGTCCCCTTCCCCCAGCACAGGATCTGTTGGCTACAGCAGCCACGGCCATATCCTAGCACCTGAATGTGAGGACAGCTGGGCCTTAGGGCCTTCCCAAAAGGTGAACAGTGACGAGCTTCTTTCTCAATTTTCTGGCTCCAGATCCTGGAGAGCTCCCAGACTTTGCTTAGTGTCCTCAAGAGGGAAGCTGGGAACCTGACCAAGGCTACAGCCTCAGACCAGAAAAGTAGCAGTGGCAGGGACAGCTGACCGGACCACAGGCGGGCCTGCCTCCGTGTGCCCCTCAGCTCAGCCAGGCAAGTCCGTCCTCAGAGCGTCTTTGTTTTTCGTAGCAGCAGCTGCCTTCTCTCAACCTCCACTGGCATTGGTGACAAGACCGGGACACAGCCCACCCGGGCGCTGGCTTTGTGCTCACACAGTTTGTAGGGTTGGTGGGCTCCAAGTCAGCTCTGCAAGGGGCCTGTCTCTGAGGCACCCACTCTCCTGGGCTGCTGCGGAGGCCCTGGTTGAAGTCTGAGCATCATGGGGGTCCCCCCACGTTGTCCCTCCTCAGCCAGGGTGGGCACAGGGGTTCTCCTTCACCCCAGAACCCAAACCTTAGGGCTCACCCCTGTGGCCTGTGACTGTCAATAAAGATTATCTTTGTAAAGATCGGTGCCAGCCTGCTGCTTGCCCGTGTTAACAGCGTGGGACTGCCAGACACCCACAGAGCCAGAGCCTGAGGCTCCCCCTTGGGAGAGGAGGCAGGAGAGTCTGGAGTGGCCTCTCTGTGACTGCCCTACTAGCCTCAGGGACACCACTGAGGGTGCCCACCCTGCCCAGGCCAGCCCCACCCTTAACCCTCCCCAGCAGGGCAGCCGATTCTTCCCCTGACTGGCCCCCCTCCTCTCAGGAGCTCTACTCACTGGTCCTGTTCTCTGCCACACCTTGGCATCCAGCATAGGACCCAGCCCAGAGAGACAGCTGGGGATGCCAAGCATTTTCACCCCTGCCTCAGGCCCAGGTCCCTCTCAGCAATGACTGGGGGGGCTTCATACCCCCTGCTGGTTCCTCAGCTGCAAGTTCTGCTTGGCCTGAGGATGTCACTGCTGCCGCCAGGGCCTGCTGTCCTCTCCCTGGCCACACCAAGCGCTGCCCACTTCCATCTTTCCATGTGCCCCAGGGCCCCCTGTCCTGTCCCTGCAGCAACCAAGCAGTGCCCAAGGACTGGGCCGATCTGGGAAGCACGTGTTGATCCAGAGGGTCCAGAGAAGAGCTGGGCACACCCTCACCAGGGAAATACACTAAACTCTCCTTCAGCCAGAGTCTGGCCAAACAGCATCTCTCTGCTCTGGGGTTTGATTCTCCAGGGAGGAAACAACCCCAGCTCTGACCCCTTGTGGGTCAGGGGCACGCCAAGTGCAACAGGAGACGCCAACTCCTGTGCTGCCCTTCCCTTCATCCCATCCCAGGCTCTGGGCCCCTCAGAAGCCACTTCAGGCCCAACAGCTGCAACGCTCTCCCCCTCCCATGTGAGGTCTATGCCCCAACAGCAGGCCCAGCATCCCACCTCCGCAAGGTTGTGGGCAACATGTTAACAGGCTATGGAAGTTGGGGGTCAGAGCCTGAGCCACTGGGGCATTGAGGCATGGGGGCACCAGACCATGGTCACCTCCCACACACCATGGCACAGACACAAGCTGGGCCCACCGCACCCCGGGTGGCTTCTTCCCACAGAGACCTGCCTCTGCTCCCCTCCAGCCAAGGATCATGCAGTGTGGGCACCAGCAGCTTGGTACAGTGCTGTTTATTGCATCCGTCATCAGAGGCAGGACAGAAGCCACTCGTCACAGAGGGCCAGGCTGAGGGCTGAGGGGCGGGACAGGGAACAGCCCGGTGCAGAATCTGCACAGCTCCATCCCAACCCCCGGGTCACAGATGGCCACCACCCAGCAGGCCCCTGGCCCTGACCCATGGGCAGTGCCCCACCTCACTCCCTCTCGGACCCCCCCCAAACCAGGGCTGGGGAGAGAGACCCAGACCTGGCCCCGACAGCAGGAAGCACCCTGGCTGCTTCCAGGGCAAGGAGGGTTGGGGATACAGTGAGGCCAGACAAGGCAGAAAGGTGCAGTGGTCCCTGGCCACTGCCCAGCTTCCAGGACTCCCACAGCTGGGCTCAGCCTTGGTCCTGGCAGTGCTGGGCTCAGAAGTACAGGGCTGGCTCACTGCGGAAGTCCGAGAGGTCGTTCTGACTGGCAGGTGTCAGCTGAGAAGAGAGGACAGAACGTGGGCGCATGGGCTCACCCAGCCGTCAGAACCCCCAGCACTCCCGCTCCGCAGCTCACCATGGCCTCCAAGGGTGGGGACTCTGCATCCCTCAGGGCCTGCTCCAGCGCCTGCTCCTGCCACTTGCTGAAGACCACAGAGTGCTTCGGGGTGTAGCTGGACAGGCCTGTGGACCGAGGAGCACAGGTGGACATGAGGACATAGACCAGGCTCCGCCCCTCCCAGGCTGCCCGACCCCTAGGTGGGCACTCACCTGAGCTACCCTCGGGCAGCCGAGAGCTCTCGGGCCTCACACTGCTCACAAACGTGGCCCGGGGCAGGAAGAGTGCAAAGGGCTTCTCCTCTGAACAGGACCCTTCCTCCTCCTCCTCCTCTTCCTCCTCCTCCTCCTCCTCTTCCTCACACTCCACCTCCTCCTCCTGCGCTAGGGAGCTCTCAGAAGGGTACTCAAATGTGGTCTGTAGGCTTTTGTCGTTGAAGGAGATCTTCATCTGGGAGGGAAAGTCCAGTGAACCAGGGCTGCATGCTCAGCTGGACACAGCAATGCCAGGGACTGGGGACATGAACAAGGGCTGCAGTGCCCAGCTGGACACAGAGATGCCAGGTGCTGGGGATGTGAACCAGGGCTACGTGCTCAGCTGGACACAGCAATTCCAGGGACTGGGGACGTGAATTAGGGCTGCGGTGCCCAGCTGGACGCAGGGATGCCAGGGGCTGGGGACGTGAACCAGGGCTGCATGCTCAGCTGGACACAGCAATGCCAGGGACTGGGGACGTGAACCAGGGCCGTGGTGCCCAGCTGGACGCAGGGATGCCAGGGGCTCGGGTTCAGCCCTCAGGATGAAGCCGACCCAACTGGGGAGCACATAATCATCAACCCTTCGGCGGCTCCAGGAAGTGGGGGAAGACCTCTCCATCTGGACCCTGCAGGCTGTATCCATCCCCTCCACCCTGGGGGCTAACTTCCCCTCCCATCCCAGCCAAGGACCAGAGTCTAACCAGGACCAGAAGCCCAAGGCCTCTGGGTCCCCAGAAGCCTCTAGAGCTGCTCCCTGGGCTGCCATCTCAGGACCCTCCTGCTCTGCCATCTGGACATAGCACCAGCTGGGGGGAAACTGGGTGAGCACGTCCCCTGGACCAAGCAGCTCTATAGCAAGAACAGGGCAGAAGTGAGCCTGTGCCCTCAGGGGCCTTACACTCTAGGCTCCAGGCAGCCCCTGTTGGTGTCTGGGGCGTCTCTCTAAAGCCAAGTTCATGTCCTGGCTTACTGGATGCATGGACAATCCAGCAGAGCACAGACCCCCACTGCTAACGAGGGCCTCTGTAAGGCATCAAAGCTGGGTGGAGGCCCCAGGCACCACCTACCTAACAGCTGAGAGTGTAGAGTGGGGGGGTGCCTCCACTGAGCCTGGGTGCCAGCGACCCCATCAATGACCCTCCCTCAGCTTGCTGCCCCCCTGGCCCTCGCCCACTATGCCCACTTCATAGGCTGCAGGATTTCACATCAGAGCAAATTCTTTCCTTCTCCCAGTGGCCTTGAAGCCCAGGCAGGCCTGCTGGTTCCCAGAGGCAATGGGGGCAGTGGGGACCAACGGTCAGGACTCTCCACCTCCCCTCCCTGACCGGACTTGTGTGGGGCTGAGCTCCCCACGACAGCCGAGCTCCCACCAGGCCAGCTAAGCTGCACTCAGCCCGGCACAGCAGTCCCTGATGAATGTGAGTGGCACCCGCCTGCAGGATGGAGGAACCTGGCCGGAGCTAGAAATATTAAACTCTTCCTGGGCACAGGACACCAGCAGCTCAAGTTCCTCCTCCTCCCCTAGAAGGAGCCGGAGGTAGGAGCCAGGCAGCAGGCAGCGAACCACTGCAGCCAGGGACAGGAGGGCAAAGATGGCCTCAGGAGGCAGCCGAGGTGGCCATACAGGGCTGCCAGGACAGGGCCCAGGGCACACACTCCTGCCATCACGCCCTCTCTGGCAGTGGCCACACGGCCCACACAGCCAAACGCACCGTTGGGCCTCTTACTATGAACACAGCCGGGGGTGTCCACCCTTTGTGCCCAAACCTCCAGCTTCACCCCTCAGCACAGCCCACACAGAGCGCTGCTAGGCCACTCAGCTACCTGCTTGCATTCCCACCCCAGGCCACAGCACCCCAGCCATCTGCACTGATGAGCAGGGACCAGGGAGGACATCTGGATCAGACAGAAGAAGGTGTCGGACATCCACTCCTGTCCCTTAACTGCCTTGCTTGCAGCTAGGTCCACCCAGCCCTGGCCTCCAGCAGTCACCCCACAAGCGGCCAGGCAGGCAGAGGCTGGGACAGTGGATTGGTCACCAGACCCCACAGGCGCCCACCCACTTCCAGCCTGCTTAGGAATGAGGTCACCCGGCCCTCCCAGACTCATGCTTTGGGACAGATACCCCAGGTGGAGGTGCTCCAGGCAGGACGAGGCTGGTGGGCCAGAGGTTGCCCACGGCCCCAAAGCCCCAAAGCAAATGGGGCTTCCAGCTGTCCTGGTTCCGTGGAGCTCACCCAGATGACCCTGAAGCCCTCCAGGCCCAGCCCCACAGCTGAGAACACAGCAGGGCCGGCTGCCAGGGCCGAGGGATTAGCGCCCTCGCTCATGCACATGACTGGTCCCAGCTGGGGGGCCACGGGGGCTGGGTGCACATGGGCCCTGAGCCTGGTACAGCCTGGCCAGGCAGTGGGGGCGGGTGGACAGGCAGCCCATCTGCCCTCAGCTGGGGCCCAGGGCTCTGGTCACATCCGGCCTCCCCAGGTCTCCTCAGCTGGGCTGGTGTCAGCTCAGCCTAACAACCCTCCCCTCCCACTGTGGGGACAGGTCAGTGGGTCACAGGATACCCCATGACTCATGCCATGAGCAACCTGCACACTTGAGGATGCAGGATGGGCAGAGGGTGTGGCTGGGGGCTGGCACTGCACACACCTGGCCACAGACTGTCAGGGACTGCAGGCAACACAGCAGGCAGGTGGGTCCCTCAGCCGAGCTTCCGGGCACAGCCTCGGCCTTTCAGGGCCTTTTTGTTCTTGCTCCACCCACCTGCCTGCACACCTACCCTGCCTAGCTTTGGTTACCAAAGGGCCTCCACCCGGGACAAAGGTCCCAGCAGCCAGGACCAACCTGCCCAGATGGAGGTGTGAACTGAGCCCAGCCCTGCCCCTCCTTCCCTGGGCGCGGCTGCCAGCCTCCCATCGCCCACTCGGCCCCAGCCGAAGCTCCCGTGGGTGGCAGGACACTAGACCAGGCTGCTTGGTGCAATGTCCACAGAGGGCTCCCGAGATGCTGGGTGTTCCCTGAGCAAAGCTCAGCCCCCAGCGCCAGGCACAGCCTCCACTCATGAGAAAGCTGAAAGGACCAGGGTCCAGGCCTGTTCCTGGGGTCCCTGGCTCCAAAGAGACCACATAGGTGGCACCTATGGGAAGAGCTGGAGAGGCGGGAAGGACAGGGACTCAGCCACCAACAGTGAGATGCTACAGCCCCCAGACACCTAGGATCTGCCCAGCCAAGGGGTAGAGAGGCAGGGAGGAGCCCAGGCTGGGGGCTTGGTGCTGGCCAGGAGGAGGCATTGACAGGAAAGGCAGATGTCAGGGTGGCACCCTTGGGTGTAAGGACCAGAGAGCAAGGCCGTGGGGACAGAAGCTGCACAGGGTGAAGGTAGACGGCTCTGGGTGTCCAGGACGAAGTCCTGGGGACGCTGACACGTTCGGGATGGGCAGAGAGCCTGGAGGGGAGGAGGGGAAGGGGCAGCCAGACTGGTAGGAGCCAGGCCAGGTGGCACTCCATGAAGAGGAAAGGCTGCAGCGGCAAGTCCCACGGGAGGCAGATGTGAGAAGAGATGCCCCACCCTCTGGGAAAACAGCCTGGGGTGTGGCTGCCCTGAACTCGTGCCAGAACAGGTGCCAGAGACAGGGCACCTGTGAATTCTGCCAATGGATAACCCAGCCGGGACTAGGCGCCCCAGGTGCATAGGCCAGCAGCCCCCCAGACTCAGCCTGTCCAGAGCAGGGCTGCACCCCTCAGACGCGGGCGAGGGCATCATACCCTGTGTGGGGACAGCCATTCCCAGGGCAGGCCCCTTGTGGGTAATCCCCCATATAGGCACCGAGGAATGAGAGCTAAGCAGAACCCTGCCAGTTAGGGCTTGAGGAATATCTCACTTTATAGTGTTACCACTCAGCTATTTCCTTTTATATAATCCTTTACATAATCATATGTTAGTTTATAGAAATAGGGCTTGACGAATCCCTTTATATAATCCTCTCTATATAATCATATAATAGTTGATAGTATGAGTGCCTAAAGAACATTTCCCTACATATATACCTATAATTATATCTTAGTTCATATTGAAGGAATGCCTAGAGTGGACACAGTACAGAGCATGAATAAGCAGCTTATAATCAGAGGAATGCCTAGAGTGGACACAGTGCAGAGCATGATTTAAGGGAAAAACAGTTATGCCAGGACAAGAATCCATGGCCCAGGTGGCAGCGTTCAGTATTGTAAAGATACCCGCTGTGTGGCAGGCTTGGGGCAAGAGCCACTCCTCCTGATAAAGGAGTTGTAGGACCTTGATCCAGTTCTTGTGGAAGGCTGCCCTCAGACCAGCAATCCACCTTGGTGACTGTGAACTTTATCAGCTCTTGCTACTGTGCTGCTCAAAAAGCATCTTCCCATAGAACTCATTGGAAGCTGCTAGAAGGTGGCGGTAACCCTGACAGCTCTGTCACTGCTATGTGATTTAAAGCATCCTCCTATAAATCTTCTTAGAAGTAGTTTGCCCATAAATAGAAGTATTGCACCCTGCACCCTCTTCACTGCGCATGGCCCACCTTCAAACCTCGGTGACCTAATGGGGGGTGGACCCTTTTTGCGCACAGCCCTTGCCTTTGTGGGAACAGGCCCCTTGCTGTGCACTGTCCACCTCCTGGCCTAGGTGACCTAATGGGGGTGGACCCCATTTTTTATTGCCCACGACCCTATCACTATCCTTAAAGATGACTTCACTCACTGCCCTGCCCCCTAACCTATACACAATAAATACGCTTCTGAACATTCGGGGCCTCGCCTGACTCTGCTTATAGGTGGTGTGGCCCCCCTGAGCCCAGCAGCATTTTCCTTGTACTTCTGTGTCCTGTCTCTATTTCTCACGACCCTGTGGGACACAGCCTTACATTTGGCTCCCAACAGCCCTACACCCCTCATGGACTCCCACCGCCCAGACAACTCCACTGAAGAGCTGCCCTTCACCACCACCCCAGGAAAAGCAGCACCACCACCAGCCACTGCCCCCAGTCAGGTCCGGCAGGATTCTGGGCCTTTCACTCCACCCTATGCCCTGGGGTGGCAGCCAGTAGTCCCAGCTGAAGACTGAGCTGGATGCAGTGGCTCACACCTGTAATCCCAGCATTTTGGGAGGCCAGGGTGGGCAGATCACCTGAGGTCAGGAGTTCAAGACCAGCCTGGCCAACACGGTGAAACCCGTCTGTACTAAAAATAGAAAAATTAGCTGGGCGTGGTGGCGTGCACCTGTAATCCCAGCTACTCAGGAAGCTGAAGCAGGAGAATTGCTTGAATCCAGGAAGTGGAGGTTGCCCTGAGCTGAGATTGTGCCACTGCACTCTAACCTGGGACACAGTGAGACTCTGTCTCAAAAAATTAAAACATAAAAAAAGGCTGGCCAGGTGGTCAGGCAAGGAAGGCCAGGTGCAGGCCCTGCAGAGGCAGCTTGCACCCCACCTGCAAGTGCTCCTGGCCTACAGGCTGCACAGTCCATGGGACACCCCTGCCCCACAGCCCACCGTGCCAAGGCCAGCAAGCCATTCTGAAAGGCAGGGCAGCCCCGTGCCTCCGTCCCCTCCTGATGGACATTCTGGCTCTTCCCAGGCGGGGCAGCTGGCGTGTACCCAGTCAGGAAGTCACAGCCAGCAAGTCATGCTGCCCCAGCAGGCCCTGCCTAGGCCACCTGGCCATGCCAGGCATTGTCCATCTGGACCCCCACCCCTTCAGGCTGGCCCGAGCTCCGCCCTCCTGCTGGTCTAGGGCCCGCTTCCCAGGCTCAGCCTCTCCCCCACTCCTGTCTTCCTGTCCCTGCTGGCCTTCAAGCCCCCAATCTACCCTCCGGACCCTAACCCAGCCACTAATGACCCCCTACAGTCCTGTACCTTTTTTAAATTTAAGATGAAGTCTCCCTCTGTCACTCAGGCTGCAGTGCAGTGGCACAATCTTGGCTCACTGCAACCTCCGCCTCCAGGTTCAAGCAATTCTCTGCCTCAGCCTCCTGAGCAGCTAGGATTACAGGCACCTGCCACCATGACCGGCTAATTTTTTTTTTTTTTTAGTAGAGATAGGGCTTTACCATCTTTGCCAGGCTGATCTTGAACTCCTTGACTTCGTGATCCACCATCCTTGGCCTCCCAAAATGTTAGGATTACAGGTGCGAGCCATCATGCCTGGCCCGGTTCTGTCCCTTCTGAGGGCAGGATGGCCAGGGTCCAGGCAGTGGCCTGAAGTTCCAGGAAGAAGCCAAGTTCCCAGTGATGGCTACACGGGTTTAGGGAGGGGTTCTAGAAACAAGAACCTGAACTCAGTTCTCGCCCCACAAGCTCCATGACCCCATCTGACTCCCGAGCTTAGGCAGTTTCCTCTCTACAAAGGGGGCACCATCCCCACTTCGACCACTGGGGCAAGCCCGGAAGCACCCACCTCACACAAGAGCCAGGGCCAAGGGTACGGATGCCGGGGAGGGAGAGGCAGACAGGAGCTGGAGGATGGAGGCCGTGTCCGTCAGATCGACCCCAGCTCAGTGGGCTGGGGTGACACTTGGGCAAGGGTGGGGAAGACCGACCCATGTGGCTCCAGGGGTGGGAGGGGCCCTGGGCCCGGCCCCAAGCCCCCACTAGAAGCACCTCAGGAGGATCAGCACAGATGTCTGGGCCAGCAGATGGAGCCAGCAGGAGTGCCAACGCCCTGGTTCCAGGAGGGGAGGATGGCACTGGGAGAGGTGAGATGCCAAATCCAATCCCAGGCAGGAAGCATACAGAGGCAGGCGGTGGCCTGTCTGCTGAGGGAGCCTGCAAGGTCCCATCCCCAGCCCCCATCCCAGGGAAACTGAGGCTAGAGGACAGGCCGCCTGGGGTGACCTAGCCAGTAGGGGCAGTGCCTGGACAGGAAGAGCCAAGGGAGACACCCCAGGCCACCCCTCAGTCCCTAGGGAAGGCACACCTGCTCCCCGACAGGTCACCTCCGACAGGGGAGTCACGTGGAGCTGCCCTTGGAATTTGCCCCAGGAAACAAATATGGGTGCAGGAATGAGCAGGAAGAATCTGAGGATTTTTTTTTTTCTTGTGCCCAGAGGGTTCCAGGCCACTGGCCAGAGCTGGCTGAGGAGGGAGGCTCCCCTGCCTGGCTGCTGAGAGCCTCCGAAGGGCCCTTCTTCCCAGCAAGCTTCCCAGGCCCAGATTAGGCACACACTAGGCGCTCATTCGGCATTCCTGCCCGGCTCCCAGCCAGTGTCCCTTCTGAGGAGCTGACAGCCACCTCCAACTGGCTGGTGAGATGCACCCCAGGGCTAGCCATCATGAAGGTACCCAGCCAACCCCCAGCACTGGCCTCTTCCCACTCACATCCTGGCACCTAGCACCCATGCAGCTGGGTCTCCAGGAGACCATGCAAGGCCACCCCGTCCAAGCCAAGCCCAGGGAGGAGCCTACAAGTTCAGGTCTGCTTCTCCCAGCTGCATTCACAAAGGGACAGGCCCGCCTAACTAATTCCAGATGAGCCACAAGAACTGGCAGGAGGCACAGCACTGTCTGCCCTAGCACTCTCCAGCAGCCTTTCGAGGCACAGAGCAGGCCAGCTGTCTCCACAGCCCAAGTCAGAGGGCTCCACTGGGGCCCTGGACCGGGCACGGCCCACCCAGCCCCAGCTCTCCTCCAGTCCATGCAGAAACCGGCCAGGCACGGTGGCTCACGCCTGTAATCCCAGCACTTTGGGAGGCCGAGGCGGGTGGATCACGAGGTCAAGAGATCGAGACCATCCTGGTCAACATGGTGAAACCCTGTCTCTACTCAAAATACAAAAAATTATCTGGGCATGGTGGCTCGTGCCTGTAATCCCAGCTACTCGGGAGGCTGAGGCAGGAGAATTGCCTGAAACCAGGAGGCGGAGGTTTCGGTGAGCCGAGATTGCACCACTGCACTCCAGCCTGGGTAACAAGAGCGGAAACTCCGTCTCAAAAAAAAAAAAAAGAAACCATCCTTTGCCCCGGCCACACGTCCTGGGATCAGGGCAGATGCTGTGTCCCCACAGCTCTGTGAGCTGTCTCTCTCCCTCCCGGCAAGTGGCCCTGCCCTCACCACTGACCTTCTTTCTTGAGGAGCCAGCCTTGGTGAGGCAGGACTTCTGCAGGGCCAGGTAGCCGCCAATCACCTCAATCTCATGCACCGCGGGGTAGCGCTTCTTCAGCGTGGGCCCCAAGAGGCCACCAGCCTCCTCTTCCTCAGCCTCCCGTGGCCGGGGGCCCCCATTGGCCTGACTCAAGTGCTGCTCCTGCAGGGGCCCTGGCTTCCTCTTGGGCACCACTGTGAAGGTATTGCTGCCTCTCTGCTGGAGCTCCACCACGCATCCGGGCCTGGCAGGGTTCGTGGAGTAGGGTAGTTTGGCTTCTTGGGGGGCCTCATCCTCTGAGTCTACCTCATCAATGAAGGTGACAGGCAGCCCCCGCCTCCTGTGTTCCTGGCTATTCTTGGCGAAGCCAGGAACACTGAAGCCTTCGGCAGGCTCAGCAGCCGGCAGGAAGGGGGGCGGTGAGGACGGCCTCTGCCACCTGACAGCTCGGTCAGAGAGGGTGGTGGCTGCCCTTGGACAGGGCCCCTCATCGATTGCCCACTGTGCCTCGACCTCCAAGGGGCTCTTGGCCAGGGCAGGAGAACCATCCCCTCCAGGCACCAGCTGGGCTCCGAACTCCTGGCTCGGGGTGCTCCGGCCCACGTCTCCCTTTGGCAGCTCCGCGGACTGCCTCCCCTCAGCAGGAGGGGCCCCGGAGGCCTTGCTCTTAGGGATGAACAGGAAGGAATTTCGAGAGTTTGCGCGGAGGCTGGCCAGCGCCCGGGCCTGGAGGTCCCCCGAGGGGATGGTCTCCACGTCTGGCTTGGGTGCCGGCCGTATCTCGAAGGAGTCGTTGGCGCTGGTGGCCGCAGAGACGCACTGGCGCTGGCTGGGAGTGGCACTGGCAGGGGGCGCGGCTGGAGTGGCACTCGGGATCCCGGGGCTGGGGGGCGGGTGGAGGGAGGGATCCCCCGGCTCCACCTTTGGCTTCCACTGTCCCGACCCGGGCGGGGAGCCCGCGAGGCCGTTGGCAGGGCTGGCCCGGGGCTGAGCGGCCGAGGGCCCGTTGGAGAGCAGGCGGGCGCCCGCGCCGCGGTGCAGACCCCGAGGGTGGACGGTGAAGGAGTTGCTCCCGGTTTTTTTCAGGAAGTCGCTGCGCCGGGCCCCGGGGCTCGCCCCGCCACTGCAGGGCCCGGGCGCGGCGGGCAGGCTGGGGGCCGCGGGCGGGGGCCGGGACGGCGCCGGCGGCGGGGGGCGGGCGCGCTCGGGGCTCCCGCGGCGGCGCGGCGCGGCGGGCGGGTCGAACCTCTCTAACAGGCGGCTGACGCGGCCGGGCGGCGCCCCGTACACCAGCACCTCGGCTGCGCGGATCTGCGCGGCCCCCGCGGCGGGCGGCGCGGGCGGAAAGCCGGGCACCGTCTCGATGATGAGGACGCTGTCGGCGCGGAGGGCGCGCACGCCCGGCACGCGGTTGTACCGCTCCAGCAGCCGCGTCCCCGCCGCGCCCGCGCCGCGCCGCCGCTCGGCCTCCAGCCGCATGAACGGGTTCTCGCGCAGCGGGCCCAGGCTCTCCGCCAGCACCCGCTGCTCGGGCTCCGCCGCCCCGGGCCCCGCACCCCCGCCCAGCGCGGCCAGCTTGGCCCGCTTCCGCTCCAGGATCTCGCGCTTCCAGGCGGGCAGCGCGGAGCGCGGCCCCGGGCCCGGCCGCCCCAGGGCGGCCATGCTGTGGACGCAGCCGCGAACGGCGGGACTGAGGGCCGGAGGGGCAGCCGCCGCCGCTGCTGCTGCTGCTGCAGGCCCTGGCGCCGCGGCCACGCCCCCTCCCGGGCAGCCGCCCATTGGGGGAGGCCGGCTCGCCCCGCCCCGCGCGGGAGGCCCACCTATGGCAGGGGAGGAGGGCGGGCCCGCGGGTGACCCCACCGATTGGACAACACTCGCCTCAACCCCGCCTCCCAAGGGACCTCACTGGACGACGCTTGTCATCGGAGCCGCCCCCATCGGGGAAGGCCCCTGGGACACGCCCCGGCGCCTCGCACCGCTCAGTGGCCACTTCCGCGTCTTAGCTCTCGGGTCCCGGCGTCCGGGGCGGAGCAGGGTGGGCGGCCCTTGGGCCCCACGCCCCGAGTGACCTTGGGAGATCTTGGGCTTCCTTACGCGGCCAGCACCCAGGCCGCCTGTTCCCTCCGCTGAGGGCGTGGTGCAGGAAGGGGGCTGCTCCAGGACCGAAGGCACCCGCGCCGGTGGACAGTGCACAAGCCACACAATGGCCCGGACCCTGCTTTCACCGGTGGTCCTCCGACCTCCGACAGGTGCCTGCGGGGTCTGGAAATACCAATTCAGGAGCCCCGCCCAGCCCCAGCGAATCAGTTTCTCATAGGCTGCCCAGGTGGGAGCCTCTTACCCCAGTTTTTATAGGCTGCCCAGGTGAGAGCCTCTTAACCCAGCCTTGCCATCCGTGATCCCCCCAAACCAAAGCATCTGCAGTAGTAGGCACAAAGGAAGTAGCCTCTCCCCCGCCCCCGCGAACACAAGCAGGTTCACCAGGGCTCTGCATGCTTGGACAGCTCTCCCATGCAGAAACAGCCAAAAAAGCCAGGGTAACGCTGGGCCTCACGGAGCCCGCCCATGTGTCTGATCACTCCACTCTGCGGCCACGTTAAGGCCACTCCTCTCATCTGTTGAACTTCTCCCCATCCCAAGGCTCGGGATGCCATGACCCTGAGGGCACAGCCTCCAGGCTGACAAGTCCCCACGAAGCCCAAGCTTCCGCCCCAGGAAGGGCTGTGGAATGCTCCCACAGTCTTTCGAGCCTGCAGACAATAGGCAGATCGCTTGGAGCCATGGGGAGAAGGGGGATTGCAGTGCACGACCACCGTCTTTCTATCACCTGTCCTGCAGTCAGCAGCCTGCTCAAGTAGACACTGCTGTTTCCCACACCACTTGCCTTTCAGGGACAGGGCTCGAAGGTCACCCAGGTCTCTGCAAAGACGCAGAGAAGGTTTTTTGTTTTTTGTTTTTTTTTTACCTGGGGATGGCCTTCTCAGCTTCTGTGCCCCATAACATCTGCACCGCCACTTCCTTAATGCTGCGTTATTCTCCTGCCAATCCATTAAGCTGGATAAAATAAACTTTCGCTTGTTTTTTTTTTTTTTTGAGACGGAGTCCTGTTCTTGTGGCCCAGGCTGGAGTACAGTGGTGCGATCTTGGCTCACTGCAACCTCCACCTCCCAAGCTCAAGTGATTCTCCTGCCTCAGCCTCCCGAGTAGCTGGGATTACAGGTGCCCACCATCACGTCCAGCTAATTTTTGTATTTTTAGCAGAGATGGGGTTTCACCATGTTGGCCAGGCTGGTCTCAAACTCCTGACCTTGTGATCCGCCGCAGCCTCCCAAAGTGCTGGGATTACAGGCGTGAACCATTGCACCCAGCCATAATAAACTTTCATTTCAGCCTTCCAGAAGCCGAGTGTCTCCTCCCTTACAGTCCTCCTCCAATCACTTTCTAAGAAGGAAGCGTCTGATGTTCATCACTTCTACACTAATAGGGTTGCCCAATTCTGAACTACCAAAATAAAACAGGGGAACACATAAAACACAAAACCTAGAAATAAATAACATTACGTGGGCCGGATGTGGTGGCTCACGCTTGTAATCCAAGTACTTTGGAGGCCAAGGTGGGCGGATCACCTGAGGTCGGAAGTTCAAGACCAGTCTGGCCAACATGGTGAAACCCCGTCTTTATAAAAAAAAATAATAGCAATACAAGGAAACTCACTCCCACTGTTCAGCTTGATTCCGGCTTTGACATCAGTTATGCCAATTCCAAGCAGGATACATTGCTGAGGCCGTGCAACAAACCAGACAAGTTGCCTGCAACGCCTCCAACAAGAGCCCCTCCATGGTTTACACTGTCAGGCATCCACGCCAGACAGAGGCTGACACCATATTCTGCTCGCCATGCTAATGCATGAGAGCAAAGGCCAGTGCACCTGTTCTGTAACGAGCCAGACAGGAATTTTTTTTTTTGAGATGAAGTCTTGCTCTGTCACCCAGGCTGGAGTGCAGTGGCGGGACTGCAGATCACTGCAACCTCTGCCTCCCAGGTTCAAGCAATTCTCCCACCTCAGCCTCTTAAGTAGCAGAGATTACACGCACACACCACCACGCCTGGCTAATTTTTGTATCTTTAGTAAAGATGGGGTTTCACCATGTCGGTCAGGCCGGTCTCAAACTCCTGACCTCGTGATCTACCCACCTCTGCCTCCCAAAGTGCTGGGATTACAGGTGTCAGCCACACCTGGCCCCAGATAGGAAATACCTTAGCCCACTGGTTTTTGCCAGGTACAGTTTTGTCCTCCAGGGCCCTTGGCAATGTCTGGATAAACATCTTATTGTCACAAATGACAGCTGCTACTGGCATCTACCCACGAGAGGCAGGGAGGGGCACTGCGAAACAGCCTGCATCCTCACTAAAGAATCTTCTGGCCTCAAAGGCTAAGAGTGCCAATTAACAGACCTTGGACTCTGAGGGTCACATTCACTCTGTCACACGTTTTGCTTTTGCTTTTAACTCTTTAGGGGTATAAAAACCATCCTCAGCTCAAGGGTCATACAAAAACAGGCCTTAGGACACTGTTTGCTGGTCCCTGCTCTACTGAGTGCCAATAAGGCCACAAAGACCACACACTGGCAAAAAGCCATGGGCTCTGCGATCACAAACTATTCAACAAATCTTCAACATGGGCCCAGAGTGTTGTCTGCACCCGGGGAGTGGGGAGTGCCTGAATTACCTGCCTCCTAGAGCAGGAAGGATTCTCCAGAACAAGCGATTCCTACCACCACGATCCACTAAGCTCTGGCCACAGATTTCAATCCACCTAAAACCACAGTTCTGTCACCAGTTATAGCATGTAGTGGGAGTATCTCAACATTCACCCTATTTAACCCTTCAGAGGCACAGCCAAACACTATTCATTTCAGGAAAACATTCCCTTACTTTATTTGCATCTCAGCAAAGGTTCTCATTTGGCACCTGAGTGGCATCAAACCAAAGTTTGTAGGCCAACAAAGCTGGGCCACTCACAAGCTTGCCATTTCTAGGTCTCAATGCCTAAATCTGTCTCAGGTGTGCTAACGGTGCCAGCCACAAGGGGTGAAAAAGTCCATAAAACTGCAGTCTGCTGGGATAGGAAGCCAAGCAGCGCCTGGACAGCAGAGTTCTTTTGTTGGGCAACAAATAACCAGACAAGACCCTAATTTTGCTCTCATTCAACGTTCTTCTGTCTCTGCCTAGACTGAAATAAAGAGCCAACCTCTCTCGTGGCACAGGGGAGGAGATACAAGCTCGTTTACATTTGATAGATCTGAAGAACACATCTACCAAAGTCTGGTTCGGATGGAAGGTGCAGGAAGCTCTTAGGTCAGCGCTGCTGGTTGCAGGACATCCCTGAGTCCAGCTTTGCAGCTTTTGTGCAGCAGTACTTTCCCAGGACCCACAGGAAGTACTCAGAGTCCACCTGGACATTTGACTTATATTCAGTTTCCGAGTGTCAGAGGAGTTCAGGACTGTCTGGCCTGGGGCCCTCAGGACAATTCAGGATTACCTACTCAAAGCATGAAATAAAAGGAAATACATTTTAAGGATGAAGGCTGCTCTTTGAAGCCCTGCTGCAGAAACCATTTCAGACATGATTGGAATAGAAAAACAGGGCACTCGGCTCAGCGCAAGCAGGAGTTGCCTTCAGACCAAAGAACCTCTCCTCCGGTGCAGCGCAAGTAGGAGCTTGGCTTGAGGTCAGCATTCTAGCCGTCCAGCGCTCTCTCTCCAGCACCTCGAAGAGGCTAGTTAACCCGACAGGCGCGGATCATGAGCAGCTGCAGGAGAATGAAGACCGGGGACGTGATGAGGCCGAACCAGAGCTCCCGAGTCTGCTCCGCCAGCTTCTGGCACAACAGCATCTCGAAAACGAACTTGAGACTCAGGACCGTGAGGACCCAGAAAAGGCGGAGCACCGCCAGCCGCTTCTCTCCGTCCTGGAAGAGGCGGACGGACACGATGGTGGTGAAGTAAGTGCTAAGCCCGTCAGCAGCGAAGAAAGGCACGAACACGTTCCACCAGGAGAGGCCGGGTACCAGGCCATCCACACGCAGGGCCAGCAGCACGGAGAAAACCAACAGGGCTAGCAGGTGCACGAAGATCTCGAAGGTGGCGAAGCCCAGCCACTGCACCAGCTCCCGGAGCGAGAAAAGCATCGCGCCCGTTGAGCGCGGGCCAGGGCCCGGCCAAACGTGCCAACCGCGGAGCTGCGTCTCCTCTTCCCGTGGCCCTCGCCCGCGCGTGCCGCCGCTGCTGCGAGCAAGAGACGGTGAGCGTCCCCGCCAGCCCCAGCCCTCGGTCCTGGTTCGCCGCCAATCTCCCGGCCCCGGCCCGGGACTCAACACTGGCCGCTCGCGGACGCCCGCCTCGCTCGGACGCCACGCCCCGCCGGGCGCGTCCCTACTGCGTCACTTCCCGCCGACAGCGGAAGGCGGAGTGGTCCCTGCAGCCCTGCGGGCGGGAACTGCCTCCTAGTCCTTAGTCTCCGACCAGGAGTCCCTGGGCGCGGCGCCATGCCGGTCCCGCAGCTTCTGGTGCTCTTCGGCAGCCAGACAGGCACGGCTCAGGATGTGTCGGAGAGGTTGGGTCGCGAAGCCCGGCGCCGGCGGCTTGGCTGCCGGGTGCAGGCCCTGGACTCCTACCCGGTGGTGAGGGCCCGCGGGGGCCTCGGCGGGGGAACTAGCAGGCCTGGGGTGCCTGCCCCTCGGGGTCATCGACCCAAAAGGCGTCGCATTTAGTCTGAGAGCGGGTCTTTCCCTTATGGCGGATTTAGGAGAATGGGAGGCTTGGGAAGGGGAGGAGGTTGGAGCCTGAAAGAGAGAAGACGGTCTAGCCGCCCACATAAATCCCTCTGCCGTGTCAGCCTGAGCGAAGGAGAGGAGAACCGGGTTTTGGGAAGGCCGTCCGGTGCTTCCAGCCGGAGGTCTTACTTGTGTGTGTCTTTTTGTTGAGGTGAATCTGATTCACGAGCCCCTGGTGATATTTGTTTGTGCAACTACAGGCCAAGGAGACCCACCTGACAACATGAAGGTAAGGCTGGTCTCATGTGGCTCCTCAGATCTCTCCCCTCGCCTCTCGCCCCGTTTTCATTGCCTGGGTTCCAGGTGCAGTAAATAGCTCTCCTCCTCCATCTGATGCAGTTTCAGAGGTGGATTTGAGAGGATGTCCTTGCATGGAGTTGGGGGCTTTGGTTGTCCTCTCTAATAAACTCTTCATGGCCACCAAATAGCATTATCCATTAACCTTTCTTATTTTTCCAGGGCCATGTGTGCATCTAATCTGGGTCTCGTGCACTTCTCTGGACTGCATGACCCTCAGGGAATGTTAATTCTCTGACCATCTTTTCAGCACATACGATCTTCCTGGCACAGTCTGAGTCTGGGGATTCAGCTGTGAACCCAGCAGCTGTACTTTCATCCTCACAGAGTTCACACTGTGGCAGAAGCAGCTAATGGGCAGTCACAGGGCTGGGAAACACCTGCTGCTGGGGAGAGGTGCAGATGTCGTGGGCGCACTGATAAGGGGCATCGAGCCTTTTCTAGCCCAGCCTTGGGGCCCAGGCAGAGGTTTCCAGAAGAAAAAAGTGTAAGCTGAGTCACTGAAGGATGTGTGAAGGCTAGCCAGGCCCCACAGAAGAAGGAGCAGTCTGTGTAGAAGAGAAAGGTGACTTGGCTTGTGTGAACAGTAGAAAGAAATTCAGGCCAGGCGTGGCAGCTCACACCTGTAATCCCAGCACTTTGGGAGGCTGAGGTGGGTGGATCACTTGAAATCAGGAGTTCAAGACCAGTCTGGCCAACCTTGTGAAACCTTGTCTCTACTAAAAATTCAAAAATTAGTCAGGCATGGTGGTGTGCACCTGAATCTCAGCTATTCAGGAGGCTGAGGCAGGAGAATCACTTGAACCTGGGAGGCAGAGGTTGCGCCATTGCCCTCCAGCCTGGGCCACAGAGTGAAGCTCCATCTCAAAAAAAGATGAGAAGCCCTTGTAGAAAGTATAATAAAAAGCAAGGCAGAAAATGGAAGGAAGCAGATACCAAAATTCAAAGATTATTCCAGTGGCCTCAGAATGAGAAGACAACAGTAGAGACGAAGTTATCTGGGAAAGTAACAAGATGTCCAGAGCAGGTCTGCAGCCGGAGAGCCCTGTGCCCAGGAAAGGCCCTGCTGAGAATGAACAGGCTATCCCCGGGCATGTCACTGTATGTTTAGCTGCTGGGGACAGAGTGCCCTACACACCCCAAGGGTGGCAAGTGGGACCCTAGCTTTTCAGCAGTGGTGCCAAGCCCAGGACAAACTCAGCTGCTTACTACTTGTGAGGGAAAAGTCACAGCAATGCTCTCTCCTGAACCCTTTTCTCAGGAAGGAGGAAGTTCCCCAAACAGCAGGGAAAAGCCCTTTGGGATTTAGGAAGCAAGGGTGTCTCACCAGCAGGGGCCCTGCCGGGGAGGTGGGGTGGTCTGGGGCAAGAGGCCAAGTACATTTGCTTGCACAGCTTGACCCAGTGAGGCAGCTGATGAGGTGGTGAGGTCGCAGGAGGCCAGGAGTGGTCCAGGGCCAGGGTCAACGCTGTGGGCTGACAAAGCCAGAGCCTCTACTCTGGCCTCCATGCTTGGCCATGGGTTGGGGAGGTAGGTGGTCTGTGAAGACCACACAGACAGGCCACCATGGAAGGCAGGTTGTGGAATGGGATGATCTGATCACCGCTGGCTCAAGGTCCTGCAGCCACGGAAGGAATGGGATGTGTCCCAGAGACACGGACCGCAGCCACGGAAGGAAGGAAGTGTGTCCCAGAGACACGGATCTTGGCCACGGAAGGAAGGGGATGGGTCCCAGAGACAGGGACCTCAGCCACGGAAAGAAGGGGATGGGTCCCAGAGACATGGACCTCGGCCACAGAAGAAAGGGGATGTGTCCCAGAGACTCTGGGACCTCAGATCTGGGTGTGGGGGTGTCTTGGATGGCTCCATTTGGGCAGCAGAGGCCCATGCTCTGGCTGGGAAGTGACGGGTGGTGAGGTACTTCTCACCACCATTTGAGGTACTCCTCACCACCACAGTTTGAGGAGTGAGTGCAGAGCTGTTTATGGCGGCTCAGAGCCGGGGGCAGGGGAGGGTGACATCCCAGGAAGGGAGCCCCACACAGGCCAAAGTGTGCAGCAGGCTGTCTGGTTCTTGTGGGCAGGGTGGGCCCTGGTCTCCTCGGGTCCTGCACCAGCTGTGCTTCCTCCCAGTGCCCCTCGCCCTGCTGGATGGCCTTGCCTTTTCGTCGTCAGATAGATCCAGTTCCATTCTGCCCCTTCCTGCTCTCTCCCTGTCCCCCTGAGATTCTCCCCTCACTCCCTGCTGTGGGGCTGGCCCAGAGGTTGGGGACTGATGCAGGGTTTCCTCCGGCTGCAGAACTTCTGGAGGTTCATATTTCGGAAAAACCTGCCCTCCACTGCCCTCTGTCAGATGGACTTTGCCGTCCTGGGCCTCGGGGACTCTTCATATGCCAAGTGAGTACGGGACAGGACAGTTCTGGGGGTCCAGCTGCCAAACCAGCTTTCGGGGTCAGCCCTGATGGCCACAGGGTCCTTGCAGCAGCACTGGCTTCTCCACAATACTCCGTGGCAGGCGCCCCGGGCCTCACACTGTGGGAGGGCAGAGGGAAGCAGGCAGGGTGGCAGAGGGCTGGGCTCAGAGCCACACTGACATCACAGAAGCCTACCTGGCACCAGTCCCCACTGTTACAAACACGTGTGCCATGGGGTGTTCACGACTCAGCATGGAGGTGGGCCCTGTGTCCTGCTGCCTCTGCCTTTTCCCCTGGGCATTTCACAGTGCTCACCTGCCCCTGAGCAAGGAGTAGCGTGTTCAGTGTGCAAATGGTATCTTTAGACCCCACAGTGTTGAAACCTCCGGCTGTCCCTGTAGGGCCCAGGTCCGCAAGCACCAAGCATCAAAAGCCGTGTGCATAGCGGGTCTTGTCGCTTCAGATGAAAGAAAACGGGAAGGCTGGTGGCAGCCTACCCACTCTGGCCTGTTCTGTGCGTGATATATTTGTTCAGGCGAGGGAGGAGCCTGTCTGCTGACAGCATTCCCAGGGAGGAGTGGGACCTGGGGCCAGTCATGCCTCAGAACCAGAGTGAGAAGCGAAACTGACCTCCAGGAAGATGCTGGCCCTCTCCCCAGCCTGGAACTTCTTCGCTGAGGAGTGACCCACATCTTGGTTGGGGGCCTGGAGGCCCCCAATGCCTCAACTCCCTGTCCAGAGATGAGGGCCCATCAGTGGGATGAGGCCACACGCTTCCGCCCACACAGGCTGGTTCTCCATGAGCAGAGGACCTCAGCAGCCCCTAGCATGTGGAGACCCTGTTCCCTCCAAAGGAGCGGCCAGCATGGAGTGTTTCCACCCAAGGAAGTCCCTGCCCGGGTTCCACTCTGCCAGGCTCCAGCCCGGGACTCTCCACAGGTTCAATTTTGTGGCCAAGAAGCTGCACCGACGGCTCCTGCAGCTTGGTGGCAATGCCCTCCTGCCCGCGTGCCTGGGCGACGACCAGCATGAGCTGGGGTGAGTCTTTAGGGCTGGCCTCACTGCCATGGTCTGACCTGGCCACGCGCAGCTTGGTAGCAGTGCCCTCCTGCCCACGTGCCTGGGCGATGACCAGCATGAGCTGGGGTGAGTCTTCAGGGCTGGCCCCACCGCCATGGTCTGACCTGGCCATGCACGAGGTCCGCTCAGGCCAGCACACATGCTCCCTCCCAGGCCTGATGCTGCTGTGGACCCTTGGCTGCAAGACTTGTGGGGCAAGGTTCTGGGGCTGTGCCCGCCACCTCCAGGCCTCGCCGAGATCCCTCCCGGAGTCCCGTGAGTGTGGGCCCCAGGTCACCTGCAGATGGCCTGGGGACCTTGCCTGGGTCCCTCCCATGTGAGTGGGCGGCCCCTGGTTCGGGGGATTTCTGGTCTGAAGAGCATGCCCCCCCCACAGCCTGCCCTCCAAGTTCAGCCTGCTGTTCCTCCACGAGGTGCCCAGTGTGGGCTCTGAGGGGCAGCAGGTGGCTCACCCTGGCTCCAGAGAGCCCCCGTCAGAGTCGCACCCCTTCCTGGCACCCATGATCTCCAATGAGAGAGTCACCGGCCCCTCCCACTTCCAGGATGTTCGGCTGATTGAGTTTGACATCTCAGGCTCCGCCATCAGGTGAGACCCGAGACACCAGGTGGTGGTGGGGACTGCTGGTGTTCAGAAGAGGCTGGGCTGGGCTGCAGGGGATGGCCTCCATTCAGGGTCCCTGGTGGCTTCTTCTCACAGCTTTGCTGCCGGCGATGTGGTGCTGATTCAGCCCTCCAACTCGGCTGCCCACGTCCAGCAGTTCTGCCAGGCGCTGGGCCTGGACCCTGACCAGCTCTTCACACTGCAGCCGAGGGAGCCAGGTGAGCCCAGCCTCAGCATGCCTGACTCTCTGCCCTCCCCAGTGTCCTGGGTCCCCACCCCCAGGGCCCCGCCGCAGCCCACGGAGGCCTCCCACTTACCCTGCAGATGTCCTCCCACCCACAAGGCTGCCCCAGCCCTGCTCCATGCAGCACCTTGTGTCCCAGTACCTGGACATCGCCAGCGTGCCTCGCCGCTCCTTCTTTGAGCTTCTGGCCTGTCTGTCCCTCCATGAGCTGGAGCGGGAGAAGCTGCTGGAGTTCAGCTCTGCCCAAGGCCAGGAGGAGCTCTTTGAATACTGCAACCGGCCCCGAAGGACCATTGTGGAGGTGAGGAAGGCCGGTGGGGCCCAACCCCTGAGCCAGGGTCACACTGCAGCCACTCTGAGACTCTCTCTGCCCAGGTACTGTGTGACTTCCCACACACAGCCGCTGCCATCCCCCCGGACTACCTGCTGGACCTCATCCCCGCTATCCGGCCGAGGGCCTTCTCCATCGCCTCCTCAATGCTGGTGAGGGGCCCCGGGAAAGCTGGGACAGGGCTCTGTGGGCAGAAGCTGTGCTCTGACCAGGTGACGGTCCCCTACCCAGGACCGGCCCTGGGTGAAGTGGCTAGGGCCCACAGCCCAGGCAGCAGGTGCCGGCAGCCTTGTGCCACCACCCCCACCTTACCGTCCTCCCCAGGCTCACCTCCCCTCCCCACCATCCTCCCCAGGCTCACCCCCTCCCCACCGTCCTCCCCAGGCTCACCCCCCCAACTGTCCTCCCCAGACTCACCCCTCGAGGCTGCAGATCCTCGTGGCTGTAGTGCAGTTCCAGACTCGCCTCAAGGAGCCCCGCCGGGGCCTCTGCTCCTCCTGGCTGGCATCCCTGGACCCTGGGCAAGGTGACCTCTGCTCTCGGGGTGGGGGCCGTGGCCTGGTGTCCCCTTCTCTCTCATGCCCACACAGATGTTGGGCTAGGGCCCCAGCCAACTCCAAGCCACCTTTGACTCTCTTCATACCACCTCCCTCCTGCAATAGGACCTGTCCGGGTGCCCCTCTGGGTGCAGCCTGGGAGTCTGGCCTTCCCAGAGATGCCAGACGTGCCTGTGATTATGGTGGGGCCTGGCACCGGGGTAGCCCCCTTCCGAGCAGCCATCCAGGAGCGCGTGGCCCAGGATCGGACCAGTGAGTGCCCGGGGTCTCGGGTAGGGTTGTGGTGGGGGCTTCCAGCAGAAGTTCAAGGACCACCTTGCATTTCCCCAGGAAATGTCTTGTTTTTTGGCTGCCGCTGGCGGGACCAAGACTTCTACTGGGAGGCAGAGTGGCAGGAGCTGGAGAAGCGGGGCTGCCTGACCCTGGTCTCTGCCTTCTCCCGGGAACAGGTGGGTATGTATGTTTGGGGGCTGGAAAGGAAGGGAGGGGCTCACACTCAGCCCCACCCTGCCCTCTGCCCTGCAGGAGCAGAAAGTGTATGTGCAGCACCGGCTCCGGGAGTGGGGGCCGCTCGTGTGGGAGCTGCTGGACCGCCAGGGTGCACACTTCTACCTGGCAGGGTGAGCAGTCTCAGGTTCAGCGGGAGTGGGCCCAGCCCTAGGGCCAGCCTCACACGCCTTCTGCGACTGCCCCTCTAGCAATGCCAAGTCCATGCCAGCGGATGTCTCGGAAGCCCTGGTGTCCATCTTCGAGGAGGTGGGTGGACTCTGCAGCTCCGACGCGGCTGCCTATCTAGCCAGGCTCCAGCGCACACGGCGCCTTCAGACTGAGACGTGGGCCTGAGCCCCTTGGCTGCTCATGATCCTCCTGGGAGCCCAGGAAGGCATCGTCCTCTCGGACCAGGGGTGGCCCTTCTGGGTCCCAGCTGGTTGGGGCAACAGCCAGCTCCTGAGCAGTCACACCCTCGTCGACCCTGGGTCCCACCCTTTGAGCCCTGACTCCGCTGTAGCCTCTGCCAGCCAGCCCTCCCCTCCCCCACCCTGACCCTGAGCTTTGTCCTCGTTCTCCCCCACCCTCTTCCTGGTCAAGGTGGTGGCCTGGGCCGCTCCACTTCACCGGTGCAGTGGCCCGGGGTGGTGTGAGCAGCCCCCTGGGCACCGGGGGCAGCACAGGGCCCCCATAAGGCTGCACTGCACTCCTCCGCCCTGGGGCCACCTTGGCCACTGCAGCCTGCTGGGCAGCACATTCCAATCACCACCCCCACGTGGCTGAGGCTGGGCTCAGACCACAAGAAAGCAGCTCCCTTAGAGCAGTGGGGAGGTCCCAGGTCAGAGCAGCCCCTTCCACTCCTGGTCCCAGGAAAGCCCTGGCAGGAACTGCTGGCCTCTGAGTGGCTGCTTCTACCTCTGGCTTCCTTCCTGTTGCTCGTCAGGTTGAGGTGTGGGAAGTGGGTGCCATGGTGCACCCCTGCTGGCCCACCTGTACCTGAGTGGCAACTTTTCTGTGTGCCTCTAATGTGACTAGTGCCCTGCCTGCTTCATTCTCAAGGGCTTGGGTTGGCTGAGATCTGATCGTCAGGACAGGGTTTTGGGCAGGTGTTGGGAAGGCAGAGCTAAGCCATCCATCCTGCTTGGGATCTGAGGCTGCCGGAAGCAGTGGTAGGAGAGGGTGTGGTGGATATGGCCCCGCCCCTAGGAGGGGCTTTAGGCACCAGGAAGGGAAGTCCGGCTGGAGGATTCCTGCCCTTCACACGGCCTCACCGTCCTTTCCTGGGAGTCTCTTATCTGTGGTCTGCTGGTCGCTGCCAGGGGACTAGGTGTGGCCGAGGCTGGGCTGCAGCCGGATCTGGCTGGGGACGGCATTGCATGGGCGCAGGATCCACTCAGGCCAGCCTTGCTGGGGCCCCAGTGAAGTTCCCATCCAGTGAGGAGAGCCAGCCAGGTCAGTGCCAGAGCCAGTGGAGCCCAGACCCTGCTTCCCCTGGAGGTCTGCACCTGTTGCCACCCTGGGGTCCCTGGCCTCCTATCCTGACTCCTCCCCCAGGGCCCCCACCCCTGAGCTTTGCCCTGGGGTCCCTAGCCTCCACCTTGCTGACTCCAACTCTGGGCCTGTCAGTCCACCTGAGGCCTCTCTGGGCCCTGAGTGCCTGAACCCACTGTGCCAAGCACCAGCGAGTGAAAGGGATGACTTTGGGCTCCCCCAAGATGCTGAGACTCCCGCCAGTGAGCCCCTGCTGGGGGCTGTGGCCACGGAAGGTGCCTGGGCCCTTCCAGCCTGGAATGAGGAGTGGGGAGAGCAGGCAATGGGGCAGGGGGAAGAGGAGTGCCCCATCTGCACTGAGCCCTACGGGCCCAGGGAGCATCGCCCAGCCCTGTTGAACTGTAGCCATGGCCTGTGTGTGGGCTGCCTGCACAGGCTGCTGGGCTCAGCCCCGAGTTCCGACCTGGGCCAGGTGCGCTGCCCACTGTGCCGCCAGAAGACCCCCATGCTGGAGTGGGAGATCTGCCAGCTGCAGGAGGAGCTGCTACTGGCCGACGGTCCCCAACATCAGCCCCCCCGAGAGGCCCCCGCACCCCAGCACCAAGACCCTGGACCCTGGGGCTCCCTGGAGCACCGCTACCAGCTGCACTTTGTGGGCGGCCGCAGGTGCCTGCCCTTCCTGCCCTGTCCACCCTGCCTGGGCGCCTGGCTCTGGACCCTGCGGGAAGGGGGACCCTGTGCCCGCCACCTGGCGCTGCTGAGCCTGCTGGCCCTCGAGCTGCTGGGGCTGCTGCTGGTCTTCATGCCTCTGGTGCTGCTGGGGCTGCTTTTCCTGCTGCTGGACCGCTCTGGCCGCTGAGCAGAGCCCAGGATGGCCCTGACACCAGTGGGCCCAGCCTGGCCCACATCACCACTGGGTGTTGTGAGGCCTGATGACCAGGCTGAAAAACCCGAAGTTGGGTCCAGGGCACTGCCCTTCAATCAAGACTTCCATGGCTGAACCCAAGACTGGGGCCACCCAGGAGCCTGACCCTGCCAGAGTGCATGGCTGCTCTGGATGCCAGTGCCCAAGGACAGCTGTTGGAGGAGCCAGCCCAGCAGGAAAGTCTGCGAGCAGGGCCCCATGCACCCTTTGGTAGACAGGCGCCCTATGGCCATGGCTGATGCTGGCCACACTTCCCCTTCCAAGGGCTGGCCGAGCATAGCAGACATGAAAGTTAACAGAGCTGCAGTCAGTTCCTTGGAGAGGGCAGGGGTTCCGCCCACCCTGTTTTCAGATAAGGGCCAGTGCATGTTCCTGAAGGTCAGACCATCCAGGGGAGGGGCCTGTGCTGTGAAAACTCCACCTGCAAAGGCTCCTCTCCCCACCTGCTCAGGCTGAGACCAGCTAGGGGTCAGCACCAGCCCATGTTGCAGGAACACGAGTCCACCCAGGCCTTAAAACGTAAGCACCAGCACCAGCTCTGCCCTTGCACACCCTCGCATTGCCATGCCTGGGGCTTTCATGGAAGGGGTGGAGACATCGGGTCTGTGGGTTATCGTGAGAGATGGAGCACTGGGCCTCAACGAAAAGCAGCTTTCAATAAACCGGCTCCTGGGAATGCCATTGTCACTGCTTGTCTTTGTTACCCCATCCTCACTGTCCAGGTGGGCTTTTTTTTGTTTGTTTGAGACGGACTACCCTGCTGTCCCTCTCTGGAGTACAGTGGCATGGTCTCTGCTCACTGCAGCCTCTGCCTCCCGAGTCCAAGCAATTCTGCCTCAGCCTCCCTACTAGTTGGGATTACAGGTATGTGCTACCATGCCCAGTTAACTTGTTTGTATTTTTAGTAGACAGGTTTCACCATGTGAGTCAGGCTGGTCTGAACTCGTGACCTCAGGTGATCCACCTGTCTCAGCCTCCCAAAGTGCTGGGATTACAGGCATGAGCCATCGCACCCAGCCTGGGGCGGGCTCTTCCTCACACCCAGGTGGTCCAGGTGCCAGACAGAAGGCCCTGGGTCCTTATTCCCCCACCACCATCTCAGCCAGCATTTATCCCACACCCCTACACAGATGCCCAAAGGCTACTTCTGCAGACCCAGGTGTGTGCTCAGGGCCAGGTAGGCACCAGGAGGAAAATCAACTGACTCATCCCCCACACCATCAAAAATGTCCTCTGCCCAGCTGGAGTGGCTCTGCACACCTGCCACGTAGCCCTGCCAGGTGCCCACAAGCAGCCCACTCTGTATGTGTGGTCTACACCTATGCTCACAGCCCACAGAGCCCTCCTGAGCTGCATGCACAGCCCAGCCTGGCCCCCAGCATGCACAGCAGGCCCCCCCGAGCAGCGTTGGGCCTCTCTCTGGCAGTTCCAAGGTGAGCCCTGTCTGGGCAGCCGCCCTGGGTGCCACCCTAGGCCCAGGCCTGAGTGCAGCCCACAGGAGCAAGCTTCAGTCCAGGTAACAGGTGCAAACTTTGGCAGAGTTTTAATGGCAAAGTTGGCTGCAACGACAATGCCACTTGGGGTGGGGCCAGAAGCCATGGTGGGGAAGGAAGGGTCAGCGGGCGGCAGAACAGGGCTGGGTCCCTGAAGAAGCAGCGAGAGAGGCTCAGCGGGCAGTGGCGGGCAGGCAGGCGCTACTACATGATGGAGCAGGCGGACAGAGGGTTCCGCACGTGGCAGGTACAGGCGGCCCCACAGTACTGCCGGAAGGTCTGGTAGCAGCTGCCCTCGGGCTCAGCCCCCCACTGACCCCCGGACGGGGCTGTCAGCGCCTCAGGCGGCAGGCGACTCAGGATGGACGTGTTGACAGCCAGCGCGGCCAGGCCGTAGTCGGTGAAGAGCACAGTCTCTCGGCGGCAGGTGGGGCAGGAGATGAACTTGTACTTGGGGCAAGACTCATAGAGAATCTGCAGGCACTGCTCACACACGGAGTGCAGGCAGGACAGCACGCGGGGCCGCCTCTGGGTGACGTTGTACGTGTGCCCGCAGGTGGGACACTCCAGGGGCTCACCCACTGCTGCTGAAGAAGCTGCCGAGGCCGAGGGGCCAGGCCTAATCACGTACTGATTGACAATGACCTCGTCCTCGGGGGCCACACGGGGAAAGCCCAGCTCCGCGCTCCCCTTACGTGACCGCCGTGGCAGCGGTGGGGTGTGGGCCGCCCCTTCCAAGGCGGGCATGTCCCCCCCACATGCCTGGTTGACAATGATCTCTGTGTCTGAGGGCCAGGCTCGCTTGGGTGCCAGAGTGGGGGTGGGCCGGGGAGCGGGCGGGAAGCAGGGGGCAACCGGCAGCTCAGGGAACTTTTCGGGATGCACAATCTTCATGGCTTCCATCTTGAGGATGACATGGGGACCCTTCAGGCAGGACATGAGGAGGCCCGGCCAGCCACTGCCCGCCTCGGGCCCAGGGTCAGATGGCATCCGGCTGTCTCCAGTCAGACTGGGTGTTCGGGTGGGTGGCGGCGTGGTGTTGGGCTGCGGGGGAGGTGACGGGGCAGCATCCTGGTCCCGCCAGGCCTGGGGGGGACCCCGGCTGGCCCGTGGACTCCTAGGGGCAGCCGGCGAGAGTTGGGGGCGCAGGGGTCCCCCCACTGGCCACAGTGGCTTCCCTGGTCCAGTCCTGGGAGGAGGAGGAAGGGGTGGGGGAGGGGGAGGCAGGCGGGGGCAGGGGGGCGTGGGAGGATGCCCTGGGCTGGGCGTTGGGCCCAGGGTCTCACCCAGGGTCTCTGGCTGCTGAGGCTGGCGAGGGGGCGTTGGGGGGGCTCCCCCGGCAGCCGAGGTCAGCAGGCCACGGGCTGGGACATCGGGGCAGGCAGGGGCTGGGTGGGCCCCATGGCTCCAGGACAGGGCGCCCAGGGAAGGCAGCTAGCCGAAGCGTTGGCTGCAGGAGGACCCGGGCGGCAGGCTCCGCGGCAGGAGCAGAGGCGAGGCCTGGGACAAGCCTGAGCTGCAGGTGAGAGACGCCATGAGGATAGTGCCCAGGCCATCCCTACCCTCGCCCTCCGCCCGCACAAAGGCCCGAACGCCCGACCTCTGACCCTGACCTCTGCCGCGGGATCCCGACCTTCGCGGGCCTCGGAACCCAGCCCCCTCCCCGGTCCCCGCCTCCAAGTCCGGACGCACCTTCCCGAGGGCCGACCCCCCTCGCGTGGGGAGGGGCACCGAGCCCGCCCCCGGCCCCAGCCCCCGCCCCCTGCGCTCACCTGCCCCAGCCTGGCGTCCCGGCCGCGCGCCGCCGCCGCAGAGGTTGTCTCAAAGGCAGGCCCGGACGCGGCGCCTGCGCCTCCGCCCGGCACTTCAGGGGGGCTCCGGCGGCTCCGGCGAAGCTGCAGCGACCTCGGGCGATGGCCGGGCCCGGGCGGCACCCAGGGGCGCGGGCGCGGGGCGCGGGGCGCGGGGCTCGGCGCGGCGGCGGCGGCAGGTGCGTGCGGAGCGTGGCGCGCTCTGCGGCGGAGGCGCGGGGACCGCAGTGCGCGCGGCGCCCGCCCGCGCCCGCAGCGCCACCCCCCGTCTGGGGACCCGCGCGGGGTCCGCGGGGCGGGGCCAGCCTCCTGGCCGCCCCTCAGTCCGTTCCTGGCATCGCCCTCGCCCGCGGGCTGCGTACGGGGCAAGACCCCCGCGTCGCCCCCAGTTCTCCGCTCCCCTCCTGCCCAGGCTGACCCTGGGTCCTGGTCAAGCCTCCCCAAATTCTGGGGGAATCGGCCGTTCTCCTCCTCACACTAGGCCTCCGGACGCTGGAGCGGGAGGGAGGGGACCCGCGGGGAGGGTCCCAGAGGAGCTGGTTCCAGGACCCACCGGCGCCCCCAGCCCCTGCCCCTAGGAAAGGCCCCGAGGCCTCTAGCACCGCCCGTGCCGGGTGCGGCAGTTCCGAGAGGGCGCTGGGACCCTAAGGGGCACAAGCGGGGCAGAAGGCCGAGGTAGCCGACGGCCAGGCCGGGTGGGAGTGCGCGAAAGACAGGCTGGCAGCCCCGCGCGGGGCGAAGGCGACCCTGAGGACCGCACCTGCCCGGGGAAGGGTGGCCCGGGCGCTGAGCGGGCAGCCTCGCCCACCATCCCGCAGGCCGGGCCTCTGCTTCCTCAACCCAGGCTGTTCTGCCGTCCTGGGTCTGACTTCTGCCTGCAGAGCCCTCGGGCGAGGGAAGGACCCAGGGCTTGCCGGTCACCGCCGGGCAGGGGACCAGGCCTTCGAGGGCCTCTGCTGCTCGCTGTGACCCGCTCTGCACCCCGCACCAGGCCCTGGATAGCCTGGCCTCCTTCAGTCCCTCTCTCCGCTGGACGGGCCGGACCGCACCCGCTCCAGGCAGAGCCCCAGGACCTGCAGAGTGCTGAGCCAGAGGGGACGCTGCCCCTTGTGCGGGAGCCAACGTGGGCAAACCAGGCTGGAGGAGCGGCCCTGCCCTTAGGGTCTGGCTTGGCCCCTTCGTGGGGCCTCGGGCTAGTGTCACTCAGCAGTAGGGAGCGGTGTGCGGGTGACGGGGTGCTGCTCGAGGGACCCTTACGGGGCCTGCCATGATGGTAGGGCAACTGAGGCAGCCTGGGCCTGGGGAGGGCTGGGAGCCCAGCTCCGCCGCAGGCACTGCTCACCTACCGACCCCGAGCGCGCCCCGCCCCCTCAGCAAGACTCCGCCCCCGTAAGGGTGAGGCCCCGCCTCCGTCACGAGGCCCCGCCCCCACCGCTGAGCCTTTTCAGCCCCGCGGTTCAGAGCTGGGGTGGCCCAAGCCGAGTACTGGTTACATCCGAACCGGGACTTTCGGGAAACCCTAGAGCGCGAAGGCTTCTGGGGAATATAATTTCCGCGGCCGGTCCCTGCCTAATTGGCGCATGCGCCATAGGCGCACGCATGGAGGTGGGCGGGCCTTCCGGCGCCCGCGCAGTGGATCTCTGTCGCCGGCCTCCAGAGTGTTGGGTGCCCCACAGCGCCCATTTCTCCCCAAATCGGGGCTGGGCTGCCTGAACTCGTGTCCGGACCGGTCTGACTGGCCCCGCACAGACCACCCCCGTCACCCTGGCCTCCAGGCCACCTGACTGGACCCCGCCCTTTCTAGTGCTCCCCTGGGCGCCAAGACCCCCACTGCCCTGGGACGTCCCGCGGCACTCGTCAGTGCCCGCTGCACCTACTGTCCCGCGGCGCCCGCAGCGTCCCTGCCTGTGCCGGTACAGATGGAGCGTCCCCGTGTGGACCCCACGCCCGCCAGCCAGAGGGTAACTGCAGTTTGAGAATTGAGTTAAAAATGTCAGTAGTGGCCGGGCGCGGTGGCTTAAGCCTGTAATCCCAGCACTTTGGGAGGCCGAGGCGGGTGGATCACGACGTCAAGAGATCGAGACCATCCTGGTCAACATGGTGAAACCCCGTCTCTACTAAAAATACAAAAAATTGGCTGGGCGTGGTGGCGCGTGCCTGTAATCCCAGCTACTCAGGAGGCTGAGGCAGGAGAATTGCCTGAACCCAGAAGGTGGAGGTCGCGGTGAGCCGAGATGGCGCCATTGCGCTCCAGCCTGGGTAACAACAGCGAAACTCCGTCTCAAAAAAAAAAAGTCAGTAGTGTCTAAAGCTTGTGTCATTGATCGTAAGACCCGTGGCAAAATGTGCAAATCAAACATTTGTTATCAGTGAAAAAAGCAGAAAAACCGCTCGGCACGGTGCCTCACGCCTGGAATCCAGCACTTTGGGAGGTGGAGGTGGGCAGATCACTCCGGAGTTTGAAGTCAGCCTAGGCAACATAGTGAGACCTGCCTCTCTACAGAGAATCAGCCTGCGTGGTGATGCGCCTGTAGTCCTCCCAGCTACTCAGGAGGCCAAGGTGGGAGGATCACTAGAGCCCAGGAGGTTGAGGTTGCAGTAAGCCCAGATGGTGCCACTGCACTCCAGCCTGGATGGCACAGTGAGACTCTGTCTTAAACGAAGAACTGCTGGGTTCGGTGGTTCACGCCTGTAGTCCCAGCACACTGGGAGGCGGAGGCAGGTGGATCACCTGAGGTCAGGAGTTTGAGACCAGCCTGGCCAATATGCTGAAACCCTGTCTCTACTAAAAACACAAAAATTAGCCGGGGGTGGTGACAGGCTCCTGTAATCCCAGTTATTCCGGAGGCTGAGGCAGGAAATCGCCAGAATCCAGAAGGCAGAGGTTGCAATGAGCTGAGATAGCCCCACTGCACTCCAGCCTGGGCAACAAAGAACAAAACTCTGTCTCAAAAAAAAAAAAAAAGGCAGAACGCCCCAAGAGCCTATCCTGTCAAACACCTTGGTCTCCGCTGAGTAGAGGCTCAGAGGCTGGGGACTGCAGCCCGGGAATTCCAGGGCCTCGCCCCACTTCCTTTCCGGAGCCATGACCTCAGGCTCACCTACTGCCCTCACCTCTGGCAAGCTGCAGATGCCCTTTTGGGCCAGGCCATGCCCCGGATGTGAGGGGACTGAGTCACTGGGTTGGCAGTGCCCCTCGGAGCCCAGGTCTAGGCTGCCACCCACCTGAGGATGAGGGGTGGGCCAGCAGCCTTGCTCCAGTTGCTTGGGCCTCTTAGGAACCCCATCTCTGAGCCCCACCCATGGCCCCGCCCCTCCCAAGGAGGGAAAAGGCGGCTGCCAGTCGCTCAACTCAGGCACTGAGACCCAGAGCTCAGAGGACCGAGAGGACAGACTGCCACGCTGCCACCATAGGTGAGCCCTCAGCCCTGGGACTGCCCTGAATTCAGGGACACTGCAGGGTCAGCCCCCTTCTCTCCAGTCTCTCAGCCTCTCACATCCCATTCCCAGCTCCATCCCAGGGGCAATGCCACCAGGGGAGGGCAGGATCCCTGGCAGGGGAGGCAGCGGGGAGGCACCAGCCCTTGCTCTCACGTGGCTCCTGTCCATGACAGTAGCCTTGCATACACGTGCAGGTCACTTTGAGGCCACTGCACCCCTGGGCACGTTTGCCTCGGACAAGGCACGCTGCTCCTGGGTGGGGGCTTTCTTGGGCTACAGGCTTGTGGGCAGCCATCCCACTCCACCGAGTCCGTATCTGTCTTCTCTGCCCACTCCTGTAGGCTAGGCCATGGACCCCCACGAGATGGTCATCAAGAACCCGTACACCCACATCAGCATCCCCCGGGCTCACCTGCGGCCTGACCTGGGGCAGCAGTTAGAGGTGGCTCCCGCCTGTTCCTCATCCTCAGAGATGCAGTCACTGCCAGTGGGGCCCTGTGCCCCAGAGCCAACCCGCCTCTTGCAGCCGACCGAGGTCCCAGGGCCCAAGGGCGCTAAGGGTACCCAGGGGGCTGCGCCCATCCAGAACCAGCAGGCCTGGCAACAGCCTGGCCACCCGTATGGCAGCAGTTGGCGCCCGGCCGGACTGACCTATGCTGGCCGTCCGCCTGTGGGCCATGGCGACGACATCGCCCACCACTGCTGCTGCTGCCCCTGCTGCCGCTGCTGCCACTGCCCCCCCTTCTGCCGCTGTCACAGCTGCTGCTGCTGCATTGTCTCCTAGCCTGGCCCACTCCGCCAGGGCCAGGACCCAGGCCTCGGCTCAGGTGGCCCAGGCAATGCCTGAACATTCGGGGTGGCTACTGTCACGGGCACTGGCCCCTTCCCACCAGGGACTGGGCATGGACCCACCAGGAAGGTGACCAATCAGCCCGAGCTCCTGAAACGAAATCCCAGGCCCTGGCTGGAGAGGGACACCCTGATTACTTTAAGGCCCGGGCAATAAAGCAAGGTGGTCTCCCAGCAACTCTTCTTTGCGGCAGGCTCCTTTGGGAGGGGGTTATATAGCTGGACACAGAGCAGCTTTCCCCTTGTGTGGGCTCGAGGACACACACACACAGTCACTGTGGACGTTGCAGGGACAGGGCTGCCACTGCCTCCTGACATCCACCCTCTCCTCTGCCCTGCCGGTCTCCGGCCTGCCCAGAGGCTCCATGGGGACTTGCACTATGTCCACGGCCCTGGCTGAACAGGGTCTGGATTTGAGCTCCCTGGGGTCAGTCTGTGGGTCAGCCAGAAGGATGGAACTGGGGGGACCCTAGGAAAGGCTTCCAAGAGGAGGAGCATGCTGGCAGGAGGGTGGTGGGTGCGGCAGGTGCCACAGGTTTCAGGGAGTGGAAGCTCAGGACAGGAGGGCCCAGACAGCCTGGGTCACGCCCTGCCCACTGGTGATTCACCTCCCAGCCTCGGCTGGGATGTTTTTCTAGTTTCCCAGGAAATGTCTAATTCCTGCACGTCTGCTGTCCTGCCTTGAGGCCTGGGCTTCCGGGAGGAGGTGGCCTGGACCGGACCTTGAGGACAAAGCAGGGAACAGGGAGAGAAGGAGGTTGGGGCCATGGGTCCTGGGGCTGTGTCCTGGTCTGTCTGAGCTGGGCGAGGGCCTCTCTGGGGCTGAGCTCAAGGCGCTAGGCTGCTCTGCACAGGTACTGCCTCACCACTGCAGGCCAGGATGTCAGGAAGGGAGCGACTGCTAAGGCCAGCGTGGGGCACCCTCGTGTTCCAGGCAGGCAGAAAAAAGGAGAGGAGGTGGCAGCTGAGCTGGCCACACAAGACAGACGAGTCCTGACACCAGGCCAGCCCTTTCCTGACACATTGTGACTAGCCCCACAGCAGAGCAGGGCAGGGCAGGTGCCTGGCATGCAGAGGTCTCCAGGCGTGGGACGGATGGGTCACTGCCCTAACCCTGTGCAGGGACTTGGCGTGCCAGGCTCCCCGCCTTGCTCTATCGCCAGCCCCCACGGAGGGTGACCGCACCCAGGCTAGCCACGGGAACCTGTCTGACCAGTCCTAGGGGCAGACTGCCAAGAGGGTGGGCAGGGGTGAGGAGGGGCCGTTTGCTTCCATCCAGCAGAGCTGTGAGTGGTCCTGGGATCCCAACCCCTCTCAGTCCCCTAACTGTGCTCTGCCTGTGGTCTGGTGTGGACAGGCTGACGGCATGTCCTGGAACCTGGGCCTCCCGGGTGGCCTGGGGGCTGCAGATGAGCAGAGCAGCCGGAAGCTGCCTGCTGAGGCGGAGGCATCTGGCGCTGTCTGGGGACCCCAGCTGGGAGTGGGGATCCCCAGACACAGAGCTGGCACGCCACCTGGAGGCCTCGAGGGCAGACACGGCCCCCTGCCGTCCGGCGGGCACCAAGGTGAGGCTGAGAAGCCACATAGATCCACACACAAGCACAGTGGCAAAGTCTGCAGAGGGCTCTGTGCCCGCGTGAAATGCCGGCAGGCTTCCTAGAGGAGGAGGTGTGAGTGGAGATCTAGTCAGGAAAACAATCCAGTATGGAGAGGAGCTTAAAGGACGCGGAGAGTAAGGGTGGGGGGGCGGAGGGGAAGTGGGAAAGGTTTGGAGGGTGGGGAAGGGTGTGAGTGTGGGGTGAAGGGTGTGAGTGTGGGGAGAAGGGCTCAGAGTGGGGGAATGGACTCCCCAAGGCTAGCCTGGATGAGGTGTTAGCAGAAGATGGCTGGGTCTGGATGGGAGGGGTGGTCAAGGGGCACAGGGCACGTTATCTCTTGCAGGTGGGTGGTACCATCAGATCTAGTTTCAAGGCTTTGTGGCTGAAACGGGAGCCCACGCCCGCCCAGCTGGCCACCTGCCTCTCTCCTGAGTCCTGTGTAAGGCTAGTAATGCAAGCCAGGAGGGAGCTGCAGGGTGCTCTGGGTCCCCACCCCCTTCTCCGGCCACCCCCTGGCTGTGCATAGTGGCCCAGCAGAGCCCATGCAGGTAAGAGACCTGGGCTCTGGTTAGCTGTGAGGGTGGGGGCCAGGGCTGGGCCAGGGCGTCCTGTGGGAACAGGAGGCTGCCTGGCTGGTGCCCACATGAAGCAGAGGTGCCCAGACCCTGGTGTCTTCCTGCACCCTCCCTCCCAGGTCTGCACGCACCGGCCCCACAGACCCAGTGCCTGACCTCTGGGGTAGGTTCCTGGGGCCGGCACCCCACGGATGGGGTGTCCCGAGGCTGGCTGGCCACTGCGGGCTTCCCTCTTGCAGGATGCTACGGCCAGAGGGCCCCCAGGCCTTGGGGGAGGGCGACCCCCGGAGGATCGACTGCATCTCTGCTGCTCGGCTTATGACCTCTCCGGGCACCTGCCCCACCGCCTCCACTGCGGGCATACCTTCTGCCAAGCATGTGTGTGGCGGCTGGACACCCCGGCTCCTGAGCAGCGCTGGATCCCCTGCCCGCAGTGCCGCCAGAGCACGCCCACGCCTTGAGGAGGGGTGGCTATGCTGGACCTGGACGTGGCTGCTTTCCTGGCAGTCAAGGCTGAGAGGGAGCTGGCAAGAGTGGAGCCCCTGCCCCTCACCTCCCTCAAAGGCAGCGCCATCACTCAGCAGCCAGTGGGGCTGTGCCCTGCCCTGGGCCCCCAGCCCCACTTCCCTCGGCACAAACACTGCTGCTGGGGCTGTGGCCACCTCTGCTGCCTGCCCCCAGGCAGCCCCGAGGTCTGACTCTGGCCATTCCCACCCCTGCAGGGGAAATGCCTGCCTTGGAACCCCTGGCCACTCACAGCCCACCTGGAACCACCTGGCAGTAGCGTTCTGTACACAGCTCCATGTGGCCCAATGGGGTGGTGGGATCCCAGGCCACAGCTTGAGGTTGGGGACTGGGAGCCTTCGCAGGAGGCCAGAATTACCAGACCCCCGACTAGCCCAACCAGACGTGCCTGCTGAGGCTGCTGCCATCTGAGTGGAAGGCAAGCCTGGCTCGGGCCTAGACCCGGCGCAAAGGATGGCTCCCAGGAGGATGTAAAGGCCAGTCCCGGGGCCCTGGCTGCAGGCTGGAGGGCAAGACCGGGCAGGGCTGTGCCCAGTGGGATGCCAGAGCAGGTCCCTTCTCCCACAAATGTCCCAGGATGTGCCAGGAGAGCGGCAAGGCCAGCTCCTTCTGCTCTGCCCTTCACGGAAGCCTTGTGAATTCACCCACTCCGCAAAACTCAGAGTTCCCGCTGTGTGCCGGGCACTGTTCCTGAAGGGTCCCATGCAGGCACGAGGCCACACAGGCATGGGGAGGACGCCCCGGCGGGGCCTGCCTGAGGCCTCACAGCCCGGCTGGCCTCATCCTCAGCTGAACCTTTCCAGGCTTCCAGCAACCACCACACAGACCCTTCAGAGGGGCCAGGGCCGGGGCCGGGACCAGGGCTAGGGCTGTGGATGGTAGCGACCCCCGAGTGCTGCGACACCCCACCCTGCCCCCATAGAAGGCACTGCTATTCAGGAGCCCCATTGCCCCATTGCCCCATTGCCCCACCACCACCAGAGCAGGGTCGCAGGATGGGATGGAAGAAAATTTGCTGAGTGGACACTCAGAAGCGTCTACCTTCTCTCGGGCAAAGTCCCATGCACACAGCGGGGGCTGGGCAGCCAGCAGAACAGGCACAAGCAGCCCCTGGGCAGGGCGAGCCTTGCGGGGAGCTGCCATACACCAGGCCAGGAAGGGGCCCAGTCCTCCTAGGGGACACCACACAGGTGATGGGGCCATCTAGGACTCCGCTGGGGATAGCGGTGTGGTGGGCCAGGCAGTGGTGTCGAAGGTGGCCTGGAGGACCCTGCCCTTCTCCCTCTGCAGCAATGGAGGCTGCCCACCTCCATTGCTGCTGAGGCCTAGCCGTGCCCTGAACCCCAATCTGAACCCTCTGACCTCAGGCTGGGTGCCCTCCCTGGCTACATGAACAAGCCTGTCCTCCCCACTGGCAGGTGCAAAGGGATTCCCTCCCCACTCTGTCAGAGGCAGGGATGACGACCCTGAGAAGGTCTGCGGAGCCCTGAGATGCATGGAGGTGGGGAGTGGAATCTCCAGTGCCCGGCAAGGCCAGCCATGCTCTTGCATCCTGCCCAGCTGGCTGTGCCGTGTCTCTTGGGTCACACAGATGCCCACTGGGGATGTCCAGTACTGAAGGCCGGTGCCCTGCAGCACCCTGAGCCTGATTCAGAATGCACCTGGGAGAAACCCTGCTCCAGGAGGGTCGGGCTGGGGCTTGGAGCTCCTAGCCACAGCGTGACAGGACATGGACGAGGCCCAGGGGCCGTGGGGCCAGATGGGTACCCCGTGGGGACCTGGGATCCTGGGTAAACATTAATGGGCTCAGCGCCGGCAGGTCACATGCACGATCGGGGGATCTTTGACCTGCACCCGCTCCCGCCCCGCTCCTCCTGCAGGTGGCACCTCACCACCCACACAGGTAGGAGCTCCCAGGACCAGGCTGGGGCCCAGGGACAGTGAGGCTGAGGCTGGGTGGCCTCCAAGCCCAGGGCTTGGGCCCCATCCTGAGCCTCTAAGACCTAAGGGCAGGAGACAGCCCTTAGGTCTCGGGCAGCAGGAGGGAGGGTGAGGTGGAGGACGCCTGGACCTGAGCCCAGGGCCCTGGGTGGAAGGTCCTGGTGGGCGGCACAAGGGTGTGGGGTGAGCAGGCCCAGGAGGCTGAGAAAGCAGCTGCTTCGGGCCCAGGAGCCTTGAGGTGGTGTGAGGACACCTGGTCCCCACGTGCTTCCTATCACCAGGGCATGGGTCCCTTATCAAGCCAAGACGTCAGTGTTTGGTATCAAATGCCAAAGTCTAAGTTGGGACCATCCACAGTGTCCCCGATGACACCTGATAGGAGAGGCCCCCAGGTTCCCCAGCTCACGGTCACTTCCGGCCTGAGCCCAGCACCCAGCACCCTCAGCACCCGCCAGGCCTTCCAGTCAGGACCAGCGAGGGAGCCGGGGAGCCAGGGCCCCTCAGTCGGCCCCGGAACTGGACTGGGCTCGCCTGACGACTGCCTGAGGTCACTGCAGCCATCCCCCTGTGGATGGAGAAGGGGGTGGGGAGGGAGGGTGGCGGCCAAGGCCTCAGTTCAGGGAACCCAGGGGCTCGAATCCAGCTTGTGAGGCCAGGGCCAGGGCAGGAGGAGGCATGACTGACGCGTGGGTCTCCCCAGCAGATCCGGGCCTGGGCCTGGGTCTGTCCCTGCCCGAAATCCATGCCGAGCTCTCTCCCGGGCAGCCAGGTCCCCCACCCCACTCTGGATGCAGTGGACCTAGTGGACAGAACGCTGAGGAACGCAGGTACCAGCAGGCCCCATGCCCCAGGCCTTGACCGGTCTGACCACCTGCCCCCGGGCACCGAGCAGAGACAGACCTCCAGGGAGCCCACACCGTTCTGACAGCTCCGCTTAGGTCCAACCCAGCTGGAGCCCCGTCTTCCCTGTTCTGTTTCTGTCCCTCACTCCAGGCCTCTCATGCCTCAGCCCCTCCTCCGGCCTGTGCCCTGGTGCCCCCAGCTGGCGGAGGGGGGTCTTGGAAATGGCCATACTCAATTCCACACCCACAGGGACCTCTAGTTCTGCTCCAGTCTTACAGGAGGGTGACACAGACCCCTGGGCCCTCCCTCAGCTAAAGGACACCAGCCAGCCCTGGAAAGGTGGGTCTGGGGGTGCCGGAGGTGGCAGGCTGGCAGGCCTCTGTCCCCAGGGGGCTAGGGAGAGAGAGCAGGATGGGGCCTGCCCAAACGCACTGTGCATGGAGAACCCTGCCATGCAGGCCCCTGGGGGTAGGCACGTGTCCCTCAGCCCAGCGTGTGTCTTGTCCTGGGGTGGACAAGCCACCCTGCCCATGGGTCCCTCCCCTCCTGCAGGCGGCTATGCTTCTTCGAGAGAGGGTCCCAGGGGCTTCTGGTTTGGAAAGGCAGGAGGAGTGGACAGAGGGGACCCAAGCCCTGCCCTGGGGGTGACAGAGGAGGAGGAAATGGGACCCGACCCCGTCGGGGACAGAGACAGAAATGGCTGCCGGGGGCCGAGGATGAGGGGTCCTGGGGGTGCAGTCAGGGTGGAGGCCGGCCAAGGACAGCCTGCCCTGTGTCCTCAGAGCTCCGAACGGCCAGCAGGCTTCGTCTCGTCGCCAGCAACCTCCTCAAGGCCTGCGGGCTCCTTGGATGCCTGTACCTGTTCATCTGCTCCCTGGACGTCCTCAGCTCTGCCTTCCAGCTGCTGGGCAGTGAGTGACAGGGCAGGCGCCCAGGGCAGGGCGGGAAGCCAGCCCTCCGAAGCCTCAGCGAAGCTCTCTCGCCGGTTTAGGCAGACTGGCCGGAGACATCTTTAGGGACAACATGGTACTGTCCAACCCTGTGGCTGGACTGGTCATCGGTGTGCTGGTCACAGCCCTGGTGCAGAGCTCAAGCACGTCCTCCTCCATCGTGGTCAGCATGGTGGCTGCTAAGCGTGCGTGTACCCTCCTTCCCCGGGTGGTGGCGGGGGCAGGGTGGGCCGCAGGCTGACTCAGCACCTTACCGGCAGTGCTGACTGTCCAGGCGTCCGTGCCCATCATCATGGGTGTCAACGTAGGCACATCCATTACCAGCACCCTGGTCTCAATGGCGCAGTCAGGGGACCGGGATGAATTTCAGAGGTGAGTTGCAGGTGGAAGGGCCAGGCGGGGCTGCACCAGGCCACCCCCCGCCACCACCGACTCTGTGGCCGCAGGGCCTTCAGCGGCTCGGCGGTGCACGGCATCTTCAACTGGCTCACCGTGCTGGTCATGCTGCCGCTGGAGACTGCCACGGCCCTGCTGGAGAGGGTCAGTGAGCTGGCCGTGGGTGCCGCCAGCCTGGAGCCCGGGGCACAGGCGCCCGACATCCTCAAGGTGCTGACCAAGCCGCTCACACACCTCATCGTGCAGGTGAGAGGAGCTGGGCAGGCCAGGTGGGAGGCGGAGGCTGGCCCTGCCCTGATGCAGGGTCAGCATTTAGGGCAGCAGCGGGCACGGCTGGGCTGGACCCTGCAGGCGTCGGAGCCCCAGCTGAGTCCTGAGGGAGGGTCTCACACACTGTCACGACCCCTCCGGCCCCCAGCTGGACTCTGACGTGATCATGGGCAGCGCCACAGGCAACGCCACCACCAGCAGCCTCATTAAGCAGTGGTGCAGCTCCACCGGGCAGCCAGTGAGGCGCCACCCAGCCCCTCCCTGACCCCTGGCCCCTACCTGCTGAGCCCCACCCACCTCACCTTGAGCCCTCTGACCTCTGTCTGCCAACTGAGCCTGTGCTGAGTCCTCCCTGCCCTCGCCAGACCAAGGGGAACAGCAGCGACTGTGGAGACTCCGGTCCCTGCAAGGAGAGGAACGGCACAGCCCCGGTGGACAGGCTGCCCTGTGAGGCTCGGCCCACCCCACACCCTCCCCCAAGCCCTCCATGCTCCCCCTCACCCACCCTTGCAAAGAGAGGAACAGCACAGCCCTGTGGACAGGCTGCCCTGTGAGGCCCACTTCACCAGCCGGCCCCTCGGGCTCCCCTCACCTGCCCCTGCCCTGCCTCCAGGCCACCACCTGTTCGTGGGCACGGAGCTCACGGACCTGGCTGTAGGCTTCATCCTGCTGGCCGGCTCCCTGCTGGTGCTTTGCAGCTGCCTGGTCCTCATCGTCAAGCTGCTCAACTCTGTGCTGCATGGCCGCGTGGCCCAGGCCGTGAAGACCATCATCAACGCGGGTGAGGGCTAGGGAGGAGGTGTGGTGGCTGGGGCTGACCCAGCATCCTCCACAGACGTCCCCTTCCCGCCAGCCTGGCTCAGAGGCTACCTGGGCCTCCTCTGCGGTGGCCAGGGCTGACCCGGCATCCCCCACAGACTTCCCCTTCCCTCTGGGCTGGCTCAGCGGCTACCTGGCCCTCCTTGTGGGCGCCGGCCTGACCTTTGCACTGCAGAGCAGCAGCGTCTTCACAGCAGCCATCGTGCCCCTCATGGGTGAGCAGGTGGGCTGGGGCTTCTGGAGCAGGGGCTCAGGCTGGGGCCCTGCGGTGACCCCCAGTTCCCCCAGGAGTCGGGGTGATCAGCCTGGACCGGGCGTACCCCCTGTTACTGGGCTCCAACATCGGCACCACCACCACAGCCCTGCTGGCCGCCCTGGCCAGCCCCGCAGACAGAATATTCAGCGCCCTGCAGGTACTGTCTGCCCGCCCGCTACCAGAGCCTGCCAAGCTCCTCTCAGCCCCATGGACAGGCGTCTCCCCAGCTCCATGCCCCCAGGCAGGCTATGCCCCCACCCTCCCAGACCCCTTCCCTGGTGGGGCCCCTGCCCTCCCAGACCCCCAGGCTGGCTGTGCCTCCACCCTCCCAAACCCCTTCCCTGGCCGTGCCCCACCCTCCCAGACCCCTTCCTCGGCCATGCCCCACCCTCCCAGACTCCCAAGTTGGCTGTGCCCCCACTCTCCCAAACCCCTTCCCTAGCCATGCCCCCACCCTCCTGGACCCCTTCCTCAGCCATGCCCCACCCTTCCAGACCCCCAGACTGGCTGTGCCCCCACCCTCCCAGACCTCTTCCCTGGCCATGCCCCTGCCCTCACCCCAGGCTGGCCACGCCCCCGCCCTCCTGGACCTGGCCCCTGGCTGCCAGCCTCAGCCGGACTGCTCAGCCTCCTTGGACCCCAGGCCCCGAGCACATCTCGTGCCCACTCTGCGTCTCCTCACTTGAGACCTCCTCATTTTCACATTTTCTCAGCTCTTTGCTGTGCCCCTGGAGGCCTACCCCCGAGGCCTCAGGGGACTCCAAGCCCCTCTATTCTAGCACCCTCAGATGCCTCTCTCCCAACCCCTGCTCCCTCGAGGAGCAGCCACTCACCCCCTGCAGGTCCCCATCTGGACGACTCTCCCACCCCTGCATCCCACATGTGCAAAGGCGAGTCACACCCGTGCTGGGCCCTGCCTTGCCGCTGTCCCAGCTGTGACTCTGCCTCCAGGACACCTCCCCAGTCTGAGCCCCCAGCTCTGTGCCCCACCCCCAGGCTCACTCAGTCCAGCTAGTTCTCCCGCTAAAAGACCCCCTCTTTGGCCAGCCTGCTGCCCGGAGGCCCAACAGGCTCAGCTCCTGCAGTCCTGGGCTACGCTGCGCCTCAGACAGGAAGAGACCAGCACAGCAGCCCCAGATCCCACCCTAGGCCTTGGCTCTTCCCTGTGTGTCCACTCAGACCCTCCCAGTGCAGGGTCCTCCACCCCCTCCAGACTGCACCTGTGTGTGCATCCTTGCAGTCTAGCAGCCTCTGGAGGGCTGTGTGTCCTCCCTTCTGTGGCCCTGCACCTCCTCCCCCTAGGGCCTGAGGGCTGAGGAGAAGGGGTCTCCTGGCACGAGGCACAGGCAGAGCCAAGTCAGAGGGTGCCTTCCCCACGGGGTCCCCCTTAGGGCAGCAGTAATGTGGTTGGCGCCCGGGGTGCTGGGCTGGGCTGGGCTGCAGCTCCCAGGCTTGCAGGGAGGTATGCAGGAGGAGCGTGTCCACCTCTGGCCGCAGTCTGCTCCCCAGACGGCCATCTCAGCCATGGAGCAGAATGAACTTTGGACTTGGGGTCCCTTCTGCAGGGTTGAGGAGGGCAAGGGTCCCGAGCCTTTGGTGACCCCACCTCATTGGGCCAAGGACCCTGATGGCCCCCTTACCCCCAGGTCGCCCTCATCCACTTCTTTTTCAACCTGGCCGGTATCCTGCTGTGGTATCTGGTGCCTGCGCTGCGGCTGCCCATCCTGCTGGCCAGGCACTTTGGGGCTGTGACTGCCCGTTACCGCTGGGTGGCTGGGGCCTACCTGCTACTGGGCTTCCTGCTGCTGCCCCTGGCAGTCTTTGGGCTCTCCCTGGCAGGGGGCACAGTGCTGGCTGCCATTGGGGGTCCCCTGGTGGGGCTGGTGCTCCTCATCGTCCTGGTCACCACGCTGCAGCAGCGCCGGCCGGCCTGGCTGCCAGCCCGCCTGCGCTCCTGGGCCTGGCTCCCCATCTGGCTCCACTCTCTGGAGCCCTGGGACCGCCTGGTGACCCGCTGCTGCCCTTGTAAGGCCTGTAGCCCCCCGCAGGCCACCACCAAAGAGGCCCACTGCTACGAGAACCCTGAGGTCTTGGCCTCCCAGCAGCTGTGAGGGTGGGCACCGTGCGGACCACCCCGCCCTCCCTGGCTGGGAGGGCTCTGGAGGGTCCTGGGGGAGGGATCCCCTGCTCCCCTTCTGTACAAATAAACCAGGCTGTTACCCCAGGTGACCATCCTCACTCCTCTAAACACAGACCATCTGGGCAGAGGCGGGAGATGCGGCCCGATGCTGCCCCCTTGTGGACACTCTGGGGCCTAGGGCTCAGGTGCAGGTGCCACCTACCTCGACTGTTTATCGCCGCAGCCGCTGGGGACAGAAGCTGCCAAGGAATGGCGGGCCTAGGGGGCGGGGATTTCCCATAGTGGGAGCCAGGGTCCCTCCCGAGGGCACAGGGGAAAGCCCAGTCTGCAGGGAGCAGGGCAGGTGGTTTGGGGCTGGGAGGCCCCGGACCCCCTCTGCCCCTGGCCGATGTCACGGTTGGGGTGGGGCCTGGAGTCCCACAAGGTACGTGGTGTGTTGAGGAAGGGACCCCAATGGCTTGGAAGGCTGGGTGCTCCTTGAGGCAGCCCCTACCCATCTGCCCTCTGTGTCTCTCGGCTGGTCCTGTGCTGGGTCCCTGGAGACGCTGCTCTGCAGGACTGGGCCACGGCAGGTCTCAGCTCCCAGAACCCACTGGGAGGCCGGTCTCACCGGCCAGGCTGGGGTGCACTGAGGCCTCGCGCTGCCACAGGGAATGAGACCCTGTCCCAGGAAGGCCTGCCAGTGGGGTGGGCCCAGGAGGGCGGGCAGCGCCCATGGGGAGGACTTCGGAACCAGGGGAGGGGGGCCTCGCCCTCCCTCCACTGTGCGGTCAGGTTTCCACACAGGAAGGCTTGTCTGTCGGCCAGTGGTAACTGGACACCCGGGAGGGGGGCTCCTGCCTCCTCTCGCCCAGAGCTTCCCACGGCCCCACCCCAACCCCCACTCCCCGCAAGGGAAGAAAGCTCTGGGTCACCCCAGAACTCCAGCTCTCCGTCAGGCACCTACAAACAAGTGGGAGGAGGTGGCCCCATCAGGGACTGGTCTGGTTTGATCATTTCTTTTTTTTCCTCCTCCCTCCCTCCCAACCTTCCTTTCTTCTTTTGAAACAGAGTTTTGTTCTTGTTGCCCAGGCTGGAGTGAAATGGTGAGATCTTGGCTCACCGCAACCTCTGCCTTCCAGGTTCGAGCGATTTTCCTGCCTCGGCCTCCCGTTTGCAGGCTAATTTTGTATTTTTAGTAGAAGTGGGGTTTCTTCATGTTGGTCAGGCTGGTCTCAAACTTCCAACCTCAGGCAATCTGCCCGCCTCAGCCTCCCAAAGTGCTGGGATTACAGGCATGAGCTCATCTGAGTCTGCTGTTGTGACCGGTCACATCCTCCCATCGAGAACTGAAGCCCTGATGGGGGCACCTCTCTTCCCAGCAACTCTGAGAGTAGCCCTGGTCAGACCCCACTAGGGGATAGGGAGGGGTGTAGCCAGTCAGGAAGATGAGGCCTGAGGGGCCCCACGGCCACTTCTCCAGTGGCTCTGTCCTTTCTGCCCTCAGGTTCCCTCAGCCCCGCTCATGTCTCCCAGGCCCTCTGCACCCTTGGCCCCCAGTCTTCCCTGGGTCCTCTGCCCCAGATGCCCGCCAAGCTCCTAAGCCTCCTAGGCCTGGGTTTCACCCACCGAGGGAGATGACCGCTTGCTCTGGGAGTAGGGGGGGGGAGCCTCAGGGGTGAGCTCCAGCAAGAACAGAACCCCTAGCAGCTAGAGCTTTGGTTCCCACAACCCTGTGATTCTAGGATGCCCTCTGGGCCTAACATCAGCTTTGTGGTGCCAGCTGGCACCCCTGTAGGAGACAGGCCTGGCTGGCTCCCTGGGGAGACTGAGGGAGTTCCGGGAGCTCCCCTACCCTTTGAGGGGAATCAGTGAGGCCCTTGTGGAGGGGGAGGAAGCGCCCATGCGCCTGTCCTTCCAGGCAGGTGAGGCCTTCCACAAAAGCTAGCCTCCGGGTCCTTTAAGGCCGTCAACACTGTCTGCCTAATGCCCCCACCTGGTGGTAACACACCCTCCCGCTGGGACCATGGCCACCGGTAAACAGAGCCGTCACTGTGGATCCTCCAACAGCTGTAGGCCAGAGGAGGAGGGCGGCACTCCCCCAGCCCCGCCTGGGGCCCCTGCCCCACCTGCCCCACTTCCGGGCTCTTCTGGCTCTCTTTGGACTGCATCCTACATGGCCACAGACACTGGGCCCCAGCGGTCGATCCTCCTGCCCCACACTATCCCATCTCTCTCCCGTGCAGCAGGCCTAATTTATTGTTTGTTTTTTTTTTTTTTTTTTTGAGGAGGAGTTTCGCTTGTTACCCAGGCTGGAGTGCAATGGTTCGATCTCGGCTAAACGCAACCTCTGCCTCCTGGGTTCAGGCAATTCTGCCTCAGCCTCCCGAGTAGGTGGTATTACAGATACGCACCACCATGCCCAGCTAATTTTTTTGTATTCTTTAGTGGAGACGGGTTTCACCATGTTGATCAGGATGGTCTTGATCTCTTGACCTCGTGATCCACCCGCCTCGGCCTCTCAAAGTGCTGGGGTTACAGGCGTGAGCCACCGCACCCGGCAATTTATTCTTTTAAAAACATTACAAAAACACAGCCGGGCATGGTGGCTCACGCCTGTAATCCCAGCACTTTAGGAGGCCGAGGTGGGCAGATCACCTGAGGTCAGGAGTTCAAGACCAGCCTGACCAACACAGTGAAACCGACTCTACTAAAAATAAAGAAATTAGCTGGTGTGGTTACTCTGGAGGCTGAGGCAGAAGAATCACTTGAACTTGTGAGGAAGAAGTTAAAGTGAGTGGAGATGGTGTCACCACACTCCGGCTTGGTTACAAGAGCACGGCTCTGTCTCAAAAATAAATAAATACGAATACTACAAAAACCCAGCTGGGTGCAATGGCTCACATCTGCAATCACAGCATTCCGGGAGGCCAAGGTCAGGAGCTGGAGACAGGCCAACACCGTGAAACCCTGCCTCTACCAAAAACACAAAACACAAACAAGGCTAGGCACGGTGGCTCATGCCTGTAATCCCAGCACTTTGGAAGCCAAGTTGGGTGGATCACGAGGTCAGAAATTCAAGACCAGCTTAGCTAAGATGGTAAAATCCCATCTCAACTAAAAATACAAAAAAATTAGGCAGGACATGGTGGCGGGTGCCTGTAATCCCAGCTACTTGGGAGGGTAAAGCAGAGAATTGCTGGAACCCAGGAGGCGGACGATGCAGTGAGCCGAGATTTCGACACTGCACTCCAGCCTGGGCAACAGAGTGTGTCTAAAAATACATTAAATAAAATAATTAGCCAGGCATGGCAGTGCACACCTATAGTCCCAGCTACTTGGGAGCTGAAGCAGAATTGCTTGATCCCAGGAGGTGGAGGCTGCAGTGAGCCAAGACCACACGTTGCACTCCAGCCTGGGTGACAAGAGCAAAACTTCATTTCAAAAAAAAAAAAGAGGGGGCCGGGCACGGTGGCTCACGCCTGTAATCCCAGCACTTTGGGAGGCCGAGGCGGGTGGATCACGAGGTCAAGAGATCGAGACCATCCTGGTCAACATGGTGAAACCCCGTCTCTACTAAAAATAAAAAAAATTAGCTGGGCATGGTGGCGCGTGCCTGTAATCCCAGCTACTCAGGAGGCTGAGGCAGGAGAATTGCTTGAACCCAGAAGGCAGAGGTTGCGGTGAGCCGAGATCGTGCCACTGCACTCCAGTCTGGGTAAAAACAGTGAAATTCCGTCTCAAAAAAAAAAAGAAAGAAAAAGAAAAAAGCTACAAAAATACAGAAGGCAGAGTAGCTCTTGCCAGTAATCCCAGCACTTTGGGAGGCCGAGACGGTCGGATTACATGAGGTCAGGAATTTGAGACCAGCCTGGCCAACGTGGTGAAACCCCAGCTCTACCAAAATTACAAAAATTAGCGGCATGGTGGGTGCCTGCAGTCCCAGCTACTGGGGAGGCTGAGGCAAGAGAATCTTTTGAACCTGGGGGACCGAGATCGTGCCCCAAAATAACAATAATAAAATAAGCAAAATAAAAATGCTAGAAAAATACAGCGCATGTTTTCAAGCAGACTGATTAAAGGTGGGACCACACGCGATTCATTTTCTTCATAAGTTTTTTTTCCTACCCAAGTAGAAATCAAGTCTCAAACGGGGAAAAGCATTTACGGAAGTATCACTCAGCCCCAGCGCGCCGACCCGCGGTTGGAAGACCCGCCCTAGAGCCCAGGAGCCCAGGGCCACCTGCCGACGGAGAAGCTCGCGCACTCCCGGGGCAGAGGCTCCAAGGAGACGGGCGCAGGGCCAGCGCCGTTTCCACAACAGAGGAGGGCGCGCGGCTGCCGGGAGGCCTCCGCCCTCCGCTCCCCTCCCCTGTCCCGCGCCCCCGCCGTCCGGGCGCGGCGGCCCCCACGTGCTCCCCGCACCCGACCGCGAGGGCAGCGGGCGTGCGGGACGCGGGAATAGGAAGGCCCGCGACCTCCGCGACTCTGCGGGGAGCTCCCCTTGGGGCCGCGGCCTCCGAGCCCGGGTATCTTCCAGCCTTGAAGACACCGAAGCGTCCGCAGCCTGGAAGCTCGGGGCTCGCTCGGTGCGGACCCCGCTCCCGAACCCGCCCGGCGCCCAGATGCCGTGTCCCGGGTCAAGGCCGGCGAGGGCGCAACACCGGACGCTGGGCCGCCGCGGGCCTGCCCTTCCCGGCTCCCGAACTGCGTTCCCGGGCTGCGAGCCAAGGCTGCGCCCGCCCCAAACCGCCCAGGTCCGCCCTCCCCCAGCGCTCCCCGCGCAGCTGCCCGCCGCCCGACCGGAAGCCCTCGCCCCACCCCTCGCGCTCCTCCCGCGGCACTGCGACGGTTACCAGGACGCTGACCCCGCGCAGCCAATAGCGCCAGCCTAACGGCGTGCTCCCGGGAGCCAGCCAATGACAGGGCAAATCAATCATTTGAAACACCCAATGGACGGAGCACTGCAGCGCCAGGTGGGGGGATTGTGATAGGGAGCTAGGAGGCTGCGGCTGACCAATAAAGACCAAACGGGGTTAAAAAGGCGGACCTTAGGCAGGTTGATTGACAGGAATGGGACCAATCAAACGAGGGAGCTTTCCAGCCTCGTTATGGCAGCCAAATCCGAGGCTGTCGGAGGCGGGCGCAGAGTGTATATAAGCATTGGAGGAGCGTCGGTTGTAGCAGTCTGCGCGCCTGCTTCTCGGTTTGTGTTACCGTGTTTCTATTGTCGTCCCCGTCGCCGCCGTCGCCGTCATGAGGGAGATCGTGCACCTGCAGGCCGGGCAGTGCGGCAACCAAATCGGCGCCAAGGTGAGCTGCCGGGGCGCTGGGGCCGGCGCGGGCCAGCCGGGCGAGGCGGCCGGGCGGCCCGGGAAGATGGCGGCAGCGGCGGGCGGACGGGCGACGCTCCCGCATTGCGGTCGTTGGGCCCTTGGCGCGAGGACCGGGCTGAGCCGGGCGGCCGAAGCCCCCAGGAACCCGGCGGCTGGGGCGCGTGGAGCAGGGGGAAGGGCGGGGAGGGCCGGGCTGCCGCGCCCGTCCGGGGCGGGGCTGCCTCCCTGCACACCGGCCGCGGTGACTCAGCCCCGGCCCTCCCGGGCCCGCCCGCCTCCCTTGCAGTTCTGGGAGGTGATCAGCGATGAGCACGGCATCGACCCCACGGGCACCTACCACGGGGACAGCGACCTGCAGCTGGAGCGCATCAACGTGTACTATAACGAGGCCACCGGTGAGGCCCCAGCCCCTTCCCCGACCGCCCTCCCTGGACCCCGCGGCCCCTGCCCTGGCTGACGCCCTTCCGTCCCCGCAGGCGGCAAGTACGTGCCCCGCGCAGTCCTCGTGGATCTGGAGCCCGGCACCATGGACTCCGTGCGCTCTGGGCCCTTCGGGCAGATCTTCCGGCCGGACAACTTCGTTTTCGGTGAGCCGGGGCTGGGCGGCGGCTCAAAGGTCAAGGGGCGGCTGCAAGGGCACCGCCGTGGGAACTGCGCAGCCAGGGCCCCTGGATCCCTCCTTCCTGAGCCGCTCAATCTCTTCTAAATCGGCTTTGGGAGCAAGGTCCAGCTGTCTGCCGAGGCGAGGAGCCGCCGCCCACATAATCCTGGTGCAGGGAGCTGAGCTGGGGGCATTGTCGGCTGCTCTGTCCTTGGGAATTGGCAGGGCTCCTGACTTCGTTTTGAATCGGCAGGTTGCCGATCTTTCGCTTTGAGGGTCCCTTTGCTCTACCTGCAGAGTGGGTTCTGCGGTCAGCCCACACCATGTGCTTGGCTTTTTTCCCATGGTGTTTGTGACCAGTAGTGCCATCTACTTGGCTAACAAGTGACTAGCTGTGTTCTCTCACAGGTCAGAGTGGTGCTGGGAACAACTGGGCCAAGGGGCACTACACGGAAGGTGCAGAGCTGGTGGACTCGGTGCTGGACGTTGTGCGGAAGGAGGCTGAGAGCTGTGACTGCCTGCAGGGTTTCCAGTTGACCCACTCCTTGGGTGGGGGGACTGGGTCTGGGATGGGTACCCTCCTTATCAGCAAGATCCGGGAGGAGTACCCAGACAGGATCATGAACACGTTCAGTGTGGTGCCCTCCCCCAAGGTGTCAGACACGGTGGTGGAGCCCTACAATGCCACCCTCTCAGTCCACCAGCTTGTAGAGAACACAGACGAGACCTACTGCATCGATAATGAAGCTCTCTACGACATCTGCTTCAGAACTCTCAAGCTGACAACACCCACCTACGGGGACCTGAACCACCTGGTGTCTGCCACCATGAGTGGGGTCACCACCTGCCTGCGCTTCCCAGGCCAGCTCAATGCTGATCTGCGCAAGCTGGCCGTGAACATGGTTCCATTTCCCCGTCTGCACTTCTTCATGCCTGGCTTTGCCCCGCTGACCAGCCGAGGCAGCCAGCAGTACCGGGCCCTGACTGTGCCTGAGCTCACCCAGCAGATGTTTGATGCCAAGAACATGATGGCAGCCTGCGACCCCCGCCATGGCCGCTACCTAACGGTAGCCGCTGTGTTCAGGGGCCGCATGTCCATGAAGGAGGTGGATGAGCAAATGCTTAATGTCCAAAATAAGAATAGCAGCTACTTTGTTGAGTGGATCCCCAACAACGTGAAAACGGCTGTCTGTGACATCCCGCCCCGTGGGCTAAAAATGTCTGCCACCTTCATTGGCAACAGCACAGCCATCCAGGAGCTGTTCAAGCGCATCTCGGAGCAGTTCACAGCCATGTTCCGGCGCAAGGCCTTCCTGCACTGGTACACGGGTGAGGGCATGGACGAGATGGAGTTCACTGAGGCCGAGAGCAACATGAACGACCTGGTGTCCGAGTACCAGCAGTACCAGGATGCCACGGCCGAGGAGGAGGGCGAGTTTGAGGAGGAGGCTGAGGAGGAGGTGGCCTAGAGCCTCCAGTCACCGGGAAAGCAGGGAAGCGGTGTGAACTCTTTATTCACTCCTAGCCTGTCTGGCCTGTCCCGCTGCGTGTGCACCTGCTGTTTTCCCTTTCATGCTCCATGCTGTACAGACACCACCATTAAAGCTGTTTCATAGTGTGTGGTCTCTCCGAGCCTGTTCCTTCCAGTAGGCCTTCCGGGTACTGTTGCCAAACGTCAGCGCATAGTTGTCCTGCATGGCTGTGGGGACCAAGGGTGCTGCTGAGCTGGGCTGTTCACATGCCAGAGACCAGCATGGACTGGGCACCGGGCTTCAGAAGAGTGTGAGGCTGCCCTGGGCATCTGCTTCCTGAAGCAAGCCTGGCCCATCCTGGGTACCAAACCTTAGGGGGCCAGGTGGCCTGAGTCTGGGCATTGCTAGAAGAGCCCAGTGACCCCCATCCAAAAGGGACAGGGAGAACAACCAACAATCCTATGAGATGGAACCCGGGAACTGGCCAGACAGGTGGTTCCAAACCAGCAGTGAAGGGTGGACAGCTCGAGCCCCAGCCAACCCTCCCCACAATGGCCAGCGTGTGTCCGTGTGACCCTGTCCTAAGAAGCTGGGCATGGGGTCCGGTACTCACAGGGGATGAACCCCATGTAGAAGGGGATCAGGCCTTGGCTGCTGTAGATGTGGTTGCTGGGCCAGTGTGTTTCCAGCAGCTTCTCACCCAGGTCACAGTGGGGGTTTCTGAACAGGAACTGGGAGACAGGCAGGTACTAAGGAGCTGCCTCCCCCAAGGGCAACCAGACCGGGGTCCGGCACTCTCCATGGGAACGCTGCTCATGCTCCCAGCCTCCTGCATCCCCACCCCACACTCCAAAACTTGAGTGCAGGGTTCCAACACTCAGGAGAGGGGGTTGGGGCGCCCTCTCTGAGCACAGGAGAGCCAGGCAGAGCCCCCTCCCCAGGCTTCACAGGGAACCTGGCCCTTAAGGCCCCTCCAGGGAAGCTACCAGATTGGAGGAAGTTGTGTAAGCTGGGAGCAGGCCTGGGACAGCGCTCTCCTACCTGGCTCTTGTCGAACTCATCCATGGCCTGTGCGACGCCGTCTTGGTAATTTACCCCCATTACCCAGGAGAACCGGGGAATGAAGCCAGCATAGCCTGGGGTGGGCAGATGTGCAGGTCCTACTCAGGCCCTTTGACCTTCCCCTGGCCATACCCACCTCCCCAGACGCGTCAGGGAAGCCACGTAAGGCTCTCTTTCCTTCCCTGGATGTTGGCAACTGCCTGCTGTGGCCAAATGGGAAGAAGCAGGCAGGACAGCACCTCGTTCTGGGAAAAGCTGGACTCCTGGAAGCAGCAGGAGGCAGAGGAGGTCCCCCCAGCCTGCTAACCCATTCCAGAGCAGGAAAAGCGGCCCTTGTGGCAGCCTCATGGGCCCTCACTCCTGGAACCTTGTGGGGAGGGACATCCTTATCCAGCCCAGCCCTGTGCCCACCTGAGATGGCCTTGCGTTGGATTAGGTTGGGGTGGTCCAGCTGTGGCAGCCGCTGGAACCTGCACACATCTAGTGTCTCCCGCTGGTAAGTGTGGAGTGGGTACTCGTCCCTCCGGCAGTGGTACAGCTGCAGTGGGGAGGGCAGAGGTCATCCTGTAGTTCCCACCCAGGGCCGAGCTGGAGCGTGCTTGGCACTGACCGGTGCATCCTGTACCTGCTGCTGCTGCCTGCGGGCCTCACAGACAGGGGCGGCGTTCCTCCAGGCCTCTTCCCCAAAGGCCAGCTGCAGGCCTGGGTATCCTGAGTCTCTGGAGTCCCCCTTCCTGCCTGGTGGGCACAGTGGGTGGGGGGGGTAGGGCATGACACCTGCAGGCAGCAGATGTCTGGGTATGTTCTCTACCCCTGGCGGCTCCTGGGCGTCCACATCCAGGGGTGGCAGCTGGCCTCGGATTTCAAAGTTCTTGTAGGGCTTCAGACCTGTACCGACAGGGCAGCCTGTGAGTGCCGGGATGGACGGGCGTGGGCGGGCGCAGGTGGGTGTGGGGCTGGGGATGGCAGCTCACTGGTGTAGTGGGGAACGTAGGGCTCAGTCAGGTCTCGGCAGGGAACCCGGGGAGGCCTGGACTGGCTGAAGTCCTCAATGAACTTGGGCTTGGACATGGGGGACAGCACAGAACAGGGGCTCTTCTGCACGCTGGGGTCTGTGAGCAGCTGGCCTGTGGTGCGCCCGTAGGTGTGCCCCACCTGGAAGCGCAGCTGCGGGTAGAAGCCGGCATAGCTGTGATGGGAGAGGGAGGCGGGGCAGGGCTCAAGGGCAGCCCAGTGCTGCGCAGGGCCCATCAAGCCAGGCAGGGGTCCAGCCTGCCCGCCACTGAGCAGCGGCTTGGCACTCGGCAGGTCCCCTGCCCTCTGCTCATCTGCAAATGGGACTGCAGAGGCACTTGCCTTCTGGGGCTGTCGTAGCCTGAACAGGCAGTGCACAGCACGTGCTGGGGACCAGTCAGCAGTACCACAGCAGATGGCTGCCGGCCTTGTACAGGCTACAACAGCCTTCCAACCCCTCCCAACCCTCATCCCAATGGCCAACGAGTCAGAGGTTCTCTGCCCTGGCAGAGCAAGTTCAGACACAGGACATATGGGCCAGGGCCTAGGCAAGGGGTGGCCCCCTGGACACAGGCTGGGCCCGCCAGGAGTGTGTGCAGTGGGCTTGGCCTGCCCCTGCTACCCCAGGAGGCCAGTGGTGTCTCGCAAGGACCAGGACTGGGGCTAGGCTTTTCGGGGCCTTCATTTGGCCCATGGGGCGTGTTGCAGGTGGTGCAGGCAGTTCAGTTCCTCAGGGCCTGCATGATCACTGAAGGACTGAGAACTGCCTTTGTTTCAAAAATTGCCAACAGGCCCGGAGCAGTGGCTCACACCTGTAATCCCAACACTTTGGGAGGCCTAGGCGGGCTAATCCTGTGAGGTCCGGAGTTCAAGACCAGTCTGACCACCATGATGAAATCCCGTCTCTACTAAAAATACAAAATTAGCTGGGCATGGAGGCTCATGCCTATAATCCCAGCTACTCAGGAGGCTGAAGCAGGAGAATCACATGAACGGGGAAGCGGAGCTTGTGGTGAGCTGAGATCGTGCCATTGCACTCCAGCCTGGGCAAAAGAGTGAAACTTCATCTCAAAAAAATTAAAAAAAATAATAATAAAGTATAAGCCACACCTATACAGTGGTTTACACCTATAATCCCATAACTTTGGGAGGCCAAGGCAGGTGGATCAAGAAGTCAGGAGTTCTAGACCAGTCTGGCCAACATAATGAAACCCCCTCTCTACTAAAAATACAAGAAAATGTAGCTGGGTGTAGTGGTATGCACCTGTAATCCTAGCTACTCAGGAGGCTGAGGTAGGAGAATTGTGTGAACCCCACAGGCAGAGGCTGCAATGAGCCCAGATCACATCATTGCACTCCAGCCCGGGTGACAGGACGAGACTCTGTCTCAAATAAATGAATAAATAATTGATAAAAAACATAAAGGGCTGGGTGCGCTGGCTCATGCCTGCAATCCCAGCACTTTGGGAGGCCAAGGTGAGCGGATCATCTGAGTTTGGGATTTTGAGACCAGCCTGACCAATATGGTAAAACCCTGTCTCTTAAAAAAAAATTATTTAAAAAAAAAAAAAATATATATATATATATATATATATATATATATATATATATATATATACAAATAGGAACTAAAGTGTGGAGTTCTCTACAGAGTGGGCATCAGGCACCTCCTAGCCAGCCTGCGCCCGCTGCTTGGCTGCCCTGGTTTCTGATCATCAGACCTGTGGCCACCTGGCGTGGTGTTTGCAGTGGTGCACCAGCAGGGAGGGTGAGGGAAGGGCCTCTGGCAGCCCCATCCCTGAGCGTCCCGTGTCCCAGGCAAGCTCTGGGCCCCTCACCGCTGGCCTCCATGCCTCAGGCCCCAGCCCTGCTCCCCTCCTGCAGCCCTGGCTCAGCCCCTCCAGAGCTCCCAGTCTTACCCAGGGATGTAGTGTGGCTCTGGCGTGAGGAGGCTGTTTTTCTGAGTCGCTGTCATTTTGCTTCCACTCTGGCCTTGCTGGCTCCCGTCCCTCCCAGTGTCCGGTCCCCTTCTCTGAGGGGAGTCCCGTTGCCAGGCAACCATTGTGAGGGGCCAGCAATGTGGGCGCCTCCCAGGCCTGGCCACCTTGCTAACCCCATGAGGGCCCTCATTGCATAGGTGACACACAGAGGCCGAGAAATGTGCCAGTCTGGAGAGGGGTCACAGTGAGGCAGGGGGCCTGTGAGGAAGTCCCATTAACTTCAGAGCTGAGAAAACAGGACTGACCCTCCAGGAAGGGCCTGGGCTCTTGGGGCCCCCAGGAGGCCAGCAGCCCCTGCCTCCAGGTAAGGCGATGGACAGGATCCTCCTCTGACAGGATGCCCTTGCAACTGCAGGGCCTCGGAGCCTTGGCTGGGGTCGGGGGCTGCCTGGCCTGCAGGGCTGAGTGGACTCTCCCTCCAGTGGGCCCTTCACGCAGGGCAGGGCATTGTGCTTACGTTTTAAACAAACCCTGAATTTTATTCTTTTCTACAGAAAGGACTTCCTAACCATAAAAATGAAGTAAGGTGGCCAGGTGTGGTGGCTTACACCTGTGATCCCAGCACTTTGGGAGGCCCAGGCAGGCGGATCACCCGAAGTCAGGAGTTCGAGACCAGCCTGTTCAACATTGTGAAACCCTGTTTCTACTAAAAATACAAAAATTAGCCGGGTGTGGTGGCAGGAGCCTGTAGTTGTAGTCGAAGCTACCTGGGAGGCTGAGGCAGGAGAATCACTCCTGAACCAGGGAGGTGGAGGTTGCAGTGAGCTGAGATCACGCCACTGCACTCCAGCCTGGGTGAAAGGAGACTGTCTCAAAAAAAAAAAAAAGAAAAGAAAGGGCCGGGCACGGTGGCTCACGCCTATAATCCCAGCACTTTGGGAGGCCGAGGCGGGTGGATCACAAGGTCAAGAGATCGAGACCATCCTGGTCAACATGGTGAAACCCCGTCTCTACTAAAAATACAAAAAATTAGCTGGGCATGGTGGCGCATGCCTGTAGTCCCAGCTACTCAGGAGGCTGAGGCAGGAAAATTGCTTGAACCCAGGAGGTAGAGGTTGCGGTGAGCTGAGATCGCGCCATTGCACTCCAGCCTGGGTAACAAGAGTGAAACTCCGTCTCAAAAAAAAAAAAAAAGAAAGAAAGAAGGGAGGGAAGGCTGGGCACTGTGGCTCATGCCTATAATCCAGGCACTTTGGGAGGCTGAGGCGGGATGAGGTGGGTGAACTGCTTGAGCCCAGGAGTTTGAGCCAGCTGGGCAACACAGGTAAACCGTGCCTCTACAAAAAAGAAAGAAAAATTAGCCAGGTGTGGGAGCATGCCTGTCGTCCCAGGTACTTGGGAGGATGAGATGGGAGGATGGCCTGAGCCTGGGAGGTGGAGGCTTCAGTGCGCTGATATTGCACCACTGCACTCCAGCCTGGGCGACAGAACCAGACCACATCTCAACAAAGAAAAAAAAAACTAAACTAAAAGGCAAACTAAAGACTGGAAAAAAGTTTGCCACAGGTGTTATGAATAGATGTGAGATCATCATGAAAAGCTCTCACATGGCAGCTCATTTAATCCCAGCACTTGGGGAGGCTGAGGCAGGTGGGTGTTTGAGACTGAGGTCAGGAGTTTGAGACCAGCCTGGCCAACATGACAAAACCCTGTCTCCACTAAATATACAAAAATTAGCCGGATGTGGTGTCGGGAGCCTGTAATCGCAGCTACTGGGGAGGTTGAGGCAGGAGAATCGCTTGAACGTAGGAGGCGGAGGTTGCAGTGAGCTGAGATCATGCCATTGCACTCCAGTCTGGGTGACAAGAATGAAACTCTGTCTTAAAAAAAAAAAAAAAAAACTCCCACAAAACAAAGATATAAACAAACCTCCATGGAAAATGCAGAACCTTTTAAGAAAAAAGACCACAGAGTTTCTAAGTATACGGGCATAAAGTCAGACCATAATCACATAAAGCTGATGTGATTACATTTTCGGAGGCTTACTGCTGGCAGGATCATGGTGAGAAGAGCGTCTAATTTAAGTGACGCCTCCTGGAAAGCAATTTGGTACATATCAAGTTCACACTCACTGTGGCTTCCACGCACCGGAAGCTTTCTGGCACTCTGGTGGACACAGTTTCCCTCCACTGTTCCTGGCTGGTAACTCCCACAGCCCTTGGTACAGACATTTGTTAGAATGTTGGGTGTGTGAGGCCTGGGTGGCTGGGGGAAGGGGGACTCTGATCTCCTACCCTCCTTTTATCTGCCTTTCTGATTGTGGTTCTTAAGACTCTCCCCGGCCGGGTGTGGTGGCTCCTATAATCCCAGCACTTTGGGAGGCCGAGATGAGTGGATCACGAGGTCAAGAGATCAAGACCATCCCGGTCAACAAGGTGAAACCCCGTCTCTACTAACAAATACAAAAATTAGCTGGGCATGGTGGTTCGTGCCTGCAGTTCCAGCTACTTGGGAGGCTGAGGCAGGAGAATTGCCTGAACCCAGGAGACGGAGGTTTCGGTGAGCTGAGATCATGCAATTGCACTCCAGTCTGGGCAACAAGAGTGAAACTCCATCTCAAAAAAAAAAAAGACTCTCCCAAGAGAGGTCCCACCCTATGTCCCGGGGGCAAGAATGCTGAGAAATCCCCTTAGGACTGGACAGAGGGACATGAGGAGGTTCCCAGGGGGTGGAGACCAGGGAGGGCACGGAAACTCCGCCCATCCCATGCCTCTCTCTACGGGTCTCTTCCTTGGTATCCTTTGCAATCAGTATCCTTTACAATAAACCAGCAACCATCAGTGAGTGTTTCCCTGAGTTCTGTGATCAAATTAAACCCAAAGAGGGTGTCGTGGGAACCCCAGCATGAAGCTGGTTGGTTAGGAGTTCCAGAGGCCCAGACTTGCGATGGTGCCCTCACCCTGTGACATCGGACACCGTCTTAAGGTAGCCAGTGACAGAGGTGAATTAGAGGACTCCCAGCTTGGTGTGTGGGGAACAGTCCCCAACACTCGGCCAGAACCCTCTGTCTGCTATGGCTGTGGTGGTGTGGGTACAGACAGAACACCTCAAGTGCGTTTCCACCACGCCTTCGGGAGGAAAGGACAGACGTCCAGCCCTGTCAATCATGCCCGCGGTAATGTTTATTCCAGGAGGAGCCTCTCTGTCCAATGGCAAGAGCTTCCTTAGCAAGGCACGCTACATTCTGCGGCTGAGCTAGCACAACCTGGGCCGGGGCCCCAGAGCACAGGGCGTGAGCCCCCGCCCAGATAAAACCTGTGTTTCCTCAAGCACGTGTCCATCTGTCTGCCGGGCAGGCCCAGTGCTGAAGGCGAGGCGTCAGGGAGGGTGGAGGAGGGCTGGGAGTTGGCCCTGCCCTGGTGGATTCTGGGCCAAGGTCAGGGCTGGAACCGGCCAGCGGTCAGCTCCAGAGGCCACAGAGTGGGATGGAGCCCTGGTGCTCCCCTGGGCTCTTGCTCACAAAGTCTGGCTGTTCCTTCGCAGCTCGGCCGTCTGTGACACCTCCTGGCCCCTGTGCCCCCAGGTGAGAGGCCGGCCCTCACACTCCAGCCCTGCCTGTGGCTCCAGAGCCCTGCCTTCCTCTGGGGTTAGACCATCTGATGTGGCTTTGCTTTTTCCCTAAGTGGAAATCCAGGTGGGATGGTGGCTCCTCCTCCTCCTCCTCCCGGGATCCTTCCTGGACCCCTTCCTCCCTCCCTCCCTCCCACCCCCAGGGAACCCTGGCTGGCCTGACGCAGAGGAGACTCCAAAGGACTTGGCAGATGCTCATAGGTCCTGCTCCCCACCCCACCCCACCCTCTGCCAAGGCCTCAGTCCTCCCAGAAGCCCTTTGAGTGGACCCAGCCTTCCAGGAGACCCCAGGGTGCAGGAGAGGAGAGGGAGTTGGAAAAGTTACCAGGGACTGGAGTAGAGAGGGCTGGGCCAGGAGTCACCTGAGCAGGCTGGAGATCCTGGCCCAGGCAGAACCAGTGACCATCTAGCTGGTGGGGGAGGGGCCACAGAGGGTGGGGACCCTGGGGCAGCCCCTCTAGGGATGGAGGAGTCTTTCCCAGGAACCCCGGCAACAGAGGGGCCTACCAGTGAGGTCACAGAGCCCCGTGATGCCCTCAGGGAAGAGAGCCAGGAGACTCTGATGATGAATTTTGACCAGAAGGCTGTGAAATTCCTGGCAAATTTTTACATGAATGGAGGCAAACACTGGACCCATGGGCCCCTGAGGCCAATGCCGCCAGAGCCCATCCAGTAACTTGGGGGGGAGGGGGGAGAGCAAGCCTGTTGGGAGTGGTGGAGGTCTGAGGGACAGTGTGGTGGGGATGCAGGCTGAGGGGCAGGGAGCTGGGAGTGACAGGGGGCTGAGGGACAGTGTGGAGGGCAGGCCAGCCGGGAGCAGCTGGGGGGCGAGGGACAGTATGGGGGCCGGGCTGTAGGGCCAGGGGCTGAAGGACAGTGGCTGGGGGTCTCCAGTGCAGGCCCAAGGCATCCGTGCTATTGTTGGGCCTGGAGCCAGGGCTGGCCTGGGATGAGACACAGCCCCCAAAAATGAAGGAGTGCCCAACTGGCCTTGGGTTACAGATGGGCGCCCCCGAGAATTCCCTGCCCATCTGCACCCAGACCCTGAGGGAGCTGCATTAGTGAGGGTCCTGGCTGCCCCACCCCCACCCCAGGCTGGCCTTTGGGGGGCTGTGGGAGGGGCCTGTTGGAACCATCCCAGGCCCAGAGCTTGCTTCCCAGGCCAGTGCTGGAGCAACGCCCCCCGATCACGGCTGACCTGGACGTCCCCAGCCCCACCAGGTACCAGCTGCCAAGCCCGTCTGTGCGAGAGTCCTCCCCACACCCCCACTACAGCATTGGCCGAAAACGCCAGGGCTGAGGTGTGTGTTCCCTCCCTGGGGCCTGACCACCGGGCCTGTCCCCACCCTGGGAATGGGGGCCTCAGCCTCTGCACTGGAACCCCCACGGCCTGAGGCCTTTCCACCCCACTATAGAGGGTGGTGGGCACAGGGCATGGCAGACAGTGTGGTTCCAGAGTGAAAGCCCCTTCACACAGACTTCAACCAAGAGCAAAAGGTGGGGGCTGGGCAGGAAGGGGACAGGGAGTTCAGGCAGGAGGGTGCTGGGGCTTCCATCGGGACCAAAGGGGGACTGACTGAGGGTCCCGGGAGCTCCCTGCCCTGCAGCAAGGGTCTCCTGCTGCCTCGAAGTGGCCCTCACCAGCCGACTACCAGCCGCTCGGCCCACCTTCAGCTTCAGGGGCCACCACCCTGCCACCAAGACACCTGAGGGCCACACCCACCCCAGGCTGCCTCAGGCCAGGGGGTTGGGTCTCCAGGCGCAGCCCCAGTGCCTGCTCCAGGCCTTTTTGCAGGCACCTGGCAAGAGGCACCCTGGCCCCAACACCTACAACATTCTTCCTGGGAGCCGCCTGCAGAGCCCACGCCCGCCAGCCTTCTCCATGGGCCGCTCCCCAGTATTCCCCGCCTGGCTCAGTGGCTGTAAGGAGGCCTGGAGAGGTGAGGGCAAGGGCTGGGCCATGGGTGAGTGTGGTGGGACCAGGAGCCAGGTGTGAGTGGAGGCTGCCAGCTGGGTGGGGCTCCGAGCCTTTTCTCTCTCTCTCCAGCCCAACCCCCTGGCCTGGCTGCCTACCACGTGGAGGACTGCTTCAATTCTCGCTTCCCCTCGGCACCTGGCATGGTCATCCAGGGCGTGTACAGACCCAAGAGACACGACACTGGCCCCTTCTGCACACTCTAGGGCCCACTGGGCAAAGCCAGCTTGGCCCGGCCAACGAGTGGAACCCTGGCCTCTCCTGGGGTTTTCCCAGGCCTCCCTTGGGACTCGGCGCCCCAGCCTGGCCCCTGACCCTCTGGGCACCCCTGGTGCACCCTCCTGGCTGGCCAACTCTTCTATGGACTGTGGACAAGGCCAGTCCAGCCTGCAGCCCCCATCTGCCCACGCCCTGCTATACAGAGATGCTGTGGGTTCTCCCATGCTCCGCAGTGTGCAGCTGTCTGTCCGTCTGTCCTTCACCTGGGGCGGTCCTGGAGATATGGCTGCCACTGGGTCATTTCCGGCTTTCCCTGTTGAGGAGTCTCCATTCAGCTGCCCTGAAGGGTGTTCTTTTCTCTAGATGGGAGCGTGCCACTGACTGAGCTCTAGCCTGGAGTGAGATGGGAGGCTCTGTGGAACACCCCTACCCAGCCGTGCCATTCAGGGGCCTGGTCCAGCTGCTGTCCACCTGAGGGTCAGCCGCTTGCTGAGCCAGGGAACTGACTTGGTTTGGAAGGAGGCAGCAAATGCCCTGAGCCACCAGCAGATGGGGTCGCCTGACCAGCCCTCAGGAGGGGCCCAGGGACCCGCTCACTAGGGCCCAGCGCCACTTCCTCTAGGCCTTCAGCTGGGGTGAGTCACCTGTGGAAACTCTGGCCCAGGACCCTGTAGGCTGAGCCACAGCCCCAGACTCTGGGCCCCTGCTGAGGGCTGGTCCTGTAGCTTTGCCAGGCTTGCCCTCGTACCTTGCAGGAGGCTTACCTGCAGCTCGTGTCGCCCCTGTGACTGTGACTGCACCTGTACCTCCCAGACCCCGGGCCCAGACCAAGCCCAGAGCTCAACCCCTTCAAAAAGGCTCCGGGCAGCTGCTCCCGTGGCGTCAGCTCCATCCCCTTTCGCAGAGAGGACTCCAAGCCTAGGACTGTGTATGTGCTGTGCCCCTTGTTCCCCTCTGCCACCGAACCAGCTAGGGGTCTAATGAAGGCCCTGGACCGATCAACTTGGCCAGCGGCAATAGAGCTGTGGTTGCCTGGCCGTGGTAACAGGAGCTCTGCTTATGGCTGGGGCGACCCGGGCACCACCGGGCACCTCTGAGACCCAAAGCTGGAAGCGGGAGCAGCAGGAAAGATGGAGCGATCTCCTCCAGCTGGGCTGAGGAGGGAGGGCTTCCTGGAGCAGGTGGTGGAAGAGGGAGCCTTCAAGGAAGAGCAAGAGTTTGCTGGGCAGCAGGAAAGAAATTTGTAGAGAAAATCTCAGCAGCACAGATCGAAAGGAGAGAATGTGTGGGGCTTGGCGCGGCAGAGCTTGCAGGAGGGCGACGGGGAGGCCCGGGGAGCCCGCCTGGGACGAGAAGAGGCGCTGCGGGACCTGGATTCTCCCTCACGGCTCCGCGAGGCTGGCGGGCGCCAGGGCCTCCGTGGCCGGGGAGGGCGGCCGTCGTTCGCGCGCCCGGTCTCCGCCAGGCCCCGGCCTGAAGGCGCTCAGACCCAGCCTTCGTCGCAGCGCTGGGGTGGGGGCTTCGTGACAGTTTTACGCCGAGGAGGCCACACCCGAGTCCCGCACCAGCGCGGCGCGGGAGCTGGGGACGCAACCCCGGACAACACGTCCCGCGTTGCGAGGCTGATGCGAGATCCGCAAGACCGTTTTCCACGCTTATGCGCACGAAATCCAGTCGGCTGAAATGGCGTCCGAGGCCAGGGCTGGCCGATCTCGCGCCCGCCATCCCGTTTCCCACCCACCATCCCCTTTCCCACCCACGCTCGCCCGCGGGACCGGAGGGCGCAAGCGCGCGGGGCTGGCTGGGCGGGGCCTGTCGTGCGAGGGGCGGGCGCTGCTCCCAGGAACCTGCGCGCGGCGGCGGCGGTGTTTCCCGGGGGCCGGTTGGCTGGCGGACCCGGGCGGTGCGGTGCGCGCAGAGCCGCGAGGCGGGCGGGACTTGGCCGAGCTGGAGGGCGCCGGGGAGCGGGGCTCCGGCGGCCCCCGAGGCCCGGCGGAGCGGGCTTCTGGGGCGCCTGCGGCGGCGCCGGGGGAGCGGGGTGGGGATGGGGCGCCGAGCCGGGCGGCGACCGGGGCCTCGGCCATGTTCGCGGGGCTGCAGGACCTGGGCGTGGCCAACGGCGAGGACCTGAAGGAGACCCTGACCAACTGCACGGAGCCGCTCAAGGCCATCGAGCAGTTCCAGGTGGGGCGGGCCCCGGGGCGGGGGGAGCCCGGGGCGACGGCCAGGCCGCCTGCGCGGGAGTCGAGCCTGGCGGAGGCGCCGGAAGTTCCCGGCTTTCTTCTGGTGGCTGAGTCCCGTTCTGGGGGTGGAGTCCCGAGCTGGCGCCGGTTTGCGAGACGGCTGGGTGGCTTCCGGTGGCTGCTGCTGCCCCTGCACGGCGGGGAACCTCGGGGTTCGTGCCTCCCTGTGCTTGCAGGACATCGGGTGCCCGGGCGCACTGGGCGGCGGCTGACCTTTTGCTTCTTCAGACAGAGAACGGCGTGCTGCTGCCCTCCCTCCAGTCGGCCCTCCCCTTCTTGGACCTCCACGGGACGCCGCGGCTGGAGTTCCACCAGTCGGTGTTCGATGAGCTGAGAGACAAGCTGCTGGAGCGGGTGTCGGCCATCGCTTCAGAGGGGAAGGCTGAAGAAAGGTGGGTGGGCGGGTCCGATATGTGGCCGGCAGGCATTGATCGTCCTCCTGGCTGCACAGCTTTTTCGGGCCTTTCAGCCTGGGATCGACTCAGGGGCATTGATCGTCCTCCTGGCTGCACAGCCTTGCCGGCCTCTCAGGCTGGATCGACTCAGGGGCATTGATTGTCCTCCTGGCTGCACAGCCTTGCTGGCCTCAGCCTGGGATTGACTCAGGGGCATTGATTGTCCTCCTGGCTGCACAGCCTTGCTGGCCTCAGCCTGGGATCGACTCAGGGACATTGATCATCCTCCTGGTTGCACAGCCTTGCTCCCAGAGGTGGCCTGGGCCTGTGTCTGAACGGCCCCTTGCCCCTCGTGTTCTGCGCGTGTAGACTTAGCCTGGCAGCCGTTATCTGACTGGGACATGCAGACAGCTGCTCTGATTCGGCCCATTGCCACGCCATCAATCGTGTGAGTTGTTCCAGGTACAAGAAGCTGGAAGACCTTCTGGAGAAGAGCTTTTCTCTGGTCAAGATGCCGTCCCTGCAGCCTGTGGTTATGTGTGTCATGAAGCACCTGCCCAAGGTAGAACCCTAACCCTGACCCTAAAACCTTGCTGGCTCAGGCATCCGCCCACCCTCATGCTCTTGGTTGATGGAAGTTCCAGTGAGCCGCCTGCCTGAGTGCTGTCCGTGGCGGCTCCTGTCCTGGCCTCTCCCGCATGAGCCGCGTGGGGACTGAAGCTTGGCACTGGAGTTGGGATGTGGGGCCCCTTCTGCGAAAGACCTGTTGGTATTTAGCATGTCTGCCTGAACCTGCTGGGACTGGGGGCCCAGTCATAGGTGCCCTGTGGGGTGGGGCGTGGCTTGAAGTGGACTTGTGGGAGACCCAGGGACACAGGTGCCGCTCACAGGCAGCCTGTGGTGCCTCGTAGGTTCCTGAGAAAAAGCTGAAGCTCGTAATGGCTGACAAGGAGCTGTATCGAGCCTGTGCCGTGGAGGTGAAGAGGCAGATCTGGCAAGACAATCAGGCCCTCTTTGGGGACGAGGTCTCCCCGCTGCTGAAGCAGTACATCCTGGAGAAGGAGAGCGCGCTCTTCAGCACAGAGCTCTCCGTCCTGCACAACTTCTTCAGTCCTTCCCCCAAGACCAGGCGCCAGGGTGAGGTGAGAGGGGACAGGCCGCATGCAGGGTGGGGCACCTCTTGGGCGTGCCATGACCAGGCCCTTCAGCTACCTGGGGATCAACTGTTTGCTGCCTTGTGAATGGCAGGGTGGTTCTACTCCTGGCGGGTGGCAGGCCTGGGACTTGTGCTAGAAGGAAGGTTGGTTTTCTCTTTGTTTGTATTTTACTTTCGATTAAAGCCATATGTGGACAACATTAAAATCTGCGGAAAGGCCCCTAACGAGAAGTTACAGCTCCCTCTCCTACTTCTAAAAAGCTGCTTCTGTTTGGTTCTTCACTTTTCAGGTATTTCAGTTATTTGTTTTTTGTTCTTCAGAGGACAGCAAATCCAAGGTTCTGCCTGTTAATAACGTTGGCATTCTAAACTCGAATTTTCTGGCAGTTTTGTTTTGTTTTTTGAGACAGTTTCGCTTTTGTCATCCAGGCTGAAGTGCAGTGATGTGATCTCAGCTCACTGCAGCCTCTGCCTCCCAGGTTCAAGGTATTCTTCTGCCTCAGCCACTCCAGTAGCTGGGATTATAGGTGTGTGCCATCATGCCAGCCAATTTTTATGTTTTTAGTGTTACATTGGTCAGGCTGGTCTCAAACTCCTGAGCTCAAATGATCTATCTGCCTGCCTCATCCTCCCAAAGTGTGGGGATTACAGGCATAAGGCACTGTGCAGGACTTTTTTTTTTTCTATTTTTGTTAAGAGACAGGGTCTCACTCTGTTGCCCAGGCTGGAGTCCAGTGGTGTCATTACAGCCCACTGCGGGCTTGACCTCCTGAGCTAAAGCCAGCTTCCCCCCCTCAGGCTCCTGAGTGGCTAGGACCACAGGCATGCGCCGCCATACTTGGACTAATGAAATATTTATTTTTGTAGAGTTGGGGTCTGACTGTGTTGCATAGTCTGGTCTTGAACTCCTGGGCTGAAGCAGTCCTCCGTCAGTCTCCTAAAGTACGGGGATTGCAGACATGAGGCACCACGCCCAGCCAAGATTTCTTTCTTTTTTTTTTTGAGATGGAGTTTCGCTCTTGTTACCCAGGCTGGAGTGCAATGGATGGCACGATCTCGGCTCACCGCAACCTCCGCCTCCTGGGTTCAAGCAATTCTCCTGCCTCAGCCTCCCGAGTAGCTGGGACTACAGGCATGCGCCACCATGCCCAGCTAATTTTTGTATTTTTAGTAGAGATGGGGTTTCACCTTGTTGACCAGGATGGTCTCGATCTCTTGACCTCGTGATCCACCCGCCTCGGCCTCCCAGAGTGCTGTGATGATAGGCGTGAGCCACTGTGTTTTTTGGTTTTTTGTTTGAGACAGGGTCTTAGTCTGTCACCCAGGTTGGAGTACAGTGGTGTGATCAAGGCTCACTGCATCCTCCACCTCCTGGGCTCAAGCAATCCTTCAACCTTGGTAGGAACCACAGGTGTGCCCTACCATGCCTGGTTACTTTATGTATTTTTTGTAGAGATGGGGTTTCACTACTTTGCCTAGGCTGGTCTCAAACTCCTGGGCTCAAGTAATCTGCCTGCCTTGGCCTCCTGAAGTGCTGAGATTATAGGTATGAGTGACTGCAACTGGTTGTAAGATTTTTGTAATTAACCTTTTTTTTTTTTTTGCGATGGACTTTTGTTCTGTTGCCCATGCTGGAGTGCAGTGGCTCGATCACAGTTCACTGCAACCTCTGCCTCCTGGATTCAAGCAATTCTTCTGCCTCAGCTTCTGGAGTAGCTGAGACTATAGGCACGTACCACCATGCCTGGCTAATTTTTGTATTTTTCTTTTGTTTAGTAGTGATAGGGTTTCACCATGTTGACCATGGTCTTGAACTCCTGACCTCAGGTGATCCACCCACCTTGGCCTCCCAAAGTGCTGGGATTACAGGGGTGAGCTGCCGCACCCAGCCCTAACCAACTTTAAAGTAGCTGTTTGGTAGAAAGATAAAGTGAACTAGAAGGTAAGAGTTTTCAGTATCCACATTAAGGAAAAAAAATGAGATCAATTTCATTAACGTTGACATTGGCCCAGTATATCCAAAATATAATCTTTCAGCATTTAATGTGAAAGATTGGGCTGGGTATGGTGGCTCATGCCTGTACTCCTTGTACCTTGGGAGGCTGAGGTGAAAGAATGGCTTGAGCCTGGTAGTCTAAGACCAACCTGTGCAACATAGGGAGATCCCGTGTCTACAAGAAAAAACAAATTAGCCAAGCATGGTGGTGCACACCTGTTGTCCCAACTACTCAGGAGGCTGAGGCAGGAGGATTACTTCGGCCCGGAAGGTTGAGGCTGCACTGAGCTATGTATGATTCAGCCACTGCACTCCAGCCTGGGCAACAGTGAGAGACCCTGTCTCAAAAAGCAAAAAAATATTGAGCTATAATGCTTTTTGCAGAAGGATCACTAAGATTTGAAACCTGGCGAGTCTTTCATGCCTAGAGCCCATCTGAATTGCACTTCAAATGTTGAACATGTGGCTTTGGGCTCCATTCTGGCCGTGGTTCCTGACCATGTGCACAGGCGGCAGCAGGCTTGTTGTGGCTGGCTTGTGCCACCTCTCTCCTCCCTTCCCTGTTTGTTTATTCCTAGTTGAGTCCTCCCTGGGCCGCCACCTTGTTCCATTGCTGTTAGACAGAGCCCTCGGGCCCTCTGTGAACGGGGGTGCCCTGCATCCCTAGACCCTTCATCCTGTCTTTTCTGGTGACCTGGTGCTGCCTGTACTGATTTCTGTCTGTGAGGGACTTGCTTGGCCTGCTTAGTCGTATGTTGATTCTCTTTTATATTTATTTTTTTGATGCAGAGTCTCCTCCTGTTGCTCAGGCTGGAGTGGAGTGGCAAGATTTCGGCTCACTGCAAACTTCGTCTGCTGGGTTCAAGCGATTTTCCTGCCTCAACCTCCCAAGTACCTGGGATTACAGGCATGTGCCACCACACCCAGCTAATTTTTTTTTTTTTTTTTTGAGACGGAGTTTCGCTCTTGTTACCCAGGCTTGGAGTGCAATGGCGTGATCTTGGCTCACCTCAACCTCCGCCTCCTGGGTTCAGGCAATTCTCCTGCCTCAGCCTCCTGAGTAGCTGGGACTACAGGTGCACGCCACCATGCCCAGCTAATTTTTTATATATTTTTTTAGTAGAGACGGGGTTTCACCTTGTTGACCAGGATGGTCTCGATCTCTTGACCTTGTGATCCACCCGCCTCGGCCTCCCAAAGTGCTGGGATTACAGGCTTGAGCCACGGTGCCCGGCCAATTTTTGTATTATTAATAGAGACGGGGTTTCCCCATGTTGGCCAGGCTGGTCTGGAACTCCTGACCTCAGGCATTCAACCTGTCTCAGCCTCCCAAGTGCTGGGATTACAGGCATGAGTCACCATGCCCAGCCCGATTCTCTTTTAAAAAGTTACATTAAAAAAAAAAAAGGCCGGGCACGGTGGCTTATGACTGTAATCCCAGCACTGGGTGGCTGAGCCGGGCAGATCACGAGATCAAGAGATCAAGACCATCCCGGCCAACATGGTGAAACCTCATCTGTACTAATACAAAAATTAGCCAGGCATGGTGGAGTATACCTGTAATCCCAGCTACTCGAGAGGCTGAGGTGGGAGAATTGCTTGAACCCAGGAGGCAGAGTTGCAGTGAGCTGAGATTGCGCCACCGTACTCCAGCCTGTGACAGAGTGAGACTTCATCTCAAAAAAAAAATTGGTTGGGCGTGGTGACATGCAGTTATAGTTCCAGCTACTCGGGAGGCTGAGGCAGGAGGATCACTTGAGCCCAGGGGAGGTCAAGGCTGCAGTGAGCCACAGCTACATCACTGCACTCCAGCTTGGGCAACAGAGCAAGGCCTTGTTCCCAAAAAAAGTAACAAAAATAATGGAACTTGCTACCATCAGACTGGTGCCAGTATTTAATAAGAGAGGAGGGAACATTTTCTGCCTAGAAGTAGGAAAGACAGAGGTCCAGAGAGAGGGCTGTGCCACCCCTGGGTGTGACGTCCACGTGTCCTGGCTCTGGCGGAGTGCGGGAGGGTCCCGGGACCTGACGGGTGGCTCTCGCCTCAGGTGGTGCAGCGGCTGACGCAGATGGTGGGGAAGAACGTGAAGCTGTACGACATGGTGCTGCAGTTTCTGCGCACGCTCTTCCTGCGCACGCGAAACGTGCACTACTGCACACTGCGGGCTGAGCTGCTCATGTCCCTGCACGACCTGGACGTTGGTGAGATCTGCACCGTGGACCCGTGCCACAAGGTAGCTCTGCCCTCCCTCCCTCTTCACCCTGGCCCTCCTGGCTCCTCCTCCCCTTGGGTTTGGCTGGTCCAGGGACCATCTGAGTGCCCTCCTCTCTGAAGCCTGTTTCCTGGGCTCTGTCTTTCCGTCCTGCTGTGTGCTGTCCCCTTGGCACCGCCGCAGACCCTGACGGTGGGGAGGAGGCTAGTCCCCTGCATCTGAGCCAGCGACCTGGTTGTTCCTGGGAACTCCCTTGCCCTGTCCAGCCCTTTCTCTTCCCGAGGGCTGTAGGACCCACAGGCTGGACCATGACCATTGCCCTAGCTTCCTCCATCTTTCCACCTGGTCTGTGGCTCTCCACTTCCTCAGAACCCTGGAGGCCACTTGTTGGCCTGGTACCGAGTGCTCCAGGAATAGGGTTTTCCCTTCCCACAGGAGCCTGCAACCCCAGGACCATCTTCCCAGGACTCTGGTGTCACCCTCTGAGGCCTCCATCGCTTGGAGTGCTGCAGCGGCCACCCCAGAGTGCCATGAGGGAGTCCCTTTTTGGAAAGAAACATCGCCCTCTCCACTGCTGTCCTGACCCTGCTGCTCTGCCGTGAGGTGTGGGGAGTGCTGGTGACCGGTGCTGCCCCTCACAGTGGCTGCGATTGGGCCAGAGGCCAGGGCTGGGGCTGGAGTCTCTGGTTGTCCTGGGAGCTTTGGGCTGGGTCCCAACTGTGCTTCCTCCTTGCAGTTCACCTGGTGCCTGGACGCTTGTATCCGAGAGCGGTTCGTGGACAGCAAGAGGGCTCGGGAGCTGCAGGGCTTTCTCGATGGAGTCAAGAAGGGCCAGGAGCAGGTGCTGGGGTGAGGTCAGCTCCTCGAGGCCCTCAGTGCCCTGTGCATGTCCGGTCTGCACTGGCTGTGTTCTGCTGTGGGCACATAGGGTCCAGCCCTGCAGGGTTCTTTGAGCTCCTCCCGGCTGGTACGGAGATGAGCAATGTAGAAATAGAAAACACAAGACATGGAGATAGAGAAGAGAGAGTTTAGGCCCGGGGTCCACTCGCCTTGGCCTCCCAAAGTGCTGGGATTACAGGTGTGAGTCACCGCATCTGACCTGGATGTTTCAGTAGAGCTGTGCTGGGCACTGCTAGCCCACAGCTGAGGGACATAGTTGTTGGAATGTGTCTGGTTAGCAAAGAGTCTCCCTCCTCAACTTTGCATTCTGGAGCCAGGCCCAGGGGCTGGGGGCTCTGGTGTCTGCAGCGCTGTGGGACCTGCCTCTGAACTGGGGCCTCCAGGGGCATTGGCTTTCCAGTGTCCTCCAGCTGGTGCATAGACAGGGTGCTGGCCGAACCTTTGCCACTTTTTTCTTTTTTTTTTTTTTGAGAGAGGGTCTCTGTCACCCAGGCTGGAGTGCAGTGCTACGATCTCCCTCAGCCTCCTGGCCATTGATCCTGCTGCCTCAGTGTCCCAAAGAGCTGGGATTACAGGCGCACACCACCGCACTGGGCTGATTTTTGTATCTTTAGTGGAGAAGGGGTTTCACCATGTTTCCCAGGCTGGTCTCGAACTCCTGTGCTTGAGCAATCCACTGGCCTTAGCCTCTCAAAGTGCTGTGATTACAAGTGTGAGCCACCACACCCAACCTTTTTTTGTTTTTTCTTAACTCTTTTTTTTTTAGGTGGAGTTTAACTCTTGTTGCTCAGGCTAGAGTGCAGTGGTGTGATCTCAGCTCACCACAATCTTTGCCTCCAGAGTTCAAGTGATTCTCCCACTTCAGCCTCCTAAGTAGCTGGGATTACAGTCATGTGCCACCACGACTGGCTAATTTTGTATTTTTAGTAGAGACGGGGTTTCACCGTTGGTCAAGCTGGTCTTGAACTCCTGACCTCAGGTGATCTGCCCACCTCGGCCTCCCAAAGTGCTGGGATTACAGTGTGAGCCACTGTGCTCGGCTTTTTTTTTTTAGCTCTTTAATTTGAAAGGTCTTTGAGTGCATTAAGGACAAATTGCGAACCTGAATTTTTTTGTGTGTGGTAATGGAGTCTTGCTCTGTCACCAGGCTGGAGTGTAGTAGTGTGATCTGGCCGCCTCCGGGTTCAAACGATTCTCCTGCCTCAGCCTCCTGAGTAGCTGGGATTATAGGCGTGAACCACCACACCCAGCTAGCTTTTGTATTTTTGGTAGAGATGGGGTTCCACAATGTTGGCCAGGATGGTCTCAATCTCCTGACCTTGTGATCTGCCCGTGTTGGCCTCCTAAAGTGCTGAGATTACAGGCGTGAGCCACCGCACCCAGCCACCTTAAGCTTTTTTTAAGAAACCCAGCATGTGGTGGGCATTCACCACCAGTCCTGGAGGCCACCCCTCCTGAGGACCTTGCTGCTGATGGGAGGGGCAACAGATATTGCGTTAACGCCAAGGTGGCCTCTTTCCAGGGACCTGTCCATGATCCTGTGTGACCCCTTTGCCATCAACACACTGGCGTTGAGCACAGTCAGGCACCTGCAGGAGCTGGTTGGCCAGGAGACGCTGCCCAGGGTGAGCTCGGGCTTCAGCAGCGGCTGCTGGGGCCCTATGGCCGCCCCGCTGGCTGTCCTATGTGGTCGGGGGTATGGACTTTGGTGGCCTGTATAGAGTCCTGTGCTTCCCCCCCGTGAGACTGGGTTTCACCCCATGTGTGGGGTCAGTGATCCCAGTCCTGTGGACCTGGCCATGAGCACCAGAGACCCTGCTGGGTAGCAAGTGGGGTCAGAGGAGCTCCGCGCCCAGGACATGCCGCTTGGAAGATGCGCTGAGCCTGTGCTCCCTGCAGGACAGCCCCGACCTCCTGCTGCTGCTCCGGCTGCTGGCACTGGGCCAGGGAGCCTGGGACATGATTGACAGCCAGGTCTTCAAGGAGCCCAAGATGGTAACGAGCCTCCTGTGGGGCAAAGACACAGGAGAGGTTGTGGGCTGGACGTGGGGTGGAGGGAAGGTGCTAGCAAGGTGATTTTGGAGGCCCCTTTGGTCCCAAAGCTTCCTTTCTGGAGGGTGCCAACCTTCCTTTTGGGAAAATGCCCACCAGGGGTGTTCTGGGGTCTTCGTCGACTGCAGCTGGTCACGGGGTGGCTGCTGCTCCTTGTGGATCCAGGCCCAGAAGGGGGTTTGAGATGGCCCTGAGTGGGGGACTTGGGAGGTGGGAAGAGGGGCCTGGGGACCTCGAGAGGAGGGTTGGGGTGGTAAGATGTGTGGGGGGAGCAGGAGGGCCAAGGGCAGGGTGTGTGTCAGGTGGGGTGGGGGTGTGGGGCCCAGGCCCCTCACAGCCTCCCTCCTCCTAGGAGGTGGAGCTCATCACCAGGTTCCTCCCGATGCTCATGTCCTTCCTGGTAGACGACTACACTTTCAACGTGGATCAGAAACTTCCGGCTGAGGAGAAAGCCCCGGTTTCATATCCAAACACACTTCCCGAAAGCTTTACTAAGTATGGGCTGCAGGGACGAGGGGCAGGGGTGGCACTGTTCCCCAGGGGCTGCTGCAGGGTTGGTGTTGGGTTGAAGTGGGGGTGACACAGTGCTGATGGTGCCCTGGGCACAGGTTTTTGCAGGAGCAGCGCATGGCCTGCGAGGTTGGGCTGTACTATGTCCTGCACATCACCAAGCAGAGGAATAAGAACGCGCTCCTCCGCCTGCTGCCGGGGCTGGGTGAGTGAGTCCTGACTGTGGGGGCTGGGTGAGTGCTGACTGCCGGGCTGGTGGTGCCTGGTGCACCCTCCCTGTGGCAGCTGCCATGTGTGATCCCGCCCAGGGTGCAGTCGCAGGTCCCCAGGAGCTGCCGTCTCCCCAGCTCACCTCCGACTTTGCTAGCTTTGTTTTCACTTTTTTTTTTTTTGAGGCAGAGTCTCGCTTTTTTGCCCAGGCTGGAGTGCAGTGGCACAGTCTTGGCTTACTGCAACGTCAGGTTCCCGAGTTCCTCAGCCTCCTGAGTAACTGGGATTACAGGTACCCACCACCACACCTGGCGAACTGTTGTATTTTTGGTAGAGACGAGGTTTCACCATATTGGTCAAGTTGGTCTCCAACTCCTGACTTTGTGATCCACCTGTCTTGGCCTCCCAAAGTGCTAGGATTACAGGCGTGAACGTCCGCACCCGGCCTTGTTTTTACACGTGTTTTTGTCTGCAATCTGTTTTACTAGGAAAGGGAGAGGGAGTTCAACTTTGTACTTTCCAACAAAAAGGTGATGCAAGAGCCGTCTTTATTTTATCCAGACTGGCAAGGGATATGGGGCCCCTCGGTGCTCAGAGGATAGAGCGAAGTGGAGGGAGGGAGAGCACCTGTCTCAGTTCCCCACCCCAGGCGGTGACAGGCCCTCTTCCCTCTGGGAGCCTCCTGGGGGAGGGTTGTTGCAAGCTAGGAAAAAGAGGAGGGGTCCAAATGGCCACCTTCAGAAGTAGAGCTGCAGGTCCCATGGGGGAGATGGGACCCCTCTGGCCATGTGGCCCCCACTGTGGCTGTGACACGGACCCTGGGCCTTTCCCTGCTGACTTGTCTGGGGTTTGCCGACTTGGTGCACCTTGTGCTGCTCTAACAGAGACTCCAAACGGAGCAATTTAGAGAGAGCCGGGATGGCCGGGCGCAGTGGCTCAGGCCTGAAATCCCAGCACTTTCGGAGGCCAACACAGGCGAATCACGAGGTCAGGAGTTGGAGACCAGTCTGGCCAACATGGTGAAACCGCACATACAAAAAAATAAAAAATTAGCTGGGCACCGTGACAGGTACCTGTAGTCGCAGCTACTTGGGAGGCTGAGGCAGGAGAATCGCTTGAACCGGGAGGTGGAGGTTGCTGTGAGCCGAGATTTTACCACTGCACTCTAGCCTGAGTGACAGAGTGAGACTGTCTCGAGGAAAAAAAAAAAGCAGGGACTTCTGCAGTCTGGGAAGTCCAGGATCTGCATCTGGTGGGCTTTTTCCTGTGTCATCCCATGGGATGGGCAGGCAAGAGAGCACAGGCAGGGGAGACTGAGCCAGATGCAGAGCCAGACAGAGGAGAGACAGACACACAGACCAGATGAGAGACACAAAGGAGAGACAGAGACACACAGACAAGATGAGAGACACAGAGATGAGACAGAGACACACAGACCCAGATGAGAGACACAGAGAGGAGAGACAGACACACAGACCCAGATGAGAGACACAGAGGAGAGAGAGACACACAGACCCAGATGAGAGACACAGAGATGAGACAGAGACACAGACCGAGAGAAGAGAGACAGAGAGGAGAGACATATACACACAGACTAAGATGAGAGACAGAGACAGACCAAGATGAGAGACAGAGAGGGGAGAGACAGACACACAGAGACTGAGATGAGACAGACACAGACCGAGATGAGAGACAGAGATACACAGACCCAGATGAGAGACACAGAGATGAGACACAGAGAAGAGAGACAGACACACAGAGACTGAGATGAGAGACAGAGAGGGGAGAGACAGACACAAACTGAGATGAGAGACAGAGACACAGACCGCGATGAGAGACAGAGAGGAGAGACAGACACAGTCTGAGATGAGAGACACAGAAACAGACAGACAGACGCAGAGCCAGAAAGAGAGGAGAGAGAGAGAGACACAGACTGAGAGGAGAGACAGAGACACACAGACCCAGATGAGAGACACAGAGACACAGACCAAGAGGAGAGACACAGACAGAGCCACACAGAGATGAGAGAGAGACACAGATGAGAGACAGAGACTGACATAAGACAAAGATGAGACAGGGAGACAGAGGAGAGAGGCGGATGAGAGACAGAGACAGCTAGAGATGAGACGGATGGAGACAGAAGGGGCCAGGCTTACCCTTTTCTCAGGAGCTCGCTCCTGCGGTGACAGCATGAAGCCTTTGGCTTGGGTGTGGGTTTCCCGTTGCTGCTGGGGTGAGTGACCACAGACAGTGGCATCAGATGACACAGGCAGATGTGACCTGACAAAGCCTCACGGGCTCACGCAGGGGCCGGTACTGCTACTCCTTCTCGAGGCTCCGCCAGGCGCATGGGAGCATCAGGACGTCGTGCTGTGGGCCGCCAGCAGAGCCGGCTTGTTTATTTTTTGAGACTTCTGGGAACACAGTTATAAATAACTTTGGTTTGCCTTGGCCTTTCTGTCCACAGTCACATGTCACATAACATTCTGTCAGCCATGGACCCCATACGCAGCCATGCAGTCACATACGCTTACATACTGTATTTTCACCCTACCTTCTCCGTTTAGGTCACTGTCACTTAGCGCTGTGTCCCAGTGGCCCCCGGTCCTCAATGCAGCCACATGCTATGCAGGCATGCAGCTCGGGCACGAGGCCGTGGCTTGGCCCAGGTGTGCAGTAGGCGGCACCTGCCAGATTTGTCAGTCACTGGAGTCTGCACAACAGTCTCCTGGGAGGCCTTCCTCGTGCCTGCACTTCTGTCTCTCTCATTTGATTGTGTCTGGAAACAGGCTGAGAACCAGGAGGGCAGCTTTTCCCTCAGAGCACACGGCTGCTCCATGGCCAGGGACGTGCATTTTCAGTCCTGTTGGGGAGAGCACACTTGTTCTTAGGTTTTTAGTGCATTCTGGTAAGAAGGGATGTTGATTTTTAGAATTCTCTCGTTTATTTTATTGTTATTTGAGACGGAGTCTCGCTCTGTTGCTGGCTGGAGTGCAGTGGCACTATCTCAGCTCACTGCAACTTCTGCCTCCCGGGATAAGCAATTCTGCTTCAGCCTCCTGAGTAGCTGGGACTACAGGCTCGTGCCACCACACCCAACTAATTTTTAGCTTTAGTAGAGACAGGGTTTCACCATGTTGGCCAGGATGGTCTCCATCTCTTGACCTTGTGATCTGCCCACCTTTGCCTTTGCCTCCCAAAGGGCCGGGATTACAGGCATGAGTCACTGTGTCCGGCCTATTTTTTAACATTTTGTTGTGGAAATTTGTGAAAGAATATAAACTGGGTACAGTGAGGACCCAGCATCATCTCCAGCCTCGCTGGGTCTGCGTGTGGCCACCTGTCCCTCAGGCTTATGTCTGGGTGTAAATCTGACACATCACAGCATGCAGGCTCCAGATGCAGGCATCTCTTCAAAGGCGGGGAGATTACCTGAGGTCTGGAGTTCCAGACCAGTCTGGCCAAAATGGTGAAACTCCATCTCTTCTAAAAATATAGCAATTAGCTGGGCATGGTGGCAACCACCTGTAGTCCCAGCTACTCGGGAGTCTGAGGAAGAAGAATCGTTGGAACCCAGGAGGCAGAGGTTGCAGTGAGCTGAATTGCCTCACTGCACTTGAACCTAGTTAACAGAGCAAGATGCTTTCTCAAAAGAAGAGTGCCTTTAAATGTCTTTAAAAAGCAAGCATTGGCCGGGTGCGGCGGCTCACTTTGTAATCCCAGCACCTTGGGAGGCTGAGGCAGGTGGATCTCCTGAGGTCAGGAGTTCCAGACCAGCCTGGCCAACATGGTGAAACCCCATCTCTACTAAAAAAAAAAATTAGCCGGGCATGGTGGTGACGCCTGTAACTCCATCTACTCGAGAGGCTGAGCCAGGAGAATCACTTCAACCCAGGAGGTGGAGGTTACAGTGAGCTGATATTGAACCATTGCACTCCAGCCTGGGTGACAGTAAGGCTCTTCAAGAAAAAAAAACTAGTGACCACAGACCACGGACCACTGTCACACCTGAGCTAGGTTCACTGCTGTGCCTCTGCAGGTGTCCCCCCGCTGCGTGGAGAGTCCCGTCAGAGTTGGGATGTGCCTGTGTCTCCTCTCCTGTCTCAGTTTTGGGTTCCCCAGAGTTGCAGGAATCGGCATTTGCTGGGTGGGGCCTGGCTGCTGTATCCCTGGGCATGACTGTGCCTGCCATATGTCCTGTGACCACCTAGCCATGTGTGTGGCCAAGGCCCTGTAAGGCAGGCAGGTACCTTGGGGGCCTGGGTCTTCTGGAAACATTCTGGTCACTCTGGACACAGGTGATGCCAGCTGGGTCTGTCTTCAGAAAGGTCCCATCTGGGATGCTGGGAAGGCCACCTAGTCCTGTCTGCACACAGCACCTCTGTGTGACCTGGCCACAGCTCTGTCTGGCATCATTCCACAGGCATTGGTCGCAGGCGGCCACCCTCCCTGTGGGGGCGCTGCATGTGGGGTTGGGCCTGTGATTTGATCTTGGCATGCTCTGTGGCTTCTGTGCTGTGATGGCGGGTGAGGCATCTGTGGGCCTGCTTGCCATCTTTGTTGTGTTTCGGTGTCTGGCTACGACAGAGAATGTGGAAGTTTTTCTTGCTTCTTTCCTGTGGCACTGTGTAGCTGGTCTGGGAGGACCCTGGAGCCAGCGCCAGGCCCTTTGTTGTTGGTTAGGCTGCGTCTCTCCTGAGCTCCGCTGCTGGCAGTGCCTTGCTTTTCTGTCTCCTCCCCCTGCCCCTGTCCACCTCCCACCTCCTCACCTGCTGGGACCCTGTGCTTCTCACCTCAGAACAACTGAGAACCCTCATGTGAGCACCCCTAGAAGTGGGTGCTGAGGTGTCAGGACAAAGGTGCCCACACTGGGGTGGGTGGGCAGGGTGGGTGGTGCTGGGCTGATGCCTGCTGTGTCTGCAGTGGAGACCTTCGGCGACTTGGCCTTCGGCGACATCTTCCTCCACCTGCTTACAGGCAGCCTGGCGCTGCTGGCGGATGAGTTTGCCCTGGAGGACTTCTGCAGCAGCCTCTTCGACGGCTTCTTCCTCACTGCCTCGCCCAGGTAGGCCTGCTCTGCCGCTCTGCTCCTGTCTGTGGCAGCCTGAGGTGGCTGCTGTCCCCCTCATGTGGGTGGGGTCTGCAGGTGGGTTCGCTGGGCACAGCTAGGGAGGGTCCAAGGGCTGGTCCTGTCCTGTCTCCAGGGGCCTTGCCTGCCTGCAGCTGGGCTGGGCCTGGGGAGACAGCAGGGCCGCCTTCACGCCCCAACCCCAGAGGCCTTTTCCAGGAAGGAGAATGTGCAGCGGCACGCGCTGCGGCTCCTCATTCACCTGCACCCCAGGGTGGCCCCGTCGAAGCTGGAAGCCTTGCAGAAGGCCCTGGAGCCTACAGGCCAGGTGGGTGCCTGGGGGCTCCCAGCCGTGGGTGTGCTCGACACACTGCCCTCGGGGTCCTGTGGGCACCCACCCCTTTGCCCTCTGTGCCCGCCCATGTGCCTTGCCTGCTTGATGGCTGTGGTTCCCCGCAGAGTGGAGAGGCTGTGAAGGAGCTTTACTCTCAGCTTGGCGAGAAGCTGGAGCAGCTGGACCACCGGAAGCCCAGTCCGGCGCAGGCCGCAGAGACGCCCGCCCTGGAGTTGCCCCTCCCCAGCATGCCCGCCCCTGCCCCACTCTGAGGCTCCCCCAGGGCTTCTTGGGTGCTGGGGCCCTGCTAAGTCACAGCCTTGGTCAGCCGGAAGGGACTCTCGGACCTGGGTGTGCAGGGCAGTCCCCGCTCTCGGGGCTGTGGCCAGGCCTGTCCTGTGGTCACAGCGCCCCCCTCCTGCTCCCTGGAGCTGGGTCTGGCCTGCCATCCACGTGGTAGCTCCCAGGGCACTGCCTCTCCTTGTACTTTCATAGCCATAGAAAGTGTGCTCATCTTCTGTTTTCCTGGGTTAGGAAAAACGCACCTTTTTCTAAGGGGAGAGGGTGGAGGCGGGGCCTCTGTTTTGGCCCAGCCTGCGCAAAGGTGAGGCACAGTGCTTTCTGCCCTGGGGTGGTGGAGATGGAGCTGGGACCTCATGGATGTCATGTGGGGGCAGCAGCCAGGCCTGTGCCATGGTGCGTGTCCCGGGTCCTGTGCAGAGGGAGCCACCTCACCCTGCAGCCCGGGTGTCCCATGGCCCATTTCACCTGTGGAGCCAGCATTTCACCTTCCCTGCCCAGCATTGCTGCCTTCGGTGGCCGCTACCGGGCCAGCTGGACACACAGTGAGATTCCATGTAAATAAAAGGCATTTTGGTAAACCTGGCAGCTGAGGTGTCTCTGTGCCTGTCCTGGGGTTGGGTACAGCTCGGGTGCACACAGGCATTTGTGCTGTGGAGCTGTATGGGCCAAAGTGCTTCTGGGCTGCTCAGCCCTGCCTGTGACCAGCAGCCGTGGATGATACAATTTCTGGAGGCTAACAGGAAGCACCCCCCCTTGAGGGGCTCAGTGCCCTGAGACGCAGACCAGCTGCTTTGTTTTCGTCCTGCGATTCCAGGGGGCACCCTTGGCCCCCCCACATGCACCAGGGACAGGAGCCCTGGAGGCCCAGGATGTGCCACAGAGAGCTGGGCCATTCCCAGCAGATGAGGCTCAGCTGGGCAGCAGTGGGACCTGTGGGTGAGGACCCACAGTGCTGGGGTCTCCTGGGTATGGGAGCCTCTGAGCCGGTCTCGGGGACAGAGCCAGGGAGGCCTGGGACTCGCACCTCTGCAGACCTGCACAGCGCTCATGGTCTACACTGCCAGATCCGTGCCTCAGTTTACCTGATCATGTCTCTCTCCCAGAGCCCAGGGCAGGCAGAGAAGTCCCAGGCTGAAGGCTCTGGCGGGAGCTGGGGACCCAGGTGGGGCTGGGCATCCGGGGCTGGTCTGGCTGGCGGGTGGTGCTGGAGGGTCCTGGGTATGATCTGGAGGCGGAGCAGGAGGAGTTCCAGGTAGGCTGGAAGGAGATGTGAGCCGCAGAGGCGTCTTGGAGGGCCCAGGGCTTTGAACCTGCCCAGGTGGGTTGCTATGGGAAGACCAAGGGCTTGGGGTGCTCCAGAGGCCTGTCTGACAGGCCCTTGCAATGGGTTTGGGAGTGTGGAGCTCTGAAGAGACTGGGGCCAGAGTGTGGGTCTGGATGCTGTTGTGGTTACTGGTGTTTGAGCGACTGATGGCTAGATCAGCCCAAGTGAGGTTGAGCAGCCATGTGCTCTGGGTGGGGGCAGCTGGCAGCAGATGGGGTGCCCTGCAGCCCAGGGAGGAGGGGCTGGGAGACGCAGCTGAGAGGCACTATGGATGGGATGAAGGCCCGGTCGGGCCAAGAGTGTGTGGTTTGTTTTCTTTTTGGAGACAGTCTTGCTCCGTTGCCCAGGCTGGAGTGCAGTGGTGCGACCTTGGCTCACTGCAACCTCTGCCTCCCGGGTTTAAGTGATTCTCCTGCCTCAGCCTCCCAAGTAGCTGGGACTACAGGTGCTTGTTGCCACAACCAGCTAATTTTTTTTTTTTTAATTTTTAGTAGAGACAGGGTTTCACCGTGTTAGCCAGGCTGGTCTCGATCTCCTGACCTCGTGATCCTGCCTCAGCCTCCCAACATGCTGGGATTACAGGCGTGAGGCACCGTGCCTCGCCCCCTTTTTTTTTTGAAGATAGAAAATTAATGCACTTAATGAGGGCCAAAGAAAAAAAAGAAAAATTTAAAAAAAATAATAAATACATGTTTTGGGGCTGCTACGACTGACCCAGCAGAGTGAGGAGTGGATGGTGGGCTGGGCCTGGGCTGTCACTGAGGGAGGCAGCAGCGGGGTCTCAGCCAAGCGGGGCATCCTCAGAAGAGGGCTGGTGGGCACAGACGCTGGGGGGACACTGGGAGCCCCTTGCTGCTGCCTCCATTTTCTCAGGTCTTCAGCTGGGAGGCAGAAGGGGGAGGAGGTGGTGAGGACTTGGCTGTGGTGAGGGGACCCGGATGCCTGGTGTGGTCGGTTGGCAGCAGGCAGGTCCTGGCCAGGGCACCTGTAGGGGGTGAAAGGCCCACGGTTGGGGACGAAGGGACAGAGACTGAGGAGCCTGTGGGTGAGGAGCTGGTGAGGTGAGGGCTGTGTGCCACAGGAAGATGCTGGAACTCGAAGTGGGCGGCTGAGCCTCGGGGTGCGTGGTTACTGCAGTGACAGCATCAGGGCAGGAAGAGCAGAGCTGCCTGAGTGACCAGGTGTGGACGCCGCTGGGAAGTGAGGGAGAAAGACCTGGTGGGGGAGGACGGAGGGCCCCGGCATGGTGCGTCGCGGTGCGGGAGGCATCCTCTGGTGAAGTGACCACCTGTGGGGAATTTGGGAGGAGAGCGGGGAGGGTGCCAGCAGTTTGGGGGAAGCAGTGAAGTGAAGCCCTTCCAGAAGTGGAGAACATGCAGGCTGTTTGGGTGGTGGACATCAACTCTGGTGTGAAGCAGCAGGGCCCCGCTGGGTAGGGAGGTGGGAGGAGAGGCTTCCTGGAATGGGGATGTGCATGTGATGGGCGTGCCCTGGGCATCACAGGAGACGGTGATGGCACTGGGAGCTGGGGTTCTGGGGCTCCCTTCATCCCTGTAGAAGGGAGAAAGTGCAGGTAGGGGGAGGCCTTGGCCCAGGGCTCCGATTCACGTTTGAGCCACAGGGCTGGGTCCTGGGCACCCCTTGATAGAGTATCTTTTCTACAGAGGGCTCTGGCCTGAGGGTTTCTGGGCCAGCCTCTGGCAGCAGCAGTTCCACCCTTGGGTGGCTTGGAGGAGGGCTGAGTTTTGCTGCAGGACTTCCAGGGCTCAGCCAGCCTGCACTGCCCATCGATGGCCTCTCCCTCAGGGTCCTCACTGTATCAGAAGCGGCACTGAAACTCAAAGCCTAGGCCCCCAAATGACCCTAACCTCCGTGCTGGGGCCACAGGGCCTGGACAGCCAACCTCCTTCCGCTCTGGTCCCACAGAGGCTAGAGTGAGGGCCGCCAGCAGGAGGAAGAGCACGGGCGTTCCACGTGGCATGTGCAGCACCCTCGGCCCCGACAATGAGGGATGGGGCCCCCCAGTACCCCCTGCACAGGGGAGGGGCAGCAGGTTCCTGAATCCCAGGCCTGGCTCCTGGAGGGGAGCGTGACAGGCCCGTGGACCCCATGCCCTGGAGAGAATAGAAACCCCAGCTGACAACCCATGTTTCCTGATGCACTGGCTCTGGGTGAGGAATATACAGTTGGAATCCATCAGGCCCAGTCTGGCTGTCATGGGGAGTGGGGCGTCCCTGGGACTGTGGGACCTGAGACGAAGGCCCGCAGCACTGGTGTGGCTGAGTGGCCATCGTGTCCCTCCTTGGAAGGCAGCTTCCAGGGTGGGAGGAGTCAAGGGTGGTCTGGGCCGGCCTGTTGGAGGGAGGAGCCCTGTGGCCAGGGGAAGGGCCCAGAGCTCTGGCTCCTGGCCCAAGTTCTTTCTAAATTTGTTGCCCAACCCCCACAGGGACCCTGAGCCACATGTGGTTTTTTTCCGTGATAGAACTGTCCCAGTGTATGCTGCCTGTCTGGGCGGGGGGCTCCAGGCTGGGGACAAAGGAAGGGGGGAGGGAAAGAAAATGAGCTTTCCTCTGGGGGCTCCAGATTGGGGTCAGGAGGGGAAGGAAAAAGGGAAGAGGACAGTAAGAGAGGGATTGGGGGCACGAAGCTGGGCAGAGGACCCTGCCCACCCTCTCTGCTGTTGCCCTGCTGGAGCCCCCTCCCTCCCAGCTGTAGGCCCCACGTGGGGGTGTCAGGTGGAAGGGATGTTGAGGGGAGGTGGGGGCCCTGGAGGACAGGCTGAGGTGCAGGAGTCCAGGGCGGGGCAGGGCTTGCAGGAGGGGCCCTCGGCTTCACCAGGTGTCCTGAGCCTGACGGAGCCAGGAGGGCTCTGAGTGCCGGAGAGCTAAAGAGAGGATGTGATCTCTGGCAGGGGATCCGGGTGAGCCGGCCAGGCCTCCCCCTTTGGTGCCTCTGTCCAGCCCAAGTCCCGCCTGGGCCGCACCCCCTGACTCACTTCCTTTGCATAGAAGCGGAAACCTCCTTGGAGCTTCCTCTGCTCTGGCCGCTCCCCGGGGACCCACAGGTGTCGCTACCCCTCGGGCCGGAGCCGGCCCCGGAAGCCCCTGGCCCGCCCCCTCGCCCTGGGAGGTGCATTTCCTGCCTGGAGACTTAGTCCCCGGCGTCCGGCACAGGCGGGGGTGGCGGAGCTGGGGGCAGTGGACCAGCTGCAGGTAGGAGGTGGGCTGGGGCCCAGGGCCCAGGCCAGTTCCTGCTAGTCAGCGGCTCTTGCTCCGCCCCAGCTTTTGTTTCTGTCCATCTTTTCACCTCACCTCCACCGGTCTCCGGGCTCCCTGTGCTGCTCTGCTGGTTCACTGGAGGGCTGTTGGGAGGACCCCAGTTTTGGAGCGGGGGCTGGGAGGCCTGGGCTGAGCCTGGGGACGGGACTGGGGCCTGTTCTTAAAATCGTAAGTTCCGGCCAGACCCCCAACAAGTGTTTGGGAGCGTGTGGGGGCGCCTCTGAACTCCTGGGGCGCTCAGGCCTCTGCTTCCCGCGGCCCCTCCTTGGGAGACGGCCCAGTCCCGTCGGAGTGGCGGGCGGGGGCAGGGGCCGGTGTGACTGTTCTTCACCCCAAAGGGTGCCTGGTCGGCCACTGACTCCTTCGACTCCTCCTCCGGGAAGCCCGGACGGCCACTAGATAAGCCTCTAGCCCTCCACTACCTCAAGGCTCGAGGCCGTTTATGGGAGGATCCGAGAGATTTGCATTGGGGCCCCATGGAAGGGCCGCTTCCCGGTCGGAGGGGAGAGGCCGCGACCAAGCCCTGGCCGGCCCTGGCCCTGGGGCAGCCCAGGCCGCACTCCATGGGACTCCCAGGGGGTAAGGTCACTCCCGAGAACGGTTCCCGCGGGAGAGGGCGGTGGCGGGAGTCCGGAGACCCTCCTCGTCTTCCATTTGCAGGGAGGGCGACCTGTATGCGGAGCGCCGTTCCTGCGCCATGGACCGCGGCCAGCCCAGCCTGGAGCCTGCTGCCGCGGCCCCTGGAACCTCAGGCCGGTGCGTGATCGCGCCCGTGCGCGCCGTGCTCCGCCTGCGCCGCCGGGTGTGTGTCCTGCGCAAGCGGCGCCTCCTGCAGCCGGGTGGGGGGCCCAATGTCGGGACCGGGGCGCCCAGGCCAGGCTGCAGCTCCCCGGCGCCGCGCGCGGATACGGACCAGCCGCAGTTCTTCACCTTCGACGGCCCTGCGGAGCTGTCCTCCAGGACGCCACGCAAGAGGCGTCGGCGCAGCCGCTTGGTGCTTTACCCGGAGACCTCGCGCAAGTATCGGCCGCGCGTGGAGCACAGGAGCCGCGCGCAGCGCTGCCTGCTGTTGCTGGTCGCCATCGTGGGCTTCCAGGTGCTCAACGCCATCGAGAACCTGGACGACAACGCGCAACGCTATGACCTCGACGGGCTGGAGAAGGCGCTGCAGCGCACGGTGTTTGGCCAGCCCGCCGCCGTGGGGCGCATCGTTGCACTGATGCGGGACTACCTGGCCACGCACGTGCACAGTCGTCCGCTCCTCCTGGCGCTGCACGGGCCCAGTGGTGTGGGTAAGAGCCACGTGGGCCGCCTGCTGGCGCGCCACTTCCGCGCGGTGCTGGAGGACGGCGCACTGGTGTTGCAGTATCACGCGCGGCACCACTGCCCCGAGGCACGCACCGCAGGGGACTGCCGCGAGGAGCTGGCAAGGCGCGTGGCCAACGTGGTGGAGCGGGCCGAAGCTGAGGAAAAGACCCCGCTCCTGGTGCTGGACGACGTGGAGCTCATGCCTCGGCCACTGCTGGACGAGCTACATGGCTTCCTGCAGCCGCAGCGCCCACACCACTTCCACAACGCCATCTACGTGCTCCTCAGTGGTGCGGGCGGCGCCGAGGTCACGCGCTTCGTGCTGCAGAACGCGTCCCGCGCGCTGCCCCTGCACCCCGACGGCGCCCGCAGTGCCCAGGCCAAGGTGGCGCAGGCGGACGAGGACTTGCGCGCCAGCCTGCAGGCACTGCTGTCCCAGGACCACCCACTGTGGCAGGCCGCGGCCATCGTGCCGTTTCTGCTGCTGGACAAGCGGGACGTGGTCAGCTGCTTCCGCGACGAGATGGCGGGTGAGGGCTTCTTTCCTGATCAGGCCCGCGCGGAGCGTCTGGCCTCGCAGCTCAGCTTCTACCAAGTGGCTGGCCGCGAGTTTGCTGTGACTGGCTGCAAGCAAGTGGTGGCCACGGTGAATCTCCTGTAGTGGAGGCGTGGGACGGGACGTTTGAGTTGACGGCAGCAGTGGGCGGGTGACCAGGGACCTTGTGGACAGGCGCAGGCCCCTGAGGCTTCTAGTGACTTTGTGGCTGCCAGGCTCAGGGGTGCATCCGCTCAGAGCTCTACCTCCAGGTCCAAACCCACCTCAGAGCCGCAGGAGAACAGCCCCCTCCCTCGTGAACGCCCATTCCCCTGCTGGGGTTCCCAGACACGGTCTGGTGGGTTCTGTTTGGTTGCAGGAGGTGGGCGCTGGGTTCCCATGGTACAAGGATGACCTCAGGGCTAGCAGTTCCCAGTGTCACACAGCTGGGGCCCACCTTGCCTCGGGGGGATGGCTGTGGGTAGGCGGCCCCCCCACTCTCGGTGCTGGGGTGGGGCTCTCATCCCCGCCACCCTGGAGATGAGCACAGAGAAGGCTGCAGCCGACCATGACAGTGCTGGGGTCCCGCTGTCTTCTCCTCCCACCCCACCCCCCACTCAGGTTGTGTTTTCAGCAGCTCAAGGCTTGTGCGACTTGACTCGAAGGCCGGGGGCCTCAGGCAGCCCCTCTCCTCCTTCCCAGAGCCCCCAACCCCGTGCCACCGGCTCTGGCTTGGGCTCACTGGGTGACCGAGAGCCCGCGGGGCAAGCAGGAGGTGCCTAGGCCTCCGCCCATCCCCCCTTTTCACGCACATGGGCCCCTCAGCCCGTGGCCACCACCTGCTCATCACGACTGCGCGACCCCCCTTCCCTGTGGCCTTTTGTGCCCCGAGTTCTGCCCACCCGCGCCCTCCCCAAGCCTGTCGACCCCACACCCCACAGCTCCCGACGCTCTGCCTCTCGGAAGCCCTCCTGGACTTTTCTGGGAGATCGGCTCCCCACACCCATGGGGGCTTTAGAGGAAGGTGCTTTCTGACCCACGTCTCCTTGGGGGCGGCGGTCGCCCGGGAACGGTTCTTGCCTCCTCCCACAACCCAGGTGCCTGGGACGCACCGGGCAGCCTCACTGCCGCCGCCTCGTGGCGCGCTGGGCCCAGCCTGTGGAGCCAGCGAGCTCGTGGCTTCTGTGGTCGCCGGGGCTGAGCGCAAGCCTGGGCCCTGAGTCCCCCAGGCCGCCCCAAGCCCCTGTCCCCGACGCCGGCCCCGCAGCGGTTCCGGCCCGGTAGGAGCGCACGGGCGCCGTGACCCGTCCTGAGGGGCTCAGAGGGCGGCGAGGAGGTTTCACGCCCGTGCGGGGCGCGGTCGAGTGGGGGCACCGCAAAGGCGGAGGTGGGACCGCGCCAGGAGCCCAGAGTTCAGCGCACTCGGTGCGGGCCCCAGCGAGTGGGAATTCCCCGCGTACACGCGAGTCCCCGGCCCCGAGGCCTCAACTCAGTCCGGAGACCGCGCCTGCCCGCGCCGCTGCCCTTGGAGAGGCCCCGCGGGTCTTGCGGAGGGTGTCCCATTCTCCCCCGTCCATTCTCGCCCTGGCAGTTGGTGTCTGTGGTCTGGGGCGAGGGCCGTGTAATGGAGCCGGGGATTCGTGTCCCTTGAAAGTCTGGGATCTCCGGGCGGATGGCGGCGGCTTCCCCGAGCTCAGCACCCAGGTCTTGGGCCCAGGGCGGAAGCCGACGCGAGGGCTGCGGCGTCCTGCCCAGAGGGGCCTGAGGACTCCTGCGGCTCTCCGGCTCCTGGAGTTTTGGGGAGGGATCTGGTTCCGCGGGGTGGGGCTGGGGCTTCCAGGAAACCTTTGTCTCTTGGGGCTGTGAGGACCCTCTGGCCATCTCTGGGAGCTCTGTCCCGCCCACCCCCAGGGCGGGGCAGCCGGGGGCAGGAGCCCCCTCCAGCAGAGTGGCTGTCCCAGGGGACCACACAGAGGGGCGCCCAGCTCTGGTCTGGTCTTCGTGTTGGCTTCAAGGTCGTAACAGAGAGCTGCTGAGTCGGGGGGGGGGGTGTCTGCCAGTCCCTGAATGGGTGAATGTTGGGGTGCTCACCACTCCCCAGGCCTGTCACCTCCCCCTCCCACAGAGCACTCACTTGAAGATGAGCACATCCACCTTTCAGTCAACAACACCCACCTAGCATCGCTTGTATTGAAAGCTCCAAATCTAAGGGGCAATTTTCCTCCCTCTCCCTCTTTCCTGGCGCCATCTCACCTCACTGCAACCTCCGCCTCCCAGTTTCGAGTGATTCTCCTGCATCAGCCTCCCGAGTAGCTGGGATTATAGGTGCCCATCACCACGCCCAGCTAATTTTTTCAATTTTTAGTATAGATGGGGTTTCACTGTGTTGGCCACGCTGGTCTCGAACTCCTGACTTCGAGATCCTCCTGCCTCGGCCTCCCACAATGTTGGGATTGCAGCCATGAGCCACCGCAACCTCTTTTTAATTTATTTCTAAAATGTTGCATTGAGGCCAAATTTTGTGCTTTAGAAGAATGTGCACCAAGCATTAGTTATAAACGAGACCAGAAATCATGCTTGTTAATAAACTGTGTGGTTCAGATCGGATAACCTACTGTTTGGTTTGTTTTTTTGCCTGCTTGGTCTAATAATGATTGAGGAGGTTGCTGATGTTTTTCGCTAATTGTAGATTTGTGGTAGGTTTATCAACCTCTCTCTAAGCTTCTCTTTAATAGGCCGTACTGACTGGGGGCTTTGTTGTGCTATTTGAGACGCTTCTGATGGGGAAGTGGTGTGGGGGGGAAGTTGAGGGAAGAAGTGGAGGTCACGTGCATTCGCCAGCTCGAACATCCAGGCTTTCCAGGAAACCCATAAATAACTAAAAGAGCATTTTCCTTAATTGCCCTGGACAGGTGCTGAAGGCAGATGGCCCAGGCTGGAAGTGTGGGAAGCTGCCAGCTAACCCAATTGTCCCACACACCCTAGCTGCTCTCCTCATACATGCTGCACTCTTCCTGTGCAGTTGTCTGAGTTATTCTTTGACATCTGCCATGTATCATTACGTAGTAACCCTGGTGATCTGTGTGTGCACATAATAATGGCTTTTTTTTCTTTTGAGGCGGAGTCTCATTCTGTCACCCAGGCTGGAGTGCAGTGGCACGATCTCCACTCACTGCAACCTATGCCTCCCAAGTTTAAGTGATTCTCCCGCCTCAGCCTTCCGAGTAGCTGAGATTATGGATGCCCACCACCACCTCCGGCTAATTTTTGTATTTTTAGTAGGGGTGGGATCTCACGGTGTTGACCAGGCTGGTCTTGAAATCCTGACCTCAGGTGATCCACCTGCCTCAGCCTCCCAAAGTACTGGGATTACAGGTGTAAACCACCACACCCACCTTCCTCTTTTCTTTTAATAGAGACCGGGCTGGCCACACAAGGTGGCTCACACCATAATCCCAGCACTTTGGGAGACTGAGATGGGTGGATCACAAGGTCAGGAGATAGAGACCATCCTGGCCAACACAGTGAAACCTATCTCTACTAAAAATGCAAAATTGGCTGGTCGCCGTGGCTCAGGCCTGTAATCCCAACACTTTGGGAGGCCGAGGTGGGCAGATCATGAGGTTAGGACATCAAGACCATCGTAGGCAACATGGTGAAACCCCATTTCCACTAAAAAAATACAAAAATTAGCTGGGCATGGTGGCTTTCGCCTGTAGTCCCAGCTACTCGGGAGGCTGAGGCAGGAGAATTGCTTGAGCCCAGGAGGCAGAGGTTGCAGTGAGCCAAGATCATGCCACTGCATTCCAGCCTGGCGACAGAGCAAGACTCCATCTCAAAAAAAAAAAAAAAAAAAAAGAATAGAGACAGGGTCTCAGGGTCTCTGTTGCTCAGGCTGGAGTGCAGTGACATGACTGGCTCATTACAGCCTCTACCCACTGTGCTCAAACGATTCTCCCACCTTAGCCTTCCAAAGTGCTTCAATTCCAGGCATGAGCCATCGTGCCTGGTCTCTGCATTTTCTTCTTCTTTGATTTTTTTGAAATGAAATCTCGCTTTTTCACCCAGGCTGGAGTGCAATGACATGATCTCGGCTCACTGCAATGTCCGCCTCCCAGGTTCAAGCGATTCTTCTGCCTCAGCCTCCCGAGTAGCTGGGACTGCAGATGCCGGCCACCGTGCTCAGCTACTTTTTGTATTTTTCTTAGTGATTAAGTTTAGCCATGTTAGCCACGCTGGTCTTGAACTCCTGACCTCAGGTGATCCACCCGTCTTGGCCTCCCAAAGTGCTGGGATTACAGGCGTGAGCCACAGGTCTTGGCTATTCTCTGCATTTTCTTTTCTTTTTTTTTATTTTTTGAGACGGAGTTTCGATCTTGTTACCCAGGCTGGAGTGCAATGGCACGATCTCGGCTCACCTCAACTTCCACCTCCTGGGTTCAGGCAATTCTCCTGCCTCAGCCTCCTGAGTAGCTGGGATTACAGGCACACACCACCATGCCCAGCTAATTTTTTGTATTTTTAGTAGAGACGGGGTTTCACCATGTTGACCAGATGGTTTTGATCTCTTGACCTCGTGATCCCCCCACCTCTCCCAAAGTGCTGGGATTACAGGCGTGAGCCACCGCGCCCGGCCCTATTCTCTGCATTTTCAAGGTCAGCAACACTGCATCCTTCTGACCACAGCCAGGAAGACTTTTCTGCTTTTAAGGATACATGTGATTAGATGTGTCCACCTGGATCAGGTGTAGTGGCTCATGCCTGTGATCCCAGCACTTTGGGAGGCCGAGGCAGGTGAATCACCTGAGGTCAGGAGTTCAAGACCAGCCTGACCAACATGAAGAAATGCCATCTCTACTAACAATACAAAAATTAGCTGGATGTGGTAATCCCAACTACTTGGGAGGCTGAGACAAGAGAATCACTTCAACCCAGGACAGGGAGGTTGCAGTGAGCCAAGATTGTGCACCTGCACTCCAGCCTGGGCGACAGAGCAAGACTTGGTCTTAATAAATACATAAACGTGTCCACCTAGATAATGCTGCCACCCAGGGTCCACACTTAATCTGCAAAGTTCCTGAGTCAGTTTTGGTGGTTTGTGTCTTTCTTGGAAATAGGAATTTGTTCATTTCATCGAAGTTGCCTTATTTTATTTTTTCTGAGATGGAGTCTCGCTCTATCACTCAGGCTGGAATGCAGTGGCTCAATCTTGGCTCACTGCAACCTCCACCTCCCAGGGTCATGGGCTTCTCCTGCCTCCTCTTCCCTAGTAGCTGGGACTACAGGTGTATGCCACTATGCCCAGCTAACTTTTTTTTTGAGACGAAGTTTTGCTCTTGTTGCCCAGGCTGGAGTGCAAGAGTGTGATCTCGGCTCACTGCAACCTCTACCTCCTGCTCAAGCAATTCTCCTGCCTCAGTGTCCCAAGTAGCTGGGATTACAGGACACACCACCATGCCCAGCTAGTTTTGTGATCCTCCTGCCTAGACCTCCCAAAGTGCTGGGATTATAGGCATGAGCCACCATGCCTGGCCCTAGACAAACGTTCTAAAATAAAGTTGTTTTTTTTTGGTTTGTTTATGTTAGACAGGGTGTCACTGTCACCCAGGCTGGAGTCCAGTGGTGTGATCTCGGCTCACTGAAGCCTTAAACCTCCAGGTTCAAGCAATCCTCCTGCCTTGGCCTCCTGAGTAGCTGGGACCACAGGCATGTGCCACCATGGCCTGGTAATTTAAAAAATTTTTGTACAGATGAGGTCTCACTATGTTGTCCAGGCTGGTCTCAAACTCCTGGGCTCAGACAGTCTTCCTGCTTTGGCCTCCCAAAGTTCTGATATGCCCAGCTACACATTCTTTAAAAGCAAATTTTGAGGCCGGGCGCGGTGGCTCAAGCCTGTAATCCCAGCACTTTGGGAGGCCAAGCCAGGTGGATCATGAGGTCAAGAGATCGAAACCATCCTGGTCAACATGGTGAAACCCCGTCTCTACTAAAAATACAAAAAATTAGCTAGGCATGGTGGTGCATGCCTGTAATCCCAGCTACTCAGGAGGCTGAGGCAGAAGAATTGCCTGAACCCAGGAGGCGGAGATTGTGGTGAGCCAAGATCGCGCCATTGCACTCCAGCCTGGGTAACAAGAGTGAAACTCTGTCTCAAAAAAAAAAAAAAAAAGCAAATTTTGTCTTGTTTTATTTCTGCAGAAAAGCCTTTTGGGAAGTTTGATAGGAAGTATGTTAGTCATTAGATCACTTTGGGGCATATTGACATATCAGTCAATATTAAATCTTTGAACTGGCCGGGTGCAGTGGCTCACGCGTATAATCCCAGCACTCTGGGAGGCCAAGGCAGGTGGATCACCTGAAGTCAGGAGTCCGAGGCCAGCCTGGCCAACATGGTGAGACTCCATCTCTACTAAAAATACAAAAGTTAGCTGGACATAGTGGCGGCTAATTTTTGTATTTTTATTAGAGATGGGGTTTCTTCATGTTGGTCAGGCTGGTCTTGAACTCCCTACCTCAGGTGATCTGCCCACCTCGGCCTTTCAAAGTGCTGGGATTACAGGTGTGAGCCATGGTGCCCAGCCAATTTTTGTATGTTTTAGTAGAGAGGAAGTTTCACCATGTTGGCCAGGCTGGTCTTGAACTCCTGAGCTCAAGCAATCCTCCTGCCTCGGCTTCCCGAAGTGCAAGGATTACAGGCGTGAACCACTGCGCCTGGCCTTCACCTTGAAAGTTTTAGAGCCGGGCCGGGCACAGTGGCTCATGCCTATAATCCCGGCTCTTTGGGAGGCCGAGGCGGGTGGATCACGAGGTTAAGAGATCGAGACCATCCTGGTCAACAAGGTGAAACCCTGTCTCTACTAAAAATACAAAAATTAGCTGGGCATGGTGGCGCGCACCTGTAGTCCCAGGTACTCGGGAGGCTGAGGCAGGAGAATTGCTTGAACCCAGGAGGCGGAGGTTGCGGTGAGCCGGACCGCGCCATTGCACTCCAGCCTGGGTAACAACAGCGAAACTCCGTCTCAAAAGAAAAGAAAGTTTTAGAGCCAATGTATCTTCTCTTTCTGAAGATTTGAAACGTCTTTAGACAGAATGGAAAACGATGGAAATCTACAAAAATACTTTGAAGATCCAAAAGGAAATGCTTCAGATTTGTTTCTGGCAGTATCAGTGGTTGAGACGGAGGAACACATAGCAGAGCTTTCTGTGGAGCCTCAGGCTGCAGCCGGTTCTCGCTGGACTATCAGGTTGGGTGTGTGTGAACATGAACAGAGGATCGACCAGTCAGAACTTCTGAAGTTGGAGTGAAATTACCGTGTACCTTGGTTCTTTTCAGAGCAAGTGTGCCTGTCTGTTCACTTCTAACACAGGGGTTAGCTCTCTTGCCCAGGTTGGGGTGCAATATATAATCATAGCTCACGGCAGCTTCTACCTCCCAGGCTCAAGCAATCAAGCGATCCTCCTGCCTCAGCTTCCCAAGTAGCAGGACTACAGGTGCGTGTCACCGTGCCCGGCTAATTTTGTTGTTTTTGTAGAGATGAGATCTCACTATGTTGCACAAGCTGGTCTCCAGCTCCTGGGCTCGAGGGATCCTCCTGCCTCAGCCTCTCAGTGTGCTGGGATTACAGGCATGAGCCACCACAGCTGGTACAAAGTGTGTATTTTATTTTATTTTATTTTATTTTATTTTATTTTAGACGGAGTTTCGCTCTTGTAACCCAGACTGGAGCAATGGTGCGATCTTGGCTCACTGCAACCTCAGCCTCCTGGGTTCAAGCAATACTCCTGCCTCAGCCTCCCGAGTAGCTGGGACTACAGGCACGAACCACCATGCCCAGCTAATTTTTGTATTTTTAGTAGAGACGGGGTTTCACCTTGTTGACCAGGATGGTCTCGATCTCTTGACCTCATGATCCACCCGCCTCGGCCTCCCAAAGTCCTGGGATTATAGGTGTGAGCCACTGCGCCCAGCCATTTTTTTTTTTTTTAAAGACAGGGTTTCACCATGTTGGCCAGGCTGGTCTTGAACTCCTGACCTCAGGTGATCCACCTGCCTCGGCCTCCCAAAGTGCTGAGATTACAGGCGTGAGCCACCATGCCCAGCCTTGTTCTTTTTTTTTTTTTTTTTTTTTCTGAGACGGAGTTTTGCTCTTGTTGCCCAGGCTGGAATGCAGAGGCATGATCTCTGCTCACTGTAATCTCTGCCTCCCAGGTTCAAGTGATTCTCCTGCCTCAGCCTCCCAAGTAGCTAGGATTGCAGGCATGTGCTACCACACCACACCCAGCTAATTTTGTATTTTTAGTGGAGACAGTTTCACCATGCTGGCAAGGCTGGTCTGGACCTCAGGTGATCCGCCTGCCTCAGCCTCCCAAAGTGCTGGGATTACAGGTGTGAGCCATCTCACCCAGCCCAAAAACGTTTTTTTTTTTTTTTTCAGAACAAATTTTGGGACCAATTTTGGTCCATTCCTTTAATATCCTTCATTGTCAGAAATTTTCGCCCTGTGAAGATGTTTTGCTGGCAGGTTGATATAATTCTGCCTTTCAGGACCAAGCCCAGGCAAGCATTTTGTGGCCCATGTCAGGCTCTGGTGGTGAGGGGATGAGGCAGGTTTCCAGCGTGGCTCCAAAGGCGGTTTTAGGTAGGAGTGGTTTTAGTGCTGCTGCGTCATTGGGTGTGTATGTCCATGAAACGGCCAAATTCCACGAAACACTGGGAGTCCTCTGTGTCCTATCAGAACTTTAGCTTCAATACTGAGCTGACATCCTGAATCCTCTGTATTTGTTAATAATCTCATTATAAAATGGCACTGCCATCCCCTGTCCCACCCTCACAACTCCAGCAGTTCATACTAGAATCAGGCAAGGTCGGTCCTTTCGAGTCTGCCTTCTTTCACTCACCACTGTAGCATCTGTCAGACTTTTTCTTTTTTGAGACAGAGTCTCACTCTGTCACCCGGTCTGGAGTGCAATGGCGCCATCTGAGCTCACTGCAACCTCTGCCTCCTGGGTTCAAGCAATGCTCCTGCTTCAGCCTCCTGAGTAGCTGGGATTACAGGCACCCACCACCATGCCTGCCTACTTTTTGTGGCTTTAGTACAGACGGGGTTTCACCATGTTGGCCAGGCAGGTCTCGAACTCCTGACCTCAGGTGATCCACTTGCATCGGCCTCCCAAAGTGCTGGGCTTACAGGCGTGAGCCACCAGCCCGGCCTCTTTCCTTTTTTTTAAATTTAAATTTAAATTAATTAATTAATTAATTAATTTTCTTGAGAGGGAGTCTTGCTGTGTCACCCAGGCTGGAGTGCAGTGGTGTGATCCTGGCTCACTGCAACCTCTGCCTCCTGGGTTCGAGTAAGTCTCTGCCTCAGCCTCCCCAGTAGCTTGGATTAGAGGCTACCGCCACTGCTCCTGGCCAAATTTTTATTTTTTTTGAGACTCTGTCACCCAGACTGGAGTGCAGTGGTGCAGTCATGATTCACTGCGGCCTCCACCTCCTGGGCTCCCGAGTGGATGGGACCACAGGTACACACTGCCATGTCTGGCTAGTTTTTATATATGTTTTTAGAGACGAGACCTCACTATGTTGCCCAAGCTGATCTCAAACAGCTGGGCTCAAGCAGTCCTCCTGCCTCATCCTCCCAAAGTGTTGGGATTACAGATGTAAACCATCACACCTGGCCTTAACTAGAATTCTTATGATTAGTAACCTTAAATTTTAGTGATGGAAGCTGGTCGACGTGGCTCACGCCTATAATCCCAGCACTTTGGGAGGCCGAGGTGGGAGGATCCTGAGGTCAAGAGATGGAGATCATCCTGGCCAACATTCTGCTGAAACTCCATCTCTACTAAAAATACAAAAATTAGCCGGGTGTGGTGACACGTGCCTGTAATCCCAACTACCTGGTAGGCTGAGGCAGGAGAATGGCTTGAATCTGGGAGGTGGAGGTTGAAGTGGGCTGAGATTGCACCACTGCACTCCAGCCTGGGTGACAGAGCGAGACTCCATGTCAAAAAAATATATTTCTTTTTAGTCATAATTTCTTTTTTCTTTTTCTTTTCTTTTTTGGCAACAGCTTAATTTAAGCATACCATGAGAACTGATGAAGATATTTCTTTTTTTTTTTTTGAGACGGAGTCTCCTTCTGTCGCCCAGGCTGGAGTGCAGTGATGCGATCTCAGCTCACTTCAACCTCCGCCTCCCAGATCCAAGCCATTCTCCTGCCTCAGCCTTTTGAGTAGCTGGGATTAAAGGCACCTGCCACCACACCCAGCTAATTTTTATATTCTTTGTAGAGACGGGATTTCACCATGTTGGTCAGGCTGGTCTTGAACTCCTGACCTCAAGCAATCCACCTGCCTTGGCCTCCCAAAGTGCTGGGATTACAGGCCTGACCCACCGTGCCCGGCCCAATATTTCTATTTTTATTTTACCAATAATTTAAAAACCATTTTTGGCTGGGCGCTGTGGCTCACGCCTGTAATCCCAGCAATTTGAGAGGCTGATGTGGGCATATCATGAGGTCAGGAGTTCCAGACTAGCCTGGCCAACATATGAAACCCCATCTCTACTAAAAATACAAAAATTAGCTGGGCGTGGCCAGGTGTCATGACTGACGCCTATAATCCCAGCAGTTTGGGAGGCTGAGACGGGTGGATCACCTGAGGTCAGGAGTTTAAGACCAGCCTGGCCAAAATGGTAAAACCTCGTCTCTACGAAAAATATAAAAATTAGCTGGGCGTGGTGTTGCACACCTGTAGTTCCAGCCACTTGGTAGGCTGAGGTAGAATTGTCTGAACCGGAGGCAGAGGTTGCAGTGAGCCGAGATGGAATCACTGTGTTCCAGCCTGGGTGACAGAGTGAGACTTCATCTCAAAAAAAAAAAAAAAAAAGACTATAGACTATCATAGCATCAATCATGTTACATACAGTGGTGCGATCTTATTAGATTTGTTTAGAAATAAGTCTAAGAAATTGCTTAGGACGGGCGCGGTGGCTCAAGCCTGTAATCCTAGCACTTTGGGAGGCCGAGGCGGGTGGATCACGAGGTCAACAGATCGAGACCATCATGGTCAACATGGTGAAACCCCGTCTCTACTAAAAATACAAAAAAATTAGCTGGGCATAGTGGCGCGTGCCTGTAATCCCAGCTACTCAGCAGGCTGAGGCAGGAGAATTGCCTGAACCCAGGAGGCGGAGGTTGCGGTGAGCCAAGATCGCACCATTGCACTCCAGCCTGGGTAACAAGAGCAAAACTCCGTCTCAAAAAAAAAAAAAAAAAAGAAATTGCTTAAGATCTTCACCACATACAGCCATAAATCACTGCTGAGAGATATTTTTAAAGACATAAAGACAAAGATAGATCACCCTTGCTCATGTGCTGGAAGCCTCAATATTTTGAAGACAATTTCTCCCCAACTGACACATATATTCAATGTCATCCCTACAGTTTTGGGAGGAAATTGTGAAGGTGACTCAAAATTGTTTTGAAAATGAAAAGGGCAGCTGGGCACAGTGTCTCACACCTGTAATCCTAGCACTCTAGGAGGCTGAAGCAGTTGGATCAATTCAGGCCAAGAGTTCAAGACCAGCCTGGCCAACATAGTGAAACCCCATCTCCATGAAAAATACAAGACTTAGCTGCGCATGGTGGTGCATGCCTGTAACTTGGGGGGCTGAGGCAGCCGAATCACTTGAGCCTGGGAGGTGGAGGTTGCAGTCAGCCGAGATTGTGCCACTGTACTCCAGCCTGGGCAACAGAATCTGCCTCCGTCTCAAAAAAAAAAGAAAAAAGAAGAAAACGGAAAAGAAAATGTGAAGGGCCAAGAATAGGCAAAAAAAGAACAAGGCGAGAGCTCATTCCACCGGACACCAGGCTTGGCCACGAGTGGCAGCAACCCCGGCCACGCAGCACAGGCAGACAGACCAACAGGCACTGTCTAGAGAGAGACTCACACATTTGAAACCAACGGATGACAAAGGCAGCAGTGGCTCAGGGGGCAATGGGATAAGCACGTGTAAAACAAAATACAGTTTGACCTGGAGGCCACATCAGGCACAAAAAACAGTTCTGGGGGGTTCTAGAGCTGAGCGTACAGGCAAAACCACTTTCCGGAACACGATATGGAACCCTACTATGTGCCCATGTGGGCAAGAAAGACTTCCTAAGTAGGACACAAAGAGCAAGAAATATCGGCTGGGCGTGGCGGCTCACACCTCTAATCCCAGCACTTTGGGAGGCCAAGGTGGGCGGATCACCTGAGGTCAGGAGTTTGAGACCAGCCAGACCAACATGGAGAAACCCATCCCTACTAAAAATATGAAATTAGCCGGTGTGGTGGCGCATGCCTGTAATCCCCACTACTGGGGAGGGCAAGTGCTTGAATCTGGGAGGTGGAGGTTGTGCTGAGCCGAGATCACCCCACTGCACTCCAGCCTGGGCAACAATCTCGAAACTCCATCTCAAAAAACAAAACAAAACAAAAACAAATATTAAGAAAAGTAAAACAAATTAAAGAATAATATCAAGCAATTCTCCTGCCTCAACCTCCCGAGTAGCTGGGACTACAGGCATGTGCCACCATGCCTGGCTAATTTTTGTATTTTTAGTAGAGACAGGGTTTCACTATGTTGGCCTCGCTGGCCTTGAACTCCTGACCACCACCACACCTAGCTTTAGCCACCGTGCCCGGCTGGCAAATGTTTTCAAAATCAAGACTGTGATGAAAACTGCTTTGCCCAAAATTTTGGTCCAAAACCTTCACTGCAATACCTATCAAGCAAATGAAGTTCAGCCATGTGGGCAGGTCTTAACTTTATCAGAGAAATAATTTGGATCCAGCTATCTCTTGTCGAGCAGTGAGTTTCTGATGCTATGTCATGGCTAGAGTTCCAAAGTAAAAGCAATTGGATGTGTGTGTGTGCGTGCATGTGTGTGTGCGTGCTTGTTTAAATATGTTTATGTATATGTACAGATATTATATGTTGCATCTAGCATGTTATCAGATTGGCCTACAAGTAAATGAATACTCACAAATTAAGTCCAAATACCTATTGAGTTCACATGAATTTAGTAATTTTTGGTAAATACAATTTTTTTTAATAGAGACAGGGTTTCACCATGTTGGTCAGGCTGCTCTTCGACCTCAGGTGATCTGCCTGCCTCAGCCTCCCAAAGTGCTGGAATTACAGATGTGAGCTACCGAGCCCGGCTTAAATTTTTTTTTTTTTGAGACAGAGTCTTGCTCTGTCACTCAGGATGGAGTGCAATGGCACCATCTCAGCTCACTGCAACCTCTGCCTCTCAGGTTGAAACGATTCTCCTGCCTCAGCCTCCTGAGTAGCTGGGATTACAGGCATAGGCCACCACACCGGCTAATCTTTTTTTTTTTTTTGGTGTTTTTAGTAGAGGTTTTTCCATGTTGGTCAGGCCGGTCTCCAACTCCTGATCTCAGGTGATCCACCTGCCTCAGCCTCCCAAAATGCTGGGATTACAGGCGTGAGCCACTGTGCCCAGACTATTTTCTAGATTATTTTGTCTATTTTTTTGGCATTTGTGTTTCCAAATGTATTTTAAAAATCATCTTGCCGATTTCCACAGAAAGCCTGCTGGATTTCGATTGTGATTGCGTTGAATTTGCAGATGAATTTGGGGAGCCCCGATAACACTATCAAGTCTTTTAGGCAGTGAACCTGATATTTTATTTAAAAAATTTCTTGGTTGGTCGTGGTGGCTCACACCTGTAATCCTAGCACTCTAGGAGGCTGAGGCGGGCAGGTAACCTGAGGTCAGGAGTTTGAGACCAGCCTGCCCAACATGGTGAAACGCTGTCTCCACTCTGTCTCAAAAAAAATTTTTTTTTCCTAGCAATGTTCTATAGTCTTCATTGGAGAGATCTTTCATTACACATCTTGCGTTAAATTTATTTTTAAGCATTTTATGTTTTGCCATGCTATTTTGTGCTATTTAAAAGGTTTTATTTTCTGAATGTTGACAGGATATAGAATCACAATTGATTTTTGTTCCTTGACTTTGCGACCTTCACGTGTTCGTTTTAGTAAAGTGACTGGTATGCAGCTCATGCCTCTCTTCTCCGGCAAAGGAGGGGCCGCAGATCTCAAGCCTGGCCTAGGGTGGGGAGAGCCTTGGACCTGGCGTTGCACGTCTGCAACCCTCTGATGCTGGGTTTCCAGTCCGTGGGCTCAGGGCCGGGAGAGGGGACGGACTACCATGGAACATGGGGCCGACGCAGGGGATACAAGAGCTGGCCTGTGCCACAGCCCGGGATTCTAGGAGGGTGTCCCCGTAACTGCAGTTCCTTTATGGAGGAGGATGCCTGTGCCAACTGAAAAACCACCCATGAAAATGACCCTGTGTTTTGTGGCGCACCAGCCAGATTTTACTAGTTAAAAACAAAAACAAAAACAAATAAAAAGGCCTACACTTCGCAGAAGTTGCGGAAACTCGTAACTACACGGACAAATCTCAACAGAGATTGGAGTTGGTGGAGTTTCAGAGGCAGGACAAAAGAAGGCCGGGCCGCGTGATCCCTTCGGAGAAAGCTCTGTAACAGCAGTGGCGAATGCTCAGTGACAGAAGCCAGGTCGGTGGTGATCCGGGGCAGGGGAATTGACTGGGGTATGCACGAGAGAACTTTCTGGGTTTAATAATACCTTTTTTTTTTTGAGATGGAGTTTCGCTGTTGTTACCCAGGCTGGAGTGCAATGGCACTAACTCGGCTCACTGCAACCTCCGCCTCCTGGGTTCGAGCAATTCTCCTGCCTCAGCCTTCCGAGTAGCTGGGACTACAGGCGCGCGCCACTGTGCCCAGCTAATTTTCGTATTTTTAGTAGAGACGGGGTTTCACCTTGTTGACCAGGATGGTCTCGATCTTTTGACCTCGTGATTCACCCGCCTCGGCCTCCCAAAGTGCTGAGCCACCGCTCCCGGCCAATAATATCTTTTATATTATTTTGATTGTGGTGTGGGTTACATACCTGTAAACACATACCGAGACGTCATGGCTGAGTCTTATTGCATGTGAATTACACCACTGTAAAGTTGATTTTTGGGAACGCGAAAGATAAACCTAACGATTTTCTTTCCGTCTGGAGTAAAATGAGAGGAAAGAGCCCTTAAGGAGATCTGCGGGGGAAACCTGAGAAGGTGCATTTTATTGACGAAGTAACCTTGGGAGTTCAAAGAGCTGGGTTACTTATTACTTTCCTCAAGATAAGGGCCCCCGCATGGCCTCGGAGGAACCGGGACCCGGGATCCCACGGAGGCCAAGGCTGATCCCCGCCCTTCCGCGCTTGCTGCGTTACACGGAGCAGGACGCTGCCCGCCGTACTTCCTGGGCCGTTAGGTCAGAAAATTTAATTTCCTAGTGGGCACATAGGCTCGTGGGACATCATACTGTTCAGCTAATCTAAAAAACAATGTTTTTTTTTTTTTTTTTTTTTTT
>CM052648.1:28261314-28298654 GCA_028533165.1 Leontopithecus rosalia | reverse complement strand
GCTGCCGTGCGGAGGTGCCGGCGAGACTGCTACACCGTGGTGCCGGCGAAACTTCTGCCCCGCGTGTCTCCTCCACTGGGAATCTTCTGCTCCTGAGCGACCAGAATTTGTCTGAAAGTGTGGCGTCCTCTAGTTCTGTGAGCTTTAACTGCGAGCTGCAATCCCGAGATGTTAGCGATCGGCCATCTTGGATCGTTCTACAATGTTTGTTTTTAACTGAACGGTGTTTGCCACACTCATCACTGCACAAACTGAGCGCATGGCTTGGAAATTTTGGCAGCAAGTTCATGTGACAACACGGCCAGGATGTTAACCACCACCGAGGGAGGCACAGCCTGTCGCCCAACCGGCCCCCATCCCCCAAACCGCTAGTCCTTCTTACTCCATGGCTCCATTTTTAGCGGGCACATTTCACAGATGAAAGACTACATTTCCCAGCCACTCTTGCACTGAGGTGGGGCGTATGACTACGTTCTAGCCAATGGAGTGTGAGCAGTTGTGGCAACACAGCTCCTGGGAGGCATCCTTGAAGGGGAGGCCCCGCCTCCCCTCTGCGGGCCGGAGCGCGGCCCCCACCCCTCCCCTCTGCGGGCTGGAATGCAGACTTGATGGCTGGATCTGGGCTGCTATTTTGAGCCACGGGAACTAAAAGCCGGTCCAGGAACTCTGAGCCCTGGGTCACCTACTCCAGCTTCACTGGGCTGAGAAATACACTGTGTCTTGTTGACACCGCTCCTGTTTCAGTTTTGTCATTCTCTTTGGAAAGTTTGTGGGATGCTCTGGGCTTCATTCCTTTGAGGATTTCTTGTCCGCGGGGCCAGGAGATGGCTCTGGGGACCTAGTGAGGAGACTCACAGCCCTGCAGAGTCTTATCCATTAACACACATGCCGGGTGTAGGGAGGAGTTCTGTCCTTGCCACTTCAGTGAGAGGAGGGCGGTGGGGAAGCCAGGACGGTCCTGCAGTTCCAGCGCGGCCTCCTCTGCTGAGGCTCCCGGCGGTCCTGACAGATGGGGCCGGGTCCTGCTACCACCTGAAGCGTGACATGTGGCGGCCACGTCCACGGGGTCCTGCTGAACATCTACTCTTTCAGGCCCCAGGGCCTCCCCTTCTTTTCGGACCGCGAGGAGAACAGCACACCATTGCCAGCCGCTTGTTGACGGCTGTGAAGGGGTCCCTTCTCCAGAGCCTGGTCTGGGGATCCTTCTGGGGCTGCTGAAGCCAAGAGTCATTAAGGGCACCTGTCGCCTCCTCTGCCCCAGGGCGCCTCTGACCTCGCGGCTGCCCGCAGCCCTCCCACCCGCCCCGAGCCAGTGCCACATGAGCCTTGGGCGTCCAGGCCCCGCCGTCAGCCCCGGAGCCCGCCCGATTCCCTGGGGCGGAGGACTCGGGGCCCGCGGGGCTCGGCGCAGGGCGGAAAGCGGGAACGCGGCGGCCGGAGGCGCAGTGAGGGCGGCGGCCACAGGGCGGCAGCACCACCGCGGCGGCTCCGACCCCTGAGCCCTGGCGAGATCTGTGCCCCGGGCGCGCCTCCTCGGCCCCTTCGCTGCTGCGCAGGTCCCCGCCGGCCGGGCCGGGCGGGGCCTCCGGCGAGGTCCGTGCTGGGTCGGAGCCGCCTCCCCACCCGCCGGGCGCACTCGAGCCCCACGCGCGGCGGCGTCTGGTGGGCGGGGCGGGGTCCCTGGAATGAGTCGCGCATCCCGGGAGCGACCCCAGCGCAGGGGCGAGTGGGTGCGCGGCACTGCGAGCTGGGAGCGCCCCTCCGCTCGGCCCTCGCCCCTCGCGGCCCCGGCGCTTTCCGGGTGCGCTCGCGCCCCGCCCCCACCGTCCCCGCCCTGTGCGCGGGGACCCCGAGTGGCCCGGCCGGCGTTGAATGCAGAGATCGGGCTTTGTAAGCGGCCGTCCCCCCGGCGCGCCCGCCGCGGCCGTCCCACTCCCCACGCGCGCCGCCCCGCGGCCCTCCGCCCCCGCGCGCTCCCCCGCGGCCCTCCCCCTCCCCCCGCGCGCCCCCCGCGGCCCGGCCCCTCCCCCCGCGCGCCCTCCGCGGCCCGGCCCCTCCCCCCGCGCGCCCCCCGCGGCCCGGCCCCTCCCCCCGCACCCCTGGCCCGGTCCCCGCCCTCATTAGCATAGCAGCTGCTCGCCGAGCCGGACGGCGCGGAGGAGAGGGCAGAGGCCTCGGGAATGAATGGGGGCCGCGGCTTTGGAGGCGAGAGAAGAAAGACCGACAGACGGACGCGCGGCGGACGGTCGGAAGGACGGCCCCGCAGAAGAATGCGCCGGACGGGCTTGGGGGGCTTCCCGCGGGGGGCGGGGCGGCTCCGGGCGGTGGATCCGGAGTGTCCGGGGTTGGGCCCAGGGACCCGGCGCCCCGAGGGTCTGCACCGGAGGAAGGAGCAGTTGCAGAGCTTCCAGGACGGTTGCAGTGGTTCCAAGACGGGCCACGGTCCCCTCCCGTGGCCTGCGCCCTCGCATCCCGGCCTGGGGTTCGTTCCCCAGCTGTCCCCGGTGCGGGCCTCCTTTCCCCTTCAAGGCCCGGGTGGACGCTGCCTTCTCCCCGCGGGCCCAGCGAGCTTCAGGAGGTCAGACGCTTTTGCGCCGAGTGTTCCCGCGTCCACGCCCCCTCTGTCCCGATCTGTGCGGAGGCAGATTCTTCCCGCTCTCCCCTGCACCCCGGCTTCTAAGTCCTGCCCGCCCTCCTCTGGCCTGCTCCCACGCCTGCTAGCTTTAGACATCACTCTTTCTAGCTGACCATCTTCCCGCATGTCCTGGTCTTTCCGTGGCGTCTGTTCCAACGTAAGCGCTTCCTGCCTTCAGCCGGGGTCAGATCAGAGACAGACAGTTGGACACAGGAGCCCAGCAGTCTTGGGGTATGTGGGGCAGGCCCTGACCTTGCCGGGACTGCCTCCTTTCTCTCAGGGGTTCCCAGGGACGCAGACCCCACCTGCCAGCCCCTCCACCCTGGCTCTCCTCCGTGCCTCTTGGCTGGACCCCTCCCCCGGCCTCCAACGCACACCTGCAGATCCAGGAGGCCGGAGTCCCCGGTGTAGGCTGGGCCACCCAGGCCTTCTTTCTCACCCTGGCCATAAAGGGCCTGCGGGGGGGGGGTGACTGGGGACTCCCCAGTAACTCTGCCATAGGCCAGTACCCACCATAGCTGCTACTACCCACACCACCCTGCTGCAGTAAGTGATTTGCTGAGCGCAGAGCCCCTGGAAGAAGTGGGCACAGGCCGCTGAACTCGGGAGGGAAATGGGCATGAGACACACAGCAGCTTTCACCTGGCCAAATCCAGAGACCAGGGACTTCCTCCTCTTTGCCCATACCCCAGAGCTGCCCCGTCCCCTTGCGCAGGGGCATACATGTGCCCACTCTGTGTGGTCAGCCTCCCCTCCACTGAGCTGCCTGTTCTTGCAATGTGCTGCCCAGGGCTGCCAGACAAGGACAAGCCCGTGGGCTGTGCTCAGTGCCCCCAGACCTCTCTCCTGGGCTCTGGACACCTGGACCCTCCCAGCTGAGATTTCATTTATAGATCTGACCCCAAGAGGTGGGGTCAATTGGGGTTTTACAGTGTATGTCTGCCTGCCCCCTCAGGCTATGCCAGGCAAGGAAGCTCAGCAAGGCTGGCCCCGGCCATCTGGGCTGGTCAGTGCACACAGCGGCACCTGGGGAGGAAGCAGATGCCCCCCAAGGCTCCACCCTCCCAGCCCTCCTCTCAGCTTCCCACCGGGCTGCCTGGCCAGGCTTCCTTTTGTTCCTGCTGGAGAGAAAAGCAGCACAAAGCCTTTCTCAGTCAAATGTATCTTTCAGAAGAGAGAATTTATGAGAGTACCTTTCCAGGATCCTGTGCCTGGGAGGCCACCCGGTGCCAGGCCAGGCCTCTCCACAGTGGGAGAACTTCCCAGATATTGCAGGGGTAGCAACTGGCTGGGACCCCACCCCCTATAGGCTAGTGCCAAGAACAGACATTACCTTGGTTTTAATCAGACCCTGGGTGGGGAAGGGTGGCGTGGTCCAGCATACCCCTGGGCCGCCCTGGTGATGCCCAGGCCTGCCCTCATACTCTGGATACCCCAATTGTGTCAAGGTTCTGTGGCCACTCTCCTTTCCAGCGGCTGGGCACCCCCGAGTTGGCCTAGGGCAAGACTTCCCAGAGCCTGCTTCAAGGAGCTGGCCCGTCTCCTGGGCCAATTCCGCAGGGTAGGAAATGCGTAAGCAACGGAAAATGGGCCTGGGTAAACCATGGGTAAACAGGGAGGCAGATGCAGAGCAGGCACACGGAGGTGGGGTCTGTGGCAGGGGCCAAAAATTGGCAGAACAGTTAGGGAAACAGATAGCCCGGCCCTCCGCAGAAGAGTCTGAATGCACGAAATGTGGTTACCTTGGAATTCCTGGGCTTTGCTGTTGTCCAAGTTCTCTGCTGGCTGCTCTTGCTGGGGGCATTGTCTCAGGAGTGGCCAAGAGTCTGCTCCTTTAGGTCAGGTGCTGGCAACAGTCACCCTGCTCTGCTCTCTCCTCTTGCCAATGTGGGTGCTCAGCCCGACGCTCAGGTCTACCTCAGGGTCGTGCTCTTCAGGGTGCAGGACTCCAGGCCTGTGTGGGCTTCCAGAGCACCTGAGGCCTCCAGGGGACTTTCTGCTTGTTAGGAGTGAGCAGCTACGGTATTTCCCCCCAGTTTAGGAGATATCCCTTCTGTGCAGCAGGCACCCTCCAGCATGACCCTCTGGGGGTCGGAGTGGGCAGGGCTTCAGGCCCAACTCTCCCCTCTTGCGGGGGTGGAGGTTTCAGCAGCCCTGCTGGGTAACAGAGGAGAGGCTGTGACACCAGCTCTGGGCACTCTGGAGGTGCTGGGTCCTCAGGAGTCCTGTGTGTGGCCAGGCTGGGCTTGTCAGTTGCGAGGGGCTGGGAGCCAGCTGACCAGGCTCCGTCTTCAGGCTAATACAAGCCAAGCACTGTGCAGACGACACCCACAAACTGTCGCAGCCTGACCCTCATCCCCAAAGAGGATGTTCCGCCATTTGTGCCAAAGCCAAGAAGGACCAACAAACTTTTTCTTTAATATAAAAAGATCAATGAAAAATTTATTTATAAATTTTTCACGCTACAAGTCAATATCGTACAGTCAGGAATGTGCTGCACAGACTTTATCCAGTTAGAAGTGATCATCCCGTGACCCACACAGCTTCGATATAAGCCTAGAAAGTCTTAACATTAATTAACATAATTAAAAAGGTATTTGCTTCTAGAAAAAATATACAGAAGAACTCCTTGTGGAGTAATCTGTGCCTCCATTTCAATGTCTGCTTGTTTCACTGACATTATCAATATATTCTTCTCACACAGTTTTATAAAAAGCCAGAGGGCCGCCCGAATAGGACCAGCCACGCACAAAGGGCCTCCACCCACCTGTGTCCTCAAGTGCTCCCCATTTCTGCGCGAAGGGTCAGCAGCCCTTCCATGAAGGGGAAACCTCATTTAAATTTGAATAATTCAGCCTCCCTTTTATTTCTCAGGATCAAAACAACAAGGGGTGTGGGGCTGCATAGAAAATTAGAGCCACAGAAACCAGGAAGGGCGCCTTTCAGGAGAACCTCCCGGCCCTGGGTCTCGACGCAGCCCCTCCCCCACGACAGGATTTCGGATTCGAATGGAGTCCTCGAAGCTCTGGGAGGCTGAAAAGGGGCAAAACGGTCCTTCAATTCACTCAGCCATTAGCACAAGAGATTCACAGTCTTATAGGTATTTTATAAAAATATAAATATGGGTACACTCTGTTGCCTTCACAACGCTGGATACATCGCCCTTTAAAATTGGGTTTATAACCAAGATTCAAAAAATACACCTAAAACTTGGCTTAAAATATGTTAATATTTTATATTGTCATAAATGTTATGACATTTAATTGTGGCAAATCCATTTACTTTTTTAAAAAAGTGTGCAACCGTTAACTATGATAGAACGCACTAGAAAAGGCAAGGAACGTCCCCTTAAGCCCTTGCCCGCCCCCGTGTCCCCGCCACCCTCCAGCGCCAGCGAGCTTCCAGGATCCCGGGAAACTGAAAAACAGGCCGGTTTGGGGGGTGGTGGCCTCATCCAGGAGGGGCGGGGGAGAGAGGCCCTGGGGCTTCCCAAACTCACGATTTGAGGGAGGAGGGCGGGGGAACAGAACAGGGTGGGGGGTAGACGTGGGGAGAAGGGAAGGGGGAGAGAGGGGAGAGCCTCCGGGAGATGGGAGGGTGGGGGTGGGGGTGGGGGCAGCACGGGAACACCATCAGGCTGGGCGGCATTTTCAGTGCAACCAAGAAATGGGAGACTCAAGTTTTTAAAGACTAGAAAAAAATGCATCACTCCCCCATGACCACGCACAGTATTTTCCAAACAAAAACCAGGCGCACAAACTTCACCCACAAATGTACACACACAAGATAAATAGTTGCAAACACCCAGAGCAACGGAGCGTGTCCTAGGCCGCGCGCGAGTCGCCGACGGCGGACCTGGCGGCTGCTCCTCTGCGCCCGGCGGGTCCTGCAGGCGGCGGCGGGGCGCTCCGAGTCCGCTCGCCCCCGCCTCCCGCCTTTCACCTTCGGGACAACACGTTTTGCGCGGAGGATCCGGTATCTCGGGATTCCCAACTTGCTGGTTGCGAGACTCAAATTTCAAAAGGGGCTGGAGTCCGCGCCCCGCCCCCCGCCCGCTCGGCGGCGGGCGGCGGGCGGGGTCCGTGGGAAGCTGCTACGGCCGGGCCCGGCACGGCCGCGGGGAGGCGCTCGGCGGCGGGGCTGCCCGACCCCGGGACCGGCCGGACGCACGCGCCGCATTCGCCGTGGCCGCGGCCCCCTGGCGGGGCCTCGACCCGGGCGCACACCGAGGTAGTTGGCGGGAAGGTACAGCAGAGACGACGCGGGCGGGGCGGGGCCGGGCCGGCATCACCGGCCGCTGGCCGCGTACTTGGCCTTGGTGATGAGATAGAGCACGATATCCTGGTGGCCGCCGAACGCCGCGATGTGCAGCGCGCTCCAGCCGTCGCGGTTGGCCAGTCGGATGTCGGCGCCGAACTTGACCAGCAGCTTCACCAGCTCCAGGTTGCCGTCGATGACCGACTGGTGCAGCGCGGTCTGGCCCTCCGGCCCGAACGAGTTCACGTTGAACTCGCAGCTGGTCATGTTCTGCAGCAGCGACTGCAGCTCCTGCGTGTTGCCCTTGCGCACCGCCTCCTGGAAGATGCGCTGGGTCTGCGGCGCGGAGCAGGTGGACAGCTCGGCCTGGCTCATGTTGCCACCGGGCGCGGCCCACGGACCGGGCCGGGGCTCAGCGCGGGCGGCGGCTGCGGCGCGGGCCCCCGGCTGGCTCGGGGCGCGCCTCGGCGCATGGAGGGCGCGGCGTCCCCGGGCCCCGCACGCCGCCTCTGGGCGCTCCGGGCGCTCGGGGCCGGGGGTCGCCGCCGCGGGGACCCTGCCGCATCCAGCCGCGCCCGGGTGGGCGACGGGGGAGCGCGCTCCGCTCGCGGGGGCCGGGCCCGGCCGGGGACTGCGACGTCGCGCGGCCCCGGTGCCTGCTCGGTTCGGCTGCGGCTCCCACGCGGCTCCCACGCGGCTCCCAGGCGCCTCCCCACGCGCCGCAGCTCTCACTCGCCTCCCGCTCCGGGGCGCCTTTTACCTTCTTTATATTTGCATAACAATGGAAGCCCGTGACGCGCGCGCCGGCGGCCCCGGGATTGGGCCGTGCCCACGTTGGGGCGGAGCATAGGCGGTGCCGGGCGTGGGGGCGGGGGGCGGGTCCCAGCGGCGGCGCGCTTCGCGGCAGGGGGCGCTGGTCGCCGGCCTTGCCGGGGCGTGGGAGGCCAGGTGGCCGCGGGGGGGTGGGGTCCAGCTCTGTCGCCTCCGCGGTCCGCGCGCCTCCGCGTCTCTCCGAGGTCGTCCCGCCCCTTCTCCCTTCGGCCACCCGGGGAATTTCAAGCTCCCTGCGCCTCCAGACCCAGGCCTTGTCCGGGACTCGAGCGCGACCGCCAGGTGGCCCCAAGGGCGGCCTCTCCCGGGTGGGGCGTTTGTGGGCATCTCAGACCATGGCGAGGGAGAGACCTCTCTGAGCGGAGAGGCGCGCGGCGACAGCGGCCAGCCGGGCCTCCGGGCTCACTGTCCACGCGGGTGGCAACTCCAGGAAAGGCCCTGACATGGGGCCCTCAGCCACACGGGTCCTTTCCGCGTGTGGGCAGCCTGATGGCAGCCGGCTCAGCTTGTGTTTGCCGCAGCCGCACTGATGCGAGCTCCCCCTCCCGCGGCTTCCATCGCCTGCTGGTGGAGGGGGGTCCTGCTGTCCTCTCGGGAGGAAGAGGGACGGGGGGAGGAGGGACAGCTGCCTGCCTCGCTCTGCTGCCCACCCACCAGCAGGAGGGACACAGGGGTCCTGTCCAGGTGAGCAGGGCGAGGTGCGGCGCCGGGGCTGTCTGAATTCTGAAACGACTGGCTTCCAAACCGTAAAACCCAGTTTTATTGCCCACACTAACAATTGACCGGGAGGCGCTAGCAGGGGGAGGCACAGCGCATTTTCTCATTAGGGTTTTACAGTTTACAGCTCGCTGTGGTCGCTGGAAATTAAGGAGGAGTGATTCTCAGGCGCGGAGCAGGAGGCCGGGCAGGCTGGGGCTTGAATTCCTTCTGAAGCCAGGCCGGGAATTCCGAGCAAGCAACTCTGAGCTGGGGCTGGGGAGACCCCCCCCTGCCAGGCCTTGTCTGCGGACGCTCCGCCCACCCACCGGCCACAGGGCTCCTGTGGTGTCTGCTCTGTGCCCCCACGTCTAACTCCTCATAGGACTGTGTCCCCACCCCGTGCTGTGCCCACACTGCCGGGAAAAACCGGGTAGGCCCCCTCCGGGACGACCCTGTCTGACTGGAGCAGGGCCGTGCGCCCTGGGGTCCTCCTGGTGGCCTGCGAACCTCTGTCCCTCGAGGGTCTTCCTGGGGCCGTGGTCTTGCTGGTTCTGTTCAGGCCTCTCCCCTGGGACTCACTGCTTCTCCCAGCAGCTCTTAGGGGGCCACGGAGGGTGGGAAGGTGCTCCCCAGTGTGAAGGTGGGGACACAGTGGAGTGGAGCAGGCCTCCAGCAGAACAGAGACGGGCACTGTGGAGCCAGGCCAGGGCAGGGACTGCGTTGCCCAGACTGCTGCGCCATGCCCTGCTGGGTACCTTTGGCCTCTTAAGCAGGGGGAGCCGCTGGGCTGCCTGCACTCCCTGGTGCTGGGTGCATCTCTGGACCTCGGACCAGGGCTGGGTGTGCAGGTGCTCCAACTTGGGCATTGGTAGGTTTTGTGCATCTGCCCAGGGCCCAGCCAGGCTAGATTGGCAAGAGGCAGAGGGCATGGCTGGGGGCTGGGCAGAGCCCTTGGCTCTCAGGGGCACAGGCCCTCCCCTGGAAGGTGGGTGGTTTGCAAACAGGCCGAGGCCCAGGTGGGCTTAAGCCGACTCTGCTGTGGGCCAGGAGCAGGGCCTGGGAGAAAGTCCCGTCGACATCCGTGGCGGCGCCAAACAAAGGGGCCCTGTGTGAGCTTGGTGTGGGAACGCGGGCCCCGCCACGGGCGTGAAATTGGTGGCGGCCCCTGGTGAGGGCCGGGCAGCTCGGGCGCCCTGGCAGGGACAGTGCGGCTGGTGGGGCGGCCCTGTGTAGTGGTGGGAGCCCACCCCCTGCCCTGGGTTTGCCGGGGTCCGGAGTGGGGTCAGGTAGAGGTGGCCGGACCTGGCCTGCCATGTGGCTGTGGCCCAAGGCCTGTGCCCAGGCTCATCTATGGGGTTCAGCGTCTTGCCACCCCACACTGCCCATGGGGAGAAAGCTGAGGGGCGCTGGCTCTCGCTCCTCCTCCATGCACAGTGGCTCCAAGCTCCCCTGGCCACACCCAGGGCCCTGAAACTGCTCCATCTGAGGATGGTAAGGGGGGAGGGGCCAGGGGCAAAGGCTCCAAGCAGCACTTCCCGAATGATTGCCAAGAGGCCTCCAAAAGGTGGACATCTGTTCCAAATGCTGGGGCCTGGGGGGCACCTCCAGCCACCCTGTGCTCGTGCCGAGGACCCCCTGGTGTTTGCTGGTGTTCCTTGGGCTGTCAATACGTAAACAGGCAAGGAGCCTTCTGCTGCCTGGGAGCCCCTGCCCTGGGACCCCAACAGGCTCAGACCCGACTGTGCAGCTGGGCCCCATCCTTCCTCCCTGCCTGTCCTGAGGCTCCTGGCCCAGGGGCGCCCTGCCTGTAACCCACCCACCCCCAGAAGGCAATGGTGGGGCCCCTTCTCCCTGCAGCCACCCCCTTCCTTCCCTTTCCTGGAGCCTAAGATCAGTGAGCCACATGGGAGGGAGGTCAGTGCTGCGGGGTGGCTGGTCCGCCTGGGAGGGCCTAGGGAGGACAGGACAGAAGGGGCAGCTGGCCAGAGCTGGGCTGAGGCCTGTGGCCACCTTAAAGGCACTAAGCAGGGAGGGAGGGTGGCGGGCAGTGGGGGCGGGGCTTCCAGCTAATTCATTAAAATGTGTCGGGAGCGTGGGAAAGAGGAGAGTGTTTCTTCCCAGCAACCCAGACACCTGGTAGAAGGGCTGAGAGGATCGAGATCAAATAACAAACACTCAGCCGGGCCAGCGCAGGCCGCAGCAGAGGAAGGACGCCCGGGCAGGAACTGCCGCAGACAATCCCTGCGACCATGTCTCCTGCCCACGACGATGGCTGCCCAGGGCATGGCCTGGCACCAGCAGCCACAGCAGCCCAGTCAGCCTGGGGTCTATCCCCTAGCCCAGGAAGCAGCCTGATGGGTGCTAACCCCTAGAGCCCCAGGCTTGCTTCCAGCACGTGGACCTGGGTGGCGAATGGGCAGACAGCCTCCCCCACATGAGAGCCTGGGCCTGGGATGGACGCCGTAGAGCCAGGCCAAACCTGTGCTAGGCAGTGAGGGATGTGTGGAGGGCAGCACAGCTACGGTGGAAAGTGGGGGCAGGTAGAGGCAGAGCCGGCCAGGAGGGACAGAGGACACGTGGTCTCCGTCTTCCAGCAGCCTCTGCTCCGCTCTGCCTCCCTCTGCCGAGGGCCCACAGTAGCTCTCAGGCCTGGGCTGGGAGCCATGCATGTCTCCAGGATGAGGCTGGGCTGGGCGGAGGGTGGGTGCCCTCAGCCACTCCGTCGTAACCCTGCCAGGCAGGAGTGTGGCCAGGGGCTGCTTCCCAGGACAGGGTGAGGAGCCAGGGTCCTCCTCCTGGAAGCAGCACCACAGTCCCAGAGGCCTGACCCTCTCCTGGGATCCCGCTCTGCTCACCCTGACACCCCTGCCTGACTTAGGCTCAGGCCCCCCAGCTGCCAAGCAGGTCAAGGGGGCAGGTCAAGACTGGACAATTGGCTCTGACACAGGACAGGCCCTTCCCGTCTCAGTCTCACCCTCCCCATCTGTGAAATGACACCCCGGCTGGGTTGCTGGGGGCTAAGGGGCTGGGCTGCAGTCCCTAGGGGTGCCCAGGGGCAGTGGCCAGCGCTGGTGTGGTCGGGGCCCACAGGGAGGCCCCTGCTGGGCCAGTTCAGGGATGCCCAAGGCCTTTGCACCCGACGCCTGCTCCTCACTCTGCTTCTCCCCAGCCCCCAGGCCCCTGCAGCCAAGGCTTCCGCCCCAGCTCCTCAGCCAAATCCGACCTGATTTCCGCTCCAGGCAGGAAGCAGAGGAAAGGGATGTGGGTGAGGGGAGGGGGCACATTCCTGGGATGGCCCCTCCCCAGGCTCCTCCTCCTCTCCCACCTCGGGGACCCCCTGCCCTCCCTACCTGGCACAGCACCCTCGGGTCCTCAGGGTGGGCAGCAGTGGTTGCCTGGGCTTTGTCCTCCTCCAAGCCAGGGGCAGCAGCTGCTACATCCAGGCAGCTGTGAGGACGGAGACGCCTGTGCCCATGTGTACAAAGCCCTGGCCATGTGGCCAGCTGCCCAGGTGCCTCTAGTGGGACTGGCCGACACTCTCCCGGTGGGACCACACAGCCCTGACGGGGGTGATGGAGAGACCCCTCGGAGACCATACAGCCTGATGGGGGTGATGGAGAGATCCCGGTGGGACCACACAGCCCTGATGGGGGGGTGAGGGAGAGACCCTTCAGGTCCCACTCAGCTCGGGGTCCCAGCATTCTGACCATCTGGAAACCCTCATCTTCCCCCAACAGCTGCTGGGGCTGGGACCTGCCCTGGTGTTCCCAGCACTTGCTGGCACAAGGAGGAGCCCATGAGGGGCTAATGGGGTGAGCACGAAACGTATGAGCAAGTCCACGGCCATGGGCCCAGCATTCGGCACTTTCCACGTTTACCGCCCTGTTGTCCTCAGAAGGAGCTGCTGGCCGGGCTGGGGGCTGGGCTCAGCTCACAGGGGCCCAGGGCACTCTCCAGGATGTCTCGGAAGTGGGTGGCAACACGACCCAGGTGGGAGCCATCCCAGAAGACCTTCCCACAGCGCGTGCAACAGTAGAAGTGCCGCAGCCCCGATGTCCTCAGCACGCCCGCTGGGACGCTGGCCAGCTGCAGCCGGGTGCCGTTGGCCAGCATGTCTGGCGTCTCTGCACACAGGTCAGCTGCCTGCAGCCAGCGGCAGGGGCGGTCATGGGTGCAGCCCCCAGGGGCTTCCTCTGGGGCTAGACCGGGACAGAAAGAAGGGGACTCCTTGAGCCCTCAGCCTTTGGGCACAGCCCCCAGTGTGCTCCTGGGGTGGCCCAGTTGGTGGGCCCACACCCACTCCCCAGCAGCTCCTCCTCCTGCTCCCCATTTGCTGACTGTGCCCCTCCACCTCCTCTGTACCCACTTCTCTCATCCAGGGGCCCCACCCCTTACCTTGTGGGCCCTAGGGCACACAAAAGCCTCACAGAATCCCCAGAAGTCCCCTCTGCCCAGCCAGGACCCAAGCAGCTGTGTCCTGGGTGATTAGTCCCAGGACTCACCTGGCTCCTGACTCTCCTGGCTCTGGGTGGACTTGTCACCTATCAATCAAGGATGAGAACTGGTCCAGGACCTCCTAGGGATGGGGCTTGGCGGCCACTGGTCACCTCATGGAGTGTAGCCTTCGAAGACGGGTAGAGGGCAAGGGGCCAAGAAACCCTGGTGCTGGCCTGGTCCCCTCCCTTGGGAACTCACACCTCAGGAAGGTCTTAGGGCTCAAAGGTCCCTGGGAAACATGTTCCAGGCATGAGATCGGCTGATTAGGGCTCTTGGGGGCCTGAGAACTGGTGGGCAGGGGCGGGGGCAGCCCATTTGTGGTGATGAGCAGATAAGCCCACTGCCAGGGAGTGAATTTCGAAACCAGCCAGCACAAGGGCAGGGTAGTGGGCAGGGCCCAGGGACTGCCAGGCTCAGGGTCTGTGGGAGACCCTGGGAAGTGGGTTGCACTGGCCCCCACTGACAGCCCTAGGCAGCAGGGCTGGTAGCCACCCAGAGGTCACTGCAGGGCCGAGGGCACCACTGGCCAGCAGGTGGGAGAAGTGTCCGCCCTGCTCCTGTTGACCCTGGTCATTTGCTCAGCAAGCATTTCTCTGCAGATGGCTATGGATCAGCTGCAGCTGGGGATGAATACACGAGGCCCCCACCCTAGCCCCAGCCCCTTCTGGAAGCTCAGGAGGCCATGACCCTCATCTGGCCTCCTAGCCTCATTCCTCTGTGTCTGGCCCCAGCTCTTATCCCGCAGCTCGTGACACCCATCAGCCGATCTGGATGCTGCCCACCACCCTAGGGTAGGGTATGTGCCGTCATGTCCTGGGGCTGTGGCCTGAACGTGCTTTTTCTAGCGGGGGATGGGGTGTGGGGTGGGGGGGACCTGAGGTTACAGGCCGCCTCCAGCCTCGTCCTCTGGGCTTGCTCTGCTGGCCACCCTGGGTGATGCTCACTCCCTGTTCTCCCACCCTGACCTTGGACTGACCCCTTTCTATCCACCTCCATCCCTTTAGTCCCCATGCCGGCCCCGCCTGAGGGGAGCAGAAGCAGCATCCTCCACTCCTGAGGGTGGGGGTGGCTGTTCTGTCAGGGGTAGGGGGGGCACATACTTCCCGTGAAGATCTAAAGCTGCAAAGTCTTTGGGTGGCCTGCACCCACCACAGGGGGAGAAAGAAGCCCTCTTTGTAGTTCCACAGGCAGGAAAACTGAGGCTAGGACCGTTCCTGGGGAGGGTGGACATCTGGTGTCAGCTAGGGATGTGTGTATGTGTAGGTGCAAATCTGTGTGTGCACATGTGTGTGAAGATGTCTGTGCAGGTGTAGGTGCATGTGTGTGTGCATGCAGATATGTGTGCACGTGTAGGTGCACAGCTGTGTATGCAGATTGCGTGCAGGTGTGCGTATGTGTGCACATGTAGGTGTGTCTGCACATGTGTGCTGGTTGTGTGCACGTGTGTGTGCAGGTGCATGTGTGTACATATGCAGGTGTAGGTTCACGTGTGTGGTGTAAGTTCACATGTGTGCAGGTGTAGGTGCACGTGTGTGTGCATGCAGGAATGTGTGCACACGTGCTCAGGTGTAGGTGCATGTGTGTGTATGCAGATTGCATGTGTGTGCAGGTGTATGTGTGCACATGCAGGTGTGCGTGCATGTGTGTAGGCGCAGGTGCACACGTGCCTGGGCCCAGCAGAGAGAGGGAGGTGTGCACCACTCCAGAGGGGTGCCCAGGGTGCCAGTGTTCTGGTCTCCTGCCACACACAAGGGCACAGAGGCCATCTGGGCTCCTGACCTTGGCCGTGAGTGCTTTCTCCACATGTTGTCACCTGGCTGCCACCCTGATCTGAGGAAACTCGGTGCTGGGCAGGCCAGGACCCCTCCTATCCCAGGCCCCACAGACCCAGTGCCTGGCCCTGACACACTCACCCGAGGTCCTGGGGCCCTCCTGGTGGCCGCTGAGCCACATGAGCTGCTTCATCATGTCCCTGGACACCTTCAGGTACTGGTCACAGTTACAGGCCTGGGGACCAGAGGGGATCCTGAGGCCCAGCGGGGCTTCTCCAGGTGCCCCCTGCCCCAGCCCTGTGCTGCCTCCTCGAAGCTCTGGGTTTTGTCAGGGGGTTTCACAAGACAGATAAAACCCTGGGTTTCACCCAGGGGTCCGCTCCTGTCCCCACCCGTAGTTCTGTGGGGTTTAGGCCACGCTACCTCCTGGAAGCCCTCCCTGGCTGTGCTGGCTTCTCATGGGCCCTAGGCAGCCTGTTCTGTCTTTTGAGAGTGTGTAGCACTCTCTGCCCAGATGCCCTCCCCAGTTCCAGAGCCCTTGAGGACAGAACCAGGTTTGGGTCCCCTCCAGGCCACTTCAGCTTGGGCGTTGGACACGAATCAGCCCCACAGTTGCCCTAGCCCCGACCCGCCAATTTCCGAATCCACATTTCCCTGTGATGCCTATGCCAGCCACTGTCCTGCAGCTGCCTATACCCGCCACTGTCCTGCAGCTGCCTATGCCCGCCACCGTCCTGCAGCTGGCATGCCCTGAAAGTGGCGAAGGCTGGGAGCAAAACCACTTTGTGCCTCATCCAGGGCATACAATGGGCTCACATGCTGGGGGAGTGGCTGCTTTATTTTTTTGAGATGGGGTATTGCTGTCACCCAGGCTGGAGGGTAGTGGCACAATCACAGCTCACTGCAACCTGAAACCCCAGGGCTCAAATGATCCTCCCACCTCAGCCTCCTGAGTAGCTGGGACTACAGGTGCACACCACCATATGCAGCTAGTTTTTGTATTTTTTGTAGAGATGAGGTCTCACTCTGCTGCCCAAGCTGGTCTTGAACTCCTGGGCTCAAGTAATCTCTGCAACTGGGTTTCCCAAAGTGCTGGGATTCCAGGTGTGTGCCGTGCCCAGCCCCTTTGGGTGGTTTCTGAGTGTCACCAACCTGCCAGCCTTGCTGGGGTGGGGCGGGGAGGCTGGGACCAGCTTGTACCCCAGCATCCTAACTTGGAGGGGGGTGTGCAGCTCTCCTAGCAGTCACTTCCTGGACAAAGAGACGGGTCTGATCCCCAGGCTCCCTGGGCAAAGCCAGGAGGGGGCTGGGTGCCCACTGAGAGCCAGGTCCCAGGCAGGCACCCGCAGGTCCTGCAGAGGTGTGGCCTTCCCGTCACAGCCCTTCTGATGTCAGCACACCCTGGGGAGGAGGTAGGGCTCCCAGACCGCCTGTGCAGGAAACAGGAAAGCAGAGACCAAGATCGTGGTCACATGGTGATTCCAGGCCCCTGCCCCATGTAGAGGCTTTGGGCTAGCCCCCGCAGTGTCTGGGATGACTTGGCTGCTGCAGGCAGGTGGCCTCAAGTCCCCTGGAGCCGTGGGGTGTGGCCGGCCGTGTTGGGGGCACAGGCCGTGTCCCACAGGCTTTCTTCCCATGGGCCTTTCGACGCTAGGAGGCTGCACTATCTGCCCCCAGCACTGCAGCCCCAACGAGTTGAAGGTCTGGGGCTGGGAACGGTGGACACGTGCAGTGCAGCTCTTCTGCTAGGAGGCTCAGGCTGGGCTGGGGAAGCAGGACCTCCCTTCCTCTTCCCCCAGCTCCTATCTGTCCCACCAGGAAGCTCCTGTGCTGTGATGGCAGGTCCTGTGCCTCGGCCTCAGAGGATCCAGGGGGCTTCCTGGGGCAGGTGCACAGGGGAGAGTGCTGGCAGCAGGTGTGGCTAGGAAGGGCTGAGAGCGGGCAGGTGGCCCACCATCCACAGAGTGCTCTCTCTGCTGTGCAGGCCACCTGTGCAGTGCCAGTGGGCATGGGAGGGACTGCAAGGCTTCAGGAGGAGGGGTGGGCTCCTTAGGCCCCTACGTCCTCTCCATGGAGTCCGGGGCCTTCCCAGGACCTGGGCCAGGTGCACACGCCTGGGCGGGGCCAGCCAGCTCGTGCTGAGTCACTGGGTGCCATCTGGGAGGGCCTGGCCCCACCCTCGGGAACCACCGGGGCTGGTTTTCCCACGGCTGATGCCCGCTGTGGGCCTTGCTGTCACCCACAAGGCTCCGGGAGGCCCTGCCTTGGCAAGGGCTGGAAAAGCCGGTTCTGGGCCCGCTTGCTGTGCCCGCCCTTGGGCCTGGGTTCCCCAGGCACAAGGGGTCTCACACCAGGGCCTCCCTGTCCACCTCCTGGCCACTCCAGGGCCTGCAGCCCTTGCCCGACCCACTGCTTTGGGCGGGTGGCAGCCCCAGGGTGAGGGGGGCTGTGGCTTGCCCTCGTGAGTGGTGCTGGTGGCCTAGTGCATGCCAGGCCTTCCAGAAGGTGATATTCCACCTGAGGCTTTCTGCCTGATACCCTAAGACCCATCCCCAGCCCTCGGGGGGTGAGAGCCTCTGCCTTCCCATTTTGAAGAAAAGGGGCTTCTGAGGGCTTGCTCAGCCACAGGGCACTTGGTGGGCCACGACCCCAGGCCAGGTCCTCACGCTACCTCCCTCCCTCAGTGCGGGATGCACAGGCACGCACTCCAGGGTGTCATCAGGTCTGGGCAGAGACAAGTGGGGCCTGAGGGGGACTCTGAGCAGAGGTCAAGGCTGCGGGCCCACAGCAGCACAGCGGTTTGCTTTGGCACCTCCGCCCCACCCCCTCCAGCCTGAGAGCCTGAGGGCAGGCAACCTCCGCATCCAGGGGTGCCCTGAGGGCCTGGGAGGGCCCAGGTGAGTCGGGGGCAGGATGGGCTGGGAAAGCTCCAAGCTGCCTGCCCAGGATCCCCTGTGCACCTGGTTCCCACGCTCCTTAGCCGCTGGGTGCCAACACTGTGGCCCTGATGCAGGGCACTTCCGCCCGGGACCTCGTGGGCAGGGCCCTGAACCCATGGGTGTGTGGCTGCCTCCTGGGGGCCAGGCCACCAGCCAGGCTGTCCCGGGATGTTGGTGTCCATGGACCCAGAGCCAGGTGGGTCTGAGTTGCTTCCGACCCTCCACGGTCCTCTCCTCTCCAGGCCCAAGGAGTAAGGGCAAGAGCTGGCTGGCCATCAGGGGAGGTGCACCCAGGATCAAGGCAGAGGCCAAGATGTGTTAGGGGTGGGGTGGGCAGCGAGCTAGGAGGGCAGGCAGCCTCCTAGCTAGGAGGAGCTAGGCAGCCTCCTAGCCTCCGAGCTAGGAGGGCATGAGGGGTCTGTTCTCAGGGTGTTGGCTGGTCTCTTGTAGGAGCAGAGCTTCCTTTCCAGGCTCCCAGCCTGACAGGCCACTGCCTGCTGCCCTGCACCCCAGGACACGGGTTCCTTACGTGCTCTGGCCCTGACAGGTCCCAGGGCCCACAAGTGGGCCCAATTCCCAGCCCACCACCAAGAGAGTGACCACAGCTGAAGGAGCCAGAGCTGGGCCACAGACAGTGGCTCCAGCAGTGTCTGTGTGCCTACCTGTCCTGGTGCCCACCCGTCCTGATGCCCACCTGATGTGCCTGCCTGTCCTGGTGCCTGCCTGATGTGGTGCCCACCTGTCCTGGTGCCTGCCTGATTTGCTGCCTGCCTGTCCTGGTGCCCACCTGACCTGGTACTCACCTGACCTGGTGCCCACCTGTCCTGGTGCCCACTTATGGGCATGGGTCACGCCTCTGCCCCAGGCTGCAGTCCTGCAGGGACGCCAGCCTGTGCATCCCAAGCAATAAGTGCTGGTGCACAGGTGTGGTGAGGGAGGAGTGGGCGCTCCCAGGCATACAGGACACAGCCCCTACGTACAACAGCCCTGGCTCTCACATACCCCTGATGCCTTGGGATTGACAAGTGAGGGGCTTTAGGGAAAGGGTAGGGTGAGCTGTGAGCCCTGGGACCTGCTAGGGCCAGAGCCCATGGCGAATCTGTGCGGTGGGTACAAGGCAACAGGTAGCAGGCTATCGTGCTGGGGTCCTGGGAAGTGAGCCTCGCTCCTACAAGAGGCTGGGCCAGGTGCCTACTGGGCTGGGCTGGGCTGGGCTGGGCTGAGGTGACCTGAGCTTCCTTCCTGCCTGCTGGCCACCCCCACAACACCCACAGCCCCTGTTCTCCTGGCCCAGGAGCTCAGGTCTAACAACCAGGCTTCGAATGAGCCCAGATCCCTTGGGTGATCTGGCCTTAGGGCTTTCTGCTCAGTACCCAAGTCCAGCTAGACACTGATCCCCTGAGAAGGTGGAGTGAGGGTGGCAGAGGCCTGAAGGGCCTCTTTGGGGCCTCCTGCTTCTGAGCAGAGAGCAAGCTTGTTGCATCCTCAGACTGGGCATTTCTGCGCTCCTCTGGCTGGGCCCTATGGCGGGTGTGGGAGGTGGGGTCCGTCGCCAGGGCTCTGGCCTGGGTGGAACCCCCGCAGGAGATGCCAGCCTGGGATTTCCAACCCTGCAGGTGGGTCTAGGAGTCATGGCCTGAGGCCCACCAGGAAAGGAGATGGGGTGGTCTGCAGGGGCACAGTCCAGAGAGTCACAGGACATTTCTTTTTTTTTTTTTTTGAGATGGAGTTTCGCTCTTGTTACCCAGGCTGGAGTACAATGGTGCGATCTCGGCTCACCGCAACCTCCGCCTCCTGGGTTCAAGCAATTCTCTTGCCTCAGCATCCTGAGTAGCTGGGATTACAGGCATGCGCCACCATGCCCAGCTAACTTTTTGTATTTTTAGTAGTGACGGGGTTTCACCATGTTGACCAGGTTGGTTTCGATCTCTTGACCTCGTGATCCACCCGCCTTGGCCTCCCAAAGTGCTGGGATTACAGGCTTGAGCCACTGAGCCCGGCCAGGACATTTCATTCATTTAGAGCAAACTGGGAAAATGGCAGAGCATGAAAGAGCAAAAGAAAATCAGTCTCTCGCTGTCCGGCCACCCGCCACATGGAAGGGCTCCCAGCACCCTTTGCCCCGACACGGCAAGGTTGTGTGCCGAGAGCCTCACAGCAGGAACGGGGTGCTGGGGGTGAGTATCACACATTTGGTCCCTGGCAAGCCCCTGGGCGGGTCCCAAGGCCCCCAGGCCAGCCCGTGCTCTCTGACCTCCCCCAGAGCTGCCCACCAGATGGTGGGCCTGGGGTGTGGACCTGACACCTCGTTGGACAGGGCGGGCCGGCGGCCCAGGAAGAGGCATTCAGTCGCCAACCTGCCTGCCGCGGCCTGGGTCTGGCCCACACCTCAGCTTCCCACGCTGTCCCCAGAGCTCCTTGGAGCCCTGGGCTGCCCGCCCAAAGGTGACCCAACACTGTCCCCTGCCATGGCGCTGTGAACCTCCTCAGAGAAAAGGGAGCTGCCAGAGTTTGCCCCAAGAACCTGCCCAGCCCTGGCACTGATTTTCCACTGGAGACAGGGCTGGGGTGGGTGAAAGGCCGAGCCCCAGGCCCCTGGGGAGGTGTGGAGCCGGGCATAGTGGCTGTCTTTGGGGAAGGTTTTAAAACTGAGTCTATGCCAGCTGGTAGCCACCCCCCTAGTGACCCCCGCCCTAATGCTCCCGTCTGGAGCCTGTGACTGAGGATGGCAGACCTGGAGAGGCCTCGACCCTGCCCCCTTGCCCCCTGCCCCCCCGCCTGAGGCCCTGAAGGGCAGTTCCCACAAGGCCCAGCCCCTCCCCCACCCGGCCACTGCCCGTCCCCTTTGTGTGGTCAGGACAATGTCTCCACAGACAGCATGGGGGTTGGGCCTTGGGCAGGGTCTGCATCCAGAGGGTCCCTGGGGGTCAGGACAACTGGGCCCACAGCCCGCACCCCAGAGCCCCCAAAAGCCAGAGCCCTGAGTATGGGAGAGGAGTGACAGCGACTTGAGTCTTGGGAAGCGGCGTCTGGGCACACTCTCTAGTAAGCACCAGGGACAGGGGCATCTGCGTGGGGTGGGTGTCGGGGTGTGAACACAAAGGCGTGTGACTGCCTGTGTCAAGGCCTCCCCATCCTGCAGCTCCCTCACAAGGTGCTGCCCGGAGCCACTGGCCCTGCCTGGACCACCAGGCTGAACCCAGTGCTTGCTTAGTGGGGTGGGGGCTGGCACCTGGCAGTGGGGTCTGCCCTCCTTGGCCCAGCACCCGTCTGCACAGGTCACCCCAGACCAGTGGGGGCCCAGCCTTTCCCTGGGCACCTCCCAACTGGGCTTTCAGGTCTGGACCACGAAGGAAGGCAGCCTCATCCTCTGCCCCCTGGCCTTGGTGTCCAGGCCTGGGTCTTAGCTGCCTGTGCCCAGCTCCTGGCCTGTACCCCCACTGCCCAAGAGGCCACACATGTGGGCCTGACCCACTGGCAGCTCTGAAGCCTGTGGCCTCAGACCCTGGCGCCCAGCACCCCTCAGGGTGTGGCCCCTGTTCCAGCACACTTGGGGACGCGGGCTGGCCCTGTCCAGGAGGGCTGGGGGTGAGCCGCAGGGCCTGGGCAGGAGGCAAGGCCCTCACACCGGGTCTCCCACCCACACGGGCTGGTCAGCCCCCAGCGGGGAAGGGGACAGCAGAACACAAAGCCCTAAGGGTAAATTTCGGATAAAGCCAGGGGCACATGTTTATACGACAAAATGATCATTTTCTGAAATTCACCTTAGCAAGAGTGTAAGTGTGTCAGATCCCGGACCTGCCCGAGGGTCGGGAGCCCCAGACCCTGCTCTCCGCCCAGACCCGGGCGATCCCACCTGCCCCGTGTCAAACCAAACACAAGCCAGGCCACTCAGGCTGCCGACGCGGCGCCCTGGGTCTAGGGCTCCCTCCAGGGGCTCCGGGGCGTCCCCGAACCTTCCCCATCCCTGGGGGCGGAGGGCAGCTCCCCCTCCCCCTCGCCGTGCGCCCCCCCAATCCCCGTCTCAGACTCCCGAAGAGACTCCCCCTTCTCCCCCACACCCGGGTCTCCGGGGCTTCCCCTCCCCTCTTCGCCCCCCAGCTCTCGTCCCCCCCCTTGCCCCCAGCCCCCCCAGCCGCGGCGGGGCACGGGGCGCGGCGCGCTGGCTTTCCCAGACGGGGGAGGGGCGGCGGCCGTGAGAACCCGCCGGGCCGGGCCGCGTGGGAAACTGGGAGGAGGGGCGGCGGAGGGCGGGGCGCGCCTGGGAACGGCCCCCGCCCCCGCGGCCGGCCTTTGAAACGGCCACTCAGGGCGCCCGGCGGAGATTCAAAAGCAAACGGCCGCCCGCCCGCGGCCTTCTCGCGCCCGCCCGGGGAACCCCGCCCTTCCGTCCAGGGTCGTAGGGTTCGGGGACCGAGACCCCTCCTTCCCAGGGGCCGCGGGGTCGCTGGGGGGACCCGGCCCCCCACCCACAGAGCGGGGTGAGCCCGCGCACCCCGGGCGTCCTCATCCCAACCAATGGGGCCGGCCCGGCAGCAGGTGGCAAGCCCTGAACCCGCCCCAAGCAGCCCTGGGCATCGCACACAGCCCCGAGGCCTTTCCGCGGTGCCAGGGAGACGGACCGAGTACTCCCCCCAGGAGCGGCGAAGGGCCCCCATCGGCTGGGGGACTTCCTGGAGGAAGCGACATCCAAGTTGGCGCCTGGCCGGCTAGGGGGAGAAGGAGGCTGCTCTGGGCTGCAGAGGTCTGGGGACAGGAGCAGGGCAGGTGGACAGGGCAGCCTTTCTCCTCACCAGTGCCCAGGGCTGGGCAGAGTCACCAGGGTCTGACTCTAAGAAAAGGCCGCGTGGGAGCCGCGTGGGCTGCTGGAGCCTGGAAGCCACGCCCCACACAGGGGCCTGGGTGTGAGGGGCCTGCTTGGATGGAAGGGGAGTGGCCCGTTCAGCCCACCCTGCTCTGGTCCCTCCAGGGGCCCGATGGGGGAGGGGCAGTTATGGGTTCTTGAGTTGGGGAGCTGGGCAGGGCAGGGACCCCCTCCTTTCTCCCCACCTCAGCAAACCCATGTCATGAGGTGCAGGGGCGTGAGCGTGGCTCTCCTGCTCAGGCTAACCAGGTGACCCAGGTCATTCTCTGAGCATGGCTGGCCTGGAGGAGTGTGGAAGCAAAGGGTCAGGAGACCTCAGTGCACCTGCCGCAGCTGCCAGCCCACCTGGGCCTCTCCGGTAGGTTGGGTGAAACGTAGCTGCCGGACACAGACCCCACTTCGTCACCCCAAGGAACTCCCCAGAACTCCCCTCCTTGGACCTGGCCATGGCCGGTCCCTCTACCTGCACCCCTGACCCTCCGAGGCCAGCTTGCCCACCCCATCCATCCAGGCTGAGTGGAGTGGGGCTGCAGGAGCCAGGCCCTGGGGACACCTGAGAAGGGCTGCATGGCCCTCAGACTCTGCCTGGGTTCCCCGAAGTCAGTGATGGGGTACCCCAGCCCCCTCCCCACAGCTCCAGGGAAATGCCTGGGCCCACCCCTGGAAACCTGACTGGCATTTGGGGCCACCGTCCTCGCTGACCCCTCAACCTTCGGAGGGTAAGTCCTCCTAGGCCGGGTCTCAGAGGCCAGTGCTCCTGCATTCCTTCTTCAGGCCCAGCACTGGGGAGGCACCTTGCAGCCAGTCTGAGGCCTGGTCTTCCAGTCCTGCCATGGAGGTGTGGAGCAGGGGAAGGAAGGCCCTGGTTCCCTGCAGTCCAGCAGGGTCCCCAGACAGTTTCGGGTACTGATGGGCCTCTGCCTGCTGCCCACATGGGCAGCTCAGCCCTGCCCAGGCTCATGCACATCCCACTGCCCACTGACCTTGGAAGCGGCTGCCCTGGCCCAGACACGAAGCCATGCTTGCTCAGAAGCCTCCCAGCCCCACTGTCCAGGGCCCAGGTCAAGCTGTCCTGCTTGGGGCTGGAGTCACTGTGGCTGTGGTTGTCCAGGCCACCCAATGTCCACCCACACCCCATGTGTCTGTACATTCCCAAGGATGCTGCTGCTCCTCCTGAGGCCCGGGTGCAGGGAAGCCCTCCACTCACCCAGGCTACCTGCAGGGGCTCGGCTTAGGGGGATACTGGCATGGGTGGGGGACAGAGGGCTCCACATGGCCTCACTGCTCACCCAGGACAATGGGGGATGCTTTCCACATCATGGGAGGGTCGGGGCATGTGAGGCAGGCCAGGTGCCGTGGTTTTCCCATGGACGGGCATCTGGTGGCAGCTGTAAAGGTTGTAGGGCAGCTGCCACCAGGGTCCAGGAATGCCCAGATCCTTCCTCAAGTGACCAGGTGAGATCTGGGTCACTAGGAGCCTGTAGCCCCCAGGCCAGTGGGTCCAGGTCCTCCATGCCCAGGGGCCATCTGGTGGGAACCTAGGCTGGGTTCGGGCTGAAACGCACAGCTGGAGGGTCCCCAGCCCAGAAGGCTGTGGGGCAGTGGTATGAGTGGCCTTCTGGAGGGACCAGCTGGGCCCCTGGCTGACCACCCTCCTGTCAGCCCTGGGGGCTGCACTAAGCTTCCTGAGGTGCCATCCCCTTCTCTTTGTCCCTAGCCTGGGGGTCATGCTAGACCCTCGGCTGCTGAAGCAGGAGCCAGGCCCTGGGGCCACCTGAGGAGGGGCTGCATGGCCCTCTGGCCATCAGCCCTACAGTTCCATGCCCTGGCTGGAGGGCCCATCTTCCTCCTGACACCCTGGGAGCAGTGAAAGGAGGTCCTGCACCCTGCGTGCCTGTGTGACATGGGGGTGCCGGTATGGGAATGGAGTCTGGGCTAAGGGGACAGAGGCTGGGAGAGGTGGGTCTGTGGCCCCTGCACCTCTTCCTGACTGTCCCTCTGCCCATCAGCTAAGCACAGAAAATGTGAGAGTCTCCAAGCTTACGGCAGGAGTGGGCAGCCCTGGGCCCCCTGGCTGCGTCTTAGGTCTGGGCTCTGAAGCCCCTGTCCACGGCCGGCTGCAGTACCGAATGTAAAAGCCGGGGGCAGCTGCACTGGAGCCCACTCCGTCCCCTCCTTAAGAACCCCTCTCCGCTGGGCTGGTGTCCACCACCCTCCGCAGGGTCCCCGCCCAGCCCTGCAGGGCTTCCAAGGTGCCCATGAGCTGGGCCCCGGCTGCCCCCCATCCCCTCCACGATGGCCGGCTCTGCCTGTGAGCCCTTAGAGGCAGGGTCACTGCGGCCTCCTGGGATACCCACTTCCGAGGGGCTGACGCCACTGGCTCAGGACATGTCTCCGTGGGGACGGCAGCCCGCTCCCCAGCCACGCTGGCGGGTGGGGATTGGGGACAGTAAAAATAGACGTTTTGCCGGCCATGTCAGGGGTTCATGGTAAGGGTTTTTTTTTAAGCTCAAGTTTCTTTGATAAAATATTTTCCCATGGTGGACGGCACTAGGAATGTTCCCCACCCCCACCCTGCCCCAGAGGGCCCAGCCCTGCCCTCTACTTGAGACTCACAGCCCCGTTGGGCTGGTGGTCCATCCTCCCTTGAGGGGAGCCCTCCCTGCCTAGCTCAGGGACACATGTGGGCAGATGCTACCAGAAAGCCGTGCCAGCGACCACAGCACCTGGGACTCCCACTGCTCGGGGTCCCTGCTGAGTGGTGGAGCTGACAGTGGCCACAGACCCCTGGCCAGGTCCCTGGTCTGTCTCTGGGCTCAGCCACACCACCCAGAGAACACCCCAGCCTCGCACTGGGGACATTGCATGTCCAGTGGGCTTTCCCTCCGGGAACGGCACCAAAATAGCCAGAGGAAGGAGAAGAAAGTGGAAAGTCAGGCGGGCAGCATGTGCTCTCCAGGGTCAGGGCCAGCTCTGGCCCGAGCTGGGGCACAGCGGAGGCTGAGCCTCAGATCCTGTGACCAAGCCCAGAGCCAGGCCCTGGGGCAGCTCTGGGGCAGAGGGCCCATCTCTACTGCTGGATCAGCCTGAGTGTGATGCTATCTGCTGGCCAGTGACGGTCAACAGCCCTCTGGTGTCCAGACAGTGCACTGTGGCCTCAGGAGAAGGGCCGGGGTCTGCAGCCGTGTGGAGCTGAGCCCAGCCTCCATTGCTTTGTCTGTGCCCACCTTGCTGGTCCTGAGGACGGGGCCTCCCTTGGCCCCTAGGGCAGGGATGGGGCAGCCAGTGTGTGGGGTGGCTGGTCAGTGGTGTTCCCGGCTGCCCACTCAGGCCAAGCTCCCAGGGTTCGGCTGCAGAGCTGCTGGAGCGGGTGGTGGGAATGTGGCCTGAGCCTGCCCAGTCCTAGGAAGAACTTTCCAGAGCACATGCTCAGCATGGGCGTGTGGCCTGGGGCCCTGGCCCTCCAGGCCCCAAGGACCTCTCAGGACTCCAGAGCCAAGGAGGCAGGCACACACATGGGACCCTGGGCTGCGGGCATTGGGCCACCAGCTGGCTGACATGCTTGTGCAAAGCAAGCTCCATTCTCCCCCTAGCTGGTGCCCTGGAAGGCTGGGTTCAACGTAGACATCTCAGCTTCTCAGAGACGAGACCCCCTTTCCTGACCTCCTGGCACCATCTCCCTGGCCCTTCGAGGCCCTCATGCATGTGGGGGGGACTGTCCCCACAGCGCACTGTCACCTGCCCAAGGACACCCTGCTAGGCCCTACCAGGGTCCCAGCTCTGACAAGGGCCTCCCTCCCAGCTGGGCTACCATCTGACGTCACACGTGGCCCACACACGTGGCTCTGCGTGGACTGGCACCAGTCCTGCACCAGGGGGCTTGGGTTCTGGCCACCAGCGTGTGCTCTGTCCCAGGCCAAGCAGCCACACAACCCCTGTGGGACACATAGTGCTCTCTTCGCTACGCCCGACCCAGCATCTGTGGACTGTGCACACTGACTGAGAGAGACCCATGTGTCTGCAGGGCCCCGGGCTGGGCAGTCTGTGGGGCCAAGGCAACCCGTCTGCCCCTTCCCTATGTCCTGCCCCACACGGAGGGGCTGGCATGGGTGGCAGGTCGCTGAGGGCTGCAGCCAGGTCCCAGGTGCCCTCTGGGCTGGACTCCCCACTGGTTGTTGCATCTCTGAGACCCAGCTGCTGCCTCCCTCACTGCCTTGGTCCTGGGCTGCAGGTGCTACCCCTCTGGGCTGTGCATTTGCTGGCCCCCAGGCGGGTGTGGCTCTGGCCCTGGCTCCTCCCAGGCCTGCTCTCTCACAGAACCTGCAGGCCCAGTGGGCCTGGCGCTCCTGTTTGCTGTGGCAGGGCTGCAGGGTATGGGTGCAAGAGTGGCATCAGCAGCCAGAGCTGCCAGTAGCCAACAAAGAGGCAGGGCGGACATGGGGCCGGGTGGCTTCCACCTGCTCAGCCCCCCCAACCCCTTTCCCGTCCACTCAGCCAGGCCAACGTCTGCTCTTCCGCCTCACACCCTGCACACCCTTCTCCACACAGGGCTTGGCGGCCCCTCTGTGCCTGGCCTGGGTCCTCGGGCGCTCCCCAGCACCCGGCTGTCCGGGGGCTCCAGCAGGGGTTTCCTCCCAGCTATCCAACTTCCTGTTTTCTCAAGAAAATGCAGCCGTCAGATTCTGAAAAGCTCATTAACATGCCTCCCCAGGCGTCCCGGACATCCTGGGGTCTTTACAGTGCTTGCCGGTGGAGTACAGACAAAGAGAAGCAGCGGACGGACGCGGTTCCTGCCGCCCTGAACCCATGGCTGACGGAGAGGCCCCTGCAGCGCACTTCCTTGCTGCCCGAGGCAGAGGCCGCTGTCCCCGCAGGGCAGTGGGGCCAGAGGGTCAGCTGCACCCCCAGCGCAGGGGCTGAGGGAGGTCCAGGGGCCTGTGTGCTCAGGTGCACAGCCGGCTGCAGACCTGGAGCCACGGCTTTCCCTCTTTCCTTCCTGCATCAAACCCAGCGGGCCCAGCCTGAGGCTTCAGGGGCAGGAAGGCGGCAGCAGGAGGCCCAGGGCTGCGTCTGTCTGCTCAGCCAGGTGGGCATCCCTGAGGACTATGCTGTGGAGCTGAGCTCAGGTCCCCTCCCTACACAGCCCAGGTGCCAGCAGGGACCCTGGCAGTGGCCTCCATGAGGGGATCTCCCTCCATGAGAGGGTCTCAAAACTTCCCCAAAAAACTGGGCTTGGGAGGCTGGGTATCGTAGCTCACGCCTATAATCCCAGCACTTTGGGAGGATGAGGCAGGTGGATCACCGAGGTCAGGAGTTTGAGACCATCCTGACCAACATGGTGAAATCCCGTATCTACTAAAAATATGAGAATTAGCTGGGCGTGGAGGCACATGTGTGTAGTCCCAGGTACTCAGGAAGCTGAGGAGGGAGAATCACCTGAACCTGGGAGGCAGAGGCTGCAGTGAGCTGAGATTGAACCATTGCACTCCAGCCTGGGTGGTGGAATGAGACTCTCCATCCCCCCACAAAACAAAACTGGGCTTAAAGGAGCAGCCACAACCTGCTGCTCTGGTGGAATATTGATGTAGCCCTAACTCCAGAATGTTCTGGGAGCTTCCAAGAGCCAGGACAGCCCCACAGTCCCCCTCCTCCCATGTTGCCCATGGAGACCCTGATGCTGAGGGCAGCCTCACCCTGTCCTGGCGTGGAGGAGCAAAAGGCAGCATCAACTCCCCGCCGGCCATGCCCAGGTGCTCAGTGGGCTCAAGCCAGATGGTTGGACAGTGCAGCTCCGGGGTCCCGGGCAGCTGACTCAGCCCAGCCCCGCACTGGGGACAGGACAGGAGGGAGAAAAGTGAGTGGGGCTCTGGTGCCACCTTCCACCTCCCCATTGATGTTCACTGAGGTCTGGCAGCTCCCACTCTATTGCCCAGACCTTGATAGACGTCACCAAGAGATGCAGGCCGTTCTGTGCGTTGCCTTTGGAAGGCGGGACCCACTTAGCCCGCAGGGGCGTCCATGGTTTCCCTCCCTGTCTGCCAGAAGCCCCGTGGGGGCCGGTGGGAGTTCCCCAAATGCAAACCAGCGCCGGCTTGGGGCCATGCCACCCCATGGCCCTGCCGGCTGCACGAGGGACGCTCTGCCAGCCCCAGACCCTGACCCCTGATCTAGTGCCAGCCTGAGGCGGGACAGATACTCGGGACTCACCTGGCAGCGGCTGAAGATGTCTGCGTGGGTGACACGCACGTTGAAATGCCTGAGGACAGCCTTGGCCTGCTGCTGGGCCTTCAGGGAGCTGTCCACCATGAGGCAGCGCCCAGCCCCGACCTGGGCCCGGAGCTGCAAAGGCACGGCTAGGCTGCTGAGGGGCAGCACGGAGCCTGGCACCTGCCCAGACCCAGCCTGCCTCCGCCAGCACGGGGCAGGAGCCCTCTCTCGGCCCATCAGGGGTATGGCAGAGGTGCTGGGGTCCAGCCCACGGCAAGCTAACCCTGAGGTCGGGGTGGCTGAGGGGCTGGGAGATTGGGAAGATGAGATTCGGGCCCCTCGGCCTCATCCGTGGGGCGCTCACCGTGTGGTAGGGCTGCCCTGACATCAGGATGATCTTCCCCTCCAGCCTGGCGACCTGTGCAGGAGGGGAGAGCAGTGGTGAGGGGGAAGCTCCATGCTCCTGGGACCGGCCATCTCTGCTCTCCACCCTCCAGCTCCCAGGCCCCCTGCCCCCCAGGGCGGCGACTGCCTGGGGTCTGGGTGGTGAGGAGCCCTGCAGCCCGGGGCCTGGGTGGCACCTCATTGTGCAGATTTCATCTTGGCACTATGCAAAGATTTTTCACAATTAGAAACAAAATTGAATTTAAAAAGCCATCCCTCAAAAGCAGAAGAAAATGAAATAAATAAAACATACACAGAGGTATTCCAAGAGACTCCAGATATTTGAAAACACAGTAACTTGACCCCATAGCTCTAGGGAGCTAACTACATATCAGGAATGAAAAATATGCTGCAATAGCCCCCTCTTGGTGCAGGATTGACACGAGACTCCAAAGCCTTGTGTGAACTGCGGCGTAACACAGATGTTCCATTTTGCTGATTTTTTTCAGTATTACGGTTTTCAGCTGACAAAGGTGATAAAAATTCAGGATATTAAGCTTACAGGAAAACCCCTGGACAGCTTCAGTATAAATTTCTGATGTCTGATGTATTTTTTAAAACGTGTATTTCCACACTCTGCCCACTGCAAAGGCCTAGAGACAAGGCCCAGTCCTACAACTGGGAGCACGCTGTACCCACACTGGTTTCTACAGACATTTTACACTGAAAGGAGCCTGAGCTTTTTGGAGAAATGACTGATTCCAGATCTAAGGCAGAAATGCAGACACTGAGGCTGGAGCATCCAGACCCCACAGAAAGCCACGGTGACAATGACGCTGGAGTGTCCAGACCCTGCAGAAAACCAAGGTGATCCAAGAGCCAAGGGTCACATCCGAAGACTCAGGAGCCAGCGGGGCTCCTGCGCCACAGGGAGGCGACACGCTGACCAGCCAGGGAAGTCGGGGAACAGAGGTGGTGGAGGAAGATGTGGACACCCTTCTATGCGTTCAGAATAGCTCCTTAATATCATTAGTTATCTTTTTTTTTTTTTTTGAGACATAGTCTTGCTCTGTCACCCAGGCTGGAGTGCAGTGGCATGATCTTGGATCATTGCAACCTCTGTCTCCCCGGCTCAAGCAATTCTCCAGCCTCAGCCTCCTGAGTAGCTGGCATTACAAGCGTGCGCCACCACACCTGGCTAATTTTTGTATTTTTAGTAGAGATGGGGCTTCGTCATGTTGGCCAAGCTGGTCTCAAACTCCCGATGTCAAGTAATCTGCCTGCCTCAGCCTCCCTAAGTGTTGGGATTACAGGTGTGAGCCACTGTGCCCGGCAGGATGGCTTTTATAAAAATTAAAAAGAAAAAGGGAAAATAAGTATTGGTGAGGACGTGGGGAAATTGGAACCCTCATGCATTGCTGGTGGGAATGTAAATGGTGCAGCCACTGTGGAAAACTGTGATAGTTCCTCAAAAAGTTAAACACAGAATTAGTATATGATTCAGCAGTTTCACTTTTAGCTATGCAAGCGAAAGCACTGAAAGCAGGAATTCAAGCAGAGACTCACACATCAGTGTTCACAGCAGCCTCATTCAGAATGGCCAGAAGGGAGAAGCAACCCACGTGCCCAACCGCAGATGAACGGAAAACACAGTGTGGTCCACCCTGCAGTGGACGCCACCCAGCCTCGGAAAGGAAGGTGCTCCGACACGGGCTGTGGCAGTAAACCCTTGAGACATGCCGAGCGGAAGAAGTCAGACACAAACTGATGGGTGTTACATGACTCCACTTCTCCCAGGTACCTAGGACAGGTAAATTCATAGAGGCAGAAAGTGGAACAGTGGCCCCCAGGGGTACAGTCTTTGGGATGATACAAAGTTCTGGAAGTAGGTACTGGTACGAATAAATGACACTGTGAATGTACCTAATGCCACTGAATTGTTCACTTAAAAATGGTTAAAATGGGGTGACAGAGTGAGACTCTGTCTCAAAAAAAAAATTTCTAGGCCAACAAGGAAAGGAGATAAATCCATGGCAAAATATGTGTATTTTAAGAAAACAAGGAAAGCAATGTAATAGAATTTACAGCTTTCAAACTGACTGAGGGAAAAACAGAATGAAGGTAACAAATGCTAAAAGCATTTTTTAAAAAAGGGGGAAAGAATAGGAAAAGTTGCACCAACAGAAAGCACAAATTCAGATAGTGTGACTAAACCTGAGTTCCATCAATAATATTATAAATGTAAGAGGACTAAACTAGTAAGTTAAAAATCAAAGACAGACTGGATTTAAAAAATCCAACTAGAAAGAGTTTACAAGAAAGACACCTATGATATAAAAGAAGGTTGAGAGTAAAAGGATAAAAAACTAGTCTACCAATACTAATAACCAAAGACTATTGGAGAAACGGTATTAATGTTAGCTAAAATATATTTTATAGCAAAGAGCATTACTAGGGTCAAATTATAATTATATAATTATAAAAATTATATAATTTTTATTACATAATTATAAAAAGATTTCATACAACAGGAACTACACAGGGGCTACACAGGAACTACACAGGGGCTACACAGGAAGATACAAGAATTCTAATAACATGCATCTGCACCAATAACATAACTTTAAAACATAAAGCAAACGCTGACATAACTGCATGGAAAGTTTGATGAATGTACTGTCACAGGAAGCTTCAGCATGGCTCTCCTGGTAGAATCAGGCAGAAAAGTAAATAGGGTAAAGATAATTTAGGCCATGCACGGTGGCTCACTCCTGTAATCACAGCATTTTGGGAGCCTGAGGTGGGCAAATCACAGGTCAGGGCAAATCACAAGGAGGCGGGCAAATCACAAGGTCACCAGCCTGGCCAATATGGTGAAACCCTGTCTCTACTAAGAATATAAAAATTAGCCAGGCGTGGTGGCGCACACCTGTAATCCCAGCTACTTGGGAGGCTGAGGCAGAAGAATCGCTTGAACCTGGGAGGCAGAGGTTGCAGTGAGCTGAGATCATGCCACTGCCCTCCAGTCTGGGCGACAGACTGACATTCCATCTCCAGAAAAAAAAAAAGATGATTTGAGCAACACATTTGGCAAGCTGGATCCACTGAGTGTGTGTATGTGTTAGGGGTAGGGGGAGTGGGAGGGGAGAGTGGGCCGGGGAGAGAGAGAGGAGAATGACTGGAAGGGAATCCATGTATCCTTTTACAGTCCATGTGGAACATTTATAAAAAGGATCATCTATCTACTTGGCTAAACAGCAAATCTTAAGAAATTTCCAAAATTGGAAATATACAGACTATGTTCCTGAAGTTAGGTTAGAAATCATCTTTAAAAAGGTAACTAAAAAGCCCCAAGATCCAAGCTTTTTGAAACTAAAAAACAGCCTTCTAAAGAACAAACGCAAATAAGTAATCATAATTGATATTAAAACTTTATTAAAACTAACAATGAAAACACTACATATCAAAGCTGATAGAAGGCAGTGAAAACAATACTTCGAGAAAAATTTATGGTCTTAAATATATATACATATTTTGAGACAGAATCTTGGTCTGTCGCCAGGTGCCAGGCCAGAGTGCAGTGGTGCGATCTCGGCTCACTGCAACCTCCATCTCCCGGGTTCAAGCACTTCTCCTGCCTCAGCCTCCCGAGTAGCTGGGACTACAGGTACATGCCACCACGTCCAGCTAATTTTCGTATTTTAGTAGAGACGGGTTTCCACCATGTTGGTCAGGATGGTCTCGATCTCTTGACCTCATGATCCGCCTGCCTTGTTCTCCCAAAGTGCTGGGATTACAGGTATGAGCCACCACTGTGCCTGGTGGCCTCAAATATTTATATATCATAAAATATAAGAGTCTGAAAATTAAAGAGCTAAGCAATGCCACTTGGAAACAACCCCAAGAAGGCAAAAGGAAGGAAATTATAAAGATAAGAATAGAAATTGATGAGACAGAAAACAGAAATGCAATAGAAAGAATCAACAAAACCAATACTGGTTATTTTAAAAGGCAGTAAGTTGACACATCTCTGCAAGATCACGAGAAGAGTGAGAGCACTGGGAAGCCACCGTAAAGCAGAGTGAACCAGGTGCAGGCAGAGCCAAGCCTCAACAGGGAACACCAGCTGCTTACACTTACGCATTTGAAGTGCTGGAGTAGATGGACACATTCCAGAAAAACTACAAATTACCAAATGTGATCAAGAAGATGCAGACAGCTAATTGGTTCTATGCAGACCAAGTTGAATTTAACCCAGGAAGGAAAGATTAGTCCCAAATTCAAAGAGTTAAGCATGTCATTCATCACATTCACAGATTAAAGGAGAAAATCCTATGAGTTTCTCAATAGCTGCCGGGAAAGCACTAGGTAGGTAGAATTCAATATTCATTTATAACAAAAACTTATAGCAAATGTGGAATCATGGGGGAACTTCCTCAGCCTGGTACAGAATATCAAGCAGCCACCCTACTTCATTTCAAAACACGCCTTTCTCAATCAGAAACAAGATAAGGATGGCACCACCACACCTCTATTCAGCACTGTCTTGCAGATCTTGACTAATGAAGTAAGATAAGGGAAGATACAAGGATTGGAGCGGAAGAAAGAAAACCTCATTTTTTTGCAGATGATGTGTATGAAGAAAACCCCAAATAGCTGGCAACAATTCAGTAAGATTTAGGGGCATTCAGCAAGTTTTCTGGATATAGGACTGATTCATCAAGGGCAGCCACAGTCCCTGTATCAGCGGGAAATAGAACCCACGCAATTTATAAACACAACACGAATCTAAAGTTCCTGGGTCGAAATCTAACAAATGATATGTAAGATCTTCATGGAGGTTATTAAATGTGTTAGAAAGAGGCCGGGCACGGTGGCTTACGCCTGCAACCCCAGCACTTTGGGAGGCTTGAGGCAGGTGAGTCACAAGGTCAGGAGATGGAGACCAGCCTGGCCAACATGGTGAAACCCCGTCTCTCCTAAAAATACAAAAATTAGCAGGGTGTGGCGGCACGTGCCTGTAGTTCCAGCTACTTGGGAGGCTGAGGCAGGAGAATCGCTTAAAACCGGGAAGCAGAGGTTGCAGTGGGCCGAGACTGAGCCACTGCACTCCAGGCTGGTGACAGAGTGAGACTCTGTCTCAAACAAACAAACAAAAAAATGTTAGAATAAAAGACATTAGGGAAGAGTTAGATAATCATCCATGAAGAGAAGACTCAGCATCGTTGTATTTTATTTATGAGTCTTTTTAAACGAGGTCCAGCTCTGTTGCCCAGGTTGGAGTGCAGTGGCATGATCATGGCTCACTGCGCAGCCTCAACCTCCTGGGTTCAAGTAATCCTCCCACCTCAGTCCCCCGGGCTGCCAGGCCAGGACCACAGGTGTGCACCACATGACTGCCTATGTTTTTTTTTTTTTTGAGACGGAGTTTCGCTATTGTTACCCAGACTGGAGTGCAATGGCACGATCTCGGCTCACCACAACCTCCGCCTTCTGGGTTCAAGCAATTCTGCCTCAGCCTCCCGAGTAGCTGGGATTACAGGCACGCGCCACCATGCCCAGCTAATTTTTGTATTTTTAGTAGAGATGGGATTTCACCTTGTTGACCAGGATGGTCTCGATCTCTTGACCTCGTGATCCACCTGCCTTGGCCTCCCAAAGTGCTGGGATTATAGGCGTGAGCCACTGCACCCGGCCTGCCTATGTTTTTAAATTTAATTCTTTTTTTAGAAATAACATTTCACTGTGTTTCCCAGGCTGGTTTCAGACTCCTGGGCTCAAGCAACTGTCCCTCCTTGACCTCCCAAAGTGCTGAGATCATAGGTGTGGTCACTACATCTGGCCTCAGTATCTTAAAAATGTCACATTTCCCTAAATTGATTTATAGAGTCAATGCAGTTCCAAGCAAAACTGAACTGGTGAGCTGTTTCTAAACCTATACAGAAAGGGCAAAGGTCTGAAGGAGAACGAGGTGGGTGCTCACCCTACCAGACAGAAGATGAGGATAACGCTAGAGGAATCTTGGCAGTGTGACATCATGTAAAACTCAAGGCCGGGCGCAGTGGCTTACACCTGTAATCCCAGCACTTTGAGAGGCTGAGGCAGGAGAACCGCTCCAGGCCGGGAGTTCAAGAACAGCCTGGGCAACACAGCGAGAGCCTGTCTCCACAAAAATTTTAAAAATTAGCTGGGTATGGTGGCGTGTGCCTGTGTTCCTAGCTACCCAGGAGGCTGAGTTGGGAGGATTGCTTGAACCTAGGATTTTGAGGCTGCAGTCAGCTATGATCACACCACTGCACTCTGGCCAGACAAAACGAGACCCTGTCTCTTAAAAAAAGAAAGAAAAAGACGACCAGGCATGAGGGTCCCCAAGATCACCCTGAAGTTTAGTGTCACTAAGTCTCCTGCAGCTACAGGAGGTAAGAGTGACATTGACTCAGGGCCACTCACAGGACTCAGCACACAGCCACGCTCTAGCTGAGACGTACTTCAGTGAACAGTACACAGCCATGTAGGAAAGGAAAAAGGCGCACGGACGGGGCACAGCCCAGAGGAAGCCAGGCTCAGGCACCCGAGAGCCTCTCCCAGGCGTCACTCGTGGTGTGCTTCTGCAATGAGCCGTAATGACACGTGTGAAGAATTCGTTCTCGACTCATCGCCTGAGGCTTTTAGCGGGGGGTGGTCACATCGATACCCTCTGCCTGGCATGTATCGAAATTCCAGAGTCCTGAACGGAAAGTGATGTCCAGCATAAGCCGCAGTGTTTGTCAAGATTGAGCACAGCAAACCACCTTCATCATTTAGGGAAGGTTTCCATCAGTCCAGCAGAGTTCCCCGCCTCGCAGGCAGGCCTTTCTTAGGGCAGCCATGAGGCGTTCCACGGAGCAGAACGTGTGAATAGCCAGGGAATGTCTGGGAAGATGCTCAGCTTCATCAGTCATCAGAGAAAGGCAAGTTCAGAGACAACGAAAGCTAACGTGACATGGACAGGACTGGCACGTGGACAAAGATTAATAACATCAGTTGTGACTGTAATTTCTGTTGTAATTCAGCTGCTCACAGAATGAAATTCTAGGCATGGTTTTCAGCCGTTTTAATTCTGCAGCTACAGGAATTAAGCGCCCATCCCACTATTCCCAGGAGTTGGACTGCGATGCTCTGAAGTAGTAAATACCTGGTCCCTCAGAATCTCTCCTTCTTTATGTTCCCAATTAGGGCTACCCCATGGCAGTATCTGAGTAATTCTGCAACATCTCAGCATGGACTACTGTGCCCTCTTTGCTACTGGAAACTGGGCCCTTTGTGTCCCTAAATCTAATAGTATTAGAGAACCAATTCCAGAAGTCCCAGAATTGGTGCAGACAACTCATCTGTGAGATTTTTCTCTGCAACCACCTCCAGCACCAGAATTGGTCAGCTGGGCTGATGTAGAGAAGTAGGACAGTAGGCGAGGAATCTTGAGATTTACTAGGAAGAACTGGCCTCTGTGCTCGCAGTGGCTGACGACCCACGCCCGGGACGACAGTGAGTGGCGCGGAGCATCACTGGCCTGTTTCCTGGTCAATTCAGGGTCTGTGGAGGTGGCCGAGGCTGATGCCCTGGGCTTTCTGAAGCCTTGGGTTTGCTTTCGAAGACTGACTGTGTGTTCAGCCCCTAACTCCAGCACAGTCGCACACGCAACTTTTCAGGTCACGCTGTTGGGAGCTTCTGCCATCGGGGCAGGCTTAGAGTTTCCCAGATCATTGAGTCCTAGTTCCTTTCTGTTTAAAAGCTCTCTGCTCAGTCGCTCTTTCTGCTCACGTTACCATAAGCAGCAAGGAGAGACCAGGCTGCACCTTCCACACTGTCTGGAGGTCTCCTCAGCTCCACATCCAGGTTCTTCTGTGTGACAGCAGGACACAGCCCCACGGCATCTTTCTCCATGGGGCCAGGGCATGCTCCTCACACCCTCTGGGCTCTCGCTGGAAGCACTTTCTTTTTCTTTTTAAAAAATGTTTGTAAATTTATTAGTAGCGTTCCTTTAGAAGGTATGAAAAATGAAACTCAAGGTATAATCCTTTTTTTTTTTTTTTTTTTTGAGGCGCAGTTTCGCTCTTGTTACCCAGGCTGGAGTGCAATGGCCCGATCTTGGCTCACCGCAACCTCCGCCTCCTGGGTTCAGGCAATTCTCCTGCCTCAGCCTCCCGAGTAGCTGGGACTACAGGCACGCACCACCATGCCCAGCTAATTTTTTGTATCTTTAGTAGAGACGGGGT
>CM052648.1:28194819-28252913 GCA_028533165.1 Leontopithecus rosalia | reverse complement strand
AGTCCACACTGACACGTGTCCACACTCTCCATCTCTTACCAGAGTCCACACTGACACACGTGTCCACACTGACACACGGGTGTCCACACTCTCCATCACTCACCAGAGTCCACACTGACACACACGCGTCCACACTCTCCCATCGCTCACCAGACTCCACATTGACACACACACGTCCATACTCCCCATCAGCCTTACCAGATTCCACTCCAGATCCCGAGGGGGCCCAGGGAGGTCCCACTGAGCTCCTTCCTCCCAGGGTCTGGCTGCCAGTGGTCCAAGTGGGTTGCCCCGTTCTCAGCAGGATACCAACCTGGCAGGGCCCCATATACCCATGCCCAGAAAGCAGCTGTGGGGAGCGGGTGACCGTCTGCCCTGAGGCCCCTGCCTGGTTCTGGCCCAACCTCACCCAAGGTCCCTGCGACCCATACTCTCAAGACATGTAGGCACCCTGCCAGCATCTGCCTCCAACGCCTGGAAGCACCCTGTGGCAGGGATCCCACCTACTGGCCACAGTGGGCGTCTGTGCAGCTCATGGGAAAGCTAGAAGCTGGGGCTTACCAGGGAGGGCCAGCTTTCCTGGAATGCAGCCACCAGGGCACAAGCTTCCAGCAGAGGCCTCCCCCAGGAATCCGCCACCTGCTCCGGGTCCAAGGGGTGATAAGGGCACCTGCCTCCCACCTTCCTCCTTCCCAGAAGTGAAGTCTCCACTAACCTCGTGCACTGGGCACCCCAGGGGCCGTCACCCCTTTAAAACATGGGGTCCCTCTGGGTAGCCCCTACATGAAGCCCAGCACAGGTTTGGAAGGGAGAAGGGAGAGAGGGAGAAGTTACTCAGAGAGGGCACAGCTGGCAGCCCGGGGGGTTGCTGCACAGGTGGTTCCCTCAGCTCTACAGACAGACGGGAGCAGCTTTCCTGACATTTCCATGCTTTTTCGCATAATTTTGCCAGCGGAATACTGTGTCCAAAGGCTGGATACAGTGCTGCACTGATGGAAGGGATCTGGGCTGCAACCTACCCATGCTGAGAACCTAGAAACGCTGCAAAATCCAAATAAACCCAAACTGCCAGACAGGCACCAAACTGCACCCTCCTGAGATTCACGGCACCATGGATGGGGCCTCAATGCATCTTCCCGGCCCCTGCGGGGGTCCTGGGAACAAAGGGGCCTGGCTTCCCTTGGTGTCCAATGACACAGGCAGGTGTGGCCATCAGTCTGTCCAAAGGGGCCTTGGAGGAATGGCCGCAGAGTCCTGGCGACTGGGACTCAGCACGCAGCTCTGCAGCCAGCCAGGAGGCAGGAATCCACCCCCACCACCCCGCTCCCCCCACCAGTCACCCTAGGTGGGCGGAGGAGCTCAGGCTGGTCGGCTGCTCAGCGGCAGGGCCCAGGACATGCCCACCTTGCGGGCACTCTGGCAGGAGCTGGGCAGGAGGCAGGAAGGGGCTCTCTGGGAAGGTTGGTGCCTGAACAACCAGCAGCACAGTGACAGAACACGAGCCTGGCCATGCAAGAGTGTGGGGCTGGACTCACCGGGGACCACGCTGAACCGCTCCTGTAGACGCAAGACCTGCCTGCTCAGCACCTGCGGACTCAGCTTCTCCAGCCTCACGGAGGCCACCTGGGGGTGCTGTCTGTGGAAAGAGGCACGGCCTCTGTTGCTGTCTTAACACATTTTAAGATTTTTATTTTCATCAAAGTCATATTCATGCATAAACGCCAACTGATTCTACAAGGCTTACAAGAAAAAGCAGGTACAGGCTGGGCGCAATGGCTCACACCTGTAATCCCAGCACTTTGGAGGCCAAGTCAGGAGGATCAGGAGGTCAAGAGATCGAGACCATCCTGGCTAACATGGTGAGACCCTGTCTCTACTGAAAATACAAAAATTAGCTGGGCGTGGTGGCGCGTGCCTATAGTCCCAGCTACTCGGGAGGCTGAGGCAGTAGAATTGTTTGAACCTGGAGTCGGAGGCTGCAGTGAGCTGAGATCGCACCTCTGCACACCAGCCTGGGTGACAGAGAGAGACCCATCTCAAAAAAGTAAAAGAAAAAGAAAAAGCAGTTGTCACCCCCCGCCCCGCCCACTGCATCGTTAGACGCCTGCAGGCCGATGTTGAAATGGTCTCGCATTTGCCTCCATGTTTCCAGACAATGTCCTTGGGTTGTGGCCTCCTGGCATTTGGTATGGATGTCTCCCCTCAGAAGGCGGCCTCCCAAAATGGCAGAATTAAGAGTTTTAGCTGAATCAGCACGTTCCTCATTTGCGATATTCTGGCTGCGCAAGGACATCAACACCTCAGCCTCCTACTGCTGCTTTCAGGGTGAATGCCCATCTGGCTCTGTTGTTTCTGTTTCCCATCCAGCCGCTCTCCAGCTCCTGCCTGCAAGGTCGGGCCTGACCCACATGCCCCATGTCCTGGGTTGACACCTTCCGGCCTCCAGGTGGTGGTGAAGCACATAGCTGGATGTTTCCCAAGATAAAGTCCATGGAGTACTGGACTTTGTCTTGGGAAATGTGCACCTCCAGGGTCTGTGAGAGTTCAGCGGACCATGACCTCTGGGCAGAGATAACGTTTCCTTAGCACAGGCAGGCTTTGCTCCCAGAACTGCTGCTGAGACCCCAGAACCCATTCCTATTCCTGCCCCTCTGATGTCAGCTGCTCTTCTGGAGGTTTGGAGGTTCTTCCGTTTTTGCTAGTGTTGAGAAATTTCAAGACAACATGCCCCACAGCAGGTCTCTCTCCACCCATCTTTGGCCACTGCACACAGCTGATGGTGTGGCTCCCATGCCCTCGCATCTGGAAACCAGTCTGCGATGAACCCCTGAGGAATGTCCTCCGTTCCCTGCTCTCCCTTCTTCCTGGAACCCGTTATTTCTCTGTTGGACCTTCTTGACAGAATCTGCCATTTTTAAACATCTTTTCTCTTTGATTTTCCTTCTCTTGATGTATTATGTACCACTTTTCGGAAGACAACTTGCAGTTAATCTTCCATCCTCCCACTGAGCTTTCATGTCTCATCCCGTCCTTCCTCCACCCGGTTCTGTCATAAAGTGTGAAACCTCTTTCTGTAGGGACCACACCTCCACGTCACAGACACAGCATCTTCCCAGAGATCCTGGTTGCAGCTTTTATGCTTGCTTTTACGTTTACTTGTGTATTAGTCAGGGTTCTCTGGAGGGACAGAGCTAACAGGATATATATATATATACGTATATATATATATATATACATATATGTATATATATATATATATATGTATATATATATGTACATATATATGTATATATACATGTATATATACGTATATATATATGTATATGTACATGTATATATATATACACACACACACACACATAAAGGAGAGTTTATTAAGTATTAACTCACACGATCACAGGGTCCCACAATAGGCTGTCTGTCTGCAGGCTGAGGAGGAAGGAGAGCCAGTCCGAGTCCCAGACCTGAAGAATTTGGAGTCTGATGTTCGAGGGCAGGAAGCATCCAGCATGGGAGGAAGATGTAGGCTGGGAGCCTAGGCCCTTCTCGCCTTTTCATATTTTTTTGCCTGCTTTATATTTGCTAGCAGCTGATTCAATGGTGCCCACAAGATTAAAGGTGGATCTGCCTTCCCCAGCCCACTGACTCAAACATGAATCTCTTTTGGCAGCACCCTCACAGACATACCCAGGATCAATACTCTGTATCCTTCAATCCAGTCAAGTTGACACTCAGTGTTGACATCAGTGTCAGTGCATGTGGCTGGTGAGAGGCTCCACAGCTCCGACTGCTCCTGCCCCACACTGCCATGCAGAGGAGCCGTCCTCCCTGTATGCATGCAGCATGGCCCTCACCCTCCCTGTGTGCCTGGCATGGCCCGCCCCCTTCCTGTGCCTGAAGTGTGGCCCGAGCTTGCCCTGTGCCTGTGGTGTGGCCCAGCAGCCCTGGAAGGCCAGAAGTGCTGTCAGCTGAGAAGCGTCCCTGTACCTCCAGCGAGGGTGTCACCTCTGTCCCTCTGGTTTCAGCACAGAGCCCCAGCCCTGTTCTCAGCCGTGGCCACAACACCGTGCCAATCACAAAGGCCCCCTGGAGACCCTGTTTTCAGTCCAGCTTCTCAGGGGAATCTGAGCCCCCACTTCCCGTGCCTCCTGGGGCTCTGAAGCTGGCCAGCTTCTTGCATTTGCACGTTCCACACTCAGCTTCTGAGGAGAGTCGCCACCTGGACATCTGTTTTCCATTTCCCACCTTAGACTCTTGAAAGCTTTTGTCTTCAATTTAAAGCAAAGAGGCAATAGATGCTTGTGTGTATCTGGCACTTCAAACTCCAAGTCCTACGTAAAACTTTTTAAAAAATTAAATAAATATATATAATATTATATATATATTATGTATTATAATATATACATAATATATATATAATAATATATACATAATATAGAGTAATATATATATATTTATATTTGACACAGGCTCTCACTCCATCCCTCAGGCTGGAGTGCAGTGGTGTGATCAAGGCTCACTGCAGCCTCAACCTCCTGGCCTCAAGTGATCCTCCCACCTCAGCCCCCTGAGTAGTGGGGCTACAGGCATGTGCCACCACGCCTGGCTAATTTTTTGCATTTTTCATAGAGATGGGGTTTTGTCAGGTTGCCCAGGCTGGTTTCAAACTCCTGGCCCCAAGCCATCCTCCCACTGCACCTGCCAAGTCCTGCGTTTAAAATAAATTATTTACTGAGTGACACATGGTGAGGTATGCCAATCACAGATGCATATGCACCTGTGGACCCACTGCCCGAAGCTCAGCATAGAACGTTCCAGGGCAGGTGTGGCAGCTCACGCCTGTAATCCCATCACTTGGGAGGCTGAGGCGGGAGGATTGGTTGAGCCCAGGAGGTCGAAGCTGCAATGAGCTGTAATTGTGCCGCTCCAGCCTGGGTAACAGAATGAAACCTTATCTCTAAAGTAAAATTTAAATAAAGAACATTCCAGCACCCAAAGTTCTCTGGTGTCCATCTCTGTGGATCCTCATCCCACACTTCTTCCACTTCTGTGAACAGAGATTAGCCTGATTTTGAACTTGATACAAATGGAATGATAGAACAGGGACATTTTGCCACTTGTGGGTCTGGCTTCTTCCATGCAGGCTTCATCCATGCTGCTGAGTGTGATGAGCTTCAGTCTCTCACGGCTGGGTTTGTGAACTGGGAATGCTGCACCCACTCCGCTGCTCTTGGGACTAGGGCTGCTCCGAGGTTTTGGAGATGATGAAAGAGGCTGTGCCCCTCTGTGGACAATGAGGCCACTTCTCTTGGGCACATGCTAAGTGGACTTGGGCAACGGAAGTCATAGGGTTGGCATACTGTTTTTGCTTTAGCAGAAACTGCTAAATGGTTTTCTGAAGTGTCTGCACCAGTGCACATCCCACCAGCAGTGTGTGAGCATTCTGGTTGCTCCATGTCCTTGTTAACACTTGGTATGTTCGACTTTTAAATTTTAGCCTTTCTGATGGGAGGTAGCGGTATTTCTTTGTGGCTTAATTTGCATTTCTCTGATATTACTGCTGCTTAGAAACTTTTCCTACATTTGTTGGCTACCTGGAATCTTCTTTTGTGAAGTGCTTATTCAAATCTTTTGCTCATTTAAAAATTGGTTTGTCTTTGATTGTTTTCTTTGCAGTCTTTTTGTTTGAAATATTCTGGATACAGTCTTTTGCAAGATATGTACTGTAAATAATCTCTTGGTCTAGAAGTTGGCTTATCACTCTCTCAATGATGTTCTTTGATGTCCAGAAGATATTAAGTCAAATTTGTCAGTCTCTCATGTTATTCTTTTTTTTTTTTTGAGATGGAGTCTCACTCTCTTGCCCAGGCTGGAGTGCAGTGGTGCAATCTCGGTTCACTGCAACTTCCACTTTCTGGATTCAAGTGATTCTCCTGCCTCAGCCTCCCGAGTAGCTGGGACTATTGGCACATGCCACCACACCTGGCTAATTTTTGTATTTTTAGTAGAGACACAGTTTCACCATGTTGGCCAGGCTGGTCTCGAACTCCTGACGTCAAGTGATCTACCTGCCTAAACCGCCTAAAGTGCTGGGATTACAGGCGTGAGCCACCGCACCCAGCCTTTATTCTTAGTGATTTTATATCCTATTTGAGAAAGCTTTATTACAAGTATAAAGAAATACAATTGGCTTTTATAAACTTACTTTGCAACCAGTGATCTTGCTAAATTTACTTATTAATTTTAATAATTTATCTGTAGATTTTTTGGTTTTTCTTCCATACGTAGAAAAACGTATCTTCTGAAAAAACGACTGTTGTGTCTTTGTACTTATTCCACCTCCTGCCCTGGTGCGGGTCCTCGGTACAGTATTGAACGGAAATGCTGCTCTTGGACATTAGGCAGCAGGTGGCTCAGGGAAGGGATGCCCGAGCGATGGGAAGGGAGGCTGAAGAGGAGCCCAGGAGACATCCAGGTGCCACCCTGAGTTTGCAGGGAGGAGATGCCCAGAGAAAGAGCTGTGAAGCTCTGTGGGGAGCACCCTTGAGAATTCGCCCAAGAAAAGAGCACCCTACATGTGAGGAAGTCACGCAAAGGGGAGGAGGAGCCACCCGAACAGACTACAGGGAGAAGTTTTCAACCTGACGAAGAGCTGCTCCCAAGACCCAGCGTTTAAAACGCTTCCTAGTTGGCCGGGCATTACCTACAGAACTAAGAAGGTTCTTGCCTCAGAAATGGGGGGAAGTTGGCCTTAGATTAAACATTGCTCTGATCACACCAAATGAAGCTTAAAAGATCCGAAAAAATTACACTGTTTCCAGGTAACTTAAACGTATACAAGAACAATGACCAATAATATTTTTAGAGGCTGGGTGCTGTGGCTCATGCCTGCAATCCCAGCACTTTGGGAGGCTGAGGAGGGCCGGACCACTTGAGGTCAGGAGTTTGAGACCAGCCTGAGCAACATGGTGAAACCCTGTCTCTACTAAAAACCCTGTCTCTACTAAAAATTCTAAACAAAAATTAGCCAGGTGTGGTGGCTGGCACCTATAATCCCAGCTACTCAGGAGGCTGAGGCAGGAGAATCACTTGAACCCAGGAGGCAGAGGGTGCAGTGAGCCGAGATCACGCTGCTACACTCTAGCCTGGATGACAGAGTGAGACTCTGTCTCAGAAAAAATAAAAATAAAAAAAGAATATTTTTAGAAAACCAAAAATGTCACACACCCTGAAGGTAAAATTCAAAATATCTGTAATCCAATAAAAAATTACGAGGCCTGCACAGAAGAGGAAATACGAGGCACACTGTGATGAGCAGAAACTGAGCTGCAAATGACATGTCAGAGAATTACTGCATGACAATGAGACACAGATGCCCTGTACTGGGCAGGAGAGCGCTGACAGCACTGCAGCTGCCAGACAGTGCAAAGATGACGGCAGAATGTTACCAACAACTTTAACCATGACATTTGACAACTCGGATAAAATGAACAAATTCCTTGAAAGGCAGGAACAGGCAAAGCTCATTCAAAAAGACACAGGCAACCCAAACAGCCCTTTTTTTAAAGGAAATGGATTTTCAGTTAGAAGTAATACCCACTGGCCGGGCGCAGTGGCTAGTGCCTGTAATCCCAGCACTTTGGGATGCCAAGGCAGGTGGATGACCTGAGGCCAAGAGTTTAAGACCAGCCTGGCCAAGATGCTGAAATTCCGTCTCCACTAAAAATACAAAAATTAACCAGGCATGGTGGTGGGTTCCTGTAATCCCAGCTTCTCAGGTGGCTGAGGCAGGGAATGGTTTGGATCCAGGAGGCTGCGGCTGCAGTGAGCCGAGATTGCACCAGCCTGGGCAATAAAGTGAGACTTCATCTAAAAAAAAAAGAAAAAGAAAAAGGGCCGGGCGCGGTGGCTCAAGCCTGTAATCCCAGCACTTTGGGAGGCCGAGGAGGGTGGATCATGAAGTCAAGAGATCGAGACCATCCTGGTCAACATGGTGAAACCCCGTCTCTACTAAAAACATAAAAAATTAGCTGGGCATGGTGGCACGTGCCTGTAATCCCAGCTACTCAGGAGGCTGAGGCAGGAGAATTGCCTGAACCCAGGAGGCGGAGGTTGCGGTGAACCGAGATTGTGCCATTGCACTCCAGCCTGGGTAACAAGAGCGAAACTCCATCTCAAAAAAAATAAAAGAAAAAGAAAAAGTAATACCAACTACACACAGCTTTTCCAGAAGACTGAAAGGCAAGGAAATAATTCCAAACTCATTCTATAAGGCAAGCGTTTTTCTGCTACCAAAGTAATATACATTACAAATACAAGTAAATATATATTACAAGAAAAGACAATGAGAGACCAATATTCCTCATGGAGATGGATGCAAACATTCCTAACAAAATGTAAGCAAATATCTTTCACTACTGACACCATCTGGGTTCCCAAAAGATAACACATAATGTCCTGAACGTGCCCAATCTCATCGGATCTTGGAAGCAAAGCAGGGTCGGGCCTGGTTCGTACTTGGATGGGAGATGATAACACATAATGACCAAGTGGAGTCTATCCCAAAATGCATGGTTGGTTTTTCACAGAAACACGAAATGGTGTAACGCTTCACAGTAACTGATTAAAAAAGAAAACCATGTGTTCATCTCAACAGAAGAGCTAGTTTTATAAATTCCAGCATACATTCCTGATAAAAATTTTAAACAAGCCAAGCATAGAAAGAAACTTCCTCATCTTTTTTTGTTTTCTGATGGAGTCTCACTCTGTCCCTGGAGTGCGGTGGTGCAATCCCACCTGATTGCAGCCTCGACCTCCCGGGCTCAAGTGGTCCACCCGTCCTGGCCTCCCACGGTGTTGGGATTCCAGGCATGAGCCACTATGCCCAGCCCCTTCGCCCATCTTAAAATCATTAATTTAAACCAACACCTGCAATGAAATCTAACACTGCAGGGTCTTCCTCACCCTCCCAGTTTCCACGTATATTTCTTTTTGTTGTTTCTTGAGGCGGAGTTTCACTCTTGTTGCCCAGGCTGGAGTACAATGGCGCAATCTCAGTTCACTGCAGAGCCTCACTGATTCAAGAGATTCTCCTGCCTCAGCCTCCCAAGTAGCTGGGATTACAGGCACGTAGGCACGTGCCACCGAGCCTGGCTAATTTTTGTATTTTTAGTAGAGATGGGGTTTTTCCACATTGGCCAGGCTGGTCTCGAACTACCAACCTCAGGTGATCCACCGGCCTTGGCCTCCCAAAGTGCTGAAATTACCAGTGTGAGTCACTGTGCCTGGCCGTATATTTCTTTCCTTCACAACGAGACCTCTGGTTCCCACCTCCATCAATGCATTCACTGTTCTGTTCTATGTCTTTTTTAAATATAATAGGATCGATGGTGACTGACCATATGCTCACCTATGCCTGGCCTGGTGCTGCGTGTGCCCTGCCTGTTCCCTGTGATGAAAAGTCTTGGCGATGCTTTGAGTCAGGTGGACTCAGTCCCACTGTGCGAATGAGAAACAAACTCAGAAAGTGGAAGTGACTTGCCCTTTGAACCAAGGGAGAAGAGGAGGAGGATGGTCCAGGGAGACCTGATATCCAAGTCCAAGTCCCTGACTCTCCAGTAAGGGAATTGTGTGGGGGACAGAGGCTGGAGTCTGCGTGCCAGTGGATGGGCCCAGGCACCTTTGGAAAACTTTATTAGATGAAAGAACAAATGAATGAATGGGCAGATAAGCAGTATGAATGCCATGCCTGTGTATGAGGAGCCACCACAGAGAATTATTTCTTTCTTTCTTTTTTTTTTATTGAGACGGAATTCCGCTCGTTACCCAGGCTGGAGTGCAATGGTGCGATCTCCACCTCCTGGGTTCAGGCAATTCTCCTGCTTCAGCCTGCTGAGTAGCTGGGATTACAGGCACACGCCACCATGCCCAGCTAATTTTTTGTATTTTTAGTAGAGACGGGGTTTCACCATGTTGACCAGGATGGTCTCGATCTTTCAATCTCGTGATCCACCCGCCTCGGCCTCCCAAAGTGCTGGGATTACAGGCGTGAGCCACTGCGCCCGGCCCTATTTCCGTCTTTCTAAGAACAGGCAACTCTTTCACTTGGGAGAAGAGAGCAGAGCTCCTGCCAGCCCCAGCCTCTCTTCTCCAGAGGCAGCCGTCCTGGCTGCAGTCACATGGCAGCTGTGTTCCAATCATCAGAACTGCCTGGGAGAGCTCTCCCATGTGCCTTCGGCCATGCTTCCCCATCAACCAGGGTGCCATATGGTGCCAGGTGCTAGCGTCCATGGGACTCACCTGACAACATCCTTGATGTCAAAGCCGGGATGGCACCAGGAGTCCATGAGGGCCAGCAGCCTCCTCTGGAGGTCCGGGAAGCCAGCCACGTAGCGCTCCACAAGGGCCACCTTGTCCTGGAGGAGGAGTGGGATGCTCATCTGCGGGGGGGATGCACGGTTAGGTCACAGTCTCTGCCACCTCGGCCAAAACCCCACACTCACCTCCAACCAACCCAGAGTTAGCAGCTGCAGTGTCAGAACTAAAGGGGCCCAGAGGCCGTCCAGGCCCAGCAGTGCTCGCCTGGCCTGCCCTCATGCTCACGCACACCCGCCCCAGGCTTCTAGTAGGTTCTGTGGCCACCCACATCTCCATGAAGGCCTGGAGGCCCTAAGAGGCAAGGGGGACCCTGGGAAGCTCATTTGTCATGAAATGTGGGGAGGTGGGACAAACCAAGCATGTGACACCAGCACTACCCCCGAGTGGCCCTCAAGCCCCACACGCTGTCAGTGCCTCCAGGAGGCCCCGGGGGTAGGGGGCTCCCTGGCTGTGGTGCTGGGCTTTGGGATACACCAGCCATTCCCTCAGCAAGAACCAGGCCCCTTAGACAAAGGCCCTCAAAGAAGGTTCCTTACCTCCCTTCCCCACCTCCTCCTCCTTACAGGTGAGGCTGTCTGGAGCCAGACTGCATGGGGCCCACCTACAGGGCGGTGCCCTCAGGGACAGTTCTCGGGCAGAAGGCAAAGCCCAAGAATCCTCTCTGGCCCCAGCTCTTGCAGACCTAGAGTCTGCACCAATCCCTGGAGCACAGGGCTGAGGCCTTTGTGGTGTGGATACCCCTCCCTCTTTAGGGAGAACGGATGCATCCTGTCCCCACCTGGCCCTGTACCAGTTCCACCTGTGTCCCTGTGGTGGGGACAGAGTCCCAGTGTGGAAGCTTGTCCAGAAATTCTGTTAGACAGGTGACTGCTCCCCCAGCCCCCTGTGCAGTGGAGACAAGGAGCAGAAGAGGGTCCCAGAAGCACGTGGGCTGCATGTCCTAAGAGGCACCTGGTGCCCACTCCAGGGAAGGGGTGGCCTGGCTGCTGCACGAAACACTCAGGGCTTACAAGGACCGCTGGGCACGGGGTGCCTGGACGTGTGGCTGCGCCTGGCTGGGGTCAGCCCACCAGGAGGACTGGTCTGGGGGCTCCTGATGGCCCTGCTTTCCCTTCCCTGTGGCTTGCTGGACTCCCCTCCTCCACCAACACTGTTTCCGGAGACCTGGGCATTATCCAAGTTTAAACCTGAACGATTTACATGAGAAAGACGTTCACCTTTTCAACATCAAGTTCTGGCTGCAGCTTCAACTTCGTGCCCAGCATGACTGCCTGGAAAACACAAAGGCACAGATTACTCAGGGCCTGGGAGGGGCCACCACCCTTCTGCACAGCGCAGCAGACTGTAAACCTCCCCGTGTTCACCCACGTGGCCCTTAGGCTGAGGGGCCTGGCCTGGCAGACAAGCCCCCCTGTGCTGAGTCCCGCTGAGCCCGGCCTTACATGAGCTGGAACAGACGGGAGGCCCAGGCTTGGCCTAAATGGGACAACAGGGACTCATGAGGTGCTGGCCACACAGCCTGGTTCACAGGGCCTTGCTCAGGGCTTGCTGATGAACCCATGGAGGGCAAGGAGGTGGCCTCCCACGTGACTCAAATGCTTGGGCCAGGGCTGAAGACCTCAGGGCAGGGTCTCAGCACACCCTGACGCCTGGGGGGTCCTAGCTCTTCCCACGAGGCAGGAGACTGGCACCCCGCGAGCGCTCCCAGGCCACACCGTTTCGCTCGGGCACGGAGGGCCCTGACTGCCCGCACGTACTGCGGGCCTGAGCTGCTATTAATAATTTCCATAAGACGCGCTCCCATAACCAGCAAAAATGACCCGCGAGAGCAGCCCGCGGAACATCGGCGCCCCGCCCCCGCGCAGCCCAGAGAAAGGACCAAAATAGCGGCCTGGGAAAGCCTCGGCTCCGGCTTCCAGCCCCCGTGTGCGGGGTGGGGGCGCAGGTCCGGGGGCCTTTCCCTGCGCAGCGCTGACCTGGCGCCTCCACTGGCTGGCCGGCGTCCAAGAGGCTAGGCCTCCACCAGGCCCGCAGGGCGCAGGGCCTGGGGCTGGGGTCTCAGGGCCATGGGGAGGGGCGCAGGGCGGCGGATGGGGTTGCAGGGCCTGGGGAGAAGGGGGCTGGGTATCTCAGGGCCGTAGGGAGGAGCGCAGGGCCGGGGGCAGGTATCTCAGGTCTGTAGGGAGGGGCGCAGGGCCGGGATGGAGTCTCAGGACTGAAGAAAGGGGCGAAGAGCCGGGGCGGGGCCTCAGGGCTGCGGGGAGGAGCGCAGGGGCCCGGGGCGGGGTCTCAGGGCTGAGGGGCCGTAGGGAGGGGCGCCGGGCCCGGGAGGTGGGCATAGGGCTGAGCGCAGGGGCCACCACGCGAGGACCACCCCAGCAGTGACACCCGCAGCTTCACACAAGGGCCCTGACCCCTTCTGGATCAGGGATACCCTTGAGAAGCTGCCAGAGCTCAGGAAGGCGGGAGTGCAGGCCCGGACACCTCACCGCGTTCAGAACCATGGGGTGGTCACAACCCCACTCCCGCCCCTCCCACCCCATGTGGACACTGTCAGGTGCAGGGGGTGGAGGATGGGGCTGCGCCCATCACAACCTTAGGACCAGGCCCTCAGCAGGTGGGGGGGGCTGGGTGCCCAGCCAGGGCAGGTGGCCAGGGTGTCCCCTCACTGCTGCTGCACCCAGCCTCCCTCTGAGGACAGACTTCAGGCTCCAGGCCCTAGCCCTCGGTGGGTACCCCCCATACATGACCCTTCTGAGCCCTAGAAGGCCTCAGGTTTGGGGAGGAACCTGGGCAGGGCTGGGTACAGCGGTGCTCCCCAGGTGGGCAGCTCGGCCTCCCTGTCCCACAGGCTACGACCCCGGGGGCTACCCTGCGTCCCTGGCTACCCTGTGTCCCCGGCTACCTTGAGACCCCGTCACAGGGGTCTCAAGGTACTAACTGAACCCTTCTCTTCTCCACGGCCATTCAGAGCCCAGGGCAATCAGGTGTCTGGACCTTTCTGCTGGGCCTGCAGGAACTCTCTGGGCGCCAGGGCCTCTTGTGGCCAGGGGGGGCTTTCTGGACATGCAGGGGTCCTGGGGCCCCCAGCCCCTATGTCCACATTTTGTACCTGGAGCCTGGTGGGGGCTCGGGGCCTAGCAGCTCAGGGGACAGAACAAGGATGGCGTTCCCTCAGCTCCACCATGACAAGGGCAGTGCCTGGCTTCCATGGGTGGCCTTGGTGATGGGGATTGGGGACTGGGGGGTGGCAGGTAGCAGACCCACCCCTCCAGGAAGCTCCCTGGCCTGGCCCCCATCTCAGGCTCTGGGGCTCCCGCACGGCCCTTTCACTGTGATCGTGCCTGGCTTAGAATCAGCGTCTGGTCATTTCTGTCTAAATCTCCCTGGGAGAATGGTGTGCAGCTGCCCACTGCCCATGCCTGGCCACTTGGGAAACTCAGCAGGCACGAAAAGTTCACCTGGCCCCAGAGCCAGGCCCAGGGAGCAGACAGCAGAAGGTGAAGAGTCGGGGACCTCAAGGGAGGAATGAGCTGGGGGCTGGGCCCACCCTGCACCAAGCGGCACTTCCTGACCTCGGCTGCCTGGAGGGTGGGAGGCACCCACTAGCAAGAGACGGACGAGGCCATCCAGCTGGGGGCTGGGGTGGGGCTGTAGAAACCTCTGGCCACACAGGCCCAGGAGCCATGGCTTTCAGGGAAAAAAAAAAAAAGAACAAGAAAACCCAGAGGGGCTTCGGTGCTGACCATCGGGAAGGGCATTCCCTGGCTCCCCTGGGCCCCCACTTGGAGGGGCAGGAAGGCTGACAGGTGCCAGGCTTAGTGGCCGAGGAACCCAGTGATGGCCCTGCCTCCCACCTCTGCGTGGGCCTGGAGCCAAGACAGCCTTTTTTTTTTTTTTTTTAGCAAAGCTATCTTTTTACCTTGATAAGCTGTTTAAAAAATGTAAATAAAATAACTCAGCGGACAAAAGCAGGCATTCATCCCGCCCAGAGCCAGCCGCTGCCCTCAACATGAAATATCGCAGCACACTGAGTGCTGAGTCCCAGCTAATCCGAGCGGACAGGCCTGAATGCGGCCCCTTTCGGCCGGGCGCGGCGGTGGGCAGTGGAGCATGTATCGCCTGCCGGGCGGCCCCGCTTGGGACAATGGCTTTCTTCGCAGAAGGGGCCTGTGCGGGACAAGACCCCCTTTGTGTGGGGATTCCTGCCTCGGAGCGTGAGGGAGGCGCATTCAGCCGGCCCCAGACAGTCTTTGAAAGGCGCTGTAACAGAAGACGGCGAAACACTAGCCTGCCTTCTGCCTCCCTGCACTCTCCGCAGGCCCAGCCGCCATTCAGCCTCGCGCCACATGAGCGGACCCTCCGTCCTGCATTGTCCCATGCCGGCCATCGTGGCTTCTCAGCACCATGCGCCAGCCATGAGAGGCCGGCGACAGTGCGGGGGTGGGGCGCGGTGCAGCCGACGCTTGGCTCACTCTTCTGAGGGCCCAGCCAGGCAGCCGTGATGCCTGCACCCAGGTTCCAATGCGGCTCCTCACGGCCAGGGGGTCTCACTGGAAAGAGGAACCCAGGGTGCCATCGTGACAGCCTCTGCCCCCATACAGAGCCCCTCGTTTCAGCAGCACATCCCTGAAGTAAGGGCCCTGACAAGGTGGGATGCAGACTGATGCCCCCGAATGCCGGCCTCCTTATACATGATCAATGTACCCTGAACCAAGCACCCCTGGACTGAGCAACCACTGGATAGGTCATCCCTGGGCAGGGCACCCCCAGGCTGAGCGCCCGCAGGCTGAGCACCCCCAGGCTGAGCACCACCTGGAAGGGCACCCTGGGGCAGGACACCCCCAGGCAGGACACCCCAAGGAAGGGCACCCCCGGGCAGGACACCCCAAGGAAGGGCGCCCCCAGGCAGGACACCCCAAGGAAGGGTGCCCCCGGGCAGGACACCCCCAGGAGGGACGGCCCCAGGCAGGACACCCCCTGGCAGGACACCCCCGGGCAGGGCACCCCCGGGCAGGACACCCCCTGGCAGGCACCCCCAGGCAGGGCACCACCGGCCCTCTTTGCTGCATCTCCGGCTGCACCCTGGAATGTGCACTGGGATCTGCAATCTCAGGGCACCGAGAATTCACAGGGGCCCCCTGCAGCTGCAGGAATAGCTCAGAGCCACCCCAGGCAAGATGGCCGCCTCCCTACTTACTGCAGGCCCCACCACTCCCCATTGCTCCCCACAAACCCAAGTCCAGCTTGGCCAGGTTTGGAGGGTGGTGGCTGTGACTCCAGGGCCTGGTCTTCCTCTTGGAATCTGGGCTTAAGAGTCAGCATTGCTCACAAAGGAGGCTCAGCAAACCTCCATGAACCCTAACATTCCACCAGTTCTTATCCAGACACCTGCAGCTCCAAACCCACACTTCTGCCACACGGCTAAGACCCGACCCCCTAAGACCACAAGGGAGCAAAGTCGCCTCTCCTGCCAGCAGCCAACAAGGGGCTGGATGCTGAGCAGACACATTTCACACCTGGTCCACTGTGTCAGGCATGACTGATGCCCTGGCCCCAAGCCTCATCCCGTGTCCCGGGCACTGGCCCACTCCACACTGTGCCTTGTGAGTGGGCCCCACTCGGGGTGCCGTGGGCGGCAGGGTTGGTACCAGCTGCTCTCACAGCCCCTCTGCTCAGCCTCTCCCAGGAGTGTTTCCTTCCAGGGAACACAGACAGCACCCAGCACCCAGGAGGCTCAGCAGACGAACTAACACCCACAAAGGGCAGCCGCCTGCATGGTTCTGTGTAGGATTCTTGGGTGCAGAGACTCATGGGCATGGTGGGCGTGGCTGGACCGAAGCTCAGGGCCAGGCCCACCTAGGACCCTGTGAGTTTGAGGGCCCAATGGGAGCCAGGGGTCGGGAGGAAAGGACTCGTGGGTGCCAGGAGTCAGTGGGGGAGACCAGGCCTGAGACTGGCTATGCTCTGACATTCCTGCCAGCTCAGGCAGCCTGAGGGTTCCTGGGACTCTGCACCCCACGCACAGCTGATAGGCTTCCCACTGCCAGGTCCTTGATTCTTCCATGCAGACCAGAAGCCCCACACAGCCCCCATCATGCAGGTGGCCCTGAGCCAGGCGCAACCCTGCCCCGCGGCCCGAGAAACCCTTTCCCCGTGGGCCACTCACTTCTCTGAACCTGCCCTCGTGGTAGAGGCAGTGGACGTGCTCCAGCAGGCAGCTCCGGTCTGCATCCTGTAGCTGGAAGATGCTGGCGAGTGGCACTGCAAGGTTGGAGGGGCTCTCGGTGAGGACCCTGACTGCTCGGGCCTGCAGCTGCTCCAGCCTCGGGCTATGCTGGAAGAGCCGAGACCCAGCCTTACTGGACGCAACACCTAGGGGTTGAGCCATGGGGCTGGCTGGGGCAGGCCTGGCCCAGGGAGGCAGCACCTGTTACTGTGGCTGTGTGTGGGCCTTGGGTGGCCTGCAGGGCTGGGGTATGGGAGGGGTGAGGCCGGTCTCAGCATTTGGTTGTCAGGGGGCTGAGGGTGAAGCCCACGGCCTGGGCCTTGACCACAGCCCCCAGCACCCCTCTGTCCTTCCCCGGCTCTTTCCCTTGCCCTTTCCCGGCTTGCTCAGTGGGCTGGGCAGGTGGGTGCCAGGTCCACTGTGCTGAGGGCTGGGCAGAAGGGTCATAGAGCCCACGGGCACACCTGGACTGGGCCTGGGCATGGCTGTGCCTGTAGCCAGCACTGCAGCTGGTGGGAGATCCAGGCCTCCAGGGAGGGGCCCTCTCCCCGCCGGCCCGGGCTGCTCTCCAGCATGTCCAGAAGCCCGGCCAGAGGGTCGTCCAGGGCAGCAAACCCCCTCCAGGCTTCCTCCTGGAGCTGTGGAGACATAAAACCACATTGTCACTTTGTCTTGCACTCAAAGCCTCCTGGCAAGGCCTCCCCACCGCACAGAGGTTTTAAAATTTTAATCCATTCAGAAGGTAACTGTGGCCATTCAGCCGCCATCCGCGCCTCTGTGACTTCATGTCGCCGGGATTCCGTTCTGGTCCGCTGCCTCCCGGGCCACCAGGGGCGGCGGTCATTGTCCAAACTAGTCATCCCATAAAGCCAGAGGGCCTGTTCTCCAGGCAGGCAGAAGGCTGAGCTTCGAGGTGGCCACAGCCCAAGCAACAGGTGACAGGTCCACAAGTCACTTCACCTGCAGCACCGGCGGGACACTGGCCAGGCCTGCCCTCAGCAGGCGAAAGAAACCAAGAGGCAAGAACCAAAACCCACACTGAAAAGTGCCTTTTATTTACTTTTCTATCCCTGACCTGCAGAAGATTAAGAAATGGGTAAGAGGTGGAAGAATAGAAGCAAAGCATCGGTTTTGGTCTCTGGCTTCTGGAAGATTCTAAAGCAAGTTGGTCCTCGCTGCCACGTGGCAGCCTCAACGGCACAGTCCTCTGGGGACAGCAGCAAGTGAGTCAGCTGTGATTCACTTCAAGCCCAGCCACTACTTATGGACGGTTCTGCAGGTAGAATCATGGGCACTAAAGGGCTGGACAGGTTCGCAGCTCAGCACTCGGGACAGGGTGCAGCAGACAACAGCCACGCAGGTGGGCAAGAGGGTGAGTTCCCACCTGCCAGCACTGGCCAGAGGACACCCCCAGAGCTGGGGCAGGCTGTAGGCTGGGAGTGTGGGCCGCGCTGCTCTGGCCCTGGCGATGTGGATGGTGCCCTCCACGGAGCTCCAGGAGCCACATCCCCAGGCTCCGACGAAGCTTTGAATGCACCAGGAGCCACATCCTAAGGCTGCGACATAGCTTTGAATGCACCAGGAGCCATATCCCCAGACTGCGACGCAGCTTTGAATGCACCAGGAGCCACATCCCCAGACTGCGACGCAGCTTTGAATGCACTGTGCGCCAGGGTCTTCACAAGCTTACTGAAACAAAAGGCAGATTCTGGAACCCGGTACTGTACAGCTCTCCCAAACACCTGGGACCCGGCACTGCACAGCTCTCCCCAAACACCCGGCTCCCGGCACTGGACAGCTCTCCCCAAACACCTAGCACCCGGCACTGGACAGCTCTCCCCAAACACCCGGGACCCGGCACTGGACAGCTCTCCCCAAACACCCGGGTCCCGGCACTGGATAGCTCTCCACAGGAACACCCGGGACCCGGCACTGGACAGCTCTCCACAGGAACACCCGGGACCCGGCACTGGACAGCTCTCCACAGGAACACCCAAGACCCAGCACTGGACAGCTCTCCCCACAGACACCTGGAACAGCTGTGGAACACATGCAGGTGAGTGCGTAAGGAGATCTCAGAACTGTCTTGGAGGGTGTGACAGCTGCAGGGGTGGGAGGCAAGGCTGGAAAGTAGAGACCCCAAAGGAGACCCCTTGTGGAAAGTGCAGGCAGAGAGGGAGGAGGCAGCTTGTCTGTCCAACAGGACTCAGGGAAGGAAAGCAAAGCTGCCCTTAAACAAAGCCTCTAAATCCCACGCATCTGGAACTTGAAGGTGCTCCAAAAGTTAGATCTAGACCTAAAGAGTTCTAGCTTCAGTGAGTTCTAGCCCTGCTGAGTTCCAGCCCTGCTGAGTTCTAGCTTCAGTGAGTTCTAGCCCTGCTGAGTTCCAGCCCTGCTGAGTTCTAGCTCCAGTGAGTTCTAGCCCTGCTGACTTCTAACCCTGCTGACTTCTTGCCCTGCTGACTTCTAGCCCTGCTAAGTTCTAGCCCTGCTGAGTTCTAGCTGTAGTGATTTCTAGCTCTCGTGAGTTCTAGCCCTGCTGAGCTCTAGCCCTGCTGAGTTCTAGCTCTAGAGAATTGTAGCTCTAACTAGTTGGCAGAAACAAAACAATAATTCTTTAACCACTTTGCCAGGACATGCAGGCCCTAGGTCACCAGAGGGAAAAAGTTTCACTGAATGAGGTCAATGAAAACTTACAAAACACACAAGGAAGCAAGCCACCATGAGTGACAACCCCAAGTAAGCTGGTCAAAGCTCTGAGAATGTGGAGTGATGGGACATGGATTTGGGAATGTGTAACCAACTATCCCCATTTTCCTAAGAGACAGTTTGCTTCTGTTCACGTGTTAGCCACAGAAAAGGAGGAAGCTCACACAGGCTTCCACGTGGACAAGCCTTGACGTCGTGCTAAGTGAAGAGCAAGTCACAAAAGACCCCATGTTACATGACCGCATGTGTATGAACTGTCCAGAAGTGGCAAATCCAGAGGCAGAAAGAAAATGAGGGTGGCCGGGTCCAGGCTGAGGGAAATGGGGCATCTGTGTGAGGGGTACAGGGTTTGTGGGTGAGTCTGGGGCTGAGGGGAATGAGGTGACTCTGTGAGGGGTATGGGGTTTTCGTCTGAAGCAATCAAACTTTCTGAAACCAGAAGAAGTGCACATTGTTGTGAAGATGCTGAAAAGATTCACAAAGCACCACACTGTGGACGTGCTCAATGCCACTGAATCGCTCATTTCAAAATAATTAGGCTTACATTTTGTGCATCTTCCCCCAATAAAAAATTAAATTAGGCTGGGCGTGGTGGCTCACGCCTGTAATCCCAGCACTTTGGGAGGCCGAGGTGGGTGGATCATGAAGTCAGGAAATCGAGACCATCCTGGTCAACACAGTGAAACCCCGTCTCTAATAAAAATGCATAAATTAGCTGGGCATGGTGGCACGTGCCTGTAATCCCAGCTACTCAGGAGGCTGAGGCAGAGGAATCGCTTGAACCCAGGAGGAGGAGGTTGCAGTGAGCTGAGATTGTGCCACTGCACTCCAGCCTGGGTAACAAGGGTGAGACTCCATCTCAAAAAAAAGAAAAAAATAAATAAGCAGATGCCCAGTGGCCTGCTCTGATTTAAGTGGACGCCCCGTGGCCTGCTCTGATTTAAGTGGATGCCCCATAGCCTGCTCTGATTTATGCGGATGCCCCATGGCCTGCTCTGATTTAAGTGGACGCCCCGTGGCCTGCTCTGATTTATGTGGACGCCCTGTGGCCTGCTCTGATTTGAGTGGATGCCCTGTGGCCTGCTCTGTTTTAAGCGGATGCCCCGTGGCCTGCCCTGATTTGAGCGAACGCCCCGTGGCCTGCTCTGATTTAAGTGGACGCCCCATGGCCTGCTCTTACCCCGGTTTGTTTCTGTCACCCCTGGAGCTCCGTGGCAGCTGTTCTGACTCCACCCGCCTTCCCTAACTCCTGAAACCAGCCCGGTAACCCTTCTGCAAAATCTTAGCCCTCCAGGCCCCCGGCCAGGTCCTCCCCTCCAGGCCCCCGGTGGCAGCTGTGTTCCTTTTGTGCCCTTGCTGGCCAGCGTGGTGACACACGGACCCAGTGCCCACCGCACCCCCACCGGCCCCAGGGCCAGCCCCTTGTGGTGGGAGACGCCAGTCTGGGCCCAAGCATCTCCCTCCAGCTCCTGCCCTTATCTCAGTGGCCTTAATGGACTTGTCCAGGAATCCTGGGACCCATGGCTCTGAGACTGAGCCCCCCCCTTGCCCTGCCTGCTCCCTCCTGGGGGTCCCCATAAGGAAGAGGAAGCCGTCACACCCACCCTGCCTTCTCCTCCTCCGAGCCCTGCCACTCCCCCTCCCTGTGCTGGTGGCCAGGCCCCTCACCGGCCTTCACACCTCCATTTCCAGGTCACCCTCAGTTACAAAGAGCCCCCTGCTACGCATGGAGGAAATAACGTGAGTCCCCCTCCACCCCAACGCCCCTTCAGGAATCCCCCCTCAATGCCTCCTGCCCACTGGTATCCCCGCTCCTCCCTGCTGCTCCGGCATCCCCTGCAGCTGAGCTGTTGGCTCCACTCACGGCTTTGGTGGGCTGGGGGGGGTGGTCCCACGGGCTCAGCAGCACCAGAAGGCCCCCTGACGGGCTTTTAGGACAGGACCACCCTGGCTGGGTGCAGGGGCTCACCCCTGGAATCGCAGCACCGTGGGACTGCTTGAGGTTAGAAGTTGAGACCAGCCTGGCCAACATGGTTAAACCCCATCTCTACTAAAAGTACAAAAACTAGCCAGCTGTGGTGGCTTGTGCCTATAATCCCAGCTATTTGGGAGGCTGAGGCCTGAGAATCGCTTGAACCCGGAGGGCGGCAGTTACAGTGAGCCGGATTGTGCCACTCACTGTAGCCTGGGCAACAGAGTAAGACCCTGTCACACCAAAAAAAAAAAAAAAAGACAGGGCCACCCAACCACTGGGTGCTGAGCAGTGGGCTGGGAAGGGCCAGTGAGCCAGGGAGCCCCACTCTGGGACTGCATCTACTCCAGGCCCTCACCCACACCAGCCTGGCCTCTTCCTGTCCCTCTCTGGCCGTCCTCACCCACCCAGGGTGCTTGCTGCCTCTGCTCTCATTTTAGAGGAACACCCAACAGCCCTTCCAGAACCCCCAGTCCCATTTACCCCCTTTATACTGCAAAGCGCCCTCAAAGAGTTCTCCAAAACCCTAATCTCATCTCCCTCCTCTAGGGGCCCCAGGTGTCTGTGCCACCATATGGGGGTCCCCCGGATCTCCATGTGCAGCCGGCTCTAGAGTCAGGCTTCTCCTCAGCACCCGGGACCCCCAAGGACTCCATCTTCAAGGCTCCTGGCCCACCCAGGGCCACTGGCCATGTGGCCTTCGCCAACTTGCTGGAACCTGGGCGAGCTCGGGCAGAGAAACTCAATGGAGGCGGAAGGAGAGGTGAGAGCGGCACACCCCCCGGGAAGACGGAACCCGACAGTCTCATGCGGATGAGTGAAGCCCTGTCTGTTTAGAATCAAGCGCTGCTCAGAAGAGACGCCACAACAAACGAACGTCAGGATGTCAGGAGGAAAGGGATGGACCCACAGCTCATACCTGTGGGGGTGGAGGGTGGGACCGGAGAGGCTCACACCCCACACGCAGGTGCCAAATGCGAGGAGAATGAGCATCACAGATGAAGGTCCCACAAGAGAGCTTGGAAACACAAGAGCAGAGGGAAATCTCAGGCAAGGACAGATTCACAAGCCAGAGACAGATACTTATAAGCCAAAGACAGACTCACAAGCCAGAAATGGAGATTAACAAGTCAGAGGCCCGGAAAGCCACTCTACTGCTGGGAAGTGAAATCTGGCAGGGGCAGGTGCAGGAGAGGGGCAGACGCAGGAGGAACAGCGCCAGGGCTGGGGCTGGAGTGAAATCTGGCAGGGGCAGGTGCAGGAGAGGGGCGGATGCAGGAGGAGCAGCGCCAGGGCTGGGGCTGGAGGGAAGCCCTGGGGCTTGCAGGATGACCTCGGCCAGCAGACAAAGCACTCAGGAACTGGCAGCCTCCTGTACACGGGCCGTTGCTGCTAAGGAGCTAGAATCTGCATCTGCCCCCAACCCCCCTCCCGTGGCCAGCCTCCCTCTTCAGCCTCTCCCTGGCCTCTTCCACCCAGCCTCCTGCCCTGCCCAAGCCACCCCCCCGCCGCCTTCCTAAGGCCTCCCTGTCCTGAATGCCTGCTCTAACAATCACCCGGGCTTGGGTGATCTGCCAGTAGACAGACAGGGCTTCAGGCCTGGCAGCGCTGGTGACAGCTGAGTCCCTGCAGGTGAGTGGCCCCTGTGCCTCCCAGAGGTGACCTCAGAGGCGCTGCTGGGGCCAGCGGTGCCTTCCCCACCCCAGGGCCATGAGGAAGACCGCCCCTCACAGGCCACCCTGGATGTAGTCTGTGGCAGCCGCTACTGCAGGACCCTGCAGCCATGGGGTAGCCGCACAGCTTCCCACCCACCCAGGGAGGCCTCCTCACCCCGACACCAGCCCTGGGGCCCTCACTGGGAGGAGAGGCCCCAGCTCAGCAGCTGCGGCCATAGCCTGCCAGGTCTCCACACCAAAGTCCTTCCCTGGGCATGGAAGGACGTCTCCCACACCACGTGAATTCACAGACAGTGGTAGGAAGCTGGAGGCGGAAGAGCACCTGGGCCTGGAGATGGAGCCAGTGCAGACTGGGAGGTGTCCACACTGGGCTGCGTGTCTGTGGCGTGGCCCAGAGGCTGTGTGGGGGCTGCAGGCCCTTCCCTGTCTCTGAGCCTCAGGGCCCTGCGTCCACCAGGGTCCACCCAGTGTTGCCCGGGCTCTGTGCCACCCTCGTGCTGGCAGCCATCACCGGGAGCTGGAACATTCAGATGAATGACTGGTCTCTGCCTAACAGCCAGTTCTGCCGGCTGTGACTCGACCCCACACCCACTCACCTGCTGCCGCTCCCGCGTGGACCACAGGGTCTGCAGGGTCTGCAGGAGCAGGAGGGGGTCCCGGCCTGTGGGGACAAGACGACAGCTGTGGGAGGAGCAGGTGCAGGGGCAGGGGCTACCACACAACCCACCGGGAAGCCCCTCCTACTGACCCCCAAGGCCCAGGGCTCCTCTGGACCTGGGGTGAGCCCTCCCCACCTCTGGTACACACAGAACACATCTGCCAGCTGCTGCAGTGCCCACCCTGGCCCGGGCTCACCGCTGTTCCTTCCCTGTGGCCTGCCCCTCCCCTCAGCCCCCTGGCAGCAATGCCATGCTCAGCCCTGGGAGCTGGGCCTCGTCCTCCAGCTGCAGTCACAGAGCAGCCCCAGGGCTGGGTCCTCCGCTGTCCAGGCCTTTATGGGCCGGAGCCTCACCTGCTCCTCCCAGCACCCTCAGTAACCTCACCAGCATCTTCTTGCCCAGACCCTGCTCCTCACCACGAGGACCCCAAGTCTCTGCCCTCCCTGTAGCTCTTTAGGCCTCTGTTGCCGCCCCCACTGCCCTGCCCCTCCTTCCAGCCCCCCCTGGGAGGCTGCCCCCACCTCATGATGGGGGCTGCAAACGTGTGACCAGGGACGCTGCCCCATACGGACAGAGCCACCAGAGTGAGGCCCGAGGGAGGTTTTCAGAAAGAACCTGGGGGCCCTGTGGCTTGGCCTGGAGGCTTGTGGTGCCTCAACCCCACCCAAGGGAGCAGGGACACACCCGGGCTCCATCATGTGATGGGGTCGGGTCGGAGGCCAGGGAGGGGCGGCTGCCTTCAGGGACTCCACAGGTACGGCCAGGGGGGCAGGAGCCCGGTGGATTCAGCAGTGAACTCCCCCGGGGCCTGGGGGCCATGGAAACTGCTGGGCCCCCCTGGAGAGCAGGATGGGAACAGAGAAGGCCCTGGAGCTGGGTGAGGGAAGCTGAGGACTCATGCAGATCAGATAAGACCCCAGCAGCTGGGCTCTGCCACATATGCCAGGGAGCGTGCGTGACCGGGTCACCCTGGAACACCAGGCTGACTTAACTGGAGCCCGAGGTGTGGTTCAGCCCAGGACTGGAACAGAGGACAGAACCACGTGGCCCTTTCTGCAGACACAGAGCAAACGTTCTCAAATTCAGTTCAGCTCACGGTTTAAGAAATAACTCGGCTAGGACGGGAAGGGAGCACCCCGAACTGGGTAAAAGCCACCCACGAGCATGAAGCATGGCACTCAGGGCAGCGCACGAGGACGTCTGACGGCAGGTGGCATCCAGCAGGGAAGGGAAACAGAAATATGAGGACCTGCCGGCAACGTGATTGATTATGCAGAAAGCCACGAAGGATCAAAAGCTACACTCTCAGAATTTACCCATGGGGGCCGGGCACGGTGGCTCATGGCTGGCATCCCAGCAATTTGGGAGCCCAGGGCAGGCGGTTCATCTGAGGTCAGGAGTTCGAGACCAGCCTTACCAACAAGGTGAAACCCTGTCTTGACTAAAAATACCAAAAAATTAGCCAGGCATGTGGCATGTGCTTGTAATCCCAGCTACTTGGGAGACTAAGGCAGGAGAATCGCTTGAACTCGGGAGTCAGACGTTGCAGTGAGCCGGGATCATGCCGTTGCACTCCAGTCTGGGCGACAGAACAGGAGTCCATCTCAAAATAAATAAATAAATAAAATTTAAAAATATAAAAGATAACCACTCCCCACACCCAGCCTTTGGCCGGCATAGTGGCTCACACCTGTAATCCCAGCACCTGGGGAGGCTGAGTCAGGCAGATCATGGGGTCAGGAATTCAAGACCAGCCTGGCTAAGATGGTGAAAACCCATCTCTACTGAAAATACAAAAAAATTAGCTGGGCGTGATGGCTTGTGCCTGTAATCCCATTTGGGAGGCTGAGGCAGAGAATCGCTTTAACCCAAGAGGCGGAGGTTGCAGTGAGCCGAGATCGTGCCCACTTCCAGCCTGGGCAACAGAGCGACATTTCGTCTCAAAAGAAAGAAAAACAGAATTCACCGATAGTTCGGCATCAATGCTCAGCACAAGCCCAAGTGGGAAGATCAGCTGTTTCCCTGCAGCAACAAACAGAAATGACAGGAGAAAAAAAAAGAAAAAGAGTCTCCCTGTCGCCAGGCTGGAGTGCAGTGGCTCGATCTTGGCTCACTGGTCCAAGCAATTCTCCTGCCTCAGCCTCCCGAGTAGCTGAGATTACAGGCGTGCGCCACCATGCCCGGCTAATTTTTGCATTTTTAGTAGAGACGAGGTTTCACCATGTTGACCAGGATGGTCTCAATCTCTTGACCTCATGATCCACCTGCCTCGGCCTCCCAAAGTACTGGGATTATAGGTGTGAGCCACCGCGCCCGGCCAGAAATGACCATTTCAAAAGTCACTTACAACAGCATCAGCCATGTCAGATTCCCTGGGATAAATCTAACAAAAGCAGCTCACGTAAGACAAAAACCCACGAAACATTATGGGGCACCTGAGCTCCACCACTGAGGCTCTAGGCTCTTCAGTGCCCTGGAACAGGGTGGCACAGGCTGGCGTTCCTGTCTGCGTTCAAAACCATCCTACCATGGCGCACATGGCGTGCCTCACACACAGAGGCTGAGAACACCCAAATGTCCACTGGAGGAGGACGGAGCAAGCGGACCAGCCCGGGAACGAGGCCTGGTGGGGGAAGATGTACCCGTGTGACCATGGCAGGCAGTGTGAGCAGCCCCACATTCTGGGTGCTGCTTTCTGGGCAGGACCAGCGAGGGGCCAGGCAGGGCTGGGTGGAGCGTACCGTGGTGTGTTCAAGATCTCGTGCTGAGCTCTGCCGTGTGTTCTGTGTTCCTTCCTACATGTGGGTTGCACTTCAAAATAAACAAAACAGACTTTTATTTTATGTTATTTATTGTATTTTATTTTATTTTGAGATGGAGTCTCACTCTCGCCCAGGCCGGAGTGCAGTGGTGTGATCTTGGCTCACTGCAACCTCCATCTCCTGGGTTCAAGCAATTCTCCTGCCTCAGCCTCCCAAGTAGCTGGGATTACAGGCATGCAACCCCACACCCATCTAATGTTTGCATTTTTAGTAGAGATACGGTTTCACCATATAGGCCAGGCTGGTCTTGAACTCCTGAGGTCAAGTGGTCCACCTGTCTCAGCCTCTCAGAGTGCTGGGGTGACAGGAGAGAGCCACCGGGCCCAGCCCAGGTTTTCTCTTAAAGCAGAGTTTCGGATGTGTGAGACGAGAAAGTCTGCAGGTAGACAGTGGTGGTGACTGTGCAGCCAGGTGAGTCAGTGTTGGTGGTCTTCGGCCCCCCCCGTCAGTGTTGGTGGTCTTTGGCTCCCCCGAGTCAGTGTTGGTGGTCTTCATCACATCCCCGTCAGTGTTGGTGGTCTTCGTCCCCCCCATCAGTGTTGGTGGTCTTCGGACCTCCCCGTCAGTGTTGGTGGTCTTCGGCCCCCACTGTCGGTGTTGGTGGTCTTCTCCCACATCAGTGTTGGTGATCTTCAGTGCCCCCCGTCAGTGTTGGTGGTCTTCGGCGCCCCCCCGTCAGTGTTGGTGGTCTTCGGCGCCCCCCCGTCAGTGTTGGTGGTCTTCGACCTCCACCGTCGGTGTTGGTGGTCTTCCCCCACATCAGTGTTGGTGATCTTCAGTGCCCCCCGTTAGTGTTGGTGGTCTTCGTCCCACCCCCCATCAGTGTTGGTGGTCTTCGGCTCCCCGCCCATCAGTGTTGGTGGTCTTCAGCCCTGCTCATGTCCTTCTGGTCCTGCCCTCTAGGTGGGCAGGGTCTGGGCCCCACCCCCAGCCACTCCAGCTCCCAGGGGCCTCCCTGCTTTGCCACTGTGCCCTCAGACAACACCCAGCCACCAGCCGGCACGGCCCTAGGATCCCACAGAAACATGGTGCGGGCCAGGCCCCTTCTCTGTGGATTCCATCATGGCCCCTGGGCCTGAGAGTCAAAGCCGGGCTCACTACACCCTCCTGGCCACCACACTCCCTGTGACCCAGACCCTGCCCTCTGGGCCTGAGGCTGCTTCCTGAGTACCCAGCAGCCTGCCTGGGAGTCCCCTGTGGCACCACTGTCCCTCTGCCCCCATCCCTTCACTGTGGCCTGGACGCTGAGCCCCAGGGCAGTGACCACCTGGGTATCCTTCCAGACCATGGCCAGTATATGATGGGCACTCCACGGCGCCCGCCTCAGCCATCCCAGGGCCATCTGCGCCCTCATGGTGCTCACAGCCCACGCGACTGGTGAGCCCCGGGTCTCAGGCCAGATCTGGAGGCACCATAGCGGGTGTGGCTGGCCGAGTCTCTGCCCCGCCGGGCTCAGACATGGCCATGCTGACACTCGTCTCACACAATCAATGGCTTCCTGTTCATACAACAGAAGAAAAACAGGATGTCCAGGGGCGGCTTCTGTCTGAGCCAATGAGGCAAGTGAGCTCTGTGAACCCTGAGGCCCAGCAGCGGGAGGACAGGGTGCCTGGGAGGGCCCCGGAGGACACACCCTGCTCAGTATACAGCACCCCACGCACCCCAACTCACGGATGCCTCACAGGGGCAAGGTGTCAGAGAGGGGCAGGTGGGGGGTGTCCAAGAGGGGCAGGTGCAGGTGTTCGAGAGGGGCAGGTGGGGGGTGTCCGAGAGGGGCAGGTGGGGGTGTCCGAGAGGGGCAGGTGGGGGTGTCCGAGAGGGGCAGGTCGGGGGTGTCCGAAAGGGGCAGGTGGGGGCGTCTGAGAGGGGCAGGTGGGGGGTGTCCGAGAGGGGCAGGTGGGGGTGTTCGAGAGGGGCAGGTGGAGGGTGTCTGAGAGGGGCAGGTGGGGCTTGGAGCTGATGCTGAGGGACCTCCCAGATCCACTCTCCCGCTGCGGAAGCCCCAGGCTGCCCTCCCTGCGGTCACCTCTTTCTGCGGTGGCTTCTGGGGGCCTTTGGTCCCCAGCGTGGACTTTCGGCCAGCACTCTGCGGGTAGCCTCTGGCCCCATACCTCCACACCCAGGCCCGGGGCTGGTCAGGCCCGGGGCTGGCCAGGCCCAAGTTCACCAAGTTCGCCAAGTTCATCAGCACCGCACCCACGCCTGGGACCTGCTGACAGGCGGCCAGACGGCAGGTCTGGGATACTGAGACAGATGGCTCCCGTCTGGGAGGTGACCCCTCACCCCAGACCCACTCCTCGGGAGCATGTGGGTGGGGCAGAGCAGGGCAGCTACGTGTCAAGAGGATACCCAAAAGAAAGTCAAGCTCAAGAGTAAAAGTCTCACCATCCCCCAAATGTGGCTTCACATCCTGAACCTGCGCTACTTCTCCCTGGGGAGCCAAATAGTGCCTCCCCCACCCCAGCCACCCTCCCCAAAACGTGCCCAGGAGAGCTCAGGAACTCCATGGGGTTGGCTTGGGGATGCCCATCAGATGCGGCCAGGATGGCCCCACCCTGCCCCCGGCAGTCCTCAGGCCAGCCTGGTTTCAGGGACTCCCCTGCCCAGCGATGGGAGTACAGATGGTGGCAGGGATGCCACTTCCTCCAAACAGCACGAGCTGATGGCTGCCTTCACTTGAGAGACAGACGCTCTGGGAAGCTCTGGGCTGCATCGAAGGCTCCTTTACTCTCCACACTCTACCACAAAGGCGGGACCAGAAACGGGGACTTTTGATCTGTGGGATTGGGGGCACAGAAGCCCCAGGAACTGAGGCTGAGCCCAGCTGTGATGCTGGACAGTGGACACTGGGCAGCAGACGTCAGGCGGTGGACGCTGGCAGGGGACACCCAGCCTCTGGGCAAAAAGCTTGTGATGTGTGGTCTTCATAAAGCCCCTGAGTGGGTGTCTCCTGAGGCCCGGCTCTCCTCTTGGGGCCTGGGTCACAAAGCTCAAACAGCCCATCTGCAAGGCTGTCTGGCACTTGCCAGCAGCATCAGACCCCGAAGTGCTGAGCAAAGGAGAGCCAGCCGCCCAGACCAGACCCCAGGCACTGCAGTGACCTGCTCCTTGCCCGTGGGCCGGGCACCTGCTATCAGCTCAGCGCAGCACCCCACCCCAGTCAGCCCTCTGGCCACCCGCAGACAGCAGAAAGGGCCAGCCCACAGCACCAGCTCCCCTCAGAGATCCCACGGCACCTCCCATGGGCAGGGTCCGAGAGGCTGCACCCACCCTCCACACACTGGGGTCTCCGTCCCTCTGCCAAGAGTCTGTGTCCTGGAGGCCTTCTGGCCTCCAGGGGCAGCTGAGAGAGGGGCCACCACCTGCAGCCCAATTGTCTCTGGTCTCGGATTCTGCCCACATCTGACTGTGCTCAGCTGGAGGTGATGATGAGACCCCAAGCCCAGTGGGTGGCTTGTGTCCTCCACCCTGGCTCACCGGAAGAGGACCACCTGCATCTGGGGAGTGGGGTGCTCAGGGCCCTGGAGACACAGCATCTGGCACGGGAGCCCCTGCTCTGTCCATCAACACAGCGCCTGCAACTCCAGCACAGCACCATCTCTCACCAGTCACGGGTCCCCTCACTCTCAGGGGCCCACTCACCTGCCTCACCCATGAAGCCGAGGGCCTTGGACACAGAATCTGACCCAGCCTGAGCCCAAGCTGCCTCTGCTGGGAAGGTGGGATGAGGTGGGAGCCCACCGTTTGCTGCCCTGGACCCCACAGAGAGGCAGAGAGGGAAAGGGTGATACCAGCACAGGGCGCAGGGGGCGGATGTCATGCAGAGAGGGACAGAGAGGTCTCCAGATTTTTATTCTGCAACCGCAGGTCAGAAAATCTGCTGGGAAAAAGATCCTACCTACAACAGGAATCTTGAAGATGATGGGCCTGTTTTTAAAAAGTAACAGGCCAGGCACAGTGGCTCACACCTGTAAACCCAGCACTTTGGGAGGCCGAAGTGGGCAGATCACCTGAGGTTGGGAGTCTGAGACCAGCCTGGCCAACATGGAGAAACTCTATGTCTACTAAAAATACAAAAATTAGCCAGGTGTGGTGGTACGTGCCTGTAATCCCAACTACTCAGGAGCCTGAGGCAGGAGAATCACTTGAACCTGGGAGGTGGGGGTTGCAGTGAGCTGAGGTCGCACCATTGCACTCCAGTCTGGGTGATAGAGTGGGGCTGTGTAAAAAAAAAAAAGAAAGAAAATCCGATTGGCCGGGCACAGTGGCTCACACCTATAACGCCAGCACTTTGGGATGCTAAGGTGGGCAAATCACAAGGTCACAAGTTTGAGAACATCTTGCCAACATGGTGAAACCCCATCTCTACTAAAAATACAAAATTTAGCTGGACATGGCGGCACATGCCTGTAATCCCAGCTACTTGGGAGGCTGAGGCAGGAGAATCGCTTGAACACAGGAGTCGGAGGTTGCAGTGAGCTGAGATCGTGCCACTGCACTCCAGCCTGGCGACAGAGCAAGACTCCGTCTCTAAATAAATAAATTAATTAAATAAAAATAAAAAATAAAAATTACACAAATAAAATAAAAAAAGAAAGACAGCAGTATGTTCTTGGTGTTTTACATAAATGAACTCTGAATTTTCAAAGAAACGAAGCGCAGTCTTGGTGTTAGAGTCATCACTCAGATTAGCAAAGAGCGAGGTCCGCGACGTGGTCACACAGCGAGGAAGGTGAGGCCTCTCTGCTGGCAGCAGTGGGGGCCTGTTTTCATGGTTTTATGAGGCCAGCTGTGACCTCCCTCCTGTCTCCCTCAAGTCACAGCCCAAGGTTGGCTCCACAGCCTTGGGGGCAGAGAAAGTCCCATCCCCCTGCCAGCCACGCCTGGGCAGGCCGCAGGCCAGGCCAACTCTGCCTCCTTCAATGGAGCCTCAGGGCTGGCTCAAGACCAGTGGGCGCTGAGGGCAGGGGTTGGGGACATGGTGAGGGCGGCCTAGAGGTTGTGGAAGAGTGCCTGTGACCCCGGCGTGGGACTGCGAGAGACCCGTCCCCAGGGTCCTGTAGGGATCTGGTACCTACACCTCTGGGGCACCCGTGGTGGGGCAGAGACGGCAGGCAGCCTTGGCAGCTTCTCCTTCCCACCCCCACAGCGGGGCCTCAGCCGCCACCATCCTCAAGTCCCCGCTCACCCCCAGCCACAGCGCAGCAGTGAGGCTTCGAGAGGGAGGCGCCTCCAGGAACCTGCACGTTCACAGTGCATTACGAGTGCAACATGCGTTCATCACGGAGCCCCTCGAAGACGGCCTTCACAGGAGAAGCAGCCTCTCCTGTGGGCTCTGCCTGTCCACTGCTGTGTCCACCTCGGGCAGGTGCTGAGGAGCCCCTGCCTGGTATCTGGATGCTGGATGTGGGGCTGGCCACAGCCCCAGCCCCAGGCAGCAGGCCCAGGCTCAGGGCAGGGGCTCCTATGGGCAGCCGGGGCAGCCTTAGCCCTGGAGGCTCCCGCTGCTGGAGCCCAGCACAATGGGGAGGGAGAGGGGACCTAGGACAGCTCTCCGGGGCTGCTGCATCTGCCAGAGGGCAGGGCCTGCTTCTTTGGTGCTGAGCCGCAATTTAATGCCATCTACAGGACTCTGAATTTCCCAAGAAAGGCTCAAGCTCGAGCGCCCCGGGAAACCCAGAACCAGGTGGACACAGGCAACGTGGCCTTCCTGACCTCAACTCCACCTGCTCACCAAAGGCTGAAGGTTTAGGAGGAAAGGAATCTGAGTGCTGTGGACATTCAGAAGGAGAATGTCTCTTGGCCTTGCAGAGGGAGAGAGGAGCTCAGCGCCCCTCTCCTGTCCCCTGATGACACCCCTGGCCCAGCTCGGGAGGGCCTCTCCAGAACAGGCCACAGGTGGCCACGGAGATGCTCCTCCAATGACCCAGACCCAGGCACTCTACCTTAAAACGAAGTCCAGGACAAACCTAGGCCCACTGTCCAGGGCACAGTCCTGGGGTCCACAGACAGGATGGCCCTGCTCAGTGACCAGCACAGCACAGACAGGTGAACAGGCAGCGAGGCTGGGCCAGCACTGGCGCCAGGACACCTCCTGGGAAGAGGCTGACCCAGAGCCTAAGTAGAGGAGCCTGCTGGGGAGACTGAGCTGGGGCCTCTGGTGGGGCTGGCCTTGTTGACAGAGTTGGACACACCACATCAGGGCAGGTACCTGAAGTGGCACGGGGGGGTGCGGGGATGTGGCCATTCTAGGCACCACCCTGTGCACCAGCAGGAGTGCCGTGTTTATTCCGGGGGGGGGCCATGTCTGTTCCAGAGAGCACCAAGGCTGTCCCAGGGAGCACTGTGTCTATTCCAGGGGGGGCCATCTCTGTTCCAGGGAGCACTGTATCTATTCCGGGGAGGCCATGTCTGTTCCAGGGAGTGCCGTGTCTGTTCAAGGGAGTGCTGAGTCTGTTCCAGGGAGCTCTGTGTCTGTTCCAGGGAGCACCGTGTCTGTTCCAGGGAGCACCGTGTCTATTCCGGGGAGGCCATGTCTGTTCCAGAGAGTGCTGTGTCTGTTCCAGGGAGTGCTGAGACTGTTCCAGGGAGCGCCGTGTCTATTCCAGGGAGGCCATGTCGGTTCCAGGGAGTGCCATGTCTGTTCCAGGGAGTGCCGAGTCTGTTCCAGGGAGCTCTGCGTCTGTTCCAGGGAGCGCCGTGTCTGTTCCAGGGAGCGCCATGTCTGTTCCAGGGAGTGCCGTGTCTGTTCCAGGGAGCGCTGTGTCTGTTCCAGGGAGCGCCGTGTCTGTTCCAGGGAGCACCAAGACTGTTCCAGGGAGCACCGTGTCTATTCCAGGGAGGCCATGTCTGTTCCAGGGAGTGTTGAGACTGTTCCAGGGAGCGCCGTGTCTATTCCGGGGAGGCCATGTCTGTTCCAGGGAGTGCCGTGTCTGTTCCAGGGAGCACTGTGTCTGTTCCAGGGAGCACAATCTGTATTCCAGGGAGCCCTGAAGCTGTTCCAGAGGCTGTTCCAGGGAGGGGCACATCTGTTCCAGGGGGTGCAGTGTCTGTTCCAGGGAGTGCTGAGACTGTTTCAGGAAGCGCCAAGGCTGTTCCACGGGGCTCCATGTCTGTTCCAAGGGTCACCACATCTGTTCCAGAGAACGCAAGGCTGTTCCAGGGAGTGCTGTGTCTGGAGCGCTGTGACTGTTCCAGGGAGGGCTGTTGTCTGTTCCAGGAGGGCCAAGGCTATTCCTCAATGGTGCTAGCTGGTGGTGCACTTTGAACACATCCCACTCTGCTCAGGTGGAGAAAAGGCTGTAGATGCCATGGCTGCCTGTACAGGGAGTCAGCTCCATGCCAAGGCGAAGCCCAGCTGCTGTGTGCTCCCCGGCCCCCAGGATGGCCTCCAGGGGAGGTAACAGGTGCTGGCCTGGGGTCCACAGAGGGCTTCAGAGGAGGCGGCGAATGAATGGAAAGGTGAGGGGTCTGGCCCCATCCCGAGAGGGCCAGGTGGGTGGTTGAAGCCCCATGGGATGGACAGGGCTGTGCCCGCAGAGGTGCGGTGTCCACACCAGCCCCGCCCAGCTCAGAGGCGGCTCTCCCCTGGGATGCTGCGGCCTGGCCACCTCAGGGAAGGTGACATGCCCGGAGCACCACCATCGCCCTCAGCATGAGCTGAGCCGGGAGCGCAGAAGAGAAAGGCAGAGAGAAAGCCCCCGGAGGGGTCCGGGGCTAGAGGGGGCAGCTTCGTGGGATAGGGAAACAGAGGCAGAGAGCCTTGGCCACTGCCACATGGGAGCGGGGCTTTCACGGGGGAGAGGGCTGTGGCCCTGCTCCATGGAGGGCATATGTAGGGTGGGCCTGGGCAGAGGCCGGGGTGGTAAGTGAAAAGGCAGTAAATCCACAACAAACCAGGGGTCCACAGCCCAGGGCGAGGCAGCCAGGCCTGGCTTTCAGCTCTCACTGCTGCTTACAAGGACTGCAGCGTGGAAGACGTGAAGGGGCGCTGGACCCCTACCCCATCTGCCCACAAAACAGCTCCCACTGGGGCCCAGACGAGCACCTCCCAGGAGGCTTCCACCTGGCCTGGCCCAGGCACAGAGACCAGAGTCTGGGGCTCGGGCTGACCCCCTAACACCAGCCTCCGGCCCCTCCCAGCCTCCGCTCCCTCCCAGCCTCCGCTCACCCAGCCTCCACTCCCTCAGCCTCCGCTCCCTCCCAGCCTGTCTCCCTCCCAGCCTCTGCTCCCCCCAGCCTCCGCTCCCCACTGGCCCCCGCGCTCCCTCCCAGCTTCTGTCACCCCAACCCCAACCCAGTCCCCATCTTGCAGGGTCTGGGTTTGCAGAAGCGGCAGGGAGGAAGGCCAGGTGCCCTGGGTGGCACCTCCCCTTGGGCTACGCAGGGATTTGGCTCCCCTGCTTTGTCCCCCCCCGCTTTGTCCTTGGGGGAAGGCGCTTCTCATTTCTCTCTCTGACCTGGAAGGTGTTGGGAGAGCAGATGCTCTTAACTCAAGGGATGAAAAATGGTTCTGTTTACAAAATTGGAGCACTGAGGGCCACCCAAGGAGCTGCGGGTTCCCTGAACCCCAGGAGGCGGTGCTGAAGACCCAAGGGGGTGTCAGCTGTCTGCCTTGCACCCTGAGGAACATAGGAGACCAGAGGTCCCCCTCAGCAGCCAGCCCTGAGCGGCTGCACTGTCCCTGCCGCCTCCCTCAGGATGCTGTCACAGACCTGGCGCCAGGCCACCCACGCTGGGGCCCAAGGGGGCAAGCTGTCCTGAGAACCCCTGAGGACAGCAAGGCCATGGCAGGGCCTCCAGACTCATGGGGTCCCAGGCTGTGGACACTGCAGAGAGGCCCACAGCTGGGGACCGGCAGCCAGGCCCACGTCACTGAGTTCAGAGTGGGTGACACTTCCCCCTATACACCCCCACGCACCTCCCCCTACAGTCGCATCTGGCTCAGACTCACCTGTGCAGCGGCACTCACCAGCAGCGGGGTGACCAGCAGGGTCTCCTGGGTCCATCCTCGGTGCTGGGCTGAGGACGCTGGCAGGCAGCTAAGGAGGATCTGCAGAAATGGACAGATGGGTGAGGTCCCTGAAGGCAGAGCCCAGTGCAACAAGCAGCCCATGCCCGCAGCCCCCAGAGGTAGCGGAGGGACCTGGTGCCTTGGGGTGCCCCAGGTGGGGTCCCCAGTTGGTGAGCATAGCGGGCGGTTCCACTCTCCTCTCCTGGCTGGGATGATGGCCGCCAAGTTTGGACCCTGTGTTCCAGTTCCACGCCAAGCCACCCCAGAGGGTGGGAGGGGCCCTGGGGAGGGCTCGGTAGACAGACCCTCTCAGGCATGCAGAGGGGCCTGTTATCCAGGACAGTGTGACTCCCCTTACCACATCCCCCTCAGGCTGTGTGTCCCGCCGCTGGGGGAGCCACACGGGAGGGAGGTGTTCTCCCTCAGAGGTCAAGGGCACCACGGGACCTGCTGCCCCTGGAGGACCAGGGACCTTGGAGTGACGCCCTCGAGGCCAACCCAGCACACAACGCCATTAGGGTCCAGGTGGCCGCTGGCAGCTATCATCCCAGGCGGACTGCAGGCTCCCCCAGAGTATTTTTTTTTTTTTTGAGACAGAGTCTTGCTGAGATGCCCAGGCTAGAATGCAGAGGTGTAATCTCAGCTCACTGCAACCTCCGCCTCCTGCATTCAAGCAATTCTCCTGCCTCAGCCTCCTGAGTAGCTGGGACTACAGGTGCGTACCACCACACCCAGCTAATTTTTTGTATTTTTAGTAGAGACGGGATTTCACCATGGTGACCAGGCTGGTCTTGAACCCCTGACCTCAGGTGATCCATCTGCTTCGACCTCCCAAAGTGCTGAAATTACAGGTGTAAACCACCATGCCCACCCTGTTTTTTGTTTGTTTTTTTAAGATGGAGTCTCACACTGTCGCCCAGGCTGGAGTCCAGTGGCACAATCTCAGCTCATTGCATCCTCTGCCTCCAAGGTTCAAGCGATTCTCGTTGCCTCAGCCTCCCAAGTATCTGGGATTACAGGCACCTGCCACCACGCCTGGCTAATGTTTTTGTATTTTTAGTAGAGGTGGGGTTTCACCAAGTTGACCAGGCTGGTCTCGAACTCCTGACCTCGTGATCTGCCCGTCTCATCCTCCCGAAGTTCTGGGATTACAGACGTAAGCCAGCACACCTGCCCTTTTTTTTTTTTTTTGAGATGGAGTCTCACTCTGTTGCCCAGGCTAGAGTGTAGTGGCACAATTTCAGCTCACTGCAACCTCTGCCTCCTGGATTCAAGCGATTCTCCTGCCTCAGCCTCCGGAGTAGCTGGGACTACAGGCACCTGCCACCATGGCCAGCTAATTTTTAGTAGAGGTGGTGTTTCACCATTTGGCCAGGCTAGTCTCGAACTTCGGGCCTCAGGTGATCTGCCCTCCTTGGCCTCCCAAAGTGCTGGGATGATAGGCGTGAGCCCCCACACCCGACCCCGGGGAGTGTTTTGGATGCAAAACCCTTATCTGCACTTACGAGGGTTCACCTTCTCCTACCTGCTTACATGAGGATGCATAAAAAGGCTTTCTTCCGGTGTGTGGCTAAGTCTGCATCACACGCAGCAGTTAAACAAAGCTCACCTCTCGAACTCCCAATCCTAACGCAGGCGGCCACCCTCCCCCAGGCAGTCCTCACGGCAGCCATTTCCGGGGAGACGGGCGGGGCATTTCTCAGCCTTGGCCTCCAGTTTTACAGTCAGCGGCCAGCTTGGCCCGGGCAGCGTGAGAACCTGTCCAGCCGCCGCCAGCGCACACCGCGCACAGCAGCACAGACTCCCGAGGACGCCGCCTGCAGACTCGCCGCCGCACCACGTGGGGGCTGCGATCCCGGACTCCTGCCCTCATGGGGAGGGGCTGCTGTTCTCCCTTCGCAGATGACTAAACCCAGACGACCGATCCTGGGACGTTTCTGGCAGCTGGGACGTTTCTGGCAGCAGGCAGCGTGAGGCCGCGTTTCCCCACGGCAAGGCCACGCCCGAGGCACCCCAGGACCGCTGCGCCCCACACCTGAGCCTGCCAAGCCGAGGGGGCCGCACCTGCAGGACGCGCGGCGGGAGGACCCCGAGGCTCTCAGGCCCCTCAGCCCCAGCGCTGAGAATACGATGGAGACGCCAGGGGCCACACAGCCCAGCCAAGAGGAAGGGCCCCATCAACACAGCCGGGCCCAGAACGGCCCACAGCTGAAGACGGCGCCAGGAGGAAAGCCGGCTCCAGAGCCCCCGCCAGATCCCCTCCAAGCCCCACCGGAAAGCCTGAGCGACAGCCTCCGTGTGGCGGCCGGGTCCCACCCAGCTTAGGGGGCTTGACAAATGCCTTGGGCTTTCCGAAGAGCCCCTGACAAAATGTGAAGACACAAGCCCAGGTTCAAGGAACTCAGCCAGAAGCTGAACAGCCACCGAAGCCAAAAGCAACGTTCTTCAGAGGATGATACCTAAATCCAGAGTGTCTATCATGGACAATTCACAGCACTTGGTGCCTAACAAAAATCACAAGACCTAAAAAGAAACAAGAAAATATGACCCACAATCAAGCAGAGAAACACAAAAAACAGAACAGAAAGCAACTTCGAGGCAGCCCTGAGTTGTTGCTCTTAGCAAAGACTTTAACACAGCGATTGCAACCGTGCTCAGGAATAAACAGAAAAGACCTTCAAAGAGTTAAAGGAGGCCAGGTGCAATTTGGGAGGCTAAGGCGGGAGGACTGCCTGAGCCCAGGAGTTCAAGGCCATCCAAGGCAACATGATGAAACTCTGTACCAAAGAATTAAACATTAGCTGGGCATGGGGGCCTCACACCTGTGGTCCCAGCTACTCAGGAGGCTGAGGGAGAAGGGCTGCTTCACTTACAGTTCCATATGACTAGGGAGGCTTCAGAATCATGGCAGGAGGGGAAAAGCACTTCCTACATGGTGGCGGCAAGATAAAATGAGGGCCAGGTGTGGTGGCTCACACCTGCAGTCCCAGCACTTTGGGAGGCAGAGGCAGGAGGATCACCTGAGGTCAGAAGTTGGTGACCCAGCCTGACTAACATGGTGAAACCCCATCTCTACTAAAAATACAAAAATTAGCCAGGCCTGGTGGTGACACCTGTAATCCCAGCTACTCAGGAGGCTGAGGCAGGAGTTGCAGTGAGCCAAGATTGTGCCACTGCACTCCAGCCTGGGCAACAGAGCAGGACTCTGTCTCAAAAAAAAAGAAAGAAAGGAAAAAAAAATGAGGAAGAAGCAAAAGCAGAAACCCCTGATAAACCCATCAGATCTCATGAGACTTATTCACTATCACAAGAATAGCATGGGAAAAACTGGCCCTCCTGATTCCATTACCTCCCCCTGGGTCCCTCCCATGACACGTGGGAATTCTGGGAGATACAATCCAAGTGGAGTTTTGGTGGGGACACAGCCAAAAATATCATCCCACTGTAGCCCCTGAAAATCTCATGTCCTCACATTTCAAAACCAATCACGCCTTCCCAACAGTCCCCCAAAGTCTTAACTTATTTCAGCATTAACCCAAAAGTCTAGCCCAAAGACTAATCTGAGATAAGGCAAGTCCCTTCTGCCTATGAGGCTGTAAAATCAAAAGCAAGTTAGTTACTTCTGAGATACAATGAGGGTACAGGCATTCCGTAAATACAACCATTCTGAGCCAGGTGCAGTGGCTCCTGTCTGCAATCCCCACACTTTGGGAGGTCAAAGCGGGCCTCCCAGCTATTCGGGAGGCTGACGCAGGAGAATTGCTTGAACCTGGGAGGCAGAGGTTGCAGTGAGCCAAGATCCTGCCATTGCACTCCAGCCTGGGCAACAAGAGTGAAACTCAGTCTCAAAACAAAACAAAACAAAGGAGTTACATGGCCCAGGCAAGTCAGAAATGCAGGGCAGTCAAATTTTAAAGCTCGAAAATTATCTCTCTTGACACCTGTCTTGCATCCAGGTCATGCTGATGCAACAGGTGGGTTCCTGTGGTCTTGGGCAGCTCTACCCCTGTGGCACAGCACAGTCCCACAGGTGAGCCAGGTGCTGGGGAGGACATAGTACAGTCCCACAGGTGAGTCAGGTGCTGGGGAGGACATGGCACGGTCCCACAGGTGAGCCAGGTGCTGGGGAGGACATGGCACGGTCCCACAGGTGAGCCAGGTGCTGGGGGGGGGAACACATGCTGTCCCACAGGTGAGCCGGATGCTGGGGAGGACACAGCACAGTTTCACAGATGAGCCAGGTGCTGGGGGAGGACACAGCACGGTCGCACAGGTGAGCCAGGTGCTGGAGGAGGATACAGCACGGTCCCACAGGTGAGCCAGGTGCTGGGGGAGGACACAATGCGGTCCCACAGGTGAGCCAGGTGCTGGGGGGGAGACACAGTGCGGTCCCACAGGTGAGCCAGGTGCTGGGGAGGACACAGCGCGGTCCCACGGGTAAGCCAGGTGCTGGGGGGGACACAGCATAGTCCCATGGGTGAGCCAGGTGCTGGAGAGGATACAGCGCAGTCCCACAGGTGAGCCAGGTGCTGGGGAGGACACAGCACAGTCCCACAGGTGAGCCAGGTGCTGGGAGTGACACAGCGTGGTCCCACAGGTAAACCAGGTACTGGGGGAGGACACATGCTGTCCCACAGGTGAGCCCGGTGCCAGGGAGGGCACAGGTGAGCCAGTGGCCATTCCCAAATTCCCAGGGCCTCTGCCAGTGGCCGTCCAAAGGACCTGCTTGGAACCCTGCACGTCCCACCCTCAGACCTCTTAACTGCACTGGTGCCTGGCACAGTGTGCTCTGACCCACAGTGGGCAGGGCCAGCACTCCTGGGGGAAGGCAGTGGGCACCCAGGGCAAGAGCAGGGGCCAGAGCCCCAAAGTCCCACTGCTTCCCCGCAGCTGCTCCCTGGGGACCTCTGGACCATGTACTAATGAGTTGGAGTGGACACCCACACACGCAGGTCCACACCCTCCCGCCCAGCTCCTGGTGGTGTCCGTGGCCTAAGGACTCACAGAGCTGCAGACAGAGTCCGGGACAGCCGTTGCAGGCCACTCACCCATCCCGTGTCTGCAATTTCTCAGGCTCAAGGATAAACTTTACGTCTCCTGACTGAAGAAACGTCAGGCTCTGGGTGGAGGCAGGAGTTCAGGCACAGCTCCCACTTTTTAAAGCAGCAGAAGCCGTCATTCCTCTCTTGTTGATTTCCTCCCTGGATCTTGTGCTGAAAGCACACTTGTTTTTCTCACATCACATTCAAGTGATCAAGTTCCTGATAAATGTTAGATTTATCCCAACTCAGCGTGAGCCTGGCTTCTCCTGCCGTCTGGCACATGGGTGGGTGCCAGGCACAGGTTCCTGCCCTGCAGGTCACCTGCTGCCCTCGGACCCTTGGTGGTACCCGCTGCCCACAGACACCCGCATAGGTCTCTGTTCTGAAGAGTAAATGAAAGGAGAAACTGGCCGAGTGCTGTGGCTCACTCCTCTAATCCCAGCCTGTGGGAGGCTGAGGTGGGAGGATCACTTGAGCCCAGGAGGTCAAGGCTGCAGTAAGCCAAGATGGGGCCACTGCCCTTCAGCTTGGGTGACAGAGCAAGACCCTGTTTCAAAAAAAAAAAAAAGAGCTGGGCACAGTGGCTCACGCTTGTAATCCCAGCACTTTGGGAGGTCAAGGTGGGCAGATCACGAGGTCAGGAGTTCAAGACCAGCCTGGCCAACATGGTGAAACCCCGCTTCTACTAAAAACAAAAATTAGCCAGGCATGGTGGCGGGTGCCTATAATCCCAGCTACTTGGGAGGCTGAGGCAGAGAACTGCTTGAACCCAGGAGGCAGAGGTTGCAGTTAGCCGAGATCACACCACTGCACTCTAGCCTGGGAGACAGAGCGAGACTCTGTCTCAAAAAAAAAAAAAGAGTGAGAGAAGAAAATAAAGAACGACTAAAGAAAAGCGAGGCCCCCCTGCACAGAACCAGGGTGGCTGGCAGCAAGTTATCTGGAGCTGGGAGCCAGGGGCCGCCTGCAGCAAGGGTGGGGTGAGTTCTTGCAAGACCCTCACCACACAGGTGGGCCCTGACGGGAGGCCCCTCCACTCCTATTTGTCTGCCCCAACCAGCAGAGTCCACAGGGCCAACACTCCCGCCCCTGGCGCGCCCCATGGCCATCCACAGAGAGGACTTGGTTTCCTGCACCAACGAACTCCTCAACCCCCAGATGGCGCATTAGTCTTGCTGACGGTATTTGATGAGCAAATGAATAAAGGCGGCAGGTGCCCCCATCCCCCGCACCGATCTCCGCTCCCATAGGCACTCCCAGCAGCTTCCGGAAACTTCCCTGGGCTCTCAGTACTCCCCCAGCCATAGGCTCAGTGGGCGTCAGACCTTCTCTGCAGCCCTCCTTGGGGCATCTGTGCCCCAACCCCCACTCAGGGCCGCTCCTCGGTCCCTACCCCTCCCTTCGAGGAGCGTAGCTTGGTCTCCTCAGCAGGCTGGGGATGGCCTTTTGGGTTGTGGGGACCTGAGAGGGTAGCCCTAGCCACGTGGTCAGGCCTGCAGAGGGCCCGGGAGCCTACACTGCCTCCTGGCGCCCCAGGGGCCATGCCCGGGAGGGCCCCATCTGCGGCAGCCGGCACCGCTGCACTTGGAGTAGGGGAGGCCAGATGCTCGCCAGCAAGCCCACCCATTCACAGACGAGCCAGAGCTGGCCGGGTGGGCAGCCTGCGGAGGAGCCAGTCCTGGACACCCCACGCTGAGACTACAAGGCCAGCTGGTCTCTGGGCCCCTCTGCTGGTGGAACCCAGCAGCGCCGTCCTCTCTGCCGAATCTGCCCGGCACTGAAGCCCAAGTGCCTTCCCTCCCTGCAAGCCCAGGCGGGGCCTCCACTCCCACCCAGGCCAGTGCTGCAGGTAAAGCCCAGCCTGGCAGCCGTGGTGAGTGCAAGCATGGGGAGGCCCCTCCCCCTCTCCGCCTGCCCTGAACACCCCAGAGGGGACTGCTTCCCCCGAGAAGCCCGCCCACCTGGCCCCCAGGGGCCCATCTGCCCTTGGCTCACTGCTGGCCCGTTCCTGGGGGCCCACATCTAGGGCTGTGTCCTGCCAGCCCCACAAAGCAGAACCCAGCGTCCCCACCCCGTCTCCCAGGACCCCCTGGCTAAGGGAGGGTGACTGGCAGCCACAGGCCCTTCGGAGTCCCCAACAGGGAAGACTGGAGACAGTGTCAGAACCGAGTACAGTCCCCAGACACACCCATGTCCATCCCCATCCAAGCATAAACTCCATGGCAGCAGCTCCTGGCCTGGTTATGAACACAACACAGCTGGAGTGGGAGAAGCACTCAGCACTCCCATCACCGAGCCCAGGGGTCCACAGGTGTTCGAGAGCCTGGGAGGGCCAGCAGGACCCAAGGGCACAGGTGTGAGGTGGGAGGGGCACAGTGAAGGGTCTGGGGCATGGCCGGAGCGGGGAGCTCTCCCTTGGGCAGCATGGACACCCCAGGCTTTGCAGCACCCAAGTGTGCAGCCTCACGCCTCTGGGGCTCTCCTGGCCTCGTACCTCCAGGGGCCTCTGGCCTCAGGCCTCCTGGCCTCAGGCCTCTGGGGGTCTCCTGGCCTCGTACCTCCAGGGGCCTCTGGCCTCAGGGGCTCTCCTGGCCTCAGGCCTCCGGGGGGTCTCCTGGCCTCATACCGCCGGGGGTCTCCTGGCCTCAGGCCTCCGGGGGTCTCCTGGCCTCGCACCTCTGGAGCCTCCCTGGCACAGCCCCCACATCTGACTCAGCTGTATGGCTGCATCACTAAATCCCCACAATGGCTCTCCTCTCGGCTCCTGGCTGTGCCTCCTCCAACACTCAGGGGGCCCTGCATATGCCCCACACTCCCAAGGGGCTTCTGAGAGGGCTTGGGGGAAGACAGTATCCCCTACCTCCCCCACACCTCCCTTGGCTGCTTAGCAAGGCCCTCCAGGGACGTTCAGCCCAGCTGAACCAGTCCCTCAGACCAATGACAGCCTCATATCCCAGGCTGGGGGCCTTCCATCTGCAGTTCCTTGAGTGGCCTGCCAGTTCCAACGTCCTCTCTAAAAAGGCAGAGCCTTGAGCCGGTTGGAATGAACAGACCCACCATGGTACCGGGAAGCCCGACCAGCCAGCGCCCAGGCTTAGGCCCTGCGAGGCTGGCTGTGCGGCTCCACACCAGGCTAGGTGAGCACCGCCCTGTGCTGTGCCAGCCCCTCTATAGGAGTCCGCAGGGCTGTTTTTGTCCCTGAGCTCAGGACAAACCTGCACACGGCCCCGATGGCATTCACTTTGCTGATGAGCCTGGGAAGGGGGCGTTCGGCCTGTCCCTTCTATGGGAGGACGGCTGCTAGAATTTCACGTGTGTCCTCTGAAACATGCTGGAACTCCATCCCCTGCCGCATAGCTGCGAGGTGAGGCCTTGGGACGTGCCTGGGTCATGAGGACCCTGCCCCGATGCAGGGATTAATCCATTCGGGAATTCCTGGGTTATCACAGGAGTGGGACTGGTGGCTTTATAAGGAGAGAAAGAAGCTGGACACAGTGGCTCACACCTGTAATCCCAGCACTTTGGGAGGCCGAGGTAGGCAGATCATGAAGTCAGGAGATCGAGACCATCCTGGCTAACATGGTGAAACCCCAACTCTACTAAAAATACAAAAAAAAATTAGCCCGGTGTGGTGGCATGCGCATGTAGTCCTAGCTACTCGGGAGGCTGAGGCAGAAGAATCGCTTGAACCCAGGAGGTGGAGGTTACAATGAGCTGAGATCTCGCCATTGCACTCCAGCCAGGGTGACAGAGACTCCGTCAAAAAAAAAAAAAAAGGAAGAGGAAGAGAGGCCTGAGGCTGAGCCGGTACACTGAGCCCTCACTGTGGCTGCCCAGAGCCTCCTCGAAACCCGTCAGAGTCCCACCAGCACGAATACCTCCTCATTCAGCCCCACCAGCACGAATGCCTCCTCAGATACATCCCTTACCCTTGGCCTCAGCCTGTAAGAAATAAATTCCTTTTCTTTATAAATGACCCAGTTTTCGATATTCTGTTTTAAGTAACAGAAACCTGGCCAGCATGGTGGCTCACACCTCTGATCACGCTTTGGGAAGTCAAGGCAGGCGGATCGCTTGAGTCCAGAGATTCGAGACCAGCCTGGGCCACATAGTGAGAACCTCTTATCTATCCAGGTGCAGTGGCGTGTGGCACATGGCAATGGGTGGAGTTGTGTCTACAAAGCCCTGGACCTAAAATGACCAAGCGGAGACACAGGGCTGACATGGCCGAGAACAGAAACAACTGAGATTCCGTTCAGATTTGCCCACCACAGACTTCTGTGACTGACCTCATTTTAGGATGAAAAGGCCCATCTGGATCCCCACCATCTTGGAATGTGGTGCCAGGTCCCGAGCCCACACCAGGACAGGAGGGGCTCCCCAGGTCCCCGATCGGGCAACGCTCATACTCAACAGTTTTGCAGCTTCCAGTTAAAATTAACAACAGATGGCCAAGCGCAGTGGCTCATGCCTGTAATCCCAGCACTTTGGGAGGCTGAGACAGGCATACCACAAGGTCAGGGGTTCGAGACTGGCCTGGCCAACATGGTGAAACCCCATACAAAAATACAAAACACAAAAATACAAAAAATTAGCCGGGCGTGGTGGCATAAGCCTGTAATCCCCACTACTCAGGAGGCTGAAGCAGGATAATTGCTTGAACCCAGGAGGTAGAGGCACAGTGGCTCACGCTTATAATCCTAGCACTGTGGGAGACCAAGGTGGGCAGATCACTTGAGGTCAGGAGTTCGAAACCAGCCTGGCCAACATGGTGAAACCCTGTCTCTACTAAAAACACAAAAATTAGCTGGCATGGTGGCAGCATCTGTAATCCCAGCTACTGAGGAGGCTGAGACAGGAGAACTGCTTGAACCCGGGAGGGGGAGGTTGCAGTGAGCCAAGATCACGCCACTGCACTCCAGCCTAGATAGAGCGAGACTCCATCAAAAAAAAAAAAAATTACCAAGTGACTCTTTTAAGTGCCTCCATTTCCTCTGAAAGTTGCTCACCCAGGTCAAATCGTTGCCCAGAGTCCTGTGACCACAGAACTCTGGGCTCCAAGAACTCCAGAGGCTGCAGTTCCCTGGCACCATGCTCCATACCCAGGGAGGTGACAGGGCTGGGTCCCGCCTGCACAGGGAACACTGCACAGCAAGGGAGCCCCGTGGAGGCAGCCTGGAATGGAGGAGCTGACCCACATCGTATGTGCCCAACTCACTGTGGAGGTCACGCTGCTGAGGGAGGGGTGGCAGGGTGAGGGCTGTCCTTTCCCACGGGACTGGCAGACCCCCCCCAGGGCCTGAGTGAGGCACAGGGACCTGTGGGTGACTGTGTCTGGAGCCCCAGCCCCCGGCCGCAGTGCAGGCTCGGTCACTGGTTGTGGTGGCCCTGTGCGCTGAGCGGGTGGCCAGGTGGGCATAGGCTGGCACCTCAAGGGCCCCTGGACCACCGCAGAACTGGTGGCAGATTCTGGCTGAGGCTCTGAGGCCGGACCCTAGGTTGGGGTCCCAGGCCCTGGCGTGGCACGTGGCCCCAGGCCTCTCTGTGAGATGGAGTGGATGATGCTGAACACAGCACAGACGTGGGAGCAGCACTCTCGCTCAGGAACGCTCATCCCCACCGTAAACCCAGCTGGGCCCAGGATGTCCCCTTCAACCACTGAAGGCACAGCTGCCCCCGAGCTCTGGGCACAGGACTTGCTTGGAGATGGGCTCCGAGGCGGGTGTGTGGTGGCCCCACTCCTCGGTTTCCTAGGAGGCCTGGCCCAGACACAGCAGCCTCCCAAGGAGCCTCCGCAGGAAGGCGGGACCAATGGGACGTGCAAGGGCCCCTCCCTCGAAGCTTTGCCCTCAAGTAGGACCCAACGCTCCCTCAAATGACCCCTGAACAGGCAGACCTTGAGGGACCCCACAAGAAGCCAGGTTACTGGATGAGGGTGGGAGGTGGCCACAGTGGGCTGGCGGGAGTGGGAGTTGTCAGGAGGTCCGTAGGGGTAGCAGCTCCACCCACCCGGGACCTGGAAAGGAGGAGGGGGGGTGCTTCCTGTGGCTGTGGCGCACAATGGTGTTTTCTCCACTGGGCAGTGAGTCACCCAAGACAGACTGGAAGCCAGGTCACCCCGCATTCTTGTCCAGGCGCCAGGTCACGCTTCCTCCATGGTTTCCCTGAGGACCCTGGGGCCCGCCAGCTGGGCCTTGTGCCGCCAGCAGGCATGGCCAGGAGGGCAGGAATCAGCAGGAGGGGGGGCTGTGTGCCCCCCAGGTCTCCCTGGCACTCCAATGGGGGGCTCCCAGGCTCCTCCACCCCCGCAGAGCTGGCTTTACTGCCCCCTCCCAAGAGCGCTGACCACCATCATCCATCTTTGAGGGCCCTGCAGCCGCCACCCCAGGATGTGGCAAGGATGGGGCTGGAGGCCAGCCTGAGACTGGGATTAGGCAAGCAGCACCAGCTTCAGAGCCCCCAGAAGCTGTGTCCCCAAGGGAGACCTCCGAGGCCTGTCCCCTCCCCACCTCATACGGTCTGACACAGCAGAATGTGCAGAATATGTGATTAGAGACAGTGTCAATATTTGTGACGGCTTTTTATATGGACTGCATGTGAAACGGTGATACCTGGGCATACTGGATTAAATAAATTAAAATAAGTTAACTTGTTTCTCATTATTTTTAAAACCTATCTACAAGAAAACTTGAAAGCCTCCTTGTCATAAGCTCCAGGTGCCTACCTGGGCCCTTCCAGGAGATGAAGACAGCCCGACCACAAGGCCCCGCTCCCCACAGCACTGTGGGGGAGGCCAGAAAATAGGCTTTGTCTCCAAATTCCACATGGGATGGGTGGATACCCCAGAGCCCCCCAGAGCAGCCCCCAGAAGCCAAGAGCGCAGCTGGATGAGCTGAGGCACAGCCAGGGCCCCGAGGGAGGGAGGCTCTGGCCTCCTAGATGAGCAGCAGCCTGACTCACACACAGTCCACTGCCCTCACAGTGATTCCACATGTTTCCTGTATCTCATGACAATTTTTATTTAATTTTTTTGAGACAGGGTGTCACTGCTGCCCAGGCTGGAGTGTAGTGGCCTGATCACTGCCCCAAAAACCACCCCAGAAACAATGAACCATGTGCCCATCAGCACTGACTCCCTCTGCCCCTCCTCAGCCCCTGGCCAGTTTCTGTCTGTGAGTTTTTCTATTTTGGGCATTTCCCATAAAGGAGACCACACAGGTTCTGTCTCTGGTGGCTAGCTGACCTCACTCGGCACAGTGTCGTCAAAGCTCATCCCAGCTGCAGTGTGAGCTGGAGCACCCTTTCTGTGTTTGAGTCATGCCCCAGTGTGCACGGACCATGGGTGGTTTGTCTAGAAGACATCTGGGTGCACCCCCTCATCTGGCTGTTATAAACTGTGCTGCTGTGAACAGCTGTGTGCGCGTTTCCGTGTGGAGTGTGTTTTCATGGATCTGGGTATGCACATACTAAGGTGGGAACTACTGAGTCTCGTGGTGCTTCTATGTGGAGCTTTTTGAGGAACTACCAGACCATTTCCACAGGGGACCAATCATTTTATGCTTACATCTATAATGCATGCGAATTCTAATTTCTCCACAGCCTCACCAACGCCTGTTACTGCCTGTCTTTCTCTTTTTACACTTACCAATTTAACTCAAGGATTGTTCTTTTCTTTAACAATTAAGATGACCAATTTTAAACACAAAGTAACTTTGCCAGGGATATTGCACAGGAGATGGAGGAGGTCGGCTGGTGTGACAGGCCCCACACAGCCACTCTCGGGGGTGCTGGCATGCTTGCCCCCGTGGGTGCCACATGGGTCACAGGGGTTTTTTTGTGTGTTTTATTTTGAGATGGAGTTCTGCTCTGTTGCCCAGGATAGAGTGCAGTGGTGCGATCTCAGCTCACTGCAACCTTTGCCTCACGGGTTCAAGCGATTCTCCTGCCTCAGCTTCCTGAGTAGCTGGGATTATAGGTGCACGCCACCACACCTAATTTTTGTTTTTATCAGAGACAGGGTCATACCATGTTGGCCAGGATGGTCTTGATCTCCTGACCTCATGATCTGTCTAACTCGGCCTCCAAAGTGCCAGGATTACAGGTGTAAGCCACCACACCTAGGCCATGAACGATACTTCTGAAGGTTGAAACTAGGATGGGATTTTAGCTTCAGCATCTCCATGCCTCCCCCAGCATGGTGGCCACTGCCAGCCACACCTGGGCCCACAGTCAGTGTCTGAGGGTCTGGAACTCTCCAGTGGCTGGCTGGGTGGTTCCTCCACCAGGGAGTGGGCACTGCACCCCTGGGCTTGAGGCCTCAGTCCCCGGCAGCCCATGGTCTCCAGAGCAAGGAACCCACAGGGACAAAGAGGTGGCCTCGGGGCTTCACGACCTGTCTCCAAGTCACACAGCCTCTGCCGACTCCCATCAGGCCAGGCACCCTCAGGTCAGTTCACACTCCACCCCGCTCTGTACAGCTGGGGAGGGATGGGCAGCTCATCACCTCACATCCCAGGTCTTCTCAGGACTAGAAACCTCCAGTCCGCCCAGCTGTTCCCCAGGCAGACGTCCAGAGCCTCATCAGCCCAGCTGCTGCCTCCCAGAGGCCCTCTCCACCCAGGACCCTAAGACATGCCGGGACACACCACACAGCTCAGAGCGCCATCCCGTACCCGCTCATGCCAGGTGGCTGCCCTCTGCGGAGGACAGGGACGCAACACAGCCGGTCACACCGAGGGGGCACAGGCAGTGCCAGGACCTGGTTCTGCACTGCCCATGACACAAGGACCCACACTCAGGGTCAGCGGCCCATCCCGCAGCCCAGCCTGGGTCTGTCGTGAGCCTGGAGGGTGCTCATGGATGCTCACACAGGGTCTTCAGGCAGGAGCTGCTCCCACCTGGAGCAGAAGGGAGAGGGCCCTGTCCATGAGTCAGGAGGCTGGGAAGTGCCCTGCACCTTTCCCCACAGATACTGCAGGAGCCTGTTCCACTGACAAGAGACTCTGACCAAGGGCACCCAACCTCAGGCTCCTCTCGCCCTTTGCGGGCATGAGGACAGGCAGAGGCAGCAAGGGCAGCAGAGGGAGACCCTCGTGAGGACCAACCTCACGGGCAAAGCTGGGGCTGCAGCGGGGACATTCATCCTGGGGAAGGGATGCCCACCAGACACGGTGGGAGACATGTGTCTGGACTCAAAGGACACCGCCGGGTATTCATGTGGACACCGCAGGCACGGGGGTAGCACATTTCCGACTGCTTGTTGTGAAAATAGAAAAGTGAGTGGGTAGTGAGCATGGCACCCCTCAATAGTGCCCAGGAAGCAATGCCCCACAAAGGGGCTGGACAGGCCAGGGCGAGGCCCGGGGTGAGGCTGAATCTGACCACTGGGCCCTGGACACAGAGGCCTCTGCTGACCACATCTGGGTGAACAGCGTGAGGGGAAGGAGATGGTGTGGCCACATACTACAGGCCACAGGCCACTAGGTCCTCAAACAGTTGAACACAGGGTCAAACATGAGCACAGTCCCTGGCAATGCCTCTTCCAGGCAGAGGCCACAGGACCAGCAACGTGCATCTGCATGAACACTCGTGCACACAACGACCCCAGCTGCACTGCGTATGGTGGCCACGGAGGATGCACAGCCTGGTGAGGAATGAGACATCCAAGGCCACCACGCAGCGGAGCAGCCTTCCACCACAAACGGAAGAGGATGTCGCGCATGCAACCTCACCGATGCCAAGTGTGCACCCGACACACTGGCCAGCAGGGCTGGGCCCTTCCAGCCTCCTTCAAGGGCAGGCTGTGAAGCGGGTGGGTCCTGCCAAGGGTGCCTGGGGGGGATGCCGGCCCACGGTCGGGAGGAAAGGACAGAGCCGCAGGATCCGAGGAGCCCATGGTGAGGGGCTGGCAGGGCTGGAGGGTGTGAGCTACAAGGAGGTGTGGGACCACGGAGTGGATGGCGGAGCCTTGGGACACACTCGCTGGCAGAGGCCGAGGACCCCCAGGGCTGGCAGGATATCTGCGTGAAGCAAAAGTCCCACCAGGCAGGCCCTGGGTGAGGCCACATCACCTATTAATCTCCTTTTGTGGTCAACCACCTTTTGGTGGCTCACACCTGTAATCCCAGCACTTTGGGAGACCAAGGCAGGTGGATCACCTGAGGTCAGGGGTTCGATATCAGCCTGGCCAATTTTCTCAGCAAAAGAAACCCCATATCTACTAAAAATACAAAAATTAGGCAGGCGTTGGGGTGCATGCCTGTAATCCCAGCTACCTGGGAGGCTGAGGCCGGAGAATCACTCAGATCTGGGAGGCAGAGGTTGCAGTGAGCTGAGATTGCGTGACTGCACTCCAACCTGGATGACAAAGCAAGACACGTCTCAGAAAAGTCTCCTTGTGAGTCAATTTTTCCAGCAAACCTTCAGGGGTGAGGGGAGGCCTCCTTTGGTCCCACAGCTGTGGTGCTGTAAGCAGGGTGCCCAGGCGGCTCTGCTCAAAGCTTCAGTGAAGGGAACCCAGGACCTGACCAGCCAGCAGAAGCCAAGGATGTTTTTTAGTCTCAACTAAAACCCCTTTTAATTATAAATCTGGACCCTCCCTCTGCTTCCTTCTTGGTTGCTTTTTGCTGAGAAAATTGTAAAATTTCCCCACTGGATGTTCAAAAGCTTAAAATCTCAAGTTATCTCTGAAAAGTGTTCTCCCACCTACTTGTACTTTTCCCTCCTCCAATTGTCTTTGATGCCACATCAAAGAATCTAGAATGGACTTTCAATAACACAGACCCCGTAAGGAACCAGAGAACGTGGACACTCACGCCCTTTTGCGGTCTTTTTCCTTCCTGAGGAGTGTAGAGCCACACACAGCTTTGCCTGGGGTCTACAGCTCTGCTTTTCTTTTCTTTTCTTTTCTTTTCTTTTTTTTTTTTTTTTTTTGAGGCAGAGTCTTGCTCTGTCACCCAGGCTGGAGTGCAGTGACGCGATCTTGGCTCACAGTAACCTCTGCCTCCCAGGTTCAAGCGACTCTCCTGCCTCAGTATCCCGAGTAGCTGGGATTATGGGCACTCTACCGCGCCCAGCTAATTTCTGTATTTTCAGTAGAGACGGGGTTTCGCCATGTTGACGAGGCTGGTCTGAAACTCCTGACCTTGTGATTCATCCGCCTTGGCCTCCCAAAGTGCTGGGATGACAGGCGTGAGCCACCGTGCCCGGCTGAGGATGCAAATTTTTTCTACTTGCTTCACCTAAGGGTCATCCCTTTACAAGTACAAATTTAAGGGTGCTTAGCTAACAATTTCTAGGGCATTAAAAGAGGTCAATGAAAATAAAAAACATTTGAAAGCTGGCAAATGAAAAATCTTTATGAATGCTATAAGTTATTCCTCTATGTGACTAAATGAAATATATATATTATATGTATGACATTTCTATGTGATCTATGATAATATTTGGTAAATAAAATTAGCTTTTAAATTGTTATTAAAATAAATTAGGGACCTGGTGTGGTGGCTCAGACCTGTAATCCCAGCACTTTGGGAGGCTGAGGCAGGCGGATTACTTGAGGTCAGGAGTTCAAGACCAGCCTGGCCAATATGAAACCCTGCTCTACTAAAAATAACAACAACAACAAAATTAGCCAGGCATGGTAGTTCGTGCCTGTAGTCCCAACTACTTGGGAGGCTGAGGCAGGAGAATTGCTTGAAACTGGGAGGCAGGGGTTGCAGTGAGCCAAGACTGTGCCACTGCATTCCAGACTGGGCAACAGAGTGAGACCCCATCATCTATAAATAAATAAATAGGAAAGTCTTCAGACTTGTCAGTATCATACATAATTTTAGACTTTTTTTGCCTGGGTCTATCAGTCAGACAGATTTATACTGTCTTTGCTAGATGTTTTAAGGTCATAAAACTGTTGCTTTTGTAGTATGTTTCATACTTGCTTGAAGTGTCTGTGAGCTCACGCTGTCAGGGCTGACAGTTGGGCTCCCTACAGCCTTGCACACGTTGTACTGGAGCTTGTGTCTTTGGTTTAGCCTCTGGATTCTGAGGTCTGGAGAGGTGGCCACAGTGCAGCTTGGGGACATGAGCTTGGCACCTGGATCTCCAGCCACAAGGCAGAGCCAAACCCAGAGTGGCTTACTCCTGTCTGGCCCAGCTTTGCCTCCTGGTTGATTTGGATCCTGTGGGCATTGTCTTCACAACTGTGTCCCCTGTTCTGAGCTGTGTGCCTGGTAAGAAAATTCAAACCCAGACAGGCCCTGCCCATCATAACCATCCTGGATGCCACAAGGCTACTTCAGATGCAGGATGACTGCGGAAGACATAGGGAGGGTATTTGTGTAACAATTCTTTTTAGTAATTTAATTCAAAATTCTTTTTAGTAATTAAAAATCTTAAAGTCATGTTATGTTAAATTAAGTACCAGATAATCAGCCAGGCTCACATCTGTAATCCCAGCACTTTGGGAGGCTGAGGTGGGCGGATCACAAGATCAAGAGATCGAGACCATCCTGGTCAACATGGTGAAACCTCGTTTCTACTAAAAACACAAACTATTAGCTGGGCGTGGTGGTGTGCACCTGTAGTTTCAGATACTTGAGAGGCTGAGGCAGGAGAATTGCTTGAACCCAGGAGATGGAGGTTGCAGTGAGCCAAGATCGCACTACTCCACTCCAGTATGGTGACAGAGTGAGACTCTGTCTTCAAAAAAAAAAAAGAAAGTACTACATAATCATTAAAATGTCTGAGTTGGCCGAGTGCAGTGGCTAACACCTGTAATCCCAGCACTCTGGGAGGCCAAGGCAGAAAGATAACTTGAGGTGAGGAGTTAAAGACCAGCCTGGCCAACACAGTGAAACCCCGTCTCTACTAAAAATACAAAAAATTAGCCGGGCGTGGTGGCAGGCATCTGTTGTCCCAGCTACTCAGGAAGCTGAGGCAGGAGAATCTCGAGATAGTGGCATTGCATGCCAGCCTGCAATGTCACGCATCACAGTGAGACTCAGTCTCAAAAAAAAAAAACCAAAAACTCTGCGTCATTTCTAAGTTAAATGACTCCCAGCTCTCAGGGGAGGCAGAGGCGGATACCCTCTCAGGTATCCCTCTCCGGGATAGCTTGAGCCCAGGAGTTTGAGACCTGCCTGGGCAATATAGCGAGACCCCGTTCTCCACAAAAAGGAAAAAAGAAGACAAAAAAAAATTGAAATACTACTTTTTTTATTTTGAGATGGAGTCTTGCTCTGTCTCCAGGCTGGAAGGCAGTGGCACTAACTCAGCTCACTACAACCTCTGCGTCCTGGGTTCAAGCAATTCTTCTGCCTCAGCCTCCTGAGTAGCAGGGACCACAGGCGCGTGCCACCATGCCCAGCTAATTTTTTTGTGTGTATTTTTAGTAGAGACAGGGTTTCACCAGGTTGGCCAGGATGGTCTTGATCTCTTAACCTCGTGATCCGCCCACCTCGGCCTCCCAAAGTGCTGGGATTACAGGCGTGACCCACTGAGTTCTGTCTGAAATATTAATTACTAAGCGTAAGCTTAAGCTTATATACATCGGTATCTTATTTTTACATGGTAGAGGAAGCTAAATATATTTAGATCTGTTAATAAAAAATTTAGGAAATATATCTCTGTAGAACATTATAAAGCGGTTTTCATCTACAAATACAGTTCAAAATTACTTGCTAAGTTCTTTTTTTTTTCTTTTTTTTTTTGAGACAGAGTTTTGCTCTTGTTACCCAGGCTGGAGTGCAATAGCACAATCTCGGCTCACCGCAACCTCCGCCTCCTGGGTTCAGGCAATTCTCCTGCCTCAGCCACCTGAGTAGCTGGGATTACAGGCACGCACCACCACGCTCAGCTAATTTTTTTGTATTTTTAGTAGAAACGGGGTTTCACCATGTTGACCAGGATGGTCTCGATCTCTCAACCTCGTGATCCACCCGCCTTGGCCTCCCAAAGTGCTGGCATTACAGGCTTGAGCCACCACGCCCGGCCACTTGCTAAATTCTTAATTGAAAATTAGGGTCACTAAGAGTTAACACTGTAATTAATATATGTAATTGAAACTACTAAATAGAAACAATTCTGTTTGCAAGATATATAAGAAAAATAGAATTTGTTTTTCTTTCGAACAATATTTTCGTGTAACATTAATCAAAAAAGATGTTTGTTTACCTTTTCAGTAAACAGAAAAAATAAGAGGGGAAAGAGGGAGAGACACTGTTTGCCTCATGCTGTCTTCATCAGCTCTATTGATTGTTTGGGAAACCACTTCTTCTATCAGAGTAAAGGCTTTGCTTTTGGAAATCTGTGAATTACCAATTTGGTTAATGAATGACTTATTTTACAGTGGCCTGTGATCCTATTTTGAAATTGTGTTAAGCCTTTGATATTTGACATGCTTCCTAAAACCAAATTTCAAGTTCTAAAATTAAGGTTTTTTTTGACCTGAACTAATTTGGACATAACAAGTAGGAACCCCCAGAGGTCCAAGGGGGATGTATGAGACTGATTCGGTGTGTTAAAATCATACAGGAGGCATCAACAAATATGAAACGCTGTTTGAGTTATATTTGCATAAATGTATTATTAACATATGTTCCAAAATTGTATGAGGTTCCTAAAAATTCTGACCTGTCTTGGTATATGGTATCAGTCCTGATTAGGTTTATATGTTAAATTGGTCTATCCACAGAAGTAATCAAATTCACTGTCAACTGCATCTTCACCCACGACTACTCTAAGTCTTTTCTCGTCCACAGAAAATTACTGTTTTATTTTGATTCTTCTCAAAATGCAGTTTAAGGCCAGGTGTGGTGGTTCACACCTGTAATCCCAGCACTTTGGGAGGCCGAGGCGGATGGATCAGTTGAGATCAGGAGTTTGAGACCAGCCTGGCCAACATGGTGAAACCCCATCTCTACTAAAAATACAAAAATTAGCCAGGCATGGTGGTACATGCCTGTAATCCCAGCTACCTGGAGGCTGAGGCAGGAGAATCACTTGAACCCAAGAGGCAGGGGTTGCAGTAAGCCAAGATCATGCCACCGTACTCCAGCCTGGGCAACAGAGCGAGACTCTGTCTCAAAATAAAATAAATGTAATATAGTAAGTTACAGTACAAAATTTGCATTTTCATCAAGGATATTCATGGAAAGGACACTGACAAGTATACGGGCTTCTGATAACTTGGGAGATCACACCAATGGACCAGATGAAAACTTCCAGGACTCTTATCAAAAAGCTGATGCATTCATGAGGATTGCTAACCCAACATCATACAGTAAAAAAGGAAATTACTTGGAACTGAACTGACAGAGGACTGAAATACTTTATATGACTTTCTGTTGTTGCTGAAACCTTGCTGACTCTTAATATTTTGTTTTCCAGAGTGAAAAAACCTTTTTCTTTTTGAGCTCTTTATAGCTATAGCGATTGGGTGACATATACTTTTGTGAGCAAAAATGAAACATTTGCCTTTTTCTCTACCTGATTTCTCAAAAATCTAGAAGCGATTCATGAGTATTCTTATTTTCAGTGTAGTTCTTTGCATAAGTTCAATAAGAATCTGCTTTCCTGCCAGGAGCAGTGGCTCACGCCTATAATGCCAGAAGTTTGGGAGGCCCAGACGGGTGGATCACGAGGTCAGGGGTTCGAGACCACCCTGGCCAACATGGTGAAACCCTGTCTCTACTAAAATAGGAAAATTAACTGGGCCTGTAGTCCCAGCTACTCGGGAGGCTGAGGCAGGAGAATCGCTTGAACCCAGGAGGCAGAGGTTGCAGTGAGCCGAGATCGTGCCACTGCACTCTGGCCTGGCAATGGAGCTGAAAAAAAAAAAAGAATCTGTTTTCCTTGTAACAGGGCACAATTGGAGACCCTGGTTGTTCTACGCAGGCTTTCACTGGAATGACGTATTTTCAGATATGACCACACTGCTTTGAGGAATTGAGGTTCTCTTTACAGAGCCAATAAAAAGCCCCTCGGAAAGACTGGACTAGTGCCCTGTTTACATAGTTCCCTTACAAGATTCCTGGCCTTGAAGTAACTAAAGAATGTCACTTTCAGCCTGATGTGATGGCTCATGCCTGCAATCCCAGCACTTTGGGAGGCCAAGGCAGGTGGATCACAGGGTCAGGAGTTCAAGACCATCCTGGCCAACCTGGTGAAACCCCATCTCTACTAAAACACAAATTAACCAGGCATAGTGGTGAGCGCCTGTAATCCCAGCTACTTGGGACCCTGAGGCAGTGGAATCGCTTGAACCCAGGAGGTAGAGATTGCAGTGAGCTGAGATCTCAGCATTGCACTCCAGCCTGGCAACAGAGCAAGACTCAAAAAAAAACACTAAAAAATGAATGTCACTTTCTGACAGATCCAGGAACTTCAAGATAGTTTGGGACCTGGAGGAGAGATATTCACCCCCCAATTCATAGAGGTATTATAAGTACAGTGTGATGGGCAGTCCTTGGCTTGGCCTCCTAGACATGAGAAGTGTTTGCTTTAGAGACAGGGTCTCACTCTGTCACCCAGGCTGAAGTGCAGTGGTGCAATCATAGCTCACTGCAGCCTCAATCTCCTGGGCTCAAGTGATCCTCCCACTTTAGCCTACTGATAGCTGGGACTACAGGTGTGTACCATTATGCCCAGGTAATTTTTAAATTTTTTGTGGAGACAGTGGTCTCACTATGTTGCCCAGGTTTGTCTCAAACTCCTGGGATCAATCAATTCTCCTGCCTCAGCCTCCCAAAGTGCTGGAATTACAGGCACCATGCACAGCCCTCACGTGGCTTTTAAAGGTCTAATCTGACACTTTTGTAGTTCATAAGCATGATGACTGGCTCATGTGTAAGAAACGCTGCCCTCAAACCTTCTTATGACATCAGCACGTTACCTGTCTGACATGGGGAAAAATAGTCTAGTCTGAAATTCCTTATGACAAAGTTCCAGCCAATTTAAAAAGGAGCCTATATGGCCAGTCACCAGTTGTTGTACTTCATGCAAATCACCAGGCCAAATGCAATCATAAAATTCATTTTACAAGTAAATTGGTCTTACCAAGATTTATCTTTGGTAGACATGGGGAAGTAGAGAAAAAAATTATGTTTCAGAGAAAATCTCTGAAACTATAGCTGTTTTTCTGGATTCTAGCCCTGACCATTGTATTTTTTTTTGGACTAAATCCTAAACAATCTTCTGGCTACAAGTCTCTAAAGAAGAGCCTGGCTGGGTAGTTTCTTCATGTTTTTAGTTGTGTCTCTAATGGAACAGGTTTTCTCATCCTGGCATACATATTGGTTATAATCCTATGTGTTACTTCTGAGAAAACTAAAATTACGGTGTTTCTTTTTTTTTTTTTTTTTTTTTTTTTTGAGACGGAGTTTCGCTCTTGTTACCCAGGATGGAGTGCAATGGCGCGATCTCGGCTCACCGCAACCTCCGCCTCCTGGGTTCAGGCAATTCTCCTGCCTCAGCCTCCTGAGTAGCTGGGATTACAGGCACGCACCACCATGCCCAGCTAATTTTTTGTATCTTTAGTAGAGACGGGGTTTCACCATGTTGACCAGGATGGTCTCGATCTCTTGACCTCGTGATCCACCC
>CM052648.1:28166596-28194719 GCA_028533165.1 Leontopithecus rosalia | reverse complement strand
ACGGTGTTTCTAGAAACTAGAGATGATTCAACAGATGAAAGCAGCTCTATAAATTAATGACTTCACTGAGGTCTCGTGTTTGCCACCCTGTGATGCCATTCCAATTCAGTTTTTGGGTTTTTTTTTGAGATGGAGTTTCATTGTTTCGCCCAGGCTGGAGTTCGCACCTGTAATCCCAGCACTTTGGGAGGTCCAGGTGAGAGGATCGCTTGGGCTCAGGAGTTCAAGACTAGGCTGGGCAAGGTGGCAAGACCTAGCTTCTACCAAAATTTTTTTCTAATTAGCTGGTCCTGCTGAACACCTGTATTCCCAGCTACTCGGGAGGCAGAGACAAGAGGACCCTTTGAGCCCAAGAGTTCAAGGCTGTGATGAGTGGGAATCATGCCTCTGCCCTCCAGAGTGGGGGACAGAGCAAGAGCTGGTCTCTTAATAAACAAAAAGAAAGAAGAACCTGGATCTTAGTTTCTTCAAGTTTTTAGTTGTGTCCCTAATGGAACAGGTTTTCTCATCCTGGCATACAAATTGGTTATAATCCTATGTGTTACTTCTGAGAAAACTAAAATTATGGTGTTTCTAGAAACTAGAGATGATTCAACAGATGACAGCAGCTCTCTAAATTAATGACTTCACTGAGGTCTCGTGTTTGCCACCCTGTAATGCCATTCCGATTCAGTTTTTGAGTTTTTTTTTTGAGATGGTGTTTCACTGTTTTGCCCAGGCTGGAGTACAGTGGCGTGATCTCAGCTCACTACAACCTCCGCCTCCTGGGTTCAAACGATTCTCCTGCCTCAGCCTCCCTAGTATCTGGGATTACAGGTGCCCGCCACCATGTCCGGATAATTTTTGCATTTTTAGTAGAGACAGCGTTTCACCATGTTGGCCAGGCTGGTCTCAACCTCCTGACCTCGTGATCCGCCCACCTCAGCCTCCGAAAGTGCTGGGATTACAGGTGTGAGCCACCGTGCTGAGCCAGTATTTGGTGATCAAAAAAAAAAAATATCCACGGAAACGTCTCCTTTCCTGCTTGACATGGGCTACGACTCTCTGGGAATGAGCCTCCCCAGCAAGAGGGGACACTCTGACCCTCAGATTTTGACAATCAATGCTTTCAAGAAGAAAGACTTTGATCAAAAGCAGGGCAAATGAGAAAGAAAAGTCATTTATCTGAGCAATGCAAAGCCCTTTTAAATTGTGGGCCCAAAGAGCCTGGCGTTAAGGGCCCAGCCACAGCCCTCTCGCTACCCCGAGCCGCAGGAACTCGCACTGCCGCGCAGGCTCCGGACTGAGGACAACCGGCCGTGGCCAGTCGCGAACCAGGGCCCCGCCAACGACCAGTGAGAACTCCCGGGCAACTCGAAGCCACCTGCTCTGCGACGGGTTCTCTTCCCTTTAACCACCGGAGCCTCCGTCTTGTTCTCCGGTGCACCTGGTGAGCTGGGCCGCCCTCGACCTCTGCCTGAATAAACCCACCGGGCGCCGCATGCTGACCCGTTTCATGATTTCAGGCTGACAATTCACATGGGACCCAGGGCCGCTGGCAGGAAGCCGGGCTCCCCCGGGCGCGCCCCTCCTCGGCGAGGGAGCGAAGGGCCTCCTGGGCCCGGGAGCGCGGAGCAGACGGGCCCCGCCGGATAGGCCGGCAGGACGAAGGGTCGGCTCAGCTCCCGGGCGTCCGGCTCCCCGACGTCTCCGGAGCGGGGCCCTGCGGGAGAACACGCCTTCCCGCCCCATCGGGGCCTCAGTTTCCCCGCCCCGGCTCACTCCCCGCCGCGGCCCCCACCTCAGCACGCGCACCCGGCGCGGCCCCGCTCTGCCCTCGGCGCCCAGGCCGCCTACCTGGCCCGCGCGGCCCGGAGTCGCTCACCTGCGGGGCCGGGGCCGGGGCCGCCCCACACCGTCCACGCCCGGCGCGGAACCTTGGCCCGACCGCAGCTGCTGGCCGGGAGCACTTTCTCCGGCGCACCGAGGCCAACGCGGGCGGGGCGGAGAAGCCGGGTGCACAAAGCTCCCGGCGGATGTCCGGCTGAGGCGGGGCCGAATGGGTGGAGGGCGTGGCCAGTAGGTCTCGGGCGGGGTGGGCGGGGCCTGAGGGCTGGTGGGGTCGTGGCCTCTTCTGGTGGAGGCGTGGTCAGGAGGTCCCGGGGCCGAGGTATAGCCCTACCGGAAAGGGGCGGGCGCCAGTCGCCAGGGGGCGTCGTGGGGCAGCGGGGTCGCACCTGGCGCGCGGCGCCCGCTCTGTCCGCCACCCAGGCTTCGCAGCCCCGCGCCGCCGCCTGGACTCGGCCGGGCCTCTACGGGGGCCGCCATGGCCTCGCTGGGGGACCTGGTGCGCGCCTGGCACCTGGGCGCGCAGGCTGTGGAGCGCGGGGACTGGGCCGCCGCCCTGCGCCTCTTCTCGGGCGTCCCGGCGCCGCCCGCCAGGCTGTGCTTCAACGCGGGCTGCGTGCACCTGCTGGCTGGGGACGCCGAGGCCGCGCTGCGGGTGAGCCGGGAGAGGGAGGCGGGTGCGCGCGACGCCTCCGCCTCGAGCTCCTGGGGGGTTCCTGCCATGCCCCCCGGCGGTCACCGGGTCGCCCTGCTGCCCCCGACCCAGCGAACGCTCCCCGCCGGTGGGAGCCGAGCGGCCTGGGCCGCACCGGAGCTGAGCGAGGTCGGGCTGAGGGGCGCGGCGGTCACCGAGAGAGGCCCGGACGGAGGGTGACTCACACCGGGAAGCGGGAAGCCGTTAGGCTGGGTGAGGCCCGGGGGGCCGCCTGCGCCAAAGGGAAAGCGCTGCGCCGGTGGTCAAGGCCGGGAGGCCGGGTCAGGCTCCTCAAATGGGCCCTCAGCCACCCCCCAACCCGGCCTACTCCAGGGGAGTGCTCCAGGCGAAACAGCCCGGAGCCCGGGGTGCAGCGGCCGAGGCCCTGCACGGAGCCCGCTGCCCTTCCCGCCCGCCTGCCCGCGTTCCGGGGCCGCCTGTTCCTGCGCATCCCAAACGCCAGCGCTGCCCCTCCCCGCCCCCCAGTCCCGTGCCTCGCTGAAGCAGGCAGGTGCCCACGCTGTTGAAGGCTCGGTTACAGCAGCGATGAAGAGGAGAGGGAACTTCGCGCTGGGGAGGGTCTCCACGTCCCTGACTCGCAACATATACCCCTTGGAGGAGACTGGGCAAAGCACAGGGGACCCCCCCCAAACTTTGTCTCTCACATTTGCTTACAAATTTACAGTCACCTCCACAGAAATTTCTTCTTTTCTTTCTTTTTTTTTTTTTTTGAGACGGAGTTTCGCTCTTGTTACCCAGGCTGGAGTGCAATGGCATGATCTCGGCTCACCGCAACCTCCGCCTCCTGGGTTCAGGCAATTCTCCTGCCTCAGCCTCCCTAGTAGCTGGTATTACAGGCGCCCACCACCATGCCAGGCTAATTTTATATTTTTAGTAGAGACTGGGTTTCACCATGTTGGTCAGGCTGGTCTTGAACGCCTGATCTCAAGTGATCCACCCACCTCAGCCTCCCAAAGTGCTGGGATTACAGACGTGAGCCACCTTGCTCACCCCACAATGATTTCATTTGAAAACGTTATCCAAGAAAGGGAATGTAATCATTGGACAACAGGTGGCTTAGCAATGAATCCTATGTTTAGGGCCAGCTCAGTCACCTGGTGCTCATATGCGTGGTTTCTCAAAGAGAAGGGACTCGGTTAGAGTCAATAGGACTGACCACAACATACACGTATGAGGAATATGGGAACTTAGAAAAGCAGATGGAACAGCTATGATTAATAAAGCCGACCACCTGCCAGGCAGGCCAGGGTGCAGAGCATGTTGCTGGAACTGCTGCTCTTGGTAGGAGCCTTGCGTGATGTTTGGGGCAGACGGGTTCTGCTGGCCTGAGCAGCCAGTCTACCACACTTCACACCTGTGTGAACTCAGTTCAACAACAAGCCTCACTCAGCCAGATTTGTGAGAGTGAGACCACAGCACCCTCCCTGTCACACATATTTCACTGATGGCCACAGTCCTGTTCAGAACGTACAAAGTCCTCTGAGTCTGGTTTAAGGAAGAACTGTGCTTTACACACAGACGAACCCATTAAAACATTTGTGTTGTGGCCAGGCGCAGTGGCTCACGCCTATAATCACAGCACTTTGGGAGGCCGAGGCAGGTGGATCACGAGGTCAAGAGATCGAGACCATCCTGGTCAACAAGGTGAAACCCCATCTCTACTAAAAATACAAAAATTAGCTGGGCATGGTGGCGCATGCCTGTAGTCCCAGCTACTCAGGAGGCTGAGGCAGGAGAATTGCTTGAATCCTGAAGGCGGAGGTTGCAGTGAGCCGAGATGCCATTGCACTCCAGTCTGGGTAACAACAGCGAAACTCCGTCTCAAAAAAAAAAACCAAAATAACATTTGTGTTGTTCTTTCTGATTCTATCAGATATCTAGTGTGTCATTTTGCATGAACTACAAAAAAGGATTTTTATTTTATTTGTTTATTTTTTGAGACAGAGTCTCGCTCTGTCTCCCAGGCTGGAGTGCAGTGGCACGATCTTGACTCACTGCAACCTCTGTCTCCCAGGTTCAAGTGATTCTCCTGCTTCATCCTCCTGAGTAGCTTGGATTACAGGCATGCGCCACTACACCCCACTAATTTTTGTAGCTTTGGTAGAGACTGTGTTGGCCAGGCTGGTCTTGGACTCCTGACCTCAGGCGATCTGCCCATCTCTGCCTCCCAAAGTGCTGGTATTACAGATGTGAGCAATCGCGCCCAGCCTATAATGCAGTTCTTAACTGGTGACTTTGGGATCTGGGCTGTGTCATCTTATCTCCAGTGACTGCCAAGTTCGCCTGAGGTCAGGAGTTGGAGAATCACTTGCACATGGGAGGTGGAGGTTGCAGTAAGCCAAGATCACGCCACTGCACTCCAGTCTGGGCGATAGAGTGAGACTCCATCTCATAAAAAAGGATTTTTAAAAGACAACAATCTTGCATAACCCTGTTCCCCAGAAGTGACTATTATTAACATACTGGAACATTTTTTTCTGGCCTCTGTCCTTGTGCTCATGGCGAACAAATAGGTGTCAGCAGCACCTCAGTGAGCTCTGCGCCCTGGGCAGGTTGGGGTTGGGCAGGCCGCCTGAGTGGTGACAGACCTGCACAGGCAGGGAACCCAAAGGCCCCTGGACAGGTGCAGGGGTGCCGTGGGGACTCCCCAGGGGCTGATGGAATTCTGTGGCCCTGTCACTGATCACACGGGATCTGTGATGCTGTGTGACCGGGTTACACACCTGGGCATTCTGTGGGCATTTCTGTTCCCAGGCATTTGACCAAGCAGTGACTAAGGACACCTGCATGGCCGTTGGCTTCTTCCAGCGAGGAGTGGCCAACTTCCAGCTGGCAAGGTGAGCACAGGGGCGCCTTGTTCCTTCTCTGGCGGCCCTTTGTCCCCCTGCAGAGTCCACGCCTGTACTCTCTCCTCCTCCCTCTCCACCGGCTCCCTTCTCTTGCCCACCCCCTCCTCCGTGGTTCCTGGCTCCAGGGAAACCTGGGCAGACACTCTGGCCCTCCCCTCTGCTCAGCACCAACCTTGGACACAAGTGGTCAGGTCCTCACTGCTTTCCCAGGCTCTCTGCACCGTGTTCCTTCCTAGAAGAGGAATGAGGGAAGGGCCAGGCCCTGCCTCAGCCTCTGCCCGATGCTCTAAGGCCCATGCCAGGAGGGCAGGCTCTGTGAGGAAGTGGATCAAATCCTGAAAGACTTGCAATCCTGAAATGTCAAAATCCCTGAAGTCTAAAATCCCAAAAATATAAAAATCTAGAAAAAATAATTAAAATTCTCTAAAACAAATTTATTTACTTTTTTTTTTTTAATTTTGAGACAAAATCTCACTCTGTTGCACAGGCTGAAGTGCAATGATGTGATCTTGGCTCATTGCAACTTCTGCCTCCTGGTTCAAGCGATTCTCCTGCCTCAGCCTCCCAAGTAGCTGGGATTACAGGTGTGCGCCACCGGCTAATTTTTGTATTTTTAGTAGAGATAGGGTTTCACCTTGTTGGCTCGAGACCTTGGGGTCTCGAACTCTTGACCTCATGATCCGCCCGCCTCTGCCTTCCAAAGTGCTAGGATTACAGGCATGAGCCACTATACCCGCCTTTTTACGTTTTTTTTAAAGAGATTTATTTCAGAAACATAAAAATATGACCGAACCCTTCATCGGCCAATAAAATAGGCAAAACTAACATACATACATATTTTCTCAAGCACAAACTCATGCATGTTAGCGACAGGCTCACAGGCATGAGAGCCACCAGCAGATTAACTGTGATCATGATGAGCTGGGTCAGGAGGGGAACTCACACGCACATAGGTGAGACGGGGAACACGCATGTGCGTAGGCGAGATGGGAACTCGCATGTGCAAAGGAGGTGAGAAGGGGAACACGTGGGCGTAGGTGAGATGGGGGAACTCGCGTGTGCATAGGTGAGGGGAACACGTGTGCATAGGTGAGATGGGGGAACTCGTGTGTGCATAGGTGAGGGGAACACGTGTGCGTAGGAGGTGAGAAGGGGAACACACGTGTGCGTAGGTGAGAAGGGGAACACACGTGTGCGTAGGTGAGAAGGGGAACACATGTGCGTAGGTGAGATGGGGGAACTCGCGTGTGCATAGGTGAGGGGAACACGTGTGCGTAGGTGAGAAGGGGAACACGTGTGCATAGGTGAGATGGGGGAACTCGCGTGTGCATAGGTGAGGGGAACACGTGTGTGTAGGTGAGAAGGGGAACAACGCGTGCGTAGGTGAGGGGAACACGTGTGCGTAGGAGGTGAGAAGGGGAACACGTGTGTAGGTGAGAAGGGGAAAACGTGTGCATAGGTGAGAAGGGGAACACACATGTGCATAGGAGGTGAGGGGAACATGTGTGCACAGGTGAGATGGGGAACTCGCGTGTGCATAGGAGGCGAGAAGGGGAACACGTGCGTGAGAAGGGGAACGTGTGCGTAGGTGAGAAGAACACGTGTGCATAGGAGGTTGGAAGGGGAATACGTGTGCATAGGAGGTGAGAAGGGGAACACGTGTGTGTAAGAGGTGAGATGGGGAACACGTGTGCATAGGTGAGATGGGGGACTCACGTGTGCATAGGTGAGAACACATGTGCATAAGAGATGAGATGGGGAACACGTGTGTGTCGGTGAGATGAGGGAATCGCGTGTGCAGAAGTGAGAAGGGGAACACGTGTGTGTAGGAGGTGAGAAGGGGAACACGTATGCATAGGTGAGATGGGGAACTCGCGTGTGCATAGGTGAGATGGGGAACACACGTGTACATAGGAGGTGAGAAGGGAACACATGTGCATAGGAGGTAAGAAGGGGAACACACGTGTGCATAGGTGAGGCGGGGAACACGCACGTCCGTGAGAGACTATGGCTGGTGTTGTGTGCACCTGGCTTTATAACTGGAGTCATCAAAACACTAGGATGAACAACCCGTCTTCTAACAAGCTCCATCATATGCAGCCACCCAGAGAAGCAGGGTCTCAAGACAGTGTCTCTTTCAGAAAGGCAGAGGAACAAAAAGTCCATCTCTTCCTTTACTGAGGAAGTCTTGGCCTTTGGGATTTTGACTTCAGGACTGTGCCTTTCTGGATTAGGGTCCAGCCCCGCTCGGGCAGCCACACCTTCAGATCAGCAGGGAAAGCCTGCCTGGGGGAGGTGAGTTTCCTCCCAGCGAGGCTTGAGGCTTGAAAGGAGGCTCAGAGTTTGCAGGGGGAGCCCCCACAGGGTGGGGAGGGGGCTGAGAAGCAGGAGGGAAATAATCAGGGCACTCTGCACAGTTCAGAAGAGAGGTGGGGTGTGCAGGGGGCTCAGGGAGTGCAGTCTGAGCTGGGAAAAGGCTCGAACCCCAGCATACAGTGACCCCGCATCTGCTCAGCGCCCACCAGACCTGAGTGTGGAGACCTGGGTACCCCATTGCCCTCCCCCAGGTCTCCTTGGAGGCAGGGGGAGGGGGAGGCTGGGGCGGGGCTGGGCCTGAAAGCTGCCCTGCACTGCTGAGGGACCCTGGCTGCCCACAGGTTCCAGGAAGCTCTGTCTGACTTCCAGCTGGCCCTGGTGCAGCTGAGGGGCCATGCTGCCATCGACTACACACAGCTGGGCCTGCGGTTCAAGCTGCAGGCCTGGGAGGTGAGGGGGCAGGGTGCACTGTGCTGCCTGCTGTGGGTGTCCTGGGGCAGTGGCACTGTCACTGGAGGGCCCTTGGGCAGGGGAGCGCCTCTGGCTGAGGCTCTTGGTGCCATGGAACCCCTTGACCACTCCATGACCTGCAGGAGGGTTCTGGTAGCAGTGAAGGTGGGGGGACCCCCATTTTCTGCCATTTCAGGCCACCAGAGGTGGCTCTACCCTGGAGAAGTGCAGAGGCAAAAGGCTGCTGGGTGGGCAGGATCAGGCAGGGGTCATGCCCACCGTCCACTATGTGCCCAGCCCTTTCCTGGCTGCCTGGAACATGTTGGCACTAAGGGAGGGTCCCTACCAGACCCCAGGAGATGCGCTGCCCTGAAGCCTTGTGGGATTAGCATTGTCTTAGGATGCAAAAATGGAAGGGAGAGCCCACTGGGTAAGGGGTCTGGAGTCAGTGTTAAAGCCGGGGGGGGGGGGCGCAGTACAAGCCCAGGGCATAGAACAGTACAGGGGAGGGGCCGGGGTAGTGGGGAGGAGTTGGGTGGGGGAGCTGGGGGAGCTGGGGCAGCAGCTGGGGGAGGGGCTGGGTGGGGGTGTCGAGCCCCTGCCATCACCTTGGCTTCGCTCCCAGGTGCTATACAATGTGGCATCAGCACAGTGCCAACTGGGGCTCTGGACAGAGGCGGCCAGCAGCCTAAGGGAGGCCATATCCAACTGGCCAGAGGGGTCCCTGAATGGCCTGGAGTCAGCTCTGGACCAAGTGCAGGTGAGGAGTGCTGTCCTGGGTCTGGGTTTTGGGTGAGTGTCTCTGTCTACCACAGCCCCTCAAGACCAGCTTCCTGAGCTGAAGAAGCTTCAAGACGGAGGTGCCCTAGTGCCCAGTTTTGGGGGCAAGGTGGAGGCTTCACATGGCCTGCGGGAAGGGGCGGGGCCCACGGGGCCCCTCCTGCTGCCAGGCGCAGAGGCTCTGGGCTGCAGGCCTGGTTGGTCACCTGGTCGGCATCTGCTGGACGCCCACCCTTTCCAGAGAGAGAGCTTGCTGCCGCCAAGGCAGGTCCCCAGGGGCGAGGTCTTCCGGCCCCACCGGCGGCACCTGGACCATCTGGAGCCCGTGGATTTCCTGGGCAAGGCCAAGGTAAAGGTGTGGGGCGGCGTCCCGGGCATCACACCGGTGCTGAGCCCTCAAACTGTGTTCCCAGGGACATGGGGGTGCAGCCCAGGTCATCACAAAGACCAGGAGGGTGGGGAGTGGGCCCACAGCCATCCGCAGGCGGTGCCCAGAGTGGGGGGGGTGGTGCTGTGAACTTGGAGGCGGAGCCCACTATAGCCAGCTGCATGGAGGGGGTTTCTGCTCTCCCAGCAAGGACCCCGCAGTGCCACCCTCACCCAGCCTCGGCCACAGCCACAACCTCACATTCTCCCAGAGTCCCCATGTCCTCCCAGAGTCTCCCTGAGTCCTCCCAGAGTCCCCCCATCCCCCCAGTCCCCACATCCCCCCAGAGTCCCCGCATCCCCCCAAGTCCCCACAGCCCCCCATCCTCCCAGAGTCCACCCGTCCCCCCAGAGTCCCCACGTCCCCCCAGAGGATGGGGCCCCAGAGTCCCCCTGTCCTCCCAGAGTCCCCGAGTCCTCCCAGAGTCCCCCATCCCCCCAGAGTCCCCCGTCCTTCCAGAGTCCCCTGAGTCCTCCTAGAGTCCTCCCGAGTCTTCCCAGTCTCCCCAAGTCCTCCCAGAGTCCCCCCATCCCCTAAGAGTCCCCCCATCCTCCCAGAGTCCCTCCGTCCTCCCAGAGTTCCCGAGTCTCTGCATCCCTTTGTGCCTTTGTGTCTCCCTGTGTCTCTGCCACAGATAGCGAGGTCTCTCTGGGGCTCGGGCTGCAGTCTGACGGTCTGGGCCATGTCACGCCCACACTTGGGTCAGGGCCAGGCAGAACCCCTAAAGTCAGAGGAATAGGGAGCTGTTCATCCCCAAAGGCAGGGGGCCAAATGTGGTGGAGGAGAACTCCTGGAGGGCGGCAACGGGGTCACCTTGGCTGGCCACACCCCGTCAGTCACCTGCACTTGCACCTGTGTGGCTGGGTACAGCTACCCAGAGCAGGAGGCCTAGGGTTAGGGTTAGGGTTAATGCATCAACTTGGAGTCTGTGTGTCACAGTGGAGGGCTGTTTATAAGAAAAAAAATTTTTTTAAGTTGTACTAAAATTAGGTTAACATTGCCAGCAGATGCTTCCCTCTGTCAAAAAAGGTTTTCCCCTCCACAGTGGCCTGGCAGACACAGGCCAGGTCTGGGCAGCCGTCACCCAGCCCCCGGGAGACTCAGAGCTGCAGGGGGTGGTGGAGCGGGCTTCGGGGAGCCGACGCCACCGGCCGCTGACCCTGACCCAGCGCCCCTGTCCCTGCCAGGTGGTGTCCTCTGCCATCCCTGACGACCAGCGCTGGGCCATCCGCCTGCAGCAGCCACAGGTGAGTTTGCGGCCCCTCAGGCCCCTGCCTGGCCTCACCCAGCTTCGTGGGAAAGAAAATGCCACACAAACTCCAGGACCTCCCAGGGCCCCAAAGTTCCTCTGCTGGGAGATGTGGGGTACCCGTCCCTTCCCTGTGTGAGACCTGGAGAAACTGTCTTCGGGGTTCAGGAGGAGGGAGGGCGGCCCTGACCCTAAACCAGAGCAGGCTGGCGCTTTGTGTCCACAGGGAGCAGGAGTGAACCGTGATGCCAGGTAGGAGGTCCCAGCTGGTTCCCAAGAGCGCCTCCCTTTCCTGCTGGGCAGAGGACCTCCACGTGGGGCCACTCCAGGCCCGGGCACAGGACGGCACAACCTGTTTCCAGATGGAGACAGTCTGAGGCCCAGAGCTTGGGAAGGGGAGCCCGGCTTCTCTCTCTGCCCCTTGTCCTGTCCCCGGCTCCACCTCCCCTAAAACTGCCCCTCAGGGAGGTGGGGGCACCCAGCCCTTGGGGGTAGCACTGGGAGGCAGCTGAGACCCACAGGGGCACCGTGACTGCCTGCAGCACCAAAGGCCAGGGAGCAGCCTAGGGAGGTGGCCCAGCCCCCCAGGGGACCCCCAAACACATATGGGGCTACAGAGACAGCCAGGGCTCCAGGTGTCATGGGGGTGAGGGAAAGAGCAACCCCTGGAGCTGCACCTCCGGCCTGCCTTTTATGAGGCACGGCCAGGCACAGGAGGGCACTGAGATGGGCAGGGCCTGAGAGCCGCCCTCCTCTCCCCAGCACCCCCGTAAGGGACTCCGCACGAGCTGGCACCCAGCAGGGCGCCCTCCACGCAGAGACAGAGGTCAGTGCTGAGTGCTGCATGTTGGCTGCCTACCGAGAGCAGGTGCGTGGGCAGGGCGTCTCCCTACTCGGGGTCGGAGCTCCTGCTGCTTCCTCAGGCCAGGGACCACAATGGAACCAGCACCAGGGCAGAGGGAACAGCTCACTGGGGTTCAACAGGGCCAGCCAGATGGGAGGGTGCCCAACTCAGGGCACATGGTAAACGTCCAGCCCACACAGGGGCCAGGGACTGGGTCCTGAGCTTCCTGGGGTCACCGGGGAGCCCAGCCACTTACAGCTGCCACCTCAGTGGGTCACCAGCTCCCTGCTGGTGACAAGCAGCCTCTAGGCCTACAGGGACCCAGCCCCATCCTGAGGCAGCCCACTTGTGGCCGGGGCTCTGAATTCAACTCCTGCAAGCTGCCTGCAGGGCAATGGCTGAGCACACAGGCCATACCCTTGCCTGTGGGCTCTGCTAGGGCGGTGCCCAGCCTCCAGCACCTGACGGCCCCATCCCACCACCTGTGCTTCCCTTGCAGAGGCCCCAGATGGAGCAAGATGGCAAACCAGCTCCTCTGTCCCCAGGTATGGGGGTCCCCAGCAGTGGGGTCCCTGGGTGAGGAGGAAGCTGCTAGTGCACAGTGCTCGCTGCTCCTCCACCCACAGGGCCTGATTTAGTGGGAGAGGTTGCATCAGTCTTGCTCTGTCCTGCAGGGCCGCCAGAAACGGGGGCGCCTGGCCCCAGCCCCTCTGAGGACCCAGCAGCTGCTGGGGTAAGAGGCTCCAGACCCTTCACCTATCAGCCACCGGAGGGAGGCTGAGGCCAAGCCATCCCTCAGAATCAAGCCTTGCTAGCCCCTCCCCCCACCCAGCCTGTGCCCACACCCCTGGGGCTGAAGACGGCCATCCCTCCCCCTCCTGGCTGCAGAGAACAGGTTCGGGGTGCGCTGAGCCGCTGGTGACTGTCACCGTGCAGTGCGCCTTCACTGTGGCCCTGAGGACACGAAGAGGAGCCGACCTGTCCAGCCTGCGGGCACTGCTGGGCCAGGCTCTCCCTCACCAGGCCCAGCTGGGACAACTCAGGTGGGAGGGGCCGGCTCAGGTGGGCGTGGGCTCTGTGCTGGGCACCACCCTGGCTGAGGCAGCTGCTAGAAGAGGGCGTGGCAGAGGTCACTGTCCTCCCTGCAGGCCCCATTTACACAGCCCCCTCTGAGGAATCTCTTTGCAGTTACCAAGCCCCAGGTGAGGATGAGCGCTGGGTCCCCATCCCCGGGGAGGAGTCACTGCAGAGGGCCTGGCTGGACACGGCCGCCAGCCCCCGGGGACTGCAGCTGCAGTGCAGGGTGAGGTGAGGGTGGGGCGGGGCAGAGGTGGGGACACCCCTCCTCCCAGTATTGCCCGCCCTGCAACCCACCCTTCTGCTGCAGGGAGCTGGGGGCCGGCCGGTCCTCTACCAGGTGGTGGCCCAGCATGGCTACTCAGCTCAGGGACCAGAGGACCTGGACTTCAGACAGGGGGCCACGGTGGACGTCCTGTGTGAAGGTAGAGTAGGCATGGCCCTTCCCAAGCAGCACTGGGGCACCTGGGGTGTGGGGGGGATCAGGGCTCCAACCTGTGCTGTGAGCAGACAGGGCACCCAGAGGCCACACCCGGGCGACGCCCTGCAGAGCCCACCTTCCCCCTTGCAGTGGACCAGGCGTGGCTGGAGGGCCACTGTGACGGCCGCATTGGCATCTTCCCCAAGTGCTTCGTGGTTCCTGCTCACCCTCGAATGTCGGGAGCCCCGGGCCACCTGCCCCAGTCCCAGCAGGGAGATCAGCCTTAGCAATGCTGTGTCCACGATGGTTTTAATAAAAGCAACATCCCACTTCGGTCCAACCCTCCAAGGGGGTGTGGGAGGGCAGCCTGGCTCAGAAGACCCTGGGCCTTGACTCTGTCCGTCTGCTCAGACAACAGCAAGGAGAGCAGGGTCCGGGTGGGGCAGCTCCCTCCCCTCTGCCTCAGCTGCCCCTCCTGAGGCCCCGCAGCCACACTGCCTGGAGGCACCGCAGTCCTGGAGGCTGGTGTGCGGAAAGGCACCCAGGGCCCTGGAAGCCCAGTGAGGAGGGCCCCAGGGATGCCAGGTAGGGAGGCCACACAGCACCCTGAGGGTGCCCCAGCAGTGGCTGTCACCTGACGGTGGGCAGAGACACACAGCAAGGCCCCACGGCACTCGGGGCTTGGGAAGCCGTCGGCATCCCGGGTGCAGCTGCCTGAGGGTTCTGCGGGGCGCGCCTCTGCCTTCCTGCTAGTCCTGCACCCAGAAGAGCTGAATCGCGGCAGCCGCCAGCACCGCCACCAGGGTCAGCACCAGGAACACCACTGTGGCCACCCAGACGCTGTAGCTCTCTGCCCGCCACTGAGCCGGAGCCTCAGCCGGGATCATCCCAGTCAGGTTCAGCATGTAGCCCAGTGTCCAGCCAATGTCAATGCCACCCGCCTGCGGGACACACGGCTGCTCAGGGCTGCAGGGCAGCTACCCCGGGGCAACACCCTGCCCATGCCCTGGGGAGGTGGTCACCTGCTTTCGGAACTGGATGCTGGGCCATGACTCCTCACTGAAGCCGTAGCCGTCTCGCAGAAGGGTGAGGATGTACAGGCCTGAGGCACAGTAGTCACGCAGCCAGCGGTCCTGGCCAGGGTAGCTGGCCTCCACCTGGGACACAGGAGGCCAAGGGGCCAGGTGAGGGCCCTGATCCCTGGTCATGCTGGGACCGCCCATCTGCCCTGGCCAACCTGAGTACCCAGACAAAAAGAGGGGCGCTGGGCAGTGGCAGAGGCCCCTTCCCGCTGTGCCCATGGGGCTCCACTGACCAGCCAAGTGGTACGGAGTGCAGCCCCCTCAGCAGGCCAAACGCTGGGCCCAGCTGCAGCCGTGGCCCCAGCCTCCTACCTGGAGCTGTCGTCTGTCTGTGCCTCCCCAGCCCTGCTGGCCACTCTCCCCAGAACGAGGTTCCAACATCCTGCCCAGGGTAGCCCTGCACCCTCAGGAACCCTCACTGTAGCCAGGGCCCACCCACCAGCTTCCAGGACCTCCGGCAAAACTCCCAGATGGTGGCGTTGGCGGTGCTCAGGGGCTGCCCGGAGGTGAGGTTCAGAAAGTGGAAAGTGTAGTAGAAGTTGGAGAAGGCCTAGGCGGGAGGGGAGGCGGCTGTGGCCACACGGGTCAGACCCCACCCACCTGGGCTACCAGAGCCCCCAGGAGCCAGCCTAGGCCTCTCCTGGGCCTGCTGGAGTCAGGCAGGCACCCAGGGCCCCCACAAGGAAGTCAGTACCCCGGGGCAGGGGCGGTGTGGGTGCTCATGTAGGGGCAGGGGTGGTGTGGGTGCTCACGTAGAACTGGCCCTGTACTGGGGGCTGGTAGACCCCGTCGAAGGCACAGTCCTCCTGACCCTTGCAAGCGGAGAAGTTGAAAAGTTCCTGGATGGCTGAGACGCAGGCCCCAGGGTTGCCTGTCCCTTCAACTGTAAGATTCTGGGGAAGGCCCAGGGGAGGTGTAGTGTCGACACAGGGTGACTCGTACAAGGGGGCCAGGGCCAGCGTGGTCCGGTAGCCGCTGAGGTAGCAGGGGTGACGGAGCAGGGCAGCTGGGTGGCTCTGCAGAGGGCAGGGAGGCCTGAGCACCAGCCCCATACCCACAGCCCTGTCCATCCTGGGCCCGATGACCCACGCCAGCCCTGCACCCATAGCCCTGTGCAACCTCCCCAGAGCCTGATGACCCATGCCAGCCCCACACCCATAGTTCCGTGCACCCTCCCTGGATCCGGACCACCCACACCAGCCCCATGCCCATAGCTCTGTTCCCTCAGCCCCGTGCGCCCTCCCCTGGGCCGGCTGACCTGCACCAGCCCAATAAGGAGCCTGCTCAGCATCTGGTCCCGTCCAAAGCAGAGGTAGCTGTGCGTGTAGACACTGTAGTCGGAGCCGTAGAGGCGAAAATCGGCCTGCGTGCTCTTGTCCAAGATGGGGCCCCCAGGCACAAAGGTGATCTGGGTGGAGGCCCCCCCCATGTCCAGGGCGCCCACCAGCATCTCCTCTGGAGGCCGGGTCCATTCTCCAGTGAAGGAGTACTGGGCACAGAAGGGGGCACTCAGCCCAGAGCAGCCACTGGAACCCGCCCTGGTCACCAGCCCAACACTGGCCGCTCGCAGACCAGCCCCCGCCCTCAGGCTGCCTGTGGCACCTTGACCAGCGTCCCCAAGCCGTAGTTGACGGTGATCCAACCAAAGGCACCTTCGTCTTGCCCAGCCAGGAGCTTGGCACCCCAAAAGTCGACAGGAGACTGGCCCAGGACCTGGGTGACTGCTGCAAAGATGTCCCTGGCCTGAGTGCTATTCTTCTGTCTGGACACAGAGGACCAGGGGCTGGAGCTGGCTGGAAGCCTGGGCCCGGCCCCAGCCTGCCTGCCACGAGGGTGGAGACCACACTTCCTGCAGCCACTCCCCATGGGTGCCAAGGCCATGCCCGCCTCACCTGAGCAATCTCATGCCAGCTGTGGCCCCCAGGAACATGGGTGTTTTCTGATGCTGGGCCTCTGGGATCAGGACCAGTGCCTCCTGCAGGCAGCCCTGCAGGCTCTCACCGGCCTGTGCCGGGTCCGAAGCATAGGAGGAGATTCCAGGGCCTGGAACACACCCGGGGACAGAGTTTCAGACTCCACAGCCTGGCTGGGCTGAAAGGCAGCCCCCAAAGACATGACCACCACCTGACCCCTGGTGTGGCCACCAGCCAAGGGCTGCCCAGCTGGAGGAGGCAGGAAGGTCCCTAACCTGGAGCCTCTGGAGGGGGTGCAGCCCCGTCCACACCTTGTTTTCATTCTTCTAGAATGCTAGAAAATAAATGGCTGTGGTTTAAGCCTCCAATTTGTGGTAATTTGTTACTAGAGCCCCCAGAAAACAAATTCGGGGCCTCCTGGAGTACAGGCACCCCTGCAGCTACCAGCCTTGGCCACCAGCACTGCATGGTGCCAGGGTGGGGAGCACCAGGGGCTGGAGAGGGTCAGGGCCGGAGGCAGCAGATGCAGGGCAGACCCAGGCCAGGCCGTGAGAATCGGGATCAGGCAGGGAGGTCCCCAGAGTGCCACCGGGTGACCTGGGCTCTGGCCCAGCACCCATGCCTGGTGTGTGATCTTGGCCAGGTCATTTAGCCCCTCTAAACTCTTTCCATGCAGCTGGGAATCCCAGCCAGGCAGCAATGGCGGGTCCCAGCACCGAGCTGTGGAACTGCCCACTGACCTTCCACCTGGCAGGCCAGGGCCTGGCTGACCACACCCGTGCCGTTCTCTTTGTCCGCCGGCCACTGATACAGGAAGAGGGACGTGTGGGAGGAGCCGGCATCAAACACAATCCCAAACTGGGGAGACAGTGGGATGAGTGGGAGGCAGCACCTGTGGGCCCAGCCCAGCCTCCCCTGCTGGCGGGGACGCACCTTGATGTCGGCGGGCAGGAGCACGCTGGCAGCCTCCACCAGGAGGAGGATGAGTGCGGTGAGGCCCGAGACCCCTGAGGCCCCCAGCAGGACCATGAAGACCTGCTCCTTCCGGGATAGCCCCATGGTAGAGGTGGGACTGGTTCCTGTGAGGGGGCACCCAGGCTGCACTCAGCGTCCCCACCCCGCCCTCCAGAGGCAAGGGCTTTGCTCCCCGTCTCCCTGGAGACCCACCCCTGGAGAGCCACTGCCTTAGAGACAGGCTCCCGTGGCCAAGGACCACTCCCTGGGAGCCACACCTGCTGGGAGTGCCATGGGCATCAGAGGGGCTTGTGGGGGGCAGCAGGAGCCTCTTCAGCCCCAGCAGGATCTAAGTAGCCCCCGTGGACCCACTCAGATGAGACTGGGGAGCTGCCACCACCATGTGGCTGTGTTACCCCGTGTCCCCACGTTTTGCCGCACCTCTCCCATGCCACCCTCCTCAGAAGCGGCCCCAGCTCCAGCCTGCACTGGGGTCCCAGGGCTCTGCCTCCTCTCTGTGGGCTCTCCCAGGGTGGAGGTTTCTCTCTGGAGCCCTGAGGGGCTGCCTGGGACTACTGGGCTTCGGGGGAACCTAGGGTGAGGCCAGTCATCTTAGGAAGCAGCTTTCAACAGAAGGCCAAGCTTGGGGCTTTTTAACACCGTTTCTCTGGAAATCCAGCCCTAAAGGCCTCTCATCTGACTCTGCACCTTCTTAGCTGGTGCCAGATGGCCCCTGGACAGGAGGTGGACCCAGGAATGCTGTCTGAGACGCCCGAGCTCCTCCAGCTCTGTGGCTGAGGCCCAGTGAGAGGTCTAAGCTCTTGAACTACTCCAGGCTGACCCTGTGTCCCTCACGGCCCGGAGGACGGGTCAAAGCCTGAAACTGCCCTCCAAGGGAGATCTTGACACCTGAGCCCAGGGACCTGTGTCCTATTGTGTCCCCAGAAAAGTGGCAGCAGTGGGTGCTGCCCTGGTCCCGACCTGGGGCTCCTGGGCACGTGGAAAGTGGGACACGCTTTGGGGTCCTCACACAATTCTGTGTAGGGATATAAGCCCATTTTAAGGAGGGAAGATAACAGAGGCTCAGAGAGGACAGGTGGCCAGTCTGGGCCCAGACAGGGCCCAGCCTGTGTTCCCAACCAGCACCAAGGCCACAGTTAACCTCATAGGGACAAACAGGTGATAGGGGCCAGGAACACAGGGACCCCACACCCAGAAGATGTAGCCACCTGAGATCGCCAGACCTGAGCTTCCAGGTAAGCAAAGAGGATGGGGCAAGCTCCCTCACACTCCCAAAACCCTCCAGACTAGAACAGGCCCCCCAGACCAGAACAGCCCCCCAGGCCTGGACTGCCCCCGAGACAAGAAGAACAGACCCTCCAAACAAGAACAGAACCCTCAGACCAAAACAGCCCCCCAGACAAGAACAGACCCCCGAGACCAGAACAGCCCCCCAGACCAGGACAGCCCCACAGACAAGAACAGCTCCTCCAGACCAGAGCAGCTCCCCAGACCAAAACAAAGAACAGACCCTCCAAACAAGAACAGCCCCCCACCCCAGACCAGAACAGCCCCCCAGACCAGGACAGCTCCCCAGACCAAAACAGCCCCCCCAGGCAAGAACAGACCCCCCCAGACCAAAACAGCTCCTCCAGACCAGAGCAGCCCCCCAGACCAAAACAGCCCCACAGACAGGAACAGACCCCCAGGTTAGTACAGCCCCCAAGACCAGGGCAGCCCATCCCCCAGGCCAGCCCCTCGGCACCTCACCCGGGCTGGCCGCCCACCTGGAAGCAGCAGGAGGAAGCTGCGCTGTGTCCGCGGCACCCGGCGTCCAGCCTCTCCCTGCCGGGGGCGGGGGGGGGTGGGACCGGGCGGCGGGCGCTGCGCTGTGCACCTGGCTCCGAGGCCCGCGCCCAAAGTCGCCCGCCCTGCGCCCCCGCGTCCGAGCCCGCCCCGGGGATGGGCGGCAGGAGAGGGAAGGGCAGCGCCCTGAGCCGCGGAGGAACCTGCAGCTGCGAGGGCAGAACCGCAGGGCCCCCACGGCCGCGGCAGCGCCCCCGCCCCGGGCCCGGACTTTGCCCCGCGCCGCCCGGCTCCGGCAGGTCGGAGTCAGGTGACCCCGAGGGCCGGGCCCGGGGCGGGGGCGGAGGCGCCTGCAGCCCCCGCGCCGTCCGTCGTCTTCCGATTACAGACACTCCGCGTTTCCGGGCTCGCCGAGGTCCCGGGGCCGCCGCCGTTGGGGGTCCCGGCCACTGCAGGGCGCAGGGCTGGGGGTAACCTCCGACGCCCGGGTTCAAGCGAGTCTCCTGCCTCGGCCTCCCGAGTGACCGGGACCACAGGCGTCCGCCACGCCCGGCTAATGTTTGTGTTTAGTAGAGACAGGGTTTCACCGTGTTGGCCACGCTGGTCTCGATCTCTTGCCCTCGTGATCCGCCCGCCTGGGCCTCCCAAAGTGCTGGGATTACAGGAGTAAGCCACCGCACCCGGCCCCTAAAAGAAAGTTTTATTAATATATTGATCATTTGACAAAAACGTGACCAGAGGCTTGTAGGAATGTGACTTTCTATTTCCCTTAGGAGCAGTAATTTAGTGTTTGCAGCAACTTTATACCACGTAACTGCCGTGGATAATGAGAATCAAATGTATTTGTGGAGGATTTTTGCTGTTGTATTCAACAAAGATTGGTAGTTTTCTTTTTTAGTCCTATTTTCTGTATGGGGATAATGCTGGGCTTATTAAAATGAGTCTGGGAAGGTGTCCTTTTATTTTGTAGAAGGGATTGGAAGAATTTGTATTAAATTTCTTCTTTAAATATTTTGTATAATTCGGTGGTAAAACCATCTGAGCCAGTACTTTTCTTTGTAGAAAAGTTTTAAAGTACAAATTCAGTTTCTTTAATAGTTTATAGGATTGTTCAAGTTACCTATTTAATGTTTTGATTGTTTATGGCTTTCAAGGAATGGGTCCATTTCACCTAAGTTGCTAAATTGATGTGAATACAATCAGTCATAGTACTTCCTGGCTGTCCTTTTAATACCTGTAGGGTCTGTAGTGATGATCCTGCCACTCCTCATACGGGTAATTTGTGTCCTCTCTCTCTCATCAGTGTTGCTAGCTGGAGGTCTATCAATTTCATCCTTTCAAAGAACCAGCTTTTTGTTTCATAATTTTTCCTTTTTGAATTATTTTAATTCTACTCGTGTGTATTTCCTTCCTTCTGCTTGATTTAAGCTTATATTGTTCCTCCTTTTCTGTTTCTTAAGGCAGAAGATTATTGTCTTGAACCTTCTTTTTTTCTAATGTAAGCATTTGTGATATAATTTCCCTCTGAGCACTGTTTAGCTATCTCAATTTTTGGTATGTTGTATTTTCATTTTATTCAGTTTAAAATATGTTTGAAGTTCCATGAAACTGCCTCTTTGATCTATGGATTATTATCTACGGATTATGTTATTTAGGAGTGTGTTAATTTCCAAGTGATTGGACACTTTCCTGATATCTGTTATTGATTTTTAGTTTAATTTCTAATTTCATCATCATCAGAGAACATAGTTTATGACTTTGATTTTCTTTTTTTTTTGAGACAGAGTTTCACTCTTGTCGTCCAGGCTGGAGTGCAGTGGTGCCATCTTGGCTCAGTGCAACCTCTGCCTCCCAGGTTTGAGTCATTCTTCTGCCTCAGCCTCCTGAGTAGCTGGGATTACAGGTGCCCACAACCACGCCCAGATATTTTTTGTGTTTTTAGTAGAGCGAGGGTTTCACTATGTTGGCCAGGCTGGTCTAGAACTCCTGACCTTAGGTGACCCACCCACCTTGGCCTCCAAAAGTGCTGGGATTATAGGTGTGAGCCACTGTGCCTGGCCAACTTTGATAGTTTTAAATTTCCTAAGGTGTTTTTTTTTGTTTTTGAACCACAATATGGTTTATCTCGGTGTGTGTTCCATGTGCATTTGAGAATAATCTGTGTTGCCGTGGGTGTGTGGAGTGTTCGGTAAGTGTGCTTGTGTCTAGTGGCTGGTATCGATGTTTATATTTTGCTGAATGTCTGTCCGTTAGTTCTATTTCTGAGATAAGAATGCTGGCGTCTCCTACTGTCATGTGAATATGTTTACTTCTCCTTTCAATTCTGTAGGGTTTCACTTCAGATATTTTATTTTGACTTTTTATTTTTTGAGATGTCTGTTGCCCAGGCTGGAGTGCAGTGGCATGATGTCAGCTCACTGACACCTCCGCCTCCCGGGTTCAAGCAAGATTATCCTGCCTCAGCCTCCTCAGTAGCTGGGACCACAGGCACCTGCCACCACGCTCGGCTAATTTTTGTATTTTTAGTAGAGATGGGGTTTTGCCACATTGACCAGGCTGGTCTTGAACTCCTCCCCTCAAGTGATCCATCTGCCTTGGCCTTTCGAAGTGCTGGGATTACTGGCATGAGCCACCACGCCCAGCCCACTTATTCTTTTAATTTTGTTTTTGGTTGTTCAGATGGGATAATCTCGCTGACCCGTCTCCGAGTTCACTGACTCTCATCTGCCCTCGCCGCTCTACTCAACGGAGTTTTGTTTTTCAATTTTGATTATTGTGTGGTTTTGGTTCTAAAATTTTCGTATGATTTTATTTATTTGATGAGGCTTTCTTTTTTTTTTCTTTTTCTGTTTTTTGAAGCAGCATCTGACTCTGTAACACAGGCTGGAGTGCAGTGTCAGGATCGTAAGCTCACTGCAGCTGTGAACTCCTTGGCTCAGGCAGTCCTCCCTCCTGAGCCTCCCAAGTACCTGGGACCACAGGCATGCGGGCGGCACTGTGCGCAGTTGATTTTTGTTTCTTTAGCAGAAATGAGGTTTCACCATGTTGCCCAAGATTCTTTCAAACTTCTGTGCTCAAGTAATCGATCCGCCTCGGCCTCCCAGCGTGCTAGGATTACAGGTGTGAGCCCCCATGCCCAGCTTTTGCTGAGACTTTCTATTCTAACATTTTAAGTGCTCACGATGGCTCAGTTGGGCACTACTATAATAGCTAATTTAATGTCTTCAGGCATGGTGGCTCACACTTATAATCCCAGCACTTTGGGAGGCCAGGGCAGGAGGATCACTTGAGGCCAGGAGTTCAGGACCAGCCTGGGCAACATAGTGAGACTTTGTCTCTACAAAACATAAAAAAAAAAATTCTGGGCATGGTGGTGGTGCTTGCCTGGGGGTCAGGTACTCGGGAGGCTGAGGCAGGAGGATCACTTGAACTCAAGCGTTCAAGGCTACAGTGAGTTAGGATTATGCCAATGCACACTATCCTGGGTGACAAGCAAGACCTTATCCCTCCCAAAAAAGTTTAGATGAGTAAAATTTAAAAAAACGATTTTGTCAGTCTTTGTCATTTCAACACATTCTCAGTCTCCGTGTCTGCTGATGGCTTCTTCCCTGCTGGCCGGGATTCTCACAGTTCTTTGGGTGCAGAGGAATTATGGTTTGTAATTTTTTAATTGTTTTTTTGAGACAGAGTCTTTATTGCCCAGGCTGGAGTGCAATGGTGTGATGTCAGCTCACTGCAACCTCTATCTCCCAGGTTCAAGTGATTCTCCTGCCTCAGCCTCCCAAGTGTCTGCTACTATAGGCATCTGCCACCACGCCTAGCTAATTTTTGTATTTTTAGTAGAGACGGGGTTTCACCATGTTGACCAGGATGGTCTCGAACTGGCCTCAGGTGATTCCCCTGCCTTGGCCTCCCAAAGTGCTGGGATTACAGGCGTGAGCCACTGCACCTGGCCTGGTTGGTAATATTTTGAATCCTATTGAGACTGAGTCTTACTTTTATCCTACGGTGAACCCTGGTGATTCACTTTCAGCCTCAGTAGGCTGTTGGTCCAAGGTCAATTTTTTTCTCCAAGATTTTGGGGCACTCTGGTCTGACCGCACGTATGCCCCCCCAGTGGCGGTTCTGGGAATGACCGAGTTTGGCTACTCAGGTCAGTTCTGTGTGGGTGTGTTAGCGTGAGACACAGACAGACAGTCCCGTGTGCACCTGAGGGTTGAAGGACGTTGGGGGTGGTTTTTGCGTGCTTCTCAGCTCCTGGCTTCTCCAGACCTCCCTTCTCAGCCCTCAGGCCAGAAAGCAGGGGTGACAGAGCACATGGGGACATGGGAGATTTGGTAGGCAGGAGGGGAAATGACCGCCTGCCTGCAGGCACCAGGACGGGAGCAGGGAGCCACCACGGACACCTTGTCCCTTTCAGAGGCAGGTTTTGTCTGCACCCTGCCCCCAAGGGGCAACACTTAACAGCAGGCGTGGGAGCCCCCACAGCTCCCTCCACCACTGCAATGTGTCTACATACTTCTGCTCATGGGAGGTTTTACCTACAGACAGGAATCACACCTCCACTTGCCCTTAGATGCTCCTGCATCCTGGCAGGAGGTCCCCACATACCCCCTCCCAGACTACACCCCAGGCCTCAAGGTTGGCTGCTCTGCCGGGTGCACGTCTGGCCATGGGGCTGCCCGGGATCACTTGGGGTTGTGTAGTGAGCCTGGACGTGCAGGTGGGGGCGTCTGCACCTGAGAGCGGGCCGCTAGCGCAGGGCAGGCAGGTCGGTGGGGCAGGCGGGGCCTCCTCCCATGCTGTTCCCAGACTGCTGGGTAGTCTCAAGGGTGCATCCAGGCAGGTGGCAGGAGACACTCCACATCGATGTGATGTGTGGCCCAGCCGCTTGGAACAGCTGGGCCAGCTGCATCTCTCTGCTTAGCAGTAAGCCTCGTGAGCATCAGGTCCCTCTGGGAAAGCCATCATGTGATCAGCCACAGTGGGGCAGTAGACACCCTGGAAAAGGCTGCCAGGGGTGGCTGGGGCTGGGCGGGGTTGTGTGTTGATCGTCACACTTAAGAGATGTTACCAGATTAGCTTCAAAAAAGGCTGTAACAGGCTGAGGCAGGAGGATTGCTTGAGGCCAGGAGTTCGAGACTTGCCTGTGCAACACAGTGAGACCTTATCTCCACAGAACATAAAAGAATTACCCAGGCATGGGGTGCCTGTAGTCCCAGCTACTCAAGAGGCTGAGGGGGTGGGAGAATCACTTGAGCCCAGTAGGTCAAAGCCCCAGTGAGCCCCAGCCTGGACGACACAGCAAGACCCTGTCTCAGATTAAAAAGGGACACCTCTTTGTTGCTTTCATTGGTCTTTCCATGATGGGATGAAGACGAGATGAGGACTTTCTTCATGGAATTACCAGCCAGTGTCCTGCTCTGCCAAGGATCTCTCCGCATCTGCTCACTCTTCCCTATTGGCTTTTATCACTTTCCTTAGCAATATAGAAAAGCTCTTCAAGACCTTAATCATTCCTGAATTTATTTCTTCTCCAACTATTTCTGGCTGTTGCAGCTGTTTTTATATTTCAAGGGAGGAGAGGGTGGGTGCAGCAGTCTCCGAAGTTCCCTGGGCACCGGCCTCCCACCCTGGCCAAGCCTGCCTCTGTGTGGGGCCACCTCCTCCCAGCTGGCACTTCCCGTCTGCTCCTCCCTTTCATGCTCCAGGGTCACATTGTGAGTAATGGAACCGTGTGAACCGCCCCCCAGGCCTGGCTCCGCGGCTCTCACCTATAATCTCAGCACTTTGGGAGGCCAAGGAGCGTGGGTTACCTATGGTCAGGAGTTCAAGACCAGACTGACCAACATGGTGAAACCCCATGTCTACTAAAAATACAGAAATTAGCTGGGTGTGGTGGCGTGCACCTGTAGTCCCAGCTGCTAGGGAGGCTGAGGCAGGAGAATTGCTTGAACCCAGGAGCTGGAGATTGCAGTGAGCCGAGATTGCGCCATTGCACTCCAGCCCAGGTGACAGAGTGAGCCTCCGTCTCAAAAAAGAAAAAAACAAAGGCTGTGCGTGGTGGCTCATGCCTGTAATCCCAGCACTTTGGGAGGCCGAGGCAGGTGGATCACCAGGTCATGAGATTGAGACCATCCTGGTCAACATGGTGAAACCCCGTCTCTACTAAAAATACAAAAAATTAGCTGGGCATGGTGGTGCGTGCTTCTAATCCCAGCTACTCAGGAGGCTGAGGCAGGAGAATCGCCTGAACCCAGGAGGCGGAGGTTGCGTCGAGCCGAGATTTCGCCATTGCTCTCCAGCCTGGGTAACCAAGATCAAAACTTCATCTCAAAAAAAAAAAAAATCCCCCCAGGCCTTCCTCGCTCCAGCAGACCCTCCGGACCTGACCGAGTGGGACAGGCATGCCACACTGCAGCCCCAGGCGCTGCCAGACAGGTTGGGACTGCGGGTCCCTGTTAGGGCAGGGCGGGGAGTGTCTGGCTGTTCTGGGACTCTGAGCTCAGGACCACAGGTGACGTTAGACTCGCCTTTGAAGAATGCAGTGTGTGGGCACGTGGTGGCCTCGCCTGCTGTCCTACTTTGACGAGCACCACCCTTGAGGCCTGCGCGGCAGCATCAGCAGATTCCAGGTGGTGGCGACTTGTCTCATCAACTTTGCAGAAAAGAGACTGAGATCCCCTGTGATTTCACGATATGTCACTTTCAGATACTGTGGGCAACCCAATAACAGAAAGCCAACAGACACTGGGTATTCACCTACATCTTTATACGTTCAAACTGGCACCAAACCTGCTGTGTGACCCCCCCAGCACCCTGAGCCTCAAGCCTGCCGGGCTGTGCCAGGCTGTGTGCTAGCGGCCCCCTGACCCTGACCCTGGCCCTAGCCCAGCTTCTACCTGCTGCTCTGTCCCCCAGCTATGGGGCAGGGAACCAGCTGGTGGCCAACCTGGCTGTGCCCAGTAGTGGTTTGGACCCTAGAGACACTTGGGGACAACGGAAGTTGAGGGAGTAGCCACTATCTGGTCCTGTGGTCACTCCGTGGCTCTCCCCTCCAGACCTGGCAAGGCCCCTCTCTGAGACCACGGCCCTGCACCTGCCCTCCTGCAGCTCCTGTCCGTCCCAGGTCAGCTGTGCCCTGAGGGTGGCCCTGCTCCAACTCTGTCCAGCCAGGGGTCCTATAGCAGTATCCTCAGAGGTGGGGCCAGACACTGGGCCTGGGGCAGTCCCTGGAGAGCACCGACAGGACAGACCCACGCAGCAGCCACGGTGGAGAATCAGGTTTAATGGTCACTATGAGGGGGTATCGTACATCGTTTGGAGCCCAGCCCCCGCCCCAGCCCTCCCTCAGCCGGAACGCAGCCAGGTGACCTCAGACCCCTGGCTCTGCACAAGGGGGGCCTGCCCCCTGGCCCCAGCTATATACATGAAAGCCCATCCTGCCGGCCCTGGACAAAGCTGGGAGCTTCCCTGCCGAGTCAGGAGCCCCTAAGTCCACCAGCTACTCAGCCAGGTCCAGGGGCCCACTGCAGTGCTGGAAGGTTCTCGAAACCTGGGCCTGCCCCAGCTGGGCCCCTGCCAAGCCCCAGGCCTCTGTGCTGGGATGAAGCCTCCAGGTTGAGGCTGGTAAAAGCTGAACTCAACAGCAGCAATGAGAGTGCTGGGTGGGCTCGGGGGGGACGGGAGCAGGCCCGACCTGGCACCTCCTCAGGGGATGGTGCACCATTCCCTCCTGCTGCCCAGGCTGCCCCTGCCGGGCCGGCACTGGCTGAGGTCTGAGGAAGTGGGGATGGGGCTGGCAGGAGGAGGGGAAGTGAGAGCACAGATAACTGGAGACTCAGCCGGTGTAGACAGAGCCGGGCTCAGCAGCCCAGCAACGCCGGCCCCACAGAGACAGGCCACCCTGGTGCTGGTGATCAATATAGCAGGGATGGGGCATAGAGAGGGTCCTGAACACACATGGGCTGCTGGGCTGCAGTGCCTGCTCTGTAACCAGCAGCATAGTGCTCAACTAGTTAACAAGAAATGCTGCTTCCCTTTGAATTGTTTCGGGGTGTAGAAATTGCACTTATTTCTATGAACCCCATGGAGGGGATTCCCAAAGCCGAGCCTCCAGGCGAGGCATGGCCGGTCGGTACCTGGCCGCTGGGCATCCACTGGCCACGGGAAGGGATCCTCCCGGACCCCAAGGACTGCAGCCTCTGTGACCATGGGTGCAGCGAGGACCGGGCCCCACGGGGGGAACCTGAGCAACGTCTGAGGTGCCCTGAAGTGGCTCCAGGCAAGACCAGAGCCGAACAGTCCCGGGGAGCACGAGGTGGCCCAGCCCCAGGTCCCCGTGCAAAGGGAGCGGCCTGATAGTGGCTGGGCAGAGGCCTGTGCCCCTCACAGGACATCATCAAAGTCCAGCAGCTTCGAGTGCTGGCGGCTCTTCCACAGGCGATACAAGCGGAAGTCGAAGTACGTCTCGATCATCTGCTTCCCTGGGCGGAGGGGCAGGAGGCTCAGGCCTGGCCGGCAGCCTCGGACCCCACCCCGATGTGGCCCCAAGTGGCCACAGAGCTCAGGCCCAGCCTGGGTAACTCACCTTGGGCTGAGAGCTCCAGGGGCGACTCGAAGGTGACCCTGTAAGGAGTCATGAGGGTCCTGAGGTTCTGGAACAGCTGGAAGAAGGAAGACGCTGTGAGTTCGAAGCAGAGAGATGGGGAAGGAGGACAGGAGGAGATGGGGAGCAGGGCCCACCCTGTTTTCTCAGACCCCTCAAACCTGGCTGAGCTCAGGCATAAGGGATTTGGGAATGCAAGGGGGAAGGAAAAACAATTCGAGGAAGAACGGAAGTCTGGGTCACCAGAGGCCTGGGTAGGGCTGGGGAGGTCACTGTACCTTCTCCCCATTGGGGTTCCCTAGAATGTAGCAGCCCATGATGTGGATGACATTCGGCTCTGGGTTCACTTTGCTCATCAGGCGGCTCAGCCGCTTCCAGAAGCTGGTGGAGAGAGGTAGGTCACCCAGTGGCAGGGGACAGGCACCCAGGGCCTGGACTCTGCCTCCAGCCCTCCCCCTGCCTGGGGCACCCAGCCTCTCACTGGATCATATCCTCTTCTTTCTCCACTTTGGCAAAGGTGGCCACCTTGTTCTTGAGCAGATAGAGGTGTCCAGGGCCTCCCTGTAAGAGGCTGTGGTCAGGCACTGGCTGTTCCTTCCTCTACCCCCACACTGCTCTCTCTCTCTCTCTCACACTCACACACCCGTGCACACACACACAAACACACACACATGCACATGTGGTTGGTGTCCTTGGTCTCCCCCCTCCACCTCTTCTCCATGGTCTCCCCCCATACCTCCTCTCCTTGATCCCCCCCACACCTCCTCTCCTTGATCTCCCCCCACACCTCCTCTCCTTGATCTCC
>CM052648.1:28116697-28166096 GCA_028533165.1 Leontopithecus rosalia | reverse complement strand
CACACCTCTTCTCCTTGATCTCCCCCACCTCTTCTCCTTGATCCACTCCCCCACTTTTTTCCTTATCTTCCCCTCCCACACCTCTTCTCCTTGACCTTTCCCTCTCCAACCTCTTCTTCCTGGACTTCTCGGCCCCCATCTCTTTTCCTTTGTCTTTCCCGCCACACCTCTTCTCCTTGTTTTTCCCCTGCCCCACAACGACTCTCCTCCTGGGCGGAGAAGAGCCCTGAGCACTACCTGGCAGAAAATCAGCATCTTCCAGATCTTGGCTCCCTTGTGATAGACGTTCAGCTTCCTCTCTATCTCCTCTGTGGGAGAGCAGGTGTGAGTGCTGCAGCCCCCACCCCAGCCCTGGGGGGCCACGCCCATCTGCATCTGCCCCTCCCAGTCCTGGGACATCAGAGAGGGGGCCAATGGGTCACATACCCAGGATGTCCTCAAAGGTTGCGTGCTCATGGTCCTAGGAAAAGACACAGGCCACAAGGCCACGTCAGAGCCAGCAGTCCCACAGCACGCTGGGGCCCTGGGGTGCCAGCACTGGCCTGAGGTGGGGCTGCAGAAGGGCATCTGTGGGGGGCGGACTCAGGGGTGGGACTCACATAGAGGATAGGGATGATGGAGGGGTCATCCCGGCGGATGATGGTGGGGATGTACTCGGCCTTGGGTACCTTGGAGGAAATGAGCTGGGGAGACAAAGAGCTGCTCAGGAGCCCCAGGCCCATCCAAAAGTGGAGGGGCTGAGGGAGCCGCCATGAGGCTACATTCTGGCTGCCAGGCAGCCCGAGGGTGCAGCCCTGTGAGACCCTCTCCCCCAGGCAGCCAGAGGAGGCCGCGTGGTCCCCAACAGAGCTGGCTAGGCTCTCAGGGCGGCACCGAGAGCGCTGCACGGGCGTGGCCTCACCATGACTTTTGGTGGCACAAAGCCCTCGGTGTCACAGGCCACGGCCTCCAGGCCCTTCTCAGTGTCCCAGTCCAGGTCCTCAAAGGCCTCGTCCAGCGTGCAGTGGGAGCTCTGCAGATCACTGCCTGGGAAGCAAAAGGGTCACCAGGACAGCCAGCCAGGCAGCACCTCCTTTACTGGCCATGGCCCCACGGCCCATAGGGCCCAAAAGCCCCGTCCTGGAGGGTCCTCCAAGCAAGTGGGAGGACCATGCAGAGATCACCGCCAGCCCGGCAGGACAGGCCTGTGGATGGACACCACTAGGCAGCAGCCCGATGTGGGGAGGGAGACCCCAGTGCGAGGCTGGTGGAAGGCAAGTGCAAGTGCAGGCGTCAGCTCCAGCCAAGTCCGCAGGGAGCGTGGGAGGGAGTGGGGGCGGGCACCGCAGCCCCCTGCCCCTCAGGGCCTCTTGCAAGTGGCAGCGGGCACGGCCCTACAGGCGTCCCCGCCCAGCACTGCCGCAGCCGTTAGTCAGCCCCACCTTCGAGATCCGAGATGCTGAGGGCGTCCCCATCTCACAAATAGGTAAACCAAGGCTGAGAGCAAAAGCGCAGCCCAACAGCCCTGGCAGGGGACCCCCAGCAGGGGTCTGGGGTCTAGGGAAGGCTCTGGGGAAGATAGGCGGGCGTGGGGGGGGGGCACCTACTGTCTCGGGAGTCGTGGGAAGTGTCGGCTTTCATGGGGGTGGGGTCGCTCCAGGACCGGCTGAAGCTCCGCTCGCGCCGCTCAGCGAACGCTGCAGAGAGCAAAACCCGCATTAGCGAGCTGGCGGGGCAGGGCCTTGGGAGGCTCAGGCCCCAGACAAGGGGACCACGGATAGGGGTGGGGACGGCCCTGAGCAGCGAGGAGGAAGCTGATATGAGTGAGATCGGTAGCTGGAGTGGTTCTGGGGTGGAATCTGTGAGTCCAGGGACGGGGGCTAGAGGTGGAGACTGGGGGCGCGGCTGGGAGGGAGGAGCCTGGGGTGGGCTGAAGACGGGGACAGAAGGGAGGAGCCTGGACTGGGGACATGGCTAGAAGCCTGGGCCGAGCTGGGGGCTTGGGTGGGGAGGGGGCGTGGCTTGGAGGGAGAAACCTGGGCTTGGAGGAACCTGGGTGGGGTTAGGGGCAGGGCTGAGAGGGGAGGAGCCCGAGCCACGCTGGGGGCGCAGCTGGGAAGGGAGGAGCCTGGGCTGGGGGCGTAGCTGGGAGGAGTCTGGGCTGGGGGCCTGGCCGGAAGGGAGGAGCCTGGGCCGGTTTGGGGAACTGGGAGGGAGCTGGGGGCGTGGCTGAGAGGGGAGGAGCCCGGGCCACGCTAGGGCCAAGGCTGGGAAGGGAGGAGCCTGGGCTGGGCCGGGGGTGGGGCTGGGAAGGGCAGAGTCTGGGGCGGGGCAAGGCAGGGGTTAGGGCCTGGGGTCGTTCTCAGCGCAGCTAGCAGCACGCAAAGCCCCAACCCGCCAAGCACGTTGCTGCCCCTCCCTCCCCCACCCCAGCGCGATCTTACTCTGGGCCTTCACCCTCCTGCTGCCGACCATGCGCAAGTGTTTGCGGAAGTTCCTGAGGAAGGAAGCGCGGGGCTGAAGAGGGCCGTGCGGGGGTGCCGGCAGCCCCTGCCCACCTAGCCCCTGTTGGGCCAGGGCTCTATACTCTCACCCCTTCGGGGTGGGAAGCCAATGCATTCCCTGGCTTCTGGCACCACCGCCCACCCAAAGGCAAATCCCGGCCAGTGCTCTCCCCGTGAGACCCTTCCTGGGCTCCCCTTTGCCTATAGAACAAAGGCGCAGAGCCTGGCCCTCTGGATCAAGCCTCCTCCGGAGCCGCATTCCCAGGCTCTGACCTTCAGTCCTCGCCAGGGACTCACACCCTGAGCCTCCACGCCTGTGTGGCTGAGGATCCAGCCTGCCTGCACTGAGCAGGGCGGGGCTCCTGTCTGCACCACCCCCTGGTCGGCTGGGGGCCTGCAGGAGCCCCTCCCCTCCTCTGTGTCCTGGGGCATCTCAGGGCCAGGTCCTCTCCTCCACCAAACTTTGGACCCTGACAAGGCCCAACATCCAAAACGGGCAAAAAAGCTTCCCAGACACATCTCTGTGGTTGGAGTAGGGGAGGGGGGGCCTTGCCGCTGGCCCCAGCCCAGGCAGAGACACGTGCCCTCGGAATGCAGGACTGAGAGTGGGACGCTTTCCTGAAGCCTGGGCCACACGGCCTCTCCTGCCTGCCACGTCCCCAGAGCAGGGCCAGGCCAGTGGTCGCCACCACCCTTCCCCCATCAGGTCTGCCAGGGCCGAGGGGGCCCAGGCCAGGCCAGCACAGACCAGAGATGGACCCTGGTGGCGAGTGGCTGGCAGGCCCTACCTCTGGATTACAGACGCGGAATCATTCTCCCGTTTCCGGCGCTTCCTCTCCGCGTAGCCCCTGAACACCCTGGGAAACCACCGCAAGTCAGCACTGCCCTTGGCCAGAGGCAGGAGGGACACAGACATGGGGACAGTGGTGCGAGCAGAGGGCCCAGCAGGGCGTCCGGGGCACGGGGCTGGGCAGAGGAGTCCCAGCCTGCCTCGCCTGTCGAGGCCCAGCTCCTGTCAGGCCCTGCTGCAACCGTGGTACCCGCTGGCAGCCAGGTCCACAGAGAGCAGCACTCCCTTGAGACCCAGGTCCCTGGCCTACCCAAACCTATTTGGGGGCAGGAGGGTCTCCCCCAGGGACAACAGCTGCGCCCTTAGGCACCAAGTCATACGGGTACTTACGAGATGCTGAAGCCGGGGCCAGAAGGGATGGCGTGAGAAAGAAGACACAGTGAGCTCAACCCTGGGCCTCCCCTCAGCCCCCACCAGGCCCCTGTAGCCCCCTTCTTGTCACTGACCCAACAGGTCCCTCACAGGTACCCCAGCCACCAGCAGAACGTAGCTACACTGCCGGCCAGCCCTGAATGGGTAACGGAAGCTGACGTCACTGCAGCCCATGCCACCAGGTGCTGAGACTAGGCAGCCCGAGGCCAGGAGTGGGGTGGGTTCCCCAGGGCAATGTGTGGAGAGGGCGCTTCTTTGGTGTAGGGGCCACTGCAGCAAAGGGAACTTTCCTGGAAGGAACCCCAGAACAGAAAACCGAGATGTATGGCAAGGCAGGTCCCCGGGGGACCCCAAAACTGTAATTATCTTTGGTACATATGAAACAGAAGTAGGCTTCTATTTGAGGTTCAGGGAGAGTGGACACGCACTGAGGAGTGGGGATGGGAGCAGGAGAGGCACACCACATCCCACACCCCACTGACAGCTGTGTCAGCTGCAGCCCTGGGCCAGGTCCCCAGACCAGAGGACTGGGGCAGGCTGGGCACCAGCCATGGGAGGGGAAAGAGCATCCAGCCCTGATGCCCTGGCAGGCCTGGCAGAGCACAGGTACTTGAGGCTGTTCAGAAGCAGCCTTCCCTGGTAGGCCCAGAGGCTGGGAAAAAGTGGTGCTTCCTGATCAGCAGAAAAAGGCCACCCGGCCCGACCCCGAGTCGTGGGCACAAAACTCACGCTTGCATAGTTGTGCTTGCCGTCTGGAAGCTGAAAAGACTTTCCTTGGGGAACCAGGTACGAATGGGGGTGTCATCTGAAAGAGACAAAAACAAGTGGTGGCTGGGGTGGAGTAGGGGTTCCAGAAGCCTCTCCCTTCCCTGCTGGGAAGCAGATACTTCCAAGTCCGGGGTCAGCAGCAGCCGGCAGCCAGGGCGGGTGGGGAGAGGCTGGCACAGGGTGGCATCCCTACACAGGGCCAGAGGGTGGTGCTCCAATGCCTGCTGCTCACTCACTAAGATCACGTTCTTGGTGACTTGACATTTTGATTTTTTTGGCTTAATTTTCCCTTTAGCCACCCAAAGTTTGAGGAACATTCCTTTGAAATCATGGTCTGTCCCCAAGAGGCCCAGGGAAAAAATGTCTGTTTCCTTTGGGCAGAAGGGGCTCTGAGGCCTTCTCTGCAGCCCCCATGCTCTAGCTGGAGGCCCTCACTGAGGCTGGAGACCACTTTGCTGAGGACTATCCCCATCCCAGGGCCCCCACAGCCTTTCCCTGGTGCCAGAAAGAAGTGACTTTCTGTCTGGTAGACAAGGTACCAGACACAGATCGACGATGCTGGAGAAGGGGGCCCACTGCCTGGCTGAGCCCCAACAGCTCTCCAGGGCTCTCAGAGGGCAGCCCAATCTCCCAATTAAGCCTTGTTTCCTCCCTACATATCCCTTAAGATCCTCCCAGGCCCCCTCCTCTGGGAAGCACTTCTTTTTTTTTTTTTTTTTAGACGGAGTTTCGCTCTTGTTACCCAGACTGGAGTGCAATGGCGCAATCTCGGCTCACGGCAACCTCCGCCTCCTAGGTTCAGGCAATTCTCCTGCCTCAGCCTCCCGAGTAGCTGGGATTACAGGCATGCACCGCCATGCCCAGCTATGTTTTTTTTGTATTTTTAGTAGAGATGGGGTTTCACCATGTTGACCAGGATGGTCTCGATCTCTTGACCTCGTGATCCACCCGCCTCGGCCTCCCAAAGTGCTGGGATTACAGGCGTGAGCCACCGCGCCAGGGCCGGAAGCACTTCTTGATTGACCTGGTTCTGGCAGGACCAAAGTGGACCATGAGGCCTGGCGGATTTTGCTGAGGTGAGGGAGCCCACAGCTCATGGAGTGTGGGGGCAGCAGCAGGAGCTGGCAGGTTTAATCCTGAGTCCGCTGGCACGCTGTGACCTAAGCACCAGTTCTCTGTTTCAAGCCTCACAGTGGCTGCTGCTGTCAGACCCCAGGACCAGCATGTGTCCCCAAACCTGTCCATGCCGAGACAAGCCGCTCACCAGACACGCGGTCAACACTGTGCATCCTCTCCAGCTTCTTGCGGCGGCCGGAGGCCTCAGGCAGAGGCGGCTGGTCCAGCCCAAAGGCCCGAGGGGTGGGGCCAGGAGCCAGCGGGGCACATCCGGGACATTCCTTGGAGCCCTGGCGGCTGCCCGCCCAGCTCTGGCAAGGCCTGCTGACGTCCTCCCGGCTGCCGCCAGGACTGGCTCGCAGGGGCTGGCTGTGGTGGTGAGGGTGCCGCTGCCGCCGCCCCTTCACCACGGCCAGCTCAATGGCCTCCGCCTCAGGGCTGGGCAGCAGGGCAGGCTCCCCGGAGATGGTGTACACTCGGGGCTGGGGGCCTTCGCCTGCAGGCTTCCTAATGCCGGGCTCCTCTGAGAGGCTGCCCTCGTAGCAGCCGTTGGAGACGAGGGACAGGCGGCGCTTGTTCTGGGGGGCTGGCTGCATCTCGGGGGACCCGTCGTGGCCAGAGTAGGCATCAGCCAGCAGGTGATCTGGGAGAGACAGCAGGTGAGCCTGCAGCTCGTGAGGCCCCCCTGCAGGTTTCGTAGCAGGCCGAAGGCAGGAAACACCCAGTGGGCACCTTGCCTCTGCCGGGGGCTGGCGCTGCCCAAACCCTAGTCTCTGGCATCTTCAGAAAACATGTTTCTGAGCCCCTCACTCCTATCTTCCCCTGAAGCCTCTGCATGTGCATGGGGGCGGGGTGACTCCATGCTACCTGTGTGCGTTCCTGCCGGGTAGGAACAGGCAGGCCACCCCCCAGCCTGTGATCGCACCGTTTGTCTGGTGCCAACTGCCCCCCTCCCCCCACCAGCTGGCCCCCAGAGGCAGTGGTGCCAGCCCTGGGGGAGCCAGGAGGCCTGTTGCCATGCCAACGGCCCAGGCGGGGTGGGTGCCATGGTGACGAGCGCTGGGAGCTGCTCCTGGGGCTCGGGCAGGGAGGGCAGGGGATGTGAGAAAGCCAGCCCGGCAGGGCGCCGGGCCCACGCACAACCACTGCCCCTCATGCTCCACCCCCGGAGGCAGGGACCAGCATCCCCTGGGCTGGGGGACCTGGGTGGCCCTGGCACGGCCTCACATGCCCCTACCTGCGCCGTTGCGGCTCTCAGGGTGACTCTGGGACAGGTACTCTCCAAACGCTCGAGCTGCCCTGAGGGTGGTCAGAGAGGGCACAGTCAGAGGCCACGGCACGACCCTCCCAAATGCCGGGCTGCAGCAAAAGCCGGGGTTCCTGTCCCCAGCCAGGCCCTCGGCGTCTGGAGGGAGGGTCGGCAGTATCCTCCGCCGCGAGCCCACGCACCCTTGGTCCTGGTGCGCCCTGGACAGGCCTGCAGGCCCGGCGCCTGTCCGTCAGCCCGTGGAGAGGGGTCTCGAGGCCCGGCGGCCACTGTCCCTTGCGGAACGGAGGCCGTTCCGGACCCGGGGGTTGAGCTGGCCCACCACGCGCTCGCGAGAGTAGGGCAAGGCAGGGGGCCAGGAGGAGGCAGGCGCGGTGAGAAGCCCCAGGAAGGGGCGCGGGGCGCGGAGCACTGGGAGGGATCCGCAGTGGGAGAGGCCGGAGCCCGGGAGCCCGGGAAGCGCCGCGGGTCAGGGGCAGACTGGCGGGGTAGGGGGTCCGGGGCGGCGTCCCGGGCAGCCGGCCCCGCCGCACTCACCGCACTTTGGCCGCCACCGAGGACATGGCCTCGCTCCTCAACGCCCTCCTCCTGGAGGCGGCGGCGCCCATGGTCGGGGCGGCGGCGCATCCCCCGGGCCTCAGAGCGCGCCCCGCGCCCGCCGCCTCCGCCGGGGTAGCCGCGCCGCGCCGGGGGTCGCGCTCGGGCTCGGGCTCGGGGTCTCGCTCGGGCTCCGGCTCGGGCTCGGGATCGGGCCCGGGCCCCGCATGGCCGCACCCGGCGCTCCGCGCGTGCCGCCGCACCCGGGAGAGCGCTGCCGGGACCAAGGGCCGGCCCCGCCCACCGTGACGTCAGGGTCCGGGGGGCTCAGAGGGGCGGTGGCCCCGCCCATCATGACGTCAGGGCCTGGGCAAGCTAGGAGGGGACAGGCGGACCCCGCCCACCGTGACGTCAATGCCCTGGTGGGGTCGAGGGGCGGGGCCGACGGCCTGGCTCGCTGCTCTCTCATAGTCCTCCCGAGTGGGGAAACTGAGGCCAGAGGCCCCTATGTTCGCAAAGTCTTGGGCCCTCGGCCCTCTCGATCTGCTGCTCAGACCTGCAGGGGTCACAGGGCGGTCGCTTCTTCCTCCCCTTACACAAAAGGGCTCCCTGTGCAGTTTGGGACTTGGAACCTGAAGGGAAGGCCGGCTTAGAGAGCACCCAGTGTGCACAAGGCCAGAGGGAGCCAGAGGAACCACAGCTCCATGCTCTGAGCGCCCAACCTGCCTGGCCTGCCCTGGGAATCTCAGGCCCCCGCAGAGGGGTCCTTTGAGAACTGGGGACTGCCCAACTTCAGGGACTGCCGCATCAGGGACAGCCAGGAGTGTTTCTTTGCCACAGGGAGACATGTTCAACAATCAGATCCACCTTTATTGAAACATCAAACAGCAGCATCAGGGCTTCCACAACTCACAGGACTTCAGGGGGGCTCACAGGGCTTCATGGGGCCCTCACTGGGCTTCAGGGGGGTCCCACAGGGCTGCAGAGGGGCTCACAGGGCTGCAGGGGGATCACAGGACTGCAGGGGGGCTCATAGGGCTGCAGGGGGGCTTGTAGAAGTTTCAGGAGGATTCCCATGGCCCTGTGTGCAGGGCTGCCAGTGCAGAGAAGAGGCCCAGAGGCCCCAGACATAGCCAGGGGCCAAGGGGAAGCTCGGGCTTCCAGCAGGACAAGTACAGAGGTCCCTAGGACTTGGCAGGAGCCTCAGCCTTGCGGACAGTCCCACGGAAGACACTGCATCCAGGCTCTTCAGCAGAGGCTCTACCCATCCTGGTCAGAGGAACCCTCAGACTGTTTTGGGAAATCCAGGCTGGGGTGTTGAGGCTGCAGGGAGGACTCATCCTCCTGCAAGCAGATCGCATGGTCCAGGTGAGGACAGGACTGGGGCCATAGGGAAGGAGTGGCCGGCTCAGGGCCAGGCACTGAGGCTTGGCTGAGGGCACCAGGTGGGGCCATGCCCAGCTACTCACCGAGTACGAGCCCTGCTTGGCCAAGGTGCTCTGGAAGTCTGCGTATGCATCCCTGGGGACGTCCAGCAGCTCCTCCTCATACTCCGTCTGGTAGTCAGATTCATCTGGTGCCGAAGGGAGGGCTGCATCAATCTCCTCCCCAGGACAGGACCATGCCCAGCACAGCCACTCAGAGGCAGAATCCGCCACAGACGCCCAGCCCCACCCCCAGGTGGGCTGGAGCCCCACACGCAGCAACCTGGTCCCAGGGTGGCCTCACACACCACCCCGGGTTCTGTCTGCCTCCAGTCTTGCCCCAGCCTAGCACTTGGTGCATCTTCCACAAGGACAAGGAGCAGGCAAACACTTCTCCCCTCCAGCCAGGTACCCTCAGGACTCCAGCACCTCAGACCAGGCCTCTGCAGATAGCGGGTACCTTACCCAGAGCTCTCTCGGCCCTAGGCAGCCACAAAGGCGTTTCCCGGGAGAACATGCAGTTCTGCTGTGAGGAGGCTGCTGACCCAAGGCCCAAGCGCTGGGCCCTGGATGGAGCATGGAGGGTACCAGAACCACCCTTCTGGCCCTGTGGCCCCCCCAACAAGCAGCCTTCATTCCCACCTCCCACTGGGTGGGCTGGGGTGGGAGGCAAAACGTGGCTCTACCTCAGCTCTGAGGTGTGGCTGGGACTTGGGATGAATGAAGGGCAGAGGCTGGGTGGTCCAGGATGATCACAATTTCATTGCTGTGGGGACACACACTGCCCTGGGACAGAGAAGCGCCACCAAGCACCCCAGCTGCTGAAGCCTGGGCATGGGCATGGGCAGGAGGGGAGGGCGTGGGCTTGTGGGGTGGGGAGTCGAGCCCAGCCCAGCATCAGGAGGCCACAGACACCAGGGCCTCGTCTTGGACCTTCACTCACCATCCACCACAGCAGCCTTAGCGGGCTCAATTCGAGACACAATTTCGGCAAGGTCCGTGAAGGAGGCGTTGGGACAGGTGAGGACCTGGGGGAGGGGTGAGGACAGCGCGTCGCCCGTGGACACCTCCCTGCCAGTCCCCAGCCTGCTACCTGTGGGAGGAGAGGCACCCCTGTGCCCTCTCTGCAGCCCTTAAGCAATCCCTGCCCTAGCCTTGGTTGGAGTCTTTTACCAGGGGGACAGGGTCTGTGCCCTGAGGAGGTGGGCGTGGCCCAATGAACTGGGTGTGGCCTGGGAAACGGTGAGGCCTGGGAAATGGCGTGGCCCGATGAAGTGGGCGTGTCCAGGGGGAGCTGGGCGTGGCCTGAGCGCCCTCACCTCACTCGCCGGCCTCTTGCTCGGCCCCTGCTGGTCACGCAGCATCTTCTCCAGCACACCGCTGCGGCCCCAGATGTCAAACACCGTGCGCCCGTGCTGGTACCCCACTTCCTGTGCACACCCCCAGGGGCCCGTCAGGAGGTGTGGAAAGTCCTCCCGCTTCCTGTATTCTCAAAAGGAGGAAGCAGGAAGGGGCAGCCACCGTGTGCCCTCCCCACCCTCCGCCGCAGGTGGCTGGCACTCACGCAGATCTCATTGAACTTGCCGAAGTCCAGGGTCCGGTAGCTGTCGATGGGGGGGCGCAGGTACTCGCAGTAGTCACTGCTCTTCACCATCTCCAGCTGCCGCACGCAGCACACGTAGGCCAGGCGCGTCTGAATCTCTGCCATGTTCAACACCTGCTGCCGTCATGGCCGCCTTAGTCTCCTGCCCCAGCACCTCCATGGCCCAGCCTGGCCCATGGCACAGGACAGGCTCTGGGGACCCATCCTCCATCCTGGGGCCGTGGGGAGAGGGCAGCAGCACCCAGCAGCACTCCAGAAGACATCTGGAGGTGTCTTCTGGTGAGGGGTGGAGCCTTCAGGCCGGTCTGGCTTTGTTCCTCCCTTCCCCAGAGCTGGCCTCAGGGCCTGGGCAGGGGTGGTGAGGGGTGGCCCTGGAGTTGCTGGCCTCAGGGCCCAGGAGCAGCCCCCACTCCCCTGCCACAGGACAGGTGTCGGGGGCTGCAGGGAGGAGCTGAAGGGACAGCCCAACCCACCCAGCAGCACCCCACCTTGACTTTTGTGGCCAAGGGGTTCCAGCGTTTCCACAGCAGCCACCACCCAGACAGTGAATCCCCGTAGTTGGTGAGGTCTGTCTCATCCCGGCTGCCCACGTCAATGGCGATCACCACTTTTGCCCCCATGGACCTGGCCACATCCGCTAGGGAGAAGGCAGCCCTGGTTACCGCCTGGACCAGCACACAGAGCCAGGGGATGGGGCAGAACCTGCCTTGCCAAGCCCTGACCTGGGGCTGTGGGGTCTTCTCTCCACCATCATACCTTCTAGAGGCAGAAGACCCACACACCCAGTTCCGTGGGCAGCCGTGGGCACACAGCTGTGTCCTGAGCCTTTCTGACTGCACGTCCCACAGGTGATAGGAGTGGCCTGGCCCCCAGCAAGCCAACACCTGCAGGCTGTTAGTTTCTGACTGTGGGCACAGATGGGGCTTAATTGCTCCCAGTTCCTCGACTTGGCCTTTGTTCTGCACGCTGCTGAGCTGACAAACAGGGCCATATGCTGCCTCTGCCTGCGTGTGTGTGTACACGCGTGTGCATGTTCTCGGTGCTCTGATGCCAGCCTGACATTTTCCCTTGGCACACTCCAAGGAAAACGTGTTCCAGCCCAGCCTTTTCAATGCGGAGGCAGCTGCAGCAGGGCCCTTGGGGTGGTGTGACCCAGGAGCCTGTGCTGCTGCCAGCTCCCCCCCACCGCAGTACCTGGGAGGTTGTTGATGTAGCCCCCGTCCATCAGCAGGTGTCCATCCTTGGGGTCACAGAGAGGAGGCATGTAACCAGACAGGGACATGCTGGCACGCACGTAACGCCACAGGGAGCCTGAGGAGGGGGCCCGGAGCCACTCATTACCCAGAGGAGGCTACTGCCAGGCCCAGGGGTCAGGGCCTTGCCTCTGCAGTCCTGGAGGTAGTGGGTCCCACCTCTCTGAGGCCCCCTCCACAGAAGGAAGCGCATGGCCCAAGGGCTGAATGGCCTTCCAACTGCTGTGAGTCCCTCACCCCATGAACGGAGTGAATTTTCTTTCCCTCATCCTCCTGACTCAGGTTAGCTCCTTCCCCAAGGACTGAGGGAGCTCCTCACCCCATGATTGAGTGAATTTTCTTTCCCTCATCCTGGTTAGCCCCTCACCCCATGACAGAGTGAACCCCTCATCCCCCTGACCCAGGTGAACCCCCACCCCAGGACCAAGGGGGGCCCCTTACCCCATCACCAAGTGAACCCTTCATCTTCCTGACGTAGGTGAGCCCCCCCACCCCAGGACCGAGGGAGCCCCTCAACCCACGACAGAGTGGACCCCTCATCCCCCTGACCCAGGTGAGCCCTCCATCCCAGGACCGAGGGGGCCCTCACTTTGTCCTCCCACATGGCATCCATCAGTCTGACCCCATATCACTGATTCCAGCCTTCTGAGGCCTCTGGCCCAGGTTGCATCCCTCCCATCTGTGCCCCCAGCAGGGGCATCTTGTATCCTCCATGGACAGAGCTGCCCACACATTTGCACCCTTCGGGAGACCCCCCCGGGGCTCTCCCCCTGCCCATACCTCGCACCCAAGCTGGCTGCCCCTGCATGGTAGGAGTGCTCACCATCTGTGTGGACCCGCATGGCCGAGGCTGTGATGTCGGTGGTGATAGCAAAATAGGGAATCCACAGGTCCTGCAGGTGGACAGGACTCAGACGGGCCCTCTACTTTCACACTCCCGTCCTGTGTCTGGGGAGGTTGACCCAGGGCCAGGAGGGGACAGGTGCTACGGACTGCATGGGCTCCTGAGGGTGGGGCCGTACCTCAATTTGCCGGTCCTGGAAGACGCTGCAGATGCTGCTGTTGAAGCTGGCTCCAGAGAACATGGATGTGACAGGGTAGGTGAGGTCCAGTGCGGCCTTCATCATGGACGTCATGCCCTGGGGGCACATTTGTGGTTCACAGAAGGCTCCCACACACCCCTGCGGGCTGCCACAGCACACCTATGGCGCACCGAGGGCCTCTTGTGAATGGAACGGAGTCCAGAGCGTCCTCGGTCCCTGCCCAAGGTCCTGAGGCTTGGCGCCCTGGCTGGAGCTTCAGAGGGGGCAGAGGCTAGTAGACATGCCAGAGCCTGAAAACCAAGACACAGCCCTGCCCTCAGTCCCTTCTTGACCCCTAAGCCCCTGCTGGCCCAACCCTCACAGGCTCCGCAGCCCCCCATGCCTGGGGCCTCCTTGGCTTTGCCTGCTCGGCTCTGGGGCAAGGCCTGGCCCAGACCCATGGCCAGAGGGTTGGCGAGGAGGAGAGCTTGGGGCGGGCTGCTGGGCATACAAGGTCCCCGGGCCAGGGGGACACAGTGGAGTGCTCTCAGGAAAGTCATAGCTGCTCAGCCCTGGCTTACATGCCACTGTGGCAATCCATCAGGGTGCCGGGGATGCCTGGCTCTTTTGAGTTCCTTCTGGGTGGGGCCCATCCTTCCTCAGTGAGGCGGGCAGCACTCAAGACTGACCTCGAACTAGTCTCACAATGCCCAGCGAGGGTGGAGGGGAAGGGTCTTCCCTGCTGCGGTGAGCCAGGGCTCAGGGGACGAAGGCCAGGAGGGAGGCGCTTGGAGCGTGGGCTGTGTGATGCAGGCAGAGGCAGCCCCAGTCCTCCCTTGAGGAAGCCCCTGCCCAGCACCAGAGGGGCTCATGAAACTGAGCCAGACCCCAGCACCTGCCATCCCCTCTCCTCAGCATGAGCGGCAGGCACACAGCCCCAGCCCCACCTTGCCCTGGCCAGCTCCCATGGCCCAGCGTTCCCAGGACGGAGGGAGGACCAGCCCAGAAAGCTCTGGCCATTTCCACACTTGGCCCCCCAGCGTGAGACCAGCAGGGAAGGGACAGGGAGAGGCCTGTCCAGTGGCTCTGAGATAGAATGGGCTCGGAGCCACCTCTGTCCCAGTGCTGTCCCGGAGGCCATCTGCTGTGTGCCAGTCCCCAAGCCCTCTTTTGAGCGGCCACAATGAAGGCAACCAGCTGACTCATTTTAGGGACAGAAACATTCCTGGAACAGAATGGGGAACGGGTGTCAGGGGCCTCCGGACTCGCTGGTGGGGCTGGTGGCGGCCCCAGGCCACGTGAATGCAGCACAGGCCTGCTTGGGAGCTGCTGCGGCAGAGGATGACCAATTTTCTTTCCTTTTAAAAGGAGAACATGAACGCTTCTGATCCCACTCATGGCTCCAGCCAAAGCTCAGTTTTCTTCCACAAAAGCAAGCGCAGTGCTGAGGAGGGCAGACCGTGGCCACGCCTGCTGGGGAACCAAAGCCCAGCTGCCTCCCTCTGCTCCCCTGAGGGGAGCCTGTTCTCACTGCTGTCTTTGATTCTGTATTTGGTATTTTGATTCTGGAATCCATTTACCACAAGGCCAGACTAATGGCCAAAGTAGTTTACATCTCCCCTGTGACACTGAACCGTCCCCAGCTGCCCTGACATGATCTCACGCCCCCACGCCAACACCTCCCTGCCCTACCTCAACCCAGGCTGGGTGCCATGAACTGGGACAGCACCCAGCCTGCCGGGAGGACTCAATAAGCCCATCCTCAGCTGCTCACACTGCCCTGTCTGGCCTGTAGGGCAGAAACCCCTATCTCAGACCTGGGCCTGGATCAGACGGCCACCACCAACCTCTACCACCTCAGACCCAGATCAGACCACCCCCCACCACCAACCTCCACCATCTCAGTCCCAGATCAGACCCCCCACCACCAACCTCCACCATCTCAGACATGGATCACACCACCCCCCACCACCAACCTCCACCATCTCAGACCTGGATCGGACCACCCCCACCACCAACCTGCGTCTGCGCCTTCTCTGTGCTGCCCCTTTGCCTCAGAGGGTAGCCTCCTTGAAGGCAGGGCCCTGCATAGCTACATGAAGAGGCCAATGGCCCCAGTGTCCCTCAGGCACCAGCACGGACCTGGGGCCTTGCTCTAGTGAGGGTGGTGGTGCCTGCTTACCTCAGCCCACTGCTTGGCCCGGATCCGCATCTGGCTGTAGTTCCGTTCCTCAGAGTACAGGGCACCCATGAAGGCCCCGATGGACGTGCCTCCCACCATGTCCACGGGGATGCCACACTCTGCCAAGGCCTTGAGAATGCCCACCTGGGCACAGCCTCTGCACCAGCCAGGGACATAGAGCGATGAGTGAGCACCAGGCCCAGGCTGTGCCCTGCAGAGGCCTCAGAGGCGGCCACCTGCGAGCATCTGCTCATCCTCAGTTCCCAAATCCTCCAAGCAGAGATGCTGACTCAGAAAGGGATTCCAGGTGCAATGAGCTCACACCTGTAATCTCAGCACTTTGGGAGGCTGAGGCGGCAGATCACTTGAAGCTAAGAGTTCAAGGCCAGCCTGGCCAACAGGGCGAAACCCCGTCTCTACTAAAAATACAAACATTAGCTGGGCATGGTGGTGGGCACCTGTAATCCCATCTACTCAGGAGGCTGAGGCAGAAGAATTACTTGAACCTGGGAGAGGGAGGTTGTAGTGAGTTGAGATCATACCACTGCACTCTAACCTGTGTGACAGAGTGAGACTCTGTCTCAAAACAAATAAAATCTCTCTTTCTGAAGGTACTGAGGGACTGTGAGGCTGGGATGGGGAGGGGGATGTCCCGAGAGATGCCTGGCATTGGCCTTTTCTACCCACAAACACGGCTGCCTCCAGCAAGGTGTCTGAGAGGTGGTGGGAGAACTGGAGTTGAGGGGCCCTGGAAGGGAGGAGCATCATGAGGGGCACCACCCCAGGAGTCAGGTAAGCTGGGGTGGTCAGGTAGACTAGCACCCATGAGATCAGGGAGCACCCCTGAGACCAGGGAGCACAGCACCCCCAAGACCAGGCAGCCAGTACCCAGGGCCTCAAATCACTGCTGCCACTTTCATATAGAATGTCCACTACTCAACCAAAGGTTACCAGTCATATGAGGAGAAAAGCCTCATACAGGCTCTTCCTTTGGCACCATAGTGAAAAGAAAAAACAGACAACAAAAGTGGACCCAGAGTGCACCCAGGTAAGAGACACAGGCTTTTACAGTGACTGTGCTTAAAAGTGTGTGAGGAGCCGAGCAGACAAGGGACCACCCAGCCCTCAGTGGGGAACTCGGACATGAGCCACAGCAGGGAGGCTCCTGGAGACATTTGCTGTGGTTTGGCTGTGTCCGCCACACAAACATGTTGAATTTTAATCCCCAGTATTGGAGGAGGGACCTGATGGGAGGTAACTGGATCATGGGGGCAGATTTGAATGCCGGAAGTCAAGGCCGCACTGAGCTGAGGTCACACCACTGCATTCCAACCTGGACTGCAATGAGACCCTGTCTAAAGCAAGGTCTGGAAATGGACAGTGGCAATGTTTGCACAACACTGTAACAGCGTTGCCCAATTAATTATATCAATATCATTAACATATCAATACTTAATTGAATACTCAAAAACAGTTAAAATGGTAAATTTTATGTTGTATGTATTTTAACATAATAAAAAAGAACCATATGTAATACTGCTGCAAAATATTAAATACTCAGGTATAAGCCTTAAAAACAAGTTCAAAGAATTAAAAACAAGAGTGTTAATTCTGGCATAAAAGCAAATGGAAATTCTAGAAGTGAAAAATACAATAACAAATGAAAAACTCAGTGAGTGGGCTTAACAGCAGAACAGAACAGCTGAAGAGAGAAATGGTAAAATATAAGATGGGTCAGAAGAAAATAGTCATTGAATCATGAAGCATCAAAAGAATAGAATATGTAAAATATTGTTTTACAAAATATGTAAAGGAGATACAGAAACATGGGATCTGGCACCAAATTCTAATTTATGTGCGATCTGAGCCACAGAAAGAAGATGGGGCGGGGGGGTGGGGAAGCCGTTATCTGAAGAGACGGGGCGGCATTTTTTAGAACTGATGACAGACATCAAGCCTCAGAATCAGGAAGCATTATAAATCCTAAGCATAAATCAAAAGAAAACCATTCCATGTTGTCAAAAATCCAAGGCAAAAAAAAAAAAAAATCTTTAAGCCAGCCTGAGAAAATAAAAGACACATTATCTTCACTTTTCTGTCCTCTGAGTGGTTGTGAGAGACAGCATATATTTACTCTGTTCTTTAAAGACAATGTCTGCTTGTCTAAATGTTAGGGAAAAAAAGAATAATCTAAATAAAAGAGAGTAAAATTAAGCAAATAACAAAGATAAGAGCAGATCTTAAAGAGCCAAAAAATAAACCTACAATAGAGAAGATGGACAAAGATGAAAGCTGGCATTGGACGGGCCAATTCGATGGGTAGCCCTGGTGAGACTGATCAAGGAAATGAAAGAGAGAAAGCACCAAGAAACGAAAGCATCGGGAACGAAGAAGGGAACATCAGTGCAGACACTTTAGTTAAAAACACTGAACAACTTCATGCCAAAAATAGAAAAATTCAGATAAAATGGGCACATTTTTAGAAAAACATAACTCACCAAAATAATGTAAGAAACAGAACATCTGAGTAGTACTGGAACTCAGCACAGATTAAAGAAATTTAATCTTTTATTTATTTCTTATTTTTATGTTTAGACAAGGTCTCACTCCCACCCAGGCTGGAGTGCAGTGGCTTGATCACAGCTCACTGCAGCCTCAGCCTCCTGGGCTCAAGTGATTCCCCTCTTGCCTCAGCCTCCCAAGTAGCTGGGACCACAAGCACACACTATCACGCCAGCTAATCTTTTCATTTTTTGTAGAGATAGAGTCTCACTATGTTGCCCACGATGGTCTGGAACTCCTGGGCTCAATAAATCCGCCCTCATTGGCCTCCCAAAGTGCTTGGATTATAGGTGTTAGCCACCATGTCTCCTGGCCTCTTGGAAGGTTTTATGTAAAATTTGTCTTATTTATTCTTTATATGCCATAAAATTCACTGGTGAAACCATCTGGACATGAAATCTTCTTTGTGGAGACTTAAAAGTTACAGATTCCATTTCTGGCTGGGATCAGCGGCTCACACCTGTAATTCCAGCAGTGAGCTATGATGATACCACTGTACTCCAGTCTGGGCAACAGAATGAGACCCTGTCTCAAAAAAAAAATAAATAAAAAGTAAAAATTAAAAAAATGTTTTAAACCTTTCAGATAATAGGAAGAGAAGATGAACTTCCCAACTCAACTTATGAAGCCAGCAAACAAATCTTTATACCAAAACTCAGTAGAAACATTTAAAAAAGGGACAATTTCAGTCCAGTCTTACTCAGGTTTGAATAGAATCTAGCAATATATAAACAGGATAACTTTAACACCATGACCAAATGGGTCTATCCCAGGAATACAATATTAGTTTTAATTTGAAAATCAATGTAATTAATGCATTAACAGATTAAAGAGAAAATACAATCATCTTGATAGAGTCACAAAGACAACCATTCATGACAAAAACTCAGGAAAGTGAGAATGAAAAGGAACTTCCTCAATCTGACCAAGGGCAGCCACAAAAAGCCGACGGACAAGATCGCACACAGTGGTGGGCTGAACAGCTGCTCCCACACGTGGGAATGAGGCTTGGGTGTCCACGCCCACCATGTCTACCCATACTGCACTGGTGGTTCCAACCAGCGCAATAAGGAAAAAAAGAAAGAAGCCGGGTGCAGTGGCCCACGCCTGTAATCCCAGCATTTTGGAAGGTCGAGGCGGGTGGATCACAAGGTCAGGAGTTCAGGACCAACCTGGACAAGATGGTGAAACCCCTTCTCTACTAAAAATACAAAAATTAGCCGGGCATGGTCGGCGGGGCGGTTGCCTGTAATCCCAGCTACTCGGGAGGGTGCTGCAGAGAATTGCTTGAACCCAGGAGGCGGATGTTGCAGTGGGCTGAGATCATGCTACTGCACTTCAGCCTGGGTCACAGAGTGAGACCCTGTCTCAAAACAAACAAACAAACAAAAAGAATTGGTTATAACTTTTGTTTGTAATAACCAAAACCAGAAAACCAACCAAGTGTCCATCGACAGGAAGGAGGAAAGCAAAGCATGGTATATCGTGGAAAGCGGCTACTTGGCAATGCCACCGCCGAGAGTCGGGGCGCAGACAGATCCCAGACATGTTATGGTGTGTGAGCAATGCCAAACCCAACAGGTGCATAGTGGCAAACCTGAGTGAGCATGGGAAGCACAAGCAAGCCGCGATTAGCATCCTCCAAGGAGCGCAATGCTGCACTGGAGGAGCACCAGGAGTGCTGTGGGAAATGCACTCAGACATCAGAGACACTTCAGCAGAAAAGATAAACTGTAAGATGCATTCAAGAAAAAATCTTCCAGAAAATGGAACAAAAAGACAGAGATGAAGAATAGGCAAGAGAAAAGACTAAAAATTAGAAGATCCATCTAAGATGCCCCAAATCTGCCCATCAGAAGCTCCAGGAAGGCTGGGCACGGTGGCTCATGCCTATAATCCCAGCACTTTGGGAGGCTGAGGCAGGAGGATCCTTTGAGCCCAGGAGTTTGAGATTAGCCCGGCAACATGGTGAAACACCATCTCTCCAAAAAAAAAGAAAAAAGAAAAAAGAACAACAACTTAGCTAGGTGTGCTGGCCTGCGCCTTTTGTTCCAGCTACTCTTGAGGCTGAGGTGGGAGAATTGCTTGAGCCCAGGAATTTCAGGCTGCAGAGAGCTATGATGCATCACTGCACTCCAGCCTGGGTGACAGAGTGAGACCCTGTTAAAAAAAAAAAAAACGTTCCAGGAAGAGAGAACACAGAAGAGAGAGAGAGAGAGGGGTAAACATTTTTTATTTAGAAAAATTAAAATCCCCAGAGTTGAAGTCTGTGAGTTTCCAAATTTGAAAGGGCCCACTGGGAATCCAGTGTCAATGGATGCAAAAGGAGCCACATGCAGGCACGTCATCATGCACCTTCAGAATACCAAGAATGCAGAGTCTCAGGCTAGGCACAGTGGCTCACGCCTATATTCTCAACACTCTGGGAGGCTAAGTGGGGAGGATTGCTTGAAGCTGGGAGTTGAGGCTACAGTGAGCTTATGATTGCCAAGCTGCACTCCAACCTGGGCAACAGAGCAAGATCCTGTTTATTTTTATTTTTTATTGTTTTAAGAGAGAGAATCTCCTACAAGTTTCCAGAAGAAAAAAACAGGCCTTGTGAATAAAAATAGCACTAAATTTCTCAACAGCAATACAAAAAAACTAAAAAGACAATGGAACCATGCCTTAAAATTCTCAGGGAAAATTATTTCCATCTAATTCTATACCTAGCCAAACTATCATTCAAGTATGGAAACAGAGTGAGGACATTTGCTGATATGCATGGTTTTAAAATGTTTACTTCCCCATGCATCTTCTCCTAAGGAAATTTCTAGAGCATATTCCACCAAAATTAGGAATAAGTCAATAAAGAAGAAGACATGAAATTGCAGGAAATGGAACTGAACACAGGAGAGAAACAAAGGTAGTTTCCAGGATGATGGTGATGGAAAATTCCAGTGCAACATCTCAGCAGCATGTCAGAAAGCAACCAGTAGAAATAAGAGGAGGCTAGAGGGCTTTAGGGAGGATGATTCCTGAAAACTGAACAGAGATGAGTGGTATGTCTGAACATACTGAGAGGAGCTTAATGCTTGCCTCAGTGTCTTTGGGTTAATTAACGATACCCAGAAAGATGAACAAATAAAACAATTATCAACTCCAAGGAAGAAACTTCAATCATCGTATACAACAGGCTGTGACGTAGTTGTGAGGGACACCCACACTGCTGTAATAACATAGACAGTAAGTGCTGGCTAACTAATGATGGCACCACACTGGGATTCTGAGTGAAAAGGAGGGAGACAGATGCATAGATGGATGAGTGATTGATTGATAGTTAGGAATAGATAGATAGACTCTGACTGCATGTGTTCAAGGGGATTAAGAAGTCAATAATCCAAAACTAAGAAAACCAAAAACAGTATAATAGGAATATGACTTAGAAATACAGACAAGCAGATAGCCCAAAACACTGGAAGCATTTATGTCTAGGATAACTCCGAATGTGGTGCTGGAGGGAGGGCAAAGGACTGCGGTTATGTGCCTTACAGAACCGTATGGCTTCTAATTATTACCTTGATCAAAGCTACACTGTCATTAGCAAGGCTGCTGGTCTGACCTGCAAGCCAGGTCTGGGTCTGGGTTCAACTGCCCCAAGCCCCTGCACTGTCCCAGGCTCACAGAAAGAGACCTAGGTCCTGTCCCCAGCCTGGAAATCTCAGGCAAACCATCAGACTGTTCTAGGCCAACTTCCACAACTTTCAAGAGAAAGTGCAGCACCAACAAGGTGGAAAGTCCCTTAGACACAGGGTACAGTGGGCACTTTACCACCTGGACCAGGCCCAGGGGCTGATGGGGCCCTGCCCTGGGGCCAGCAGAAGCAGCCTTGAGGCCCTGGGGCTACCTCTGAACTCTTCCCTGGGTGGTGGTGCTGGCACCCCATGGGAGATAGGAGGGGCTACCAGAGAGGCCCCACCCCTGCAAGGCAGCCCCAGCCTGGATCCCCGCCCAGGCACCCTTCGGCATCCTCCCTTCCTTTGGGAGCAGCGGTAGGAGGCTCCGCCCTGCCCTTTATGCACACCTGGCTCAGGAGAGGGGCATGCACCTGTCCCACCCTCCCTGTGGCTCCAGGGTTCCATCACCATTCCAAGCATATTTATTCAAGTTCAGGAGAAGGTGGTCTGGTGACAACGCAGGGTAGGAGTTTATCTGGGTTAAAAACCCTTAAGGGACTTAGTTTGGGCAGAGCAGATCATTCTTTATCAAGTGTGTATTAGAGTGACGGAAACTCACCACACGCCGGGAAAGTCAGGCATGGAAAGAGCAGAGGTTTCAGAGGAGACACACATGGCCAACAAACAACCACTTCTAAGCAAAGATAGTCAAAACGAGAGATGTCTCTTGCTACTAAACCGGCCATCATGAAACCAGGGCCACGCTGGTGTCAGTGGGCATACCGCATGCACTAGGGTCTGCTCAGAGGATGGGCTGGGGTGGAGGCTGGGTCTGGACAGACGGCCCAAGGGTCTCCTTGTCTTCAGGTGACACTGCCCTCTGCTTGGCACCCAGCGCCTCCCAGCACCTGAGGGGGCGACTATCACCACACACACAACTGTGAGGAGTGCGTGGAAAGTGGGGGGACTCACCTTGCTCCTCCTCCCCCAAGCACCAGGGCAATGGCGTTGCCCGTCAGCACCCTCGCCAGGCGGGAGAAGTCTGAGTGCCGGTCCGGGGGCCGCTGGAAGATGCGCTTGTACATCTCCACCTGGGGGAACGGCCGTGAGGCAGGGCTGGGGCAGGACCCCACCTTCAGCCCAGACCTCACATTCTGACTTCACTGGGAGGAGTTTCCTCCACTTCTGACCCAAACTGACCCCAAATCCTCTCCAGCATGCAGCAGGCCCTGCCTGATAGGACTGGCCAGCACCTCAGAACTTGGGCCAGGCCCCAGAGACAGCTCAGCTACCGGGCAGAGGACACTGGCAGAGGGCACGTGGGCCACTGAGTGGGCCCAGGTGGGGGCCAGAGAGCACCTTTAGAGTTGTCCTCACGGGAGTCCCCCAATTCTGCAGCAGATGGTGCTTTCTGGGTTCCTGGGCAGAGCTGGGGTCTGTGAAGCACAAGCCTCACCCTCAGGCCCCAGGGCTGCCTGAGGACACCAGAATAAAAAGTCTCAGGATCTTCTGCCCAAAGGAGAGAACAGTGCTGGTCTGAGGACATGTCCATGAGCCTCAGCCCTGAGCACCCCTGACACGAGGACCATCCTCCAAGGTTAACTGCCCTTCCCCTGATGTCAGGCCAATTCTTCAGGGTTCACTGGGTACCCCCAATGTGAGGCTAATCCCCTAAGGTTAACTGAGCCCCCCAATGTCAGGCCCATCCCCCAGGGTTCACTGAGTCCCCCTGATTCAGGCCCATCCCCTAGGGTTCACTCAGCCCCTCAGCCCCTGATGGCCACCCTGTGCCTACACCCCACCCTGCTGGCTGCCTCCTAGCTGCAGGGGGGTCACCTTGTCATGGACACAAGAGGCCCAAAGGGCAAGATGAAGGAGACCTGAGTCAGGGTCAAGTTCACAAGCACAGGAAGGGCCCAGGGAGTGCAGGTGTCAGGAAATCAGGTGGGGAATGTGAAGAGCACTTCAGACCTTCAAGGAAATAAACCAGGAGCCGTAGGCAGGCAGCCTCGCTCTCCCCGCCTCACCAGCTTGGGCAGACTCCTCCTGGAGAAGACACGGCGCGGGCAGCAGAGGTGCAGGTGGCCGGAGCACCAGCTCCGCATATTGAGCCACTCCACGGTGCGGGCGGGCGCCGGCCCCTCCTCCCTGTGCAGCAGGACCAGCTGCTTCTGGGCACGTACAGCTGTGCTCTCCAGCATCCGCTCCAGCTGAAAGGCAGAGCCCACGTGTCTCTGAGCGGAGGGCCAGCACAGTGGGCCTGAGGGCAGGACCCTGGAAGCAGCTCCTGGGTTCTGCAAAGCAACTTGGCTGTGGCCGGGTCTGTTTTGGGGCTGCTAAAGCTCCGGGGGCCGGAGTCCCACCCTGGGTCAGCTGGCTGTGTGCCACCCAAGGTCAGCACAGCAGGAGGGAGCGCCTCCTCTTTCTGTTTCTCTAACAAGGCCTCATAAACACATGCAGCAACCTTTTCAAATGAGGTGTTTTGCAAACAAACCCTCACAGGGGAGCATCACTCACTGCAGAACAGGAACATACATCAGAGAGGAGGAATTTTTAGCTGCCCCAGGATTAGCCCAGGCAGGCTTGTGATGAGAACAGAGCAGGGAGCAGAGGAGGGAGGAAATGCAGACTGGAGGCAGGAAGCTGGAGAATGGAACGAGCCCAAGGCCTCATCTGCAGCAATGGCCAGGCTGAAAGTCTGTGAGCAATCAGGTCAGCTATCTGGTGCCATCTGGGAACCTGCAGACACAGCCCAGGCCAGGGGCCCTGCCTGCCGGTGTCCTAAAGGTGCCTGCACAAGGCTGTTCCTGATGGCTGAGGATGCAGGGGCAGAGGGTGAGGCATTCACAAGAGGAAAACTAAGAAGCCAGAAAAAGCAGTGAGGGGAACAGGAACGCTGCAACCTCAGTGCTAAGGAGAAAGGCAAACTCCAGACGGCATAAAACAGGGTGCTGTTTATGTAAAATGCTAGACCTGGAAAGAGCGCTTCCTGCACTTCCACAGAAGTGCGAAAGGCGGCCAGAGGCTCCAGCTTCACAAGAGGCCACGTGGGGTACCTGCCCCACCCCGTGTTAGAGCCTCCAGAGGTCATATCGTGATGTGTTTTTTAAAACACTGGTGGCAGGTATCTGGGTTTTGGCTCTTATTATCTGTCCTTTTCTGAATTCATGCAATATTTCACTCCAAGGAAAAGAGAAACAGAAGGTTCTGAAGAGAGGGCTCTCCCCAGCCCCACTGGCCCTCCCCACGCTCACCTCACCCACTGTGGGCTCCTGGTCACCCAGGCCCACGATGAGGATGCAGTCAGCCTGGCGCACACAGCGCTGGGTCCAGGGTGTGAGCGAGCCATCTGCCTGGTACAGCACAATCCTGTGGGTATCCTCCTGCTGCCCCAGCCAGCTGGACAGCCGGTATTCATGGACACTGCAGGCCACAGAGGGAGTGCCTCACTGCCCCACAGGGTCCCGGCACTCTCTTAGCACGTGACCCCCGTGGAAAGAGGCAGCAGAAGCCAGAACCAGCCACTGCCCCTTCCCCTCCCTGCCCAACATTTCCTGCCATCCTTAGCTTGCAGCAAGTCATTCAGGGCCTGGGCTACAGGCTCGGTGCAGGGCAGGTGGGGGAGGGTGAGACCCCAGGCTGCCCAGGCAGGAAGTGGGGGTTGGGGTCCCCTGAGAGGCCTAACAGTGCCCAGTGGGTCAGCACTGCCCAGTGTGTCCAGTGAGGGATTCATGTCATCAGCCCTCACACCAAGGCACGCTGGACGAGGAGCACGCTGCAGTGCAGATGCTACGCATAGACATAGTGAGGACACATCTCAGGGCTGCACTGGGCTGGCCGGGAGGAGGGGGCTGGGGCTGGCGGCACGCACCTGTCCAGGGCAGCGGGGCCAAGGCGTTGTTTTATGTTGTCACTGGTCAGCAGCAGGGTTGGGCCTGAAACCACCACCACCAGTAATGGAACCCACCCAGTCAGCCCAGCTCCAAGGGCAAGAGTCCACTCCCCATACTCAGATATAAGCAAGGCAGTGAGAGTCCACTCCCCATCCCCAGGGACAGGCAAGGCAGTGAGAGTCCACTCCCCATCCCCAGGGACAGGCAAGGCAGTGAGAGTCCACTCCCCATCCCCGGGGACAGGCAAGGCAGTGAGAGTCCACTCTGTGTCCCCAAGTCCTGCTCCCCTGAGCACAACTCTTCACCTGACAGTGGCGAAGGGCCTGTGGCCTGATGCTACCTCCCCTCTGCTCCGAAAGAGCCCTGGGTAGCCTCTCTGAACCTGGGTCTCATCCAGCATGAGGGGCAGTGGAATCTGTGTCTGTGCCGTGTGTGCAGGCAGGGAAGACAGGGCAATGGGAGATAACATAATTTCACAAATTCAGATATCGAGGTACCAGATGCCAAGAGGCCAAGGTCACCAACGTGGAGACACCCGTTTGTTCATGTTTATGTCAGCACAAGTCTTCCACACAGGCATGGTGGTCAGGACCCTTCTCGACCAGGGTTGCCAGAGCCAGCTCTGGCATCACAGCCACTGGAGGCTCGGGGGAGAAGCTAAGATGAGGGGCTCAGTCTGAGGAGGTGCTGCTTGGCAGTGCCAGGGTGGGAAAGGTCCCAGAGCCTGACGTGCAGGAAGCGGGGAGGTCTAATTCTAATGAAAAGCTGAGAGATCACTGTGTCCTGGGCCTTGCCTTAACCAGCACACAAAATAAGCCCCTCTTACAACTGAAATGCACCTTGGGCCCGAGGTACAACTCTGAACTCAAAATGCATCCCAGTGCTGGTAGGATGTGGAACAGCCAGAACCTGCTCACTGCTGGTAGGAATGCAGCCTGGCAGCTCCACCCAACACAGTCTGCACATTCCATGAAGCCTTTATTAAAATCCTAACGGCTTTTTTGTTTTTTTGAGACAGAGTCTCGCTCTGTCACCCAGGCCAGAGTGCAGTGGGGCTATCTCGGCTCACTGCAACCTCCACCTCCCAGGTTCAAGCGATTCTCCTGCCTCAGCCTCCCTTGTAGCTGGGATTACAGGCGTGCACCACCACGCCTGGCTAATTTTTGGTATTTTTAGTAGAGACTGATCTTGAACTCCTGACCTCAGGTGATCTGCCCGCCTCGGGCTCCCAAAGTGTTGGGATTATAGGCATGAGCCACTGTGCCCAGCTGAGAATAACTAGGCTGGGCATGATGGCTCATACCTGTAATTCCAGCACTTTGGGAGGCTGAGGCGGGCAGATCATGAGGTCAAGAGATCGAGACCAGCCTGGCCAACACGGCAAAACCCCGTCTCTACTAAAACTAAAAAAATTAGCCAGACGTGGTAGCGTGCGCCTGCAGTCCCAGGCTACTCGGGAGGCTGAGGCAGGAGAATTGCTTGAACCCTGGAGGCAGAGGTTACAGTGAGCCAAGATTGCACCACTGCACTCCAGCCTGGGTGACAAGACCAAAACTTGGTCTCAAAAAAAATAAAATAAAAGCTATTTTCAAAACAAAATTTTAAGACACATAAGGCACTGATGGCCTTGTGTGATGGTCCTGTTGTTTCATGACACATATTTCCAGTGTATGCAGAAAATCTTATTTCCAGTGACATTACTCAGAATATTCCAAGTGTATCCAGGAAGTCCAAGTATTCCAGGAATTTGGAGACACTACCCAATGCTGACCCTGGCCACCCACCACAGCATCCCCTCAAAGACGGAGGGCAGCTGGCACATGCCCTCCAGCAGGCCTAGAACCCAAAGAAAGGCTGGGGGCTCTGCCCAGAGGGATCTGCCACGGTCATCTGGGGTGCTCTCAGCATCTCAGCATGGTGGTATGTGGCACGTGGTGGGAGGCCAGGGTCATACAATACACTCCTCCTAACAGCAAGCCCAGGCCCTCAGGCCTGACAGTCCAGAAAGTGTGGGCTCCACACATGTCCCCTGGGACCTGAGCTGACCCCCAGCCGCTGGTGTGGATGAGCCACTTTTTCAGTCCTAGGGTTAACCTGGAGGACTGTGGGGCAGGTGGAGGAGGCTGGCTGGAGGCCAGGAGGCCCAGGCTTACCGATAGCGCTGAGGGCGTGCTCCAGCTCCAGGGTGAAGGTGGTGAGGGGCACATCCTCTGACACGGGCATCACTGCCACCGTGGACAGGTTGACAGCTGGGTTCCCCGAGTCCCACTTGCTGCCTGCCGTGGGAAGCCCTGTGGAGCAAAGGGCCCATGTCAGTTAGGACAGCCCAGACTCTTGCAGATGCTTCTAGACACAATGCGGCCCCTCAGGCTGCCCAGAAGCAATGCAGCAGCATCAGAGGCTGCCTGGACTTCACGCCTCCCTATCCTCAGGCCGCCCACGCCTCACGCCTCCCCATCCTCGGGCTGCCCGCGCCTCAAGCCTCCCCATCCTCAGGCTGCCCGAATCTCATGTCTCCCCATCCTCGGGCTGCCTGGGCCTCTCGCCTCCCCATCCTCGGGCTGCCCGCGCCTCAAGCCTCCCCAGCCCTCAGAGGCTATCTTGGTCTCATGCCTCCCCAGCTCTTCCTGATGAGCTGCCAGGCCACACCTGCAGGCACCCGGAGGCCCCACACAGCAGGTCAGACACGCACTGGCCCAGGCCCAGGCCCAGGAAGTGGATTTGTCCTGACCCACTGAAGAGAATGACTCAGGGAGCGACTGAAAGAATGTGAGGATCAGAATAAACTAAACAGTTAACATACTCTCCAGATGAGAGTACTCATCCTCCAAACCGCCACTCACTCTAGGAGCAGTAAACAATACAATGGTCTAGAGATCAACAGGCCAGTTTCTCTTGTCTGTTATCTGCAGGGAATTCCACAAACCAAGGGAGCACAGGTAGCTGTGGGAAGCCTGGGCCAGGCCCACGAGCCCCCACAGACCCAAGTGAGGCACTCAGAGCAGACTGGGCTTTCCTCTCCCTAAGACCGGGGCCTCCAGGGCCTTCCAAGGTGCCCACCCAGACAGGCAGACCCCTCTCCCTAGCCCCCACATGGGCTGAAGAGCTCCTCGGCCAGCACAGCAGGAGGGACATGGACCAGGGGGTCTGTGAGCTTGAGTCTCACAGAGGGAGGGTCCCAGGCCCTTGTTAGTGGACGGCGCCTGGCAAGTGGCATCTCTGCTTCCACAGAAGAGGTTGAGTGGGACAGCCTCATTGCTCCTGAGGTCACTGTACCACCAGCCACGCTCCTGCCCATACAGGGTCTCCTGCATTCCAGGTGCAGTGGGCACTCCTCTGCAGCTCCCATGGCCAGCCCTCCAACAGGCTATCCCCTGGCCTGTGCCTCCTGTCCCCAGTGAGGCAGCTTCCAAAATCCATCAGACATGGCAGGTCCTGATTAGCCAAGATCAGAGTAAGGGGACGCAGCGTGGTCAGGGAAGAGGCCAGGAGAGCAAACCTGGGTGCACAGAACCAAGTGAGGCCTTCAGGGCCATTCCCTGCAGCTCCTAGGAGGCACACGGCGGGCGCCGAGGTAGCACTGTGGGTAAGACCCTGCGAACAGGAAACATGGCTAGCAGAACAAGCGCACAGCCGTTAGTCGGAAAGAACAAGGCATAAAGTCGTGCGCTCACAGGGAAACAGCTGACGATGTGCTGCTGAGCAGGAAAGCTGTAGAGTGGTTTATAAATATGATTCCATTTTAAATAAATATTCAGTGCCTCCCCAAACAAAAGCACCTGTACCTTATGCAGGCAGAAACACAGAGAAATGACACTGCCCACCCGACATCCCAAATTAGTATCCAAGATTCACACATCCCTGGATCCTCCCTCTGGACTTGGGCCCCCACCTTCAGCCCCAGGCAGGCTCCTACAGGCCCACCAGCACCATGCCAGTCCCCGCCCTCAGTCAAACTGATCACCGGGAGCCCTGGGCCTCCACCGCCCAGCCTTGGGGTGGCTTCAGCAGCCTGCTTGAGGGGAGGCTCTGTGCACAGTGGCCAGAGCTGAACTTCAATGCCCAAGTCTGCCAGAATCCTTTTTTGTTCAAAGTCCCTGGTGCTCCTCCCCACTCAGAACAAGCCAAAGTCTGCAATCCCTAAGAGCTGCTGGTACCCCCACACCACGCAGCTCTCTCCCTGGTCTCACGGATCCTGATCTTCTCAGGGAGGGCTTCCCCCACCACTTGCATGCCCTGCCCCTCCCCATCGTCTTCTGAGCCATCTCTCTTGCTTTCTTGGTTTCATTTTGTCCCTGTCCCACCTCGACTGTAGCTCCAGGAAGGGCTCTTCCCTGACTGACTTCCTGAGCACAGTGCCAGTTTCTGATGGGGCCCAGTGCACGGCCAGCCCCAGCAGGTGACCCAGGGATGGAAGGTTAGGTGCTGTGCCACAGCTGCCCAGGGCCCAGTTTCCTGTGCCTATCTCTGTCTGGAGGCTGCAAAACCCAGTCAGAATCCCCAGCTGCTCACAGAACACACCCAGCTTCTGCCTACGGCTGTGACCCAGCAGCGCTGGAGATGTGCAGGGGCGTCCACACAGAGCCCTGGTGGGGACAAGCACTTGGAGTGAGGAGTGGCCAAAGGCGCAAGCCTGGAGCGTGGGCTGGCCGTGTGTCGCCATGGGGCTCGTAGACCCCTGGAGGAGACCCCAATCTTGGAGTAAATATCCGAACCAGTGGTCCCAGTAAAGGACCCTGCCTGACATGTGTGCAGCTGTGTCTACAGGAAAAGATCCAGGGCACTGGCGCCTCAGCACTACTTGAGCAGCTGTAAGAGGGGGGCACCCATGTCCTCATCTCTTGCCTTTGGGGCTCTTAGGTCTTTGTGCAGCCTACACAACCTTTGTGATAAAACTTCACAATGACAGACAAGAAAATGAAGCAAAATAAAACCCTACCAACTGTCCACCCCTGACTAGCAGATACCCCACCAACTGTCCACTCACTGACCAGCAAACATCTCCCCAACTGTCCACTCCCTGACCATCGAACACCCCACCAACTGTCCACTCACTCACCAGCGAACACCCACACCAACTGTTCACCCCTGCAGAGAAAGCAGAGGCCCCTGCTCTGCCAACTGGAGGCTGGAGATCAAGGAAGCCTCCCAATCTGTGAATGAAGACCCAGCCTGTGCCAGGGTCAGGTGTGTGGCTCTGAGAGCTGAAGATGGCGCAGAATGCAGCCTTCACACTGGCCTGGGCAGGACCCAGCAGGCAGACCAGGGTCAGTTCACATTCAAACCACACTCCACAAACATCGGCCAGGACATGCCCTGTGAATACAAGCACACTGACAGTGAAAACTGAAGACTTAAATGGGAACCAGAGTCTCATAGCCAAACACATCAGGACACAACAGCCACAGTGACCAGGCCACGTCCACAGTAACCAGGTACGCCAAGAGCAAGGAGAATCTGAACCAGAGCAACCGAAACAACCCACAGATAAAAATGACCACATTACTGACAGAATTATTTCTCCAGGACAATAAAGCTGTTATCAATACCAGCTACAACCAGCAATTCCCAAACACTCCCAAAACAAAGACAAAGAGAGAATGTCTTAGCAAAGAAACAGGAGGCATACAGAAAAACCAAAACACGGCGACAGAGGTTTTTTAAGACTCTGATAGGCCTCAAAGCAGAATTGAGATGACAAACAGCCAAAGATCCTGAAGCTAGATCAAAATAAAAAACAGAGAGAGAAAAAGATATTTTAAAAATGAAGAGTGCCCCAGAGACCTTGGGGACAAGAGTGCACGGTCTAACATTCATGCCATTGTATTTCCAGAAGAGGTGGAGGAGTATAAGGTTGAAAGAATTATTTAAGGAAATAAAGACTGAACACTTCCAAAATTTGTTAAAAGTTATAAACCTACGGGTCCAAGACAAAGAAACCCCAAACAGGATTTTGGGGTAAGCATTCACGCTCAGACACATTCAAATCACATTTCTGAAAACTAAAGACAGGGAAAATAATCTTTTTCTGTGTGTGTGTTTTGAGCAGGATCTTGCTCTGCTGCCCAGGCTGGACTGCAGTGGCATGACCGTTGCTTGCTGTAACCTCCAACTCCAAGGCTCAAAAGATCCTCCCACCTCTGCCCCCTGAGTAGCTAGGACTATAGATATGTGATACCATGCCTGGATAATTTTTCAAATTTTATTCATAGAGACAGGGTCTCATTATGTTGCCCAGGCTGGTTTCGAACTTCTAGGCTCAAATAATCCTTCTGTCTCAGCCTCCCAAAGTGCTGGGATGAGGTGTGAGCCACTATACCAGGTCAAAAAAGTCTTGAACACAGCTAGAGAGAAACGATGTGTTGCCTACCCGAGAACATCTGAATACCTGGATCTTTCATTAGAAGCAGCAGGGGCCATGAGGAAGTGACACAAAGTTTAAAAAGTGCTGAAATACTTTGTATTTCTGCCAAACCAGAATTATACACACAGCAAAAGCACCCTTCAGAACGAGGGCAATGCAGAGGCATTCTAAGATGAGGGAGACAGCAAGAGGGACTGTGGCCATCACAACTGAGCTGAAAGAACCACCAACCACGATTCTTCAACAGCAAGAACACCCAGAAGGAAACCTGAGACATCACAAACGAAAGAGCAGAAGGAACAGCCACTCTCTGGGTAAACATCACAGACTATTCTCCTTTTGAGTTTTAAAAATTAGGTTGGATGGCTGAAAGTGAAAGGCATAGCCCTGTTTTTTTTTTTTTTTTTTTTTTTGAGACAGAGTTTCGCTCTTGTTACCCAGGCTGGAGTGCAATGGCAGGATCTCGGCTCAACGCAACCTCCGCCTCCTGGGTTCAGGCAATTCTCCTGCCTTAGTCTCCTGAGTAGCTGGGATTACAGGCAGGTGCCACCATGCCCAGCTAATTTTTTGTATTTTTAGTAGAGACGGGGTTTCACCATGTTGACCAGGATGGTCTCGATCTCTTGACCTCATGATCCACCCGCCTCAGCCTCCCAAAGTGCTCGGATTACAGGCTTGAGCCACCGTGCCCGGCCCATAGCCCTGTTTTTAGGGAGGGTGGGGTTCAGTGCACACAGAGGTAATAGTTAGGACAACCGCGTCATACAGGGGAAGGATGACCTGACCGGACAGTGGTGAGGTCTCCACATTCCACCTAAAGGGATAAAATGTTGCTGTCAGTAAACAAGGATAAGTTAGGTATGGATACTGTAATTGCTGGAGTAACCACTGAAAATATCATTGAAGAGACATCATGGAAGCCACAGCTGATAATAATGATGGAATACTCAAAAAAGTTCAAGTAACCTAAAAGAGGACAGAAAGTTGGGCACAGAGGCTCACAGCTGCAGTCCCAGCTACTCAGAAGTTAGAGGTTGCAGTGAGCTACGATTGCACTTGTGACTAGTCACTGCAATCTCACCTGGACAAAAATAGTGAGACCCCATCTCCAAAATAAAAAGACAGAGAAGAGAAAATACAGTAGTGTTTAACAACAGTGGGGGCTGTGAGAACAGAAAAAAACAATAAAATGGAGGATGTAAATCCCAACAAAATAATTACACTAAGTATCTATGGTCTGAACACACGAAAGACAGATTGTCAGTAGGGATGAAAAATATGTGATCCAAACAGACACGTTCTGCAAGACACTCACTTTGGAATTCACAGTGCAGCTAAGCGGAGAGTGAAGTTACATTACATGTTAGACAGTATCCCCCCAAAATTCACATCTACCCAGAACCTCAAAATGTGACCTTATTTGGAAACAGTTTTGCCAAAGGACTCAGATAAAGACAGGGTCACCCTGGAGTGGGGTCATACTTCACTGACTCTGTGTGGCCTTCTGTGCATCTGTCCACTCCTTGGACAGACGTCTGTTCAATGCTGTGCATGCGTTACTATGTGAACACAGGTACACACTCCTGCTCCCAGACAGCTCACACGCCAGTGCCAGAGGCAGGTGACAGGTCATGCAATGTGTCAGGGGTGACAAGTGCAGAGGAGAAAAAGGAAGCACTCAGAGTGCTGGGCTGGGACTGCAGATGTGTGTTGCCATGCACACAGGCCAGGGAGGCTGTGCTGAGATGGAGACGTAGGACACCCAGGAGCAGCCAGGCTCTCCCGACGGCTCCAGGCAGAAAGCAGCAGTCACAGAGGCAGGAGAGAGGAGCTCCCAGAACAGCAAGATAGTCTAGAGTCAAATGCTGTCTGCCAGAGATAAATGGTCAATGTCAGAGTCCTCAAGTATGGGAGACCCAGTGAAAGAGGATGGCCTGAGAGCTAACTATGGCTCTGGAAAAAAGTACACCTCAGAACTAGGAAAGGATGCATACACTGGAACAGGAAAAACTAACTTCCCAACACTCTAGAACGGTCTCATCATCCTTCCATGCTTAGCACAGGACAGAGAGCATTCTCCACAGGGCACCGACTGAGCTCTGTTCCACCATACCATTTCTCAGAGGTTTCACCGTTTCCTTTTTTTCAATCAGCTGACAAAAATAGGAGGGAGTATATCACATTCATCTTTTCACATATAGTGGAGACTTCCTTCAACGCTACCCACATTGAGACACAGTTTTACAAAATTATTAGGCTGGGATGGGCGGGACTCTAAGGTGCATGGGACCATGAGTGGGCGCGGCTCCAGCACAGGGCGGGGCCATGGGCTGTGTGGGTGGGGCCCCAAGATACGGTGGGGGCCCCATGAGCTGGGTGGGTAGGGCTCCAGGACACAGCAGGGCCATGGGTTGGGTGTGGCTCCAGAATGGGGCAGGGCCATTGGCTGGGTGGGTGGGGCCATAGACTGGGTAGGTAGGGCCAAGGGCTGGGAGGGTGGGGTTCCAGGATGGTGGGGGCGGGGGGGGGGCTCCCAGGAGGCTCTGGGTTGGGGAAGATGACCCACCTGCCACAGGTCCCTGCTGGAGGCTGCCCAGGATCTTCTCACCCAAGAGATGAATCAGCCGAGTCACCACCTGCAGGCAGACAGAGGAGCTGAGAGCCACACATTTTAAACAGAGAAACGCTGGGAACCAAAGAATGATGCTCAACAACAGTGAGATTCCAAATGGCGTTGGATCTGCTTTTCAAAACCTCCAGGAACTGAGCTGTATGGGCTGTGGCTGTCCTTGCAGCCTTCGTGATGCCCAGGTAAGCCTTTCCAGTTGCCAGGCCAGCAGGTACAAGGGGCATGTCCCCTGTGACCCTGAGCCCAGACCAGCCTCTGGCTCTCACTTCAGGGTAGGCGGATAACTCCAGGGGAAGCCACCCCCAACCCTGAAGGCAGGATAAGGGCAGGCTAGTGGGGCTTCTCTGGAACTGAGGCCTCATTGTGGTCATAGCTCCTGGGTACACAGCCCCCCTTCAGGGCACGGCCAGCGACCATTCATCCCAACTGGACCAGATAGTCCCTACACCAGGGGTCACTGGCCTGAAGGGGGAGGGAGTCACTACCCAGGGGCTGACCGTATAGCAAAGCCAGCTCTACGACAGTGGGACCCAATGGTTCCACCCACACTGCTCCCCAGAAGCTGTTGGTCTGATGGAGCCCTGCGGCAGCCTCTAACGGGTGGGCCAGGGCTCCTGCCCCAGGTGCTCATGAGGATGAGGCTTGCCCTGCAGCCCAGATGGAGGAGTGGCCTGCTCCCTGGTGCTCCCAGCAACTGTGGCTGCCTGTGGGCCATGAGCGGCACTCCCGCACTCCGCCAGGCTCTCCTGGTACATAAATAGGCAACTGCAGCACGAGCCAGGGCCCAGAAGCTGCAGGCAGGAGAAGTGACAAGCACAGCCTGAGGGGAGACCGTGGAGGGAGGGCTGCAATGGTCTCCCAGGGTGAGCCCCCAGGACAGCCGAGAGGTGCTGACCGTGGAGGGCCCTGGGACATGCTGGGGACCACACCTGCACCCCCTTTTCATTTACTCTAGAATGAAAAACTCCTTGGGGTCCATGCGCTGGGTGCTGACCAACAACCACAGACCTGCACGTGAGGCCCCTCCCTGGGCGTTCTCCTTGCCACTGGCCATGCACTTCCGAGCAGCCTGACCTGTTCTTCTCCACATCTCAGAGTGACAGTCGCTTCCTTATCCTCACTCACGAGTGGAGAGGCCACCCAAGAAGGCAGCTGTGTCACTGTCCCAGGAGGCAGCACAGACACCTCTCCAGGACTCCTGCCCACCCCTCCCGGCCCCACCCAACTGGGCTCCAATCTTTACCTCCTTCAAACCATCCCTCCAGGTCGTTTTCCATCCACATGTACATAGACTGAATGATCACCACAACTTGCGGCATAGCTTAAGACACAGCCTATGGCACTGTCACCTGCACTGCCCTCACCCACACCCTCACCAGCCCCCCTCCCTCACCTGCTCCCCTCCTTCTCCCGCTCCGCCTCCTCGCCCGCTCCACACCCTCACCTGTGCCATGCCCTCACCCACACCATCCTTACCTGTGGGTACCTGCGCTTGATAGACGTGAGGGCTCCTGCTGGCAGCTTGGCTAATTCTGAGTCCCGAACCGCATGCACCGTGGTCGCCCGGGCCTGGTGGGTCAGCGTCTCTACCTGAGGAGAGGAGCTGGCTGCTAGAGCCACAGGCTTGGGAGGGTAGGAGCCAGCTAGGCCTGTCTCTGATGGCCTCTGGCTCCCTTCGGAAGCCATATACAGCCCCAGGGTGCAGAAAGCAAGGGAGCAGCCCAAGGCTCCCACAAGGTGGAGGCAGCCAGTGAGTGCTGGTATGTGGCTGCTGTCAGAACCACTGGAACATGCTAGAAGCCAAAGGTGCCCCCAGCAACCCAGGCAAGTCACAGACACAGGCGTTGTACACCACAGGCTGGAGCATAGGTGGTCTCGGTTCTCCCGTAGAAATAAATGCTTTTGGGGAACACTTCTTTTTAAAATACGTCCCTCAGAGCCGACTGCAGCCCTGCCATCGAGCACTGAGGCCTCCCTGCCGGCACCCAGCCAGGTGTGTGAGCCTTCACCCAGTAGACAGAGCTGGCACCGCCAGGCTACACATACCACCAACCAGATGCCCAGAGCCCGCTGAGCCGTCAGGAGCTCCGGACTCTGATTCGAAGACCTTCAGCGCTGGCAGAGCTGAGGTAAGACGATGCCAGAGCACACTGGCACAGGGTTCCCACCGCCCCGGGCAAAAAACAGAACACACTTGGCACCTCCTCAGAGGTGCCTCAGAGAGGCTGCCCAAAGACCATGCCACCCACACACTGGTTTAAAACTTAACACAGGCCAGGCGCGGTGGCTCACACCTGTAATCCCAGCACTTTGGGAGGCAGAGGCGGGTGAATCACTCAAGGTCAGGAGTTCGAGACCAGCCTGGCCAACACGGTGAAACCCCATCTCTACTAAAAATACAAAATTAGCCCAGCATAGTGGCACATGCATGCAATCCCAGCTACTTGGGAGGCTAAGGCAGGAGAATCACCTGAACCTGGGAGGCAGAGGTCCCAGTGAGCCAAGACTGCACTCCAGCCTGGGCAACAGAGCAGGACTCCATCTCAGAAAAAAAAACACGTTAACACAATTCAGCAGATGCCCAGGCTTCGGCACCTTGGAGCTGGGCAGCTGCTGCTCGCTTGGGACACAGGACCTACTGTGCGGGAGGCCCCAGGAGGCCCAGCCCGGCTGCAGCTGCTCCAGTGGATTTCCCACCAGAGGCAGTTCCTGCCACTGCCAGCCCTCAAGAGACACCCGGATACACTCAGGCCAGTGTGCCTGTAACCTGGGAGCCTGTAACTCAGGCCAGGCACCTGGGAGCCCCAGCAGAAGAAGAGTCTGGAACTCACTGCAAAGCAGCCCCAGACATTGCTCTTGCCACCTACTCCCAGGGCTCACTCCTGAGGAACCGGCCAGGCCACACCCAGGCCAGAACCCAGGATGCCCCGGGAGAGATGCAGAGGGCAGGGAGGCATGAGCAGGCCCAGCACTCACCACACCAACGAGGTCTCCTCGGCCGTACTCCCCTGCCAGGCGCTTCTTCCCGTCGTCCTTCCGGATCACAGAGCGCAGCCGGCCACTGAGCACGATGTAGGTGCAGTCGGACCTGTCCCCCTGCCTGTGGGAGATACAGAGGCCCTGCAGCCCTGGGCCACCCACCTCGGCTCCCACACCCAGCTTCTCAACACCAGCCAGACCTCAGAACAGAGAAAGAAAACGCAGACTTCTCGATAACTAATTTTTGGTTCGGAAAATGTACTTGTTATTTTAAAATATTTATGTTAACATGCATGGGTTATTTTAAACGAATAAATATTCTAAAATTTCCTTGGTTTTAATTATTATTTGTTGAGATGGAGTCTCGCTCTGTCACCCAGGCTGGAGTGCAGTGGTATGATCTCGGCTCACTGCAACCTCCACCTCTCAGGTTCAAGCCATTCTCCTGCCTCAGCCTCCCGAGTACCTGGGATTGCATGCATGTGCCACCATGCCTAGCTAATTTTTGTATTTTTAGTAGGACGGGGTTTCACCCATGTTGGTGAGGCTGGTCTTGAACTCCTAAGTTCATGATCCACCCACCTTGCCCTCCTAAATTGCTGGAATTACAGGTATGAGCCACTGTACCCAGCTAGTGGGGCCCTTTTAAAGGGATGGTGTGGACCTGAATATACTGACATGGAGAGATACCCATGGAGCACGTGCTGTATCTTAGCATGGGCAGGCACCATGAAATCCAGGAGGCCATGAGGCATGTTTCCAAGCTAACCTGGGGTGGGGCTGGGGAAATGCAACCTTCTGTGTGTGGCTTCCACGGTAACCATGCTTTGCCCCATCCCTGGCTCCCACACACCAGGGCAGCACAGACGCCGAATGCACGGCACCCACAGCCTCACCTGTATATTGCTCGCCCAGCTTCCACCTCCACCCAGTCCAGGGCAAAGTCAATTTGCTGCATGAAGGACGACATCCTCTTCACCACCGTGTGTGCCACACCCAGGACGACAGTGGGCTGCTTCCGCATGATTCTGCCAGGCAGCCTGGAGTCACTCCCGTCCCATCCCTCCAGCCCTACCCTTCACCCAGGGCCACAGTGCTTAGGAGTGGGTGGGACCTTCAACCCCCATCCCACACTGAGGGTGCAGAGACTATGGTGGGAGCTGGGACAGGGCATGTGCTGGTCCGCTGCCTGCCCCATAGCACAGCACTGCCTGCCACATGCCCAGTGACCAGCAGCTGTTGGAGACCTCAGAGAGTCCCCTCCTGGCACACCCATACTGCGTTGTCAGGTCACCAAGCATCAGGACCCAGCTGGAGCCACTCATGCCAGGCCTGGAAGACGGAGGCCATGCAGAAAGCCCTTCCCAACTGTGCCAGGGCCCCGCTGCCCCAACCCCTGTCCACTGCCCTGCTGGGGGTCCCAGGCTGAAGCAGAGCTCGGTGCGGTGCCGTCTGCTGGATTACAGGCGTGAACCGCTGCACTTGGCCAACCCCGTTTCTTCAACTGCTGTGCTTTCACTGACCTTTAGGCTCCTGACCTCTGCTGCCCAACCACTCAGGCAGAAGAGCTCTGAGACCACAGCGGACATCTGGCCTAGAGGGGTGCGGAAGCCTTCCAGAAACACACACAGAACACCTCCAGCCACAAGAGGCAAGAGCCAGGGTGAAACTGAACCCAAGGCTCCATGGAGATTCTGGACCTAACCAAGCAGAACGCCAGCACTATGGGTGCGAAGATGCGCTGGCTCTGCCAGGCAGCCCACAAGCAGGCCGAGGGCAGCTCTGGGCCCGGAGGGGCCGAATCTGAAACCTATGGCTGGGGTCCAGTGGACAGATGTCTTCCAGCCCAGTGCCCGGAAAGCGACACAGGAACATTCTGCCCCAAGCAGGGACACTTGTCCATGGGGCTCCTCCCGGAGCCAGGGCTGCACTCTCACCCATGGCCTCCCTTCTACCTCCACGTCACCAGCGACATGTCAGCACAGGCTACAGGGGTGGAGCGGCTCACAGCCGGCCCCTCCCCAACGTGGGCCCTGCTGAGCCATGCTGGCCAGCCCCGGAACTGACTGGTGGTATGGGGACATGGCTGGGAGCAGACCACAGAGATGGCCACCTAAAGCAGATCACTGCAGGCAGAGGGGGTTGGCCAACTGACCCCGTGAGTAGGGGGCACAGACCTGGGCCTACTTGAGTGCTGGGGACAAAACAGCGGGGAGGGGGGCGGTGCGAGCCACAGGGAAGAGGGTGAGAGCTCCAGCAAGAGGGTGGTCTCTCAGGGAGGGGTCTCAGGGCAGGTGGGGCTGGGGCCCGCCCCAAGGTCCTGGCCCATGGTGCTCACTCATAGAAGTGGGCCTTGGAGATGGACAGGAAGCCACAGTCCCTGTTGGCCTTGATGGTGAAGATGAGGGGCTCCCCCGTGAGCACTGCCAACTGGCCCACCATCTCCCCAGGGCGCGTGAGGAACAGGCAGGTGTCCTCCTGGCTGCCGATCTTCCGCTGGTACACATGCAGCAGTCCCGAGACCACGAACAGGATGCTGGCATCCTGACAACACCACAGGGCTCAGGGGTGCTGCCAGCAGCCATGGGCAGGACGGGGCCCAGTAGAGGCGCTGGGCCTAGCGTGGGGACAATGCCACCAGGCTCGGCTGGGAGACCCTCCGCCGACCTAGCCAGCTCTGGGCACAGACTTCACTGGAAACGTTTCGGCAGTGTCTACAGTTTCATTGTGCAACAGCAGTCATGGACAACCTGCTTTCTCGAGAGCTCCGTGCAGGGAGCTGGGCCTCGGGTCTGTACACCTTCTCTCCTGGCACCCATATGCTGACTGTCCCATGCAAATATGCATCAGCCCAGCATTCCCATGCACCTCACCTGGGGCCTGGCCTCCAAGGGGTGGACTTCTGGCCCCTCCCTACACTGGGCCACCCTGCACACATCACACATTTTGGTTCTATGTCTGCAGATGTGCCCATGAAACCACCCTGAGGCCACCTGGGTGATCTGTATCCACCGTGACCTCTTATGACCTCTTCCCAAATCTGCTTGCCCAACCTACTCTCGAGTGTGAGCAGAACGGGCCAGTGCATCAGGAACAAAGGTGGACACTGAGCTCTCAGGGCTCGGGGCTGCCTGAGGGCAGGGGCTCTGCCATGGTGCCCAGAGGGGCAGTGGCCCGGCCGGCGCCAGGAGGTCTCCAGTCACTGCCATCCAGCCCAGGCCCTCCTCTGGTGCTCCACCCGGTGCTTGGCTACGGCATTGGGTGGTCCCAGTGCCCCCGGACCCCCGCTCACCTGGTCTCCCTGCCTTGACACCACTGTGCCTGCAGGAACATGGAGAAGTGCCACCCTGCCATCCAACAGAGATGGGTCCTGAAAACACAGCAGACTTCAGGGAAGGGAACCCACAGGAGAGAAGAGCATAAATGAAGGTCTGGAGAACAGAGGCTGCATGGGGCCATTCAGAGGCAATAAGCGGTGAGACCAGAGGCCACGCAAGGCCATCCTCCGAGGACCATCCTCCAACAGGGGCCTCATGGACACCGTGCACCTGCAGAGCCACCAACGCCAAACCATGCCATCAGCACAGAGACAGACATCAAGATCAGTGGAGCAGAGCAGAAGATGCAGAAACTCACACTCATACTTTTGTGAATTTATGTAAAAGAGAGAGGATATCGTTTCAGGGAGAAAGGGTGATTTCTCTCTAAGTGGTACTGGCATAGCTAGCAGTGGGACGCAGTTTCCACCTCATCTGCAGAACGATGCCCTCCAGGGCACGAGGAGTCTGGAGTCTGGGAGCTCCCAGAGGTGACCCGGGAGTGCCCAATGCACGTGGAGCCTGAGGAGAGGCCCCGGTGCAAACCACGGATAAGGGAATGCAGATAGAACACCCACAAATATTTGAAAACATCAGATGTGTAAACCCCCAGTCCACAGTGATAATGAAATAAGAATAAGAAAACCCACCAGTCACCTTTGGAAGATGACAGAAAACCAAATCATCAATTTAAACTTCCCAAACTCTGAGAGTGAAGGGAGTGAAGCCAGTTTCCCCCAAAAGAAATGACACGACACGTCTCCGTGAGGTTTGTCAAACAGAAAGGAGAAAGAGGAGAAGGAGGATAAGGATCTGAGTAGCCACGTATCCAGCTCTCAGGCAGAGAACAGCCACTAACAGAGAGGCTGCACTGCCCCAGGGCGCACTGTCAGCCTGAGGAGCTCTGGGAGACGATGCAGGAGGAGAAAGCGGCCTCCCTGATGAAAGCAGCTGCTTGAAGAAAAGTTAGAACCCTAGAGAGATGGAGAGGATGTGGGGGACACAGGGGACACAGGGGGCTGGGGGACGACAGAGACTAGTGGGACTCGAGAGCCAGCCACAGTGAGGACCACACAGTGGACCATGACATGGACGAGACAGCTGGATGGGGGGCACTGACCGCATGGCTGAAGCCATTTGGCCATTTTAAGGGTTACTGTTAAGTGTTCAGAAATGATAACACTATTGTGGTTAGAGTTGAATACTGAACTGTTCACCAGTGAAGTGCTATGAGGGTGAGGTTTGCTTCAAGGGTGGGCGCAGGGGTGTGGAAGGGGTGCAGAGAAACAAGAGGTGCTGGGCCTCGATCATTATTGTGAGAGATGTTAGGTACTCACTTTCACTATATTATTCCACCTACTCTAAATATATTTGCATTTTCCCACAATAAAAAGTTGTTTAAAAAGAGAGAAGATTGGCCAGGCACGGTGGCTCATGCCTGTAATCCCGGCACTTTGGGAGACTGAGGTGGGCAGATCACTTGAGGTCAGGATTTGAGACCAGCCTGGGCAACATGGGGAAATCCCATCTCTACTAAAAATACAAACATTTGCCGGTGTGGTGGCGAGTCTGTGGTCCCAGCTACTTGGGAGGCAGAGGTGGGAAGACCACTTGAGCCCAGGAGGAGGAGGTTGCAGTGAACCAAGATGGGGCCACTACACTCCAGGTTGGACAACAGGGTGAAACCCTGTCTCAAAATAAAAAAGAGAGAAAGAAAAATATTTTTTTTTCCTTTGGGAGAGAGTTTTATTCTTGTCGCCCATGCTGGAGTGCAGTGGTCCCATCTTGGCTCACTGCAACCTCCACCTCCCAAGTTCAAGTGATTCTCCTACCTCAGCCTCCCAAGTAGCTGGAGCAACAGGTGCACACAACCACACCCAGCTAATTTTTTTAGTAGAGACAGGGTTTCACCATGTTGGCCAGGCTGGTCTTGAACTCCTGACCTCAGGTGATCCACCTGCCTCAGCCTCCCAAAATGCTGGGATTACATCCGTGAGCCAGAAAAGGAGATTTAAGAGATAGATAAGCCAACTGCAGTGCACAGCCTTTACTCAGATGCTGATCTGTACAACAAGAAACCACTGAGAACTACTCACAACACAGTTAGGGGCGAACATGCTGGGTGGGTGAGCAGTCAAAGCTTTTAACATTTCACTTGCAGAACGACACTGAGGTTACGTCTCTAAATAGAGTCCTTAACCGTTAGAGAGGAATGATGTGAACTTATATCGTGTTTGAGATTTTTCTGACAGAAAATAATTGGAGGAGGGACTGTAAGGAGTGAAGCTGTAAAATGATTAGCCATGTTGGTAGTTATGGAACTGGGAGCTCACAACACTATCACTGCTACCTTTTTACCTATTTAAAGCGTTCAATTGGCTGGGCGCAGTGGCTCACGCCTATAATCCCAGCACTTTGGGAGGCCAAGGTGGGCAGATCACATGGTCAGGAGTTTGAGACCAGCCTGACCAACACAGTGAAACCCTGTCTCTCCTAAAAATACAAAAATTTAGCCGGGCACGGTGGCTCACGCCTATAATCCCAGCACTTTGGGAGGCCGAGGCGGGTGGATCACAAGGTCATGAGAGCAAGACCATCCTGGTCAACATGGTGAAACCTGGTCTCTACTAAAAATACAAAAATTAGCTGGGCGTGGTGTCGCGCGCCTGTAGTCCCAGCTACTCGGGAGGCTGAGGCAGGAGAATTGCTTGAACCCAGGAGGCAGAGGTTGTGGTGAGCCAAGATAGAGCCATTGCACTCCAGCCTGGGTAACAAGAGCGAAACTCTGTCTCAAAAAAAAAAAAAAAAAATTTACCTGGATGTGGTGGCATGTGCCTATAATCCCAGCTACTCCAGAGGCCGAGGCAAAAGGATCGCTTGAACCCAGGAGGCAGAGGTCGCAGTGAGCTGAGATCGCACCACTGCACTCCAGCCTGGGCCACAGAGTGAGACTCGGTCTCAAAAAAAAAAAAAAAAAAAAGAAAGCAAATGTCATACCATAATAATCTGACACTGTGATTGCTGTATTAAATATAAATACAGCTGAGAATTCTGAACTCCAGCTTCGGGACACCCAGATGGCCCAGAAAACCTTTGCTTTGAGTTTGAACATAAGGCGATCTCAAGCTGCTAGCTTTCTAAAGGGGGACCCCCAAAAGACACTAAGCCTGCGCTCCAACCCACAGTGCCCCCTGTGCAGCCACCGTCCTCCACACCCAGACCTGCCGCCCGAAAGAGGCAGAGAGGAGGCTGCAGGCCCTGGGTAGGATGAGGGCCAGGCGCCCGCCAGGGTCACTCACATCCAGCTTCATCAGGGTGAGCAGGTCCTTCTTGGCAGCTCTGAAGATGGCGTCCGACTTCCTGCTGGCGAGGGTCTCAGCCATGTGACTCTCTGAATGGTGGGAGACCATGGGGGGCATCTCTGCACCCATCACGTTTTTCTTGGCCTTGAGAAGAACAGAGATACCAGCAATGAGAAGGGACGTGGTGGGAAAGAGCGCACAAGGGCGCGGGCAGGTCTGGATCACACAGCACGGAGGCCGGCTGAGCCTCCTGAGGCTGCAGGTGCCACATGATGCCAGAGTCACGGTGCTCCCTGTGCTCCAGCGAGCCATGGAGAGGGCAGAGCCCTAAGGGGAGGGTGAGAAATGACAGCAAGGGCCTACCTTGCTGACCACGGAGCTCCCGGGGTGCTCGTCCATGTGCAGGAAGACCCTGGCACGGTCACATGCCATCCCCAGATCTGAAGTGAAACTGGCTGGGCCTCCTACAGGCAGAGGGGAGACTGAGGACATGGCTTGCTGGGCCACAGGCACAAACACCATGGGGCGAGCTGAGCACGCCCTGTAGTCTAATCACACCCTGCAGTCTAACCACACAAGCCCCCATAGGTCTGACTCAAGTCCCTCGAGGGTGTCAGGCCCTGAGGCCCCCCCACCCCCTTCTTTCTTTCGGCATCCGCCTCAATGGCTCAGTGACTCAGTAGCTACAGGTTTTCTCAGCAGCTTAAACCCACACGGAGCCTTCAACATTTCTGGGCACTGGTAAACGTAGCCCGCTCAGTGCCTAAAACACTGAAAGAAACCAGCCCTGGCCCTGAGCCAAATTCCTCAAACCTTCCCATGAACACCATACCCTGACTGATGGCTGCAGACATTAGAACCCCCTTTCTCTCACTGTCCCTGTCAAGGGTGCCACCTCTGTTGGTGAGCTCTCCGACAGATGCCCTGGGCTGTCACACTGGTGCTCGGGGCTTCGCTCTTTGCGGTCCCAGCCGCATCTCGGAGGCAGGGATTGAAGCACTCCCTCCAAAGAGCTCCTGTTGCTGCTTTTGGGCAGCGTGGGCTTAATGGTGTGAAGCAGTGCATGCCCTCTTACAGCCCACCCTCAGCGTCACACACCACTAAATGCCCAGAGCATCCAGGGAGCTGCTGTGGATTCTGAGGAAGGGCGCATACGTCCAGCCGCGGTCCAGCCCTGAGTGCGCAGCTGTGCATCCCAGTGACTCATTTGCACTGCGGTTTTCCCAGCTAAACTGTGGCATTCACAACACCCATTTCTCAGCGGGATACAAAGGCACCGCGCAGACACCAACCGTGGACACAAGTCACTCAGCCGCTGCCACATGGCCCCGGAGGAAGGTACCAGGCCCAGGACCAGAGCCACGTGCCCCTCCCTGGGAAGCTGCACACGGAGAGCCAGGAGCGCTAGGCTGCAGAAAGCGGCACATGTCCCCAGGCTTACGCTGAGCGTGTGCTGGTCAAGTTTCACGAAGCTGCCCCCTTCAGCTCGGTGCACTGTGCTGTGTGTTACTCATGCCCCCGTCAAGTCCTGCCGGTTTTTTTTATAAAATCCGTACTGGAAACCAATCTATGGCAACAAAGGTCACCAGTGCTTCCTCTGGGGCTGACCCTCTGGGGTGGGCAAGAGGACGCCGCCCTTTACCAGGCCTCAGCTACACAGGTGCACACCGGGGTGCAATGACCACACCTTGTTCATCAACAAAGCATGTAGTTAAAAAATAGAATTTCTCACTCCTGGAATCTCAGTACTTCGGGAGGCCAAGGTGGGAGGGTCACTAAAGCCAGGCATTCAGACCAGCCAGGGCAACAAAGCAAGGCCACATCCCTGCAAAAAATATTTAAAAATCAGCCAGGCATAGTGGCACATGCCTGTAGTCCCAGCTACTAGAGATGCTGAGGTGAGAGAAACACTTGAGCCCAGGAGGGCAAGACTGCAATGAGCCACAACTGTGTCACTAAATCCAGCCTGGGCAGCAGAGCAAGACCCTGCCCCAAAAAATAACACTAAATTTAAAAAACAAGGTATAAAATACAGAGGCCAGGTGTGGTGGTATGTGCCTGTGGTCCTCGCTGCTCAGGAGGCTGAGGCAGGAGGATCGCTTGAGCCAGGAGTCTGAGGCCAACCTGGGTAACACAGTGAGAGACTGCATCTCTTAAAAAAAAACAATGAGGACCAGGCACAGTGGCTCATGCCTATAATCTCAGCACTCCTCTGAGAGGCCTAGGTGGAAGGAACACTTGAGGCCAGGAATTCAAGACCAGCCTGGGAAACATAGCAAGACATCTATATCTACAAAAATTTTAAAAACTAGCTAGGTGTGGGGGCCACACCTGTAGTCCCAGCTACTCATGGGGCTGAGGCAAAAGGATCACTCGAGCCCAGGAGTTCAAGGTGAGTTGTGATTTCGCCACTGCACCACAGACTGGACTATGGAGCAAGACAAAAGAAAGAAAGAAAGAGAGAGAGAGGAAAAAATAAAGAAAAAAGAGAGAAGGAAGGAAGGAAGGGAGGGAGGGAGGGAGGGAGGGAGGGAGGGAGGGAGGGAGGAGGGAAGGGAGGAAGAGGAGAGAGAAAGAAAGCGGGGTGGGGGGAGAGAGAGAGAGAAAGTGGTGTATCAACTAGATAGCCATTTAGAAAAGGATGAACTGTGAGGTTGAGCACCCTCCTTCCCACTTGGATAGCCTTTATTGTCTTCTGTCCATTTTCTTCTTATCTTTCACTTTCTTATTTTTAGTAGGAATTCTTAGATATTCTCTATATGAATCCTTTGTCTGCTATGTATATTAAAACTATTTTCTATTCACTTTTTACTAGTTTTCTTAGTTGTATCTTTTGATGAATAGAAATTTTAAAACTTAATAGGATCCGATTTATCGATTTTTTTATTTTGTAGTTAACACATTTTGTGTCTTGTTTAAGAAATCTGTCTGTAAGATTTAACGTTTTACCTTTCGTATTATCCATCTAGAATTTATTTTTTTGTAGAAAATGAGTAGAGGTCAAGATATATCCTTTTCTTTTTTCTTTTTTTTTTTTTGAGATGGAGTTTCACTCTTATTGCCCAGGCTGGAGTGCAGTGGTATGATCTCGGCTCACTGCAACCTCTGCCTCCCGGGTTCAAGTGATTCTCCTGCCTTAGCCTCCCGAGTAGCTGGGAGTACAGGTGCACCAAGCTGGGCTAATTTTTGTATTTTTAGTAGAGACGAGGGTTTCACCATGTTGGTCAGGTTGGTCTTGAACTCCTGACCCCATGATCTGCCCGCCTTAGCCTCCCAAAGTGCTGGGATTACAGGCATGAGCCACCATGTCTGGCCTGATTTCTTTATGTTTCTTTCTTTCTTTTTTTTTTTTTTTGAGATGGAGTTTCGCTCTTGTTACCCAGGCTGGAGTGCAATGGCGCGATCTCGGCTCACCGAAACCTCCGCCTCCTGGGTTCAGGCAATTCTCCTGCCTCAGCCTCCCGAGTAGCTGGAATTACAAGCATGTGCCACCATGCCCAGCTAATTTTTCGTATTTTTATTAGAGACGGGGTTTCACCATGTTGACCAGGATAGTCTCTATCTCTTGACCTTGTGATCCACCTGCCACGGCCTCCCAAAGTGCTGGGATTACAGGCGTGAGCCACCATGTCTGGCCTGATTTCTTTATGTTTCTTTATCTGGCTCACAAGTGAGTTGAGTTTATGGAGTCATCAAACCATCCATTTACAGTGTGCGTTCCGTATGCACATTACACAACCATCACTAGTTAATAAACAACAACTGGACCGGGCGTGGTGGCTCAAGTCATCCCAGCGCGTTGGGAGGCTGAGGCATGAGGATCCTGTGAGCCCAGGAGTTCAAAATCAGCCTGGGTAACAAGGCAAGATACCATCTCTACAAGAAACAACAAAAAAAGAAAATACAAAATATATGTACATATATATAGCCAGGTGCAGTGGTGTACCTGTAGTCCCATCTACTCGAGAGGCTGAGGTGGAAGGGTCACTTGAGCCCAGAAGGTTGAGGCCGCAGTGTACCGTGATCTCACCACTGAACTCTAGCCTGGACCACAGAACGAGCCCCTGTCTGAAGTGGGGGGGAGTTGTTACTTAAACAAAAAAATCCATATAGATTCAGATACCTGATACCTGATGGCACAAAAAAAGCAAGAGAGAGATGGCAGATTGTTTTGTTAATGGTGTTGTGTAAATTATTACTGTAAAGAGCAAGAAAAAGATGAATTTCTTCCCTCATCCTTGCAGTATAAACTACATATAAATGAAAGACCTCTATGTGGAAGGCAAAACTAAAAGCTACGAGAAAACTGTCTTTAGAAAATATATTTATGACTCAGGAATAAGTAAAGAATAAATAAGACCCAAAACACAAATCACGGGTGCCAAAGGGCTGGTTCCCATAAAGGACCATCAGGGTCCCTGTTCCATGAAAGTCCTGTGGCTGCATTTCCATACATGGATAAGGGGGAGGACAACTGCCAACAACTGAAACTAACGAGGGGTCTCTACCTACAGCACATGCAGAATTAACACAGACCAACCAAAGCAACTCCGGAGCCCTGTAGAAACTGGGCAGAGAACAGGACCAGACAGTTCTAAGAGGGCAGCCCAGACAGAACCAAATATAGCAGGAGCCCATGAGCTTGCCAGTGACCCACAGATGACGGATGGCGAGTGGGCAGGTCTGCGGCAAGCGCACGGCAGCACTGCTGGGCAGGATTGACTTGGGACAATTGCCCTGCAAATGCCCCCAGCCCAGCAGCCAGGCCGCAGGAGGGACACTGGGTGCTGGGATTTTGCTACACATCAGTTACAGCAAAGGCCCCTGCGGGGAGGCACAGGTCAGCAGGGCTGAGGAAAGGCAGGCTTGCTGGAGACCCAGTGTGCAAGGCAGGGGAGGGGTCGTGCAGGAAGGGCAGGGAATGCCCAGCACATGCCTCTGCAGGGCATCTGGTGGCACCAGCCCAGCCCTGGCGGTGGTGGGGTGAGACAGGGCGCAGACGCAGGGGAGCACACCAGGGTGTTCTGGGCAGCAGGACAGCCGCCAAGCCTTGACCCTAGAGCCAGGGGCAGGCACAGGCCCCTCTGGGCACATAAGGCTCTTGTCCATCTATAAAACCAAACCTAGTGGAGGGGTCTCGCCTCTGCAGCAACACTGGGCATCGGTGCAGCTCAGCCTGAGTTTCAAATGCCGAGGGCCTGTGGGTCACGCTGGCCGGGCAGTGGTGGGGGTCCTTTACCTTGTGGGGCTGAAGGGTCAGGGTCTCCTGCCCTGGGCTCCTCCAGCTCCTCCAGGATCTCTTTGTGGACAGAAGGTGGGGGGACGGAGTGGCTCCTCTTCAGCAGAGGTCCAGCAGCTGCTGAGCGGCCGCCCCCATGATCTGCTGGGGAAGGCAGTGGTGAGCAACCTTGGTCTGCTTGCACTCCCAGTGTCCAGAACAGCTCACTCAGGGCCACATTGGGAGCAGGGACCCGAAGCAGCAGCAGCTGGTGTACCCACAGTACCCTACACACCTCCACATGTTCTGGACCAGCCCTCAGGCCACCTGGCCGTCTGCATCTGCAGGGACCACAGGTGAGTGCAAGGGAGTGCCAGCCTCTGACTATCCCTGGCCCCTGCCTACCCTAATCCCCCCTCCTCCCTCCCCCTCCTCACAATCTCCCTTTTCCGCCATTCCCCCTTCCCCAAATCCCCCTCTACCCCATCCTCCCGTCCCCCATGCTGCCCATTCCTCCTCCCCAAATCCTCCTCCACTGTCCCCTCCCCACCCAATCTCCCTCCCTCCATCCCCCTCCCCAATCCTCCCTCCCTACCCCAATC
>CM052648.1:28097644-28116197 GCA_028533165.1 Leontopithecus rosalia | reverse complement strand
TAGCTGGGCATGGTGGCACGTGCCTGTAATCCCAGGAGGCTGAGGCAGGAGAATTGCCTGAACCCAGGAGGCGGAGGTTGCAGTGAGCCAAGATCGCGCCATTGCACTCCAGCCTGGGTAACAAGAACGAAACTCCATCTCAAAAATAAATAAATAAATAAATAAATAAAAATAAAATCTTAGGCCGGGTGCGGTGGCTCAAGCCTGTAATCCCAGCATTTTGGGAGGCCGAGGCGGGTGGATCACTAGGTCAAGAGATCGAGACCATCCTGGTCAACATGGTGAAACCCCGTCTCTACTAAAAATACAAAAAATTAGCTGGGCATGGTGGCGCATGCCTGTAATCCCAGCTACTCAGGTGGCTGAGGCAGGAGAATTGCCTGAACCCAGGAGATGGAGGTTGCGGTGAGCCGAGATTGCGCCATTGCACTCCAGCCTGGGTAACAAGAGCGACACTCCATCTCAAAAAATAAATAAATAAATAAAATAAAATAAAATATTAATTCCTTTATTCTTTGACAGCCAGAATGAAGATGCCTAGCACATCACCCCAGATACTAAATCAAACAGCAGTTCACCTGTGCAGACAAGGCTCACCGCTGCTGCTGTTCAGGAGAACTCTAATATACTGAGGCCACATAAACAAGCCCAAACAAGGAACTTGGAGGCTGTCCAATCTCCTGACGCTGGGGTTTAAAGCACAACTAGCAGACACTCACGCCTGCTGTGGGGGCCATGCACATCGAGAAAACGACACTAGCACATTCTAATCGAGCTCCAAGACTCAGCAATTTTTCTTCCACTTGGAATTTTGTTCCATTCCTTTTAAAACCTTCATATAGAGAAAGTTACTCCCTAAGAGACCTACACCACACCACAAGAAACACAAGCATAGGATGGCTAATAGGAGTCTTCTGCCAACCCCAACAGCCTGGGTGACACAGTGAGACCCTGTCACCAAAAAAGAAAGGCAGGTTGAAGGTAAATGCTTATCCCTGTCCCCTTGTGGAATATACATGCTTATCTCTGCTCTCTTAAAAAGATACAAACCTCTGACCAGGCATGGTGGCTCATACCTGTAATCCCAGCACTTTGGGAGGCCAAGGAGGGCGGATCATGAAGTCAGGAGATCAAGACCATCCTGACCAACATGGTAAAACCCCATCTCTACTAAAAATATTAAAAAATTAGCTGGGGTGGTGGCACACACCTGTAAACCCAGCTATTCGGGAGGCTGAGGCAGGAGAACTGCTTGAACCCATGAGGTGGAGACTGCAGTGAGCCGAGATCCTGCCACTGCGCTACAGCCTGGGCAACAGTGCGAGACTCAATCTCAAAAAAAAAAAAAAAAAAAAAAAAAAGACAGAATCTTCCAGGATAAAGGCAAATGCTAAGAATAGATTTAAAAATATGGGCCGGGCACGCTGGCTCACGCCTGTAATCCTAGCACTTTGGGAGGCCGAGGCAGGTGGATCACAAGGTAAAGAGGTCGAGACCATCCTGGTCAATATGGTGAAACCCCGTCTCTACTAAAAATACAAAAAATTAGCTGGGCATGGTGGTGTGTGCCTGTAATCCCAGCTACTCAGGAGGCTGAGGCAGGAGAATTGCCTGAACCCAGGAGGCGGAGGTTGCGGTGAGCCGAGATCGCGCCATTGCGCTCCAGCCTGGGTAACAAGAGCGAAACTCTGTCTCAAAAAAAAAAAATATATATATCTATAAATATATATATTTATAGATATATATATATATATTTATAGATATATTTATATATATTTATAGATATATAAATATATATTTATAGATATATAAATATATATAAATATATATATAAATATATATATTTATAAATATATAAATATATATATATAAATTTATACCAAATTTTAGCAGCTTATGAAAGCAAGTGACAGAGTCACGGCTGGTGGAGCCCTCTAAGGAAAGCTGAGACTTGGCTTTAGAGGTGCAGAACCCAGACAGAGAACCCAGCACAAGGCTAACATGCAGGTGAGACTGTGAGAGGGGCAGGCCAACCCCAAGTCACTTTCCTGGCCCCAAAAGGCCAGCAGACTACTAACTATTCTCTGGAAAAGGTGAAGCAAGCAGGTGTGGCTAAGCACCCAAGAACAGTCTCCACTCCAGGCGGGAACACTCCCAGGCTCCTCCACAACAGTGAGCGTCCACTCCAGGCGGGAGCACTCCAAGGCTCCTCCACAGCAGTGAGCGTCCACTCCGGGCGGGAGAACTCCCAGGCTCCCCAACAACAGTGAGTTTCCAATCCAGACAGGAGCACTCCCAGGCTCCTTCACAATAGTGTCCACTGCAGATGGGAGCACCCCCAGACTCCTCAACAACAGTGTCTACTCCAGATGGGAACAACCCCAGACCTACTCCAGACCCCAGCACCCCCCGACTCCTCCCCAACAGTGTCCACTCCAAAGGGGAGCACCCCAGACTCCTCTACAACAGTGAGTGTCCACTCCAAATGGGAGCACCCCAGACTCCTCCCAATAGTGAGTGTCCACTCCAGATGGGAGTACTGCAAGACTTCTCCCCAACAGTGTCCACTCCAGATGGGAGCACTCCCAGATTCCTCCCACTCCTCCAAGCCAGTGCCACCATGGCAGGACATAGGCAGATTCCTTTCAGAGAAGCTAACATAAAGACCTACAGACTCTGACCTGTGGGCTTCTAACCCATGAAGGAAACAGCCAGCTAGCTTCCTGTCCAGTCGTCCTGCAGGGAGTGTCCCCAGTTAGTGAGCCCTGACCCCATGCACATGTGGCTTATATACAGCTTTCAGGTGGATCACGCTCTTTTCTTTTTATAGTTAACCCATGTAACTCCCATTTAAATCAAGGTACAATGTAGGGCTGTTGGCCCCACAGGGTCGTGGGGTGTCCCTTATAGCTGTGCTGAGGTTCAGGATCCAAGAAGTAAAGAGACAGGACACTGAAGAACTGGGGAGGAGCATCGGGACTTGGGGGAAACACGCCACCTGTGAGCGGGGACAGGCCAGGCCTTGAATGTGCAGAAGCATCTGTATTTATTAGGCACAAGCAGGGGGCAGGGTCGTGAGTGAGGTCATCATCTATAGGCTTAGTGATACGGCATACGTAACCACGTGAGTCACAAGTGAGGGGGCCACCCCATTATGTCACCTGGGCAGAGAGGTGGGCCATGCACAGTAGAGGGCCGTGCCGTGCGCAATAGTAGAGGGTCGTGTACAGAAAATGGGTCCACCCCCATTAGGTCACCGAGGCAAGGAGGTGGGCTGTGTGCAACAGGTGTCATGTGCAATACTTCTTAATCTGGGGTCTGGAGACCTCAAAGGATTCCTATAGAAGGATGCTGTAAACCAATGCAGTGAGAGCTGACAGACTTGTGCTCTTTTCTTAAGATATTTATGGGAAGATGATCTGAGCTAGCACAGAATCGAGAAAAGACTGACAGCCTGTACAGCCGCTGTGACTGATGACACCAGAGGGGTTCTTCTCCCTCGGTTACTTGCAGGATCTCAGGCCTGAGGCCTACCTTCCACAGGAACTGGATGCAAGGTACTACAGCTCCTTTATCAGGAGGAGAGGCTCTTGCTCCACGCCTGCCATACAGTGTATGCCCTTTCAGGCAGGGACGCCACCGCCTGGGTCTTTGGTTCTTGTCCTGGTCTGGCTGTACTGTTTCTGTTCTGTGATTGCTCTAGGCATTCCTCCCACTACAGACTACTATATGGTTCTATGGAAGGATTGTATAAATCAGCACTAAATGTGTCAGTACAGTTCCGACTACAATACCTATATGATTATATAGAAAGATTATATGGGACTAAGTATGATTATGCATATTAGCTAGATATAGTAAGCAGTGAGTTACGCTTCAGGCACTAACTATGCCTGGGGTCTGCACAGTTCTTCTTCCTCGGTGCCCATGGTGGGTGTTACCCACAGTACAGAACATTTCCAACAATCCAGATTACCTTATGCCTCCCCAAGTCAATACCCAACCCAAACCCCTAACAGGCAACCACTAACCAGACCTCTACCCCAGCAGCAAACAGGCCCCAGAGCCAAGTCCTTCCAACTGAACGTTTTTGTAAAGAAAGTTTGCCAGGCACAGTGTTTCATGCCTGTAATCCCAGCACTTTGGGAGGCTGAGGTGGGTGGATCATGAGGTCAGGAGTTCAAAACCAGCCTGGCCAACATAGTGAAACCCCATCTCTACTAAAAATATAAAAAATTAGCTGGGCATGGTGGAGCATGCCTGTAGTCCCAGCTACTCCAGGAGCTGAGGCAGGAGAATCGCTTGAACTTGGGAGGCAGAGGTTGCAGTGAGCTGAGATCGTGCCACTGCACTCCAGTCTGTGCGACAAGATTCCATTAAAAAAAAAAAAAAAGGAAAGTTGTTTTTTTTTTTTAACACTAGATGGCCACACTGAGTAGCTGCAAGAGAGACCACGCGGCCCACAAGGCTGAAATCTTTATGCTCTGGCCTTTAAGCTGGCTGGCCATCCTCTGTCCTCAAGTGTCAGTGCAGCTGGTAGCTGAGCCTCAAGTGAGGGAAATTACACAGCATGTGCTTTTCATTGCTGGCCTCTTGAGCTCTACCTTATTTCTGTGAGATGCAGCTATGCTGTTTCACACACCTGTATTCAGTAAAGACTTCAGTCACACATAAACTGACTGCTGGAGGCAGAAGAGCCCCTGACCTGAAAGACTGAAGACAAAATAAAAGAAGAGAAGGGAGCAAAAGAAAACCTCATCCTACTTTATCCATGGAGTAAAAACAATAAATTTTTTTTTATTAAAAAATAAAAACAAGGCCGGGCATGGTGGTTCATGCCTGTAATCCCAACACTTTGGGAGGCTGAAGTGGGCGGATCACCTGAGGTCAGGAGTTTGAGACCAGCCTGACCAACATGGCGAAACCCCATCTCTAAAATACAAAATTAGCCGGGCCTGGTGGCTCATGCCTGAAATTCCAGCTACTCGGGAGGCTGAGGCAGGAGAATCGCTTGAACCCAGGAGGCGGAGGTTGCAGTGAGCTGAGATGGCACCACTGCACTCCAGCCTGGGCCACAAGAGCGAAAGTCTATTTCAAAACACAAAACAAAACAAAAATAAGAACAAAATACTTTTTTAAAAAGAACATTCAGAGGAAAAAAAACTCTTGAAAACTATGACAGAAACTAAAAATTCAATGGAAGATTTGGAAACTAAGTTGAAAAAATCTTCTAGAAAGTACAACAAAAAGGCCGGGTGCGGTGGCCCACACCTGTAATCCCCAAGCCTGTAATCCCAGCACTGTGGGAGGCCGAGGCAGGCGGATCACAAGGTCAGGAGATCGAGACCAACCTGGCCAACACAGTGAAAACCCATCTCTATTAAAATTACAAAAAAATTAGCCAGGTGTGGTGGCACACACCTGTAGTCCCAGCTACTCAGAAGGCTGAGGCAGAAGAATTGCTTAAACCTGGGAGGTGGAGGTTGCAGTGAATCCAGGCTGGGCGATAGAGCAAGACTTTGTCTCAATTTAAAAAAAAAAAGAAAAAGAAAGAAAGTACAACAAAGAGACACAGGTAGTGTAGAATAAAGACAATTCTAGATTTCTAAGATTTCAAAACATACACCTCCCTTGCACCGTCTCAGGAAGTAAACAGAGGATTCACTTCACTCCACCAACGCAAGCCCCCCAAGAAGGAAGCAGCAAGAGCCCTGCTTGGGGGGAGGATGGGTGGCCCAGGATGGTGGTTGGACAGCAGGCATGGGGAGGGTCAGAGTGGGCAAGAGGATGGGGGCTCCAGGGAAGGGCTTTTCCCAGAGAAAGAACTGCTCATGGAGCTGCTGGTTCAGGGCATAAATCTGTAATGGGTGCACAGAAAAAACACCAAGCCGCCAAAAAATAACACAACTGTTAATTCCAGGAAAAACAGAAGTTGCAAGAAAGGAAATTTAACGTTAGTACACTACATGGCTTAGCTGTGAATAGTACCCATGAAGCAGTAACAACCACCCATGAGCGCTGGGGGTGGAAGTGCAGCGTGAGGCATGGATGCAATCCAAGGAGCCACAAGGCTCATCTACCACGAAGCAAGTCAGTGTGTCTGAAACAGATGAATTAGGAAACAGCAAGAAAAGCAGGCTGCTCAGAAGAAACCAAAGCATTTTTGGTGTGAGGGGACAGATGGCCACTGTTCATAAAACTTTAAGTATGGTTATAGAATCTGTCCATGTTAGGCTGGGTGCGGTGGCTCAAGCCTGTAATCCCAGGACTTTGGGAGGCCGAGGTGGGCGGATCACGAGGTCAAGAGATTGAGACCATCCGGGCCAACATGGTAAAACCCCATCTCTACTAAAAATACAAAAATTAGCTGGGCGTGGTGGTGCACGCCTGTAGTACCAGCTACTCGGGAGGCTGAGGCAGGAGAATTGCTTGAATCCGGGAGGCGGAGGTTGCAGTGAGCCGAGATTGTGCCACTGCACTCCAGCCTAGCGCCTGGCAAACTATGTCTCAAAAAAAAAAAAAAAAAAAATCTGTCCATGTTATTTTGAAAGAATTTAAATTTTGTTAAAATGACAAACACAAAAGTTTGATGAGGCAAAAACGATGTCACTCCAGGTGATCAACTGATTATAATAAAGAATTACTTATCTCAGATATCACCCCCCATTTTTCACTCCCACTACACTCAGGGAAGACCAGTTCCCACCCCTAAGAGACAGGCCGTGTTGATGCCAATGCAGACGAGATGGATCACAGCGGCTGAGAGAAACCCGGCCAGTCTCAGCACACAGGTCCCCTCTCCTGCCACAGGCAGCACCACGCTGTGATAAGGGAGGCCCAACCCAAATGTCATAAGATCAAGATCAGAAAGAACAAGAAATAACAGAGAAAGCCTCTACCCCAGTGAAGCTATCTTTGTTTAAAGAGAAACGAACCTGCCAAGGTAGGAGGGATACAGAAGCCCAATGCTGAACAGGTTTACATCCATGTGGACCAGAACTCCTCTAGTCCTTTCTCAGCTTTTCTCAGGCCCACGAGTGACTTCCACATTCAGGAGTTCCCGAGAAGCCCACCACAGCTCCAGAGACACACACTAACTGAGGCCCCAAAGAGGCACATAGAGGGGAGTCTGGTGGCCGGGACCCCACTCTGCCCCAAGCCATGTTGGTGGCTCCCTCAAAGATGAGCACCAGCCTTCTAATGGCAGGTCAGCCTTGCTCCAAGGAGGTGGGTATCTTCTCCCTCCTGAGGCAGGCGGCCTCCCCAGCACAGGCCAAGCATCTCATGAAGACACACAAGACCCAGGGAACATGAGGTGCCAAGGTGCCATCCATGCCTCCATGCCAGGCCCCAAACAGCTCAACGCCTACCTGTGCCCATCTGCTGGAAGCAGAGTGAGCACCCTGGACACCCAAACGTCTGGCTGGAGCTTGTTATATCCTTTCCAAGCAGAAGAACGCATGATGGGATCAGAGGACACCACCCAGGCTCCATCACAGGGCTGCATGCAAGGACCTAGACGCTTGGTTCTGCCTGAATGCATCCAAGCCAGGGTTCCGGTGAGCTCTGGAAAACTATCCTCATGAAGGCTAAAGAAACTGAGGTAAAAGTTACCTCAATACACAGCTAAAAACAAATGCAAAAGGTGTAACTTAAAGGAGTGAGATTAAAATCAGACACCCCTTTTGAGTTGATAGACATTTAACGAAAGTCAGCTAATGGACACTAAAGATTTGTTTCACTGCATGTAGGTTTTACTCAAAGAAAAAGAAGATTAAACAAACATTAAATTCTAGTTAATGGGCCAAACGCAGTGGCTCATGCCTATAATCCCAGCACTTTAGGAGGCCAAGGTGGGTGGATGACTTGAGATCAGGGGTTTGAGACCAGCCTGGCCAACATGGTGAAACCCCATCTCTACTAAAAATACAAAAAATCGCTGGATGTGATGGTGCATTCCTGTAATTCCAGGTACTCAGGAGGCTGAGGCAGGAGAATCAATTGAACCCAGAAGACACAGGCTGCAGTGAGCCAAGATCATGCCACTGCACTCCAGATAGGGCAACAGAGCGAGACCCTGTCTCCAAAAAATATATATATATATATCTAGTTAATGGCTGGGCATGATGGCTCATGCCTTGTAATGCCAGCATTTTGGGAGGCTGAGATAGGCGGATCACTTGAGCCCAGGAGTTCAAGATCAGCCTGGCCAACATGGCAACACCTCATCTCTGCAAAAAAATACAAAATTAGCCAGGTGTGACGGAGCATGCCTGCAGTCCCAGCTACTTGGGAAGCTGAAGTGAGAGGATGGCTTGAGCCCAGGTGGTAGAGGTTGCAATGAGCAAAGATTGTGCCACTGCCTGGGTGACAGAATAAGACCCTACCTAAAAATAATTCTAGTTAATGTTGGGTACATGGGTGATTTTACTATTTTCGCACATTTTTTAACTGTTTCATAATAAAAAGTTAAAAATCGCATGATAACATGATAAGTAATTTCTTTTTTTATTGAAACAGAGTGTTGCCCGGTGACCCAGGCTGCAGTGCAATGGCGCAATCTCGGCTCACGGCAGCCTCCGCCTCCAGGGTTCAGATGATTCTCCTGCCTCAGCCTCCTGAGTAGCTGGGATTACAGGAGCCCACCACCATGCCCGGCTAATTTTTGTAGTTTTAGTAGGGACGAGGTTTCACCATGTTGGCCAGGCTGGTCTCAAACTCCTGACCTCATGATCCACTTTGGCCTCCCGAAGTGCTGGGATGACAGGCATGAAGCACTGTGCCTGGCAACACATGATCTTTTAATCTGGACATCAGGTGCACGCCGTGCTGGTGAGGGTGGGGAGTGGGCATCACACATGCTGGGCACAGACACTCCCTCCAGAGAGGGACTCACAGCATTTTTCAAAATTACAAGTGTGCATCCCCTGGGACCTGCCAAGTCCACCCTAAAGATTTATCCCTCAGACCAGCCTCTGGTATAAGGAAGGATGGACATAGCACATATTCACTGCATAACGAAAAGCAAAAGACTCGGAGCCACAGAAAGATGGTGCCAACAGGGAAGAGCCCAGCAGGGCTGCCGGAAACGAGGCAGCAGGTTCCCCGGGAGGGCCTTGGGCCTGCATAAAGGAGAAACTCCCTCTACAACGCTTTGTGACTTTCGAGTGCTGAACCACATGCATCTATTACCCAGTTCAAAAACAGTCATTAAAGAGACAACCAGAACCCTTAGCCACACACCCGGCTACTCTTCAACACACTGTGGCTGGAACAAAGCTCCCTCCTCCTTCCTCCCGCCTTCCTGGACCAAACCCCGCTCCCCTCAGGTCACTGTGGAGAACTGGCCTTTAATCACTGCCAGCTGTCCAGGCAACACAGAGCACCCAGGCCTACAGGGCCGACCCAGGCAGCGGGACTCACAGTGATGATATCCAGGATGCTGAGCAGGCTGTGGACGCTGTCTCCCGCCAGAACCTCTTTCACCACCACCTCGGGGCCATCCTGCACTTGGAGAGCAGAGTGGGTGCCATCAGGTCCGGGGCCACGACCACAGGGCCTGGCGGAGGTCAGCGCAGCCCAGGGCAGTGGGCCACAGGCCTGCCCCTCTGAGGCACCATCCCGGCTGCGGGTGCCTCAACAGAGGGCAGGGGATGAGACGGACCTGCTGGCATCAGAGGTGTTGACAGGCAAGAAGCAGGGGCAAGGAAAGTGGAGGTGAAAGAGGAGGAGACCCACCTCTCCACCCATGACTCGTCCTTACTGTGGGGACTGAGGCAAAAGTTCCTAGACCCTGTTCATTTGCTGAACCAGCTGTAAGGGCTCCAAGGACTGGTTCAGCTACTACTAGCCTAAATTCCAGAACTTTGATATAATTTCCCATTAGGTTAAAAAAAAGAAAAGAAACCATGCTATTTTGGTGATTTAACAATGTAAGAACTTTGGGAGGCCGAGGTGGGCAGATCACATGAGGTCGGGAGTTCGTGACCAGCCTGACCAACACGGAGAAATCCTGTCTCTACTGAAAATACAAAAAACTTAGCCAGGCATGGCAGTGCACGCCTATAGTCCCAGCTACTTGGGAGGCTGAGGCAGAAGAATCACTTGAACCCGGGAGGTGGAGGTTGCGGTGAACCAAGAATGCATCACTGCACTCCAGCCTGGGCAACAAGAGCGAGACTCTGTCTTAAAACAAACAAAGATACAAACAATGTAAGAACTTCATCTCAGCTTGACCCAGGAAAATTCTTTATGAAGTTGCCCAAATCTGACCTCAGTCCCCTCCATGAGGCCCTCCCATCTAGTCCAAAGCCAGAGGGATGTGGTTCCAGTCCTTCAGCCCACATGAGCTACAACAAAAGCCTCTGCTTCACCAGCTGGGTGGCCTCATTCCCAGGAGTTACTGGCTCCGACTGCCCCAGATGGGTGAACCAAGCCCCTTTCCTTCCTAATAACTCACCAAGTCCAGCCACACACTAAGCGACAAACCTGAGAACGAAACAGCACTTCTGGTCTAGAAACCCTGATGGGCAGGGCAGGAACTGTCATGGGGTCGGTACCCACTCCCTGAACCACAGCCGGCAGGAGCCCTGCAGGTCAGGGGGATGATCAGGCAGAGGCCAGGGTTTGCTAAGTGTGTGCTTTAAATAAGAACAAGCAATGGGAGGTGTGGGCCGAAAACTACCCGGGCAGACACAGCAACACCACCCTCCAGGAAAGCAGCACGATGCTGAAGAGGCCACGGCAGGGTCTGGCCCAGCCCCAACCCCCTGCTGCAATTCAAAGAGTATGATTTAACAGAGGTAGGAAACACCTATACCACTCCTTATTTATTTATTTGTTTCTTTATTCTGAGACAGGGTTTCGCTCTATTGCCCAGGCTGGACCAGTGCTGTGGTGTGAACACAGATCACTGCAGCCTCGACCTCCCCGACTCAAGTGATCCTCCCACCTCAGCCCCAGGTAGCTGGAACCACAGGTGCTACCACCATGCCTGGCTAATTATTTTTATTTTTTGGAGAGACAGGGTCTCACTATGTTGTCCAAGCTGGTCTCCAACCCATGGGCTCAGGCGAACTTCCCACCTTGGCCTTATTTTCTTAATTAAATTAAAATAATTTAATTTTATTAGAAACCTGAAAATAGAGCAAGGGTTCAGCTAATCACAGCAGATCAATACAGTGGCTTACTACTAAACCATCGAAGGTCTTGGAAGAAACATTTAAAAGGGTTGCCAGACCCAGTGGCTCCTGCCTGTAGTCCCAGGGCTCTGAGAGGCCAAAATGGGAGAATCCCTTGAGCACAGGAATTGTTGACCAGCCTGGGCAACAAAGTGAGACTCCATCTCTACAAAAAAATTTTTAAAGTTAGCTGGCCATCATGACACACACCTGTAATCCCAGCTACAGGTGAGGCTGAGGCAGGAGGATTGCTTGAGCCTCAGAGGTGAAGGCTTCAGTGAGCTGAGACTGGACCACTCACTCCAGCCTGGGTGACAGGGTGAGACCCTGTTGTTAAAAAAAATAAATAAAATGTAATAAAAAATGAAAATGGTGAGTTTTTCCCAAATAAATTAAAATCAAAATTCTGCCTAACTTTTCAATGGGAAACGTTTTACGACTTGAGACAGAGTCCTGCCCCCACCCTGCGACTCACAGCATCCTGGATGCAGACCTCCAGCCGCCCATCCTGCACCACACAGATGCTGGGGTCAGGCTCCCCGGGCTGGAAGACGTGCTCCCCCTCCTGCAGCTGCACAAAGACGATGTGTTTGCAAAGCTCCAGGAACAGTGGCTTCTCAAAGTGGCCCAGGACCCTGAAAGAGCCAGAGTGCACAGTGGGACATCCTTCCAAGGGAGGAGGGCAAGCCAGAGTGCACAGTGGGACGTCCTTCCAGGGGAGGAAGGCGACCCAGAGTACACGGTGGGACACCCTTCCAGGGGAGGAGGGCGACCTCCGAGGGAGTCTCGAGAGCACACGGCCACCAACAAGCCACTGGTATCACCGCCAAACACAACTGTAAACTCCTGAAATTCCCATGAGCCTGTTTTCCATCAGCTCAGAGAACTTTTCAACCCGTCAACCTGAGCCACACGCACACGGGAGAAAGGCAAAGGTGGCCTCTGGGAGGGTGAGCTTGGCCAGGGAAAGGAAGGGGTGCAGTCTAGGGGCTAGTCAGCAAGACAGGGGCATAAAGCAGAACCCAGGCTCAAGGCTTTGGATCCACCCTTCTCACTCTTTGGATCCACCCTTCTCACTCTTGCTCTGGGTTCATCACTGAAGATGAAACACTGGGAAATTGTTCAACAGAACAAGAAAGACCTGGTGAAGGTGCCAGCAGATCGCAAGGCCCCACCACAGGGCACAGACACCAGCAGCCCCAGGATGGGCTTTGCAGACTATCCCCCAACGCAGGACAGCCACACTGGAGTCAGTCCCCAGTGAGAAGCAGGGGAGGACCCAGAGCTGCAGCGGCCCTTGGACCGTCCCCACTCTTACCGAACGTTTTTCAGCATGTACAGAACTTCTGACGGCAGGTGAGAATTCTTCACGTCAAACTCCGTGAGGTCGGCCTCCAGGAGGGAGGGCGGGGGTTCCTTGGGCTGCAGGGCTGGGTATTCCTTCTTGAAACGCAGAATCCTACAAGGCAGAGACACACTAGCTTTGTGCAGATCAGGCGATTTCAAAAGCCACAGCGTCAGTGGCCAATACGCCAGGCAGCTCAGGGTCGGGGAGGCCAGCACCGTTGAGGGCACCTGGGCAGGATGTGCTCTGAAGGACCCTCAGTACCTCTTGGCCAAAGACAGCACCTTGGTCCTCCTCCTGGCCCGCTGCCGGGGCAGGGCAGTGTTCTCAACAAGGGTGTTGGGGAGCGTGGTCACCTGCAGAGCCAAGGGAAACACGCAGGAACTGATCCCGTGAGCTGCGAGGCCGAAGCTCGCAGCCAAAGGGGTCAGTCCTCAGGACCTGCCTGTTGGCCTCCCGTAGTCCCAACTTCAGCTCCCCAGGTCTGGCTGTGCCATTTCCCCACCCCGCCTGGCCTGTGAGGGAATGTTGGCAGCGACATGGCAGGGCTTTATCCAGCACCACGCGTCCTCGGGATCGTCCTCACTGTCCCTGAAAGTCAAACCTCCAGAGCCCAGGGCTTCACACCTCCCCAAAGGCTGACAGCCACTCCATCCTTGGCTTTCATGCTGGTCAATGTGACCCTTTCCTACAAAAATCCACCACTGTCGGCTGGGCGCAGTGGCTCACACACCTGTAATCCCAGCACTTTGGGAGGCTGAGGCAGTCGGATTGCTTGAGGTCAGAAGTTTGAGACCAGCCTGGCCAACAGGCAAAACCCTGTCTCTACTGAAAATACAAAAATTGGGCCAGGCTCAGTGGCTCACATCTGTAATCCTAGCACTTTGGGAGGTCAAGGTGGGTGGATCATGAGGTCAAGAGATCGAGACCATGCTGGCCAACATGGTGAAACACTGTCTCTAATAAAAATACAAAAATTAGCTGGGTGTGGTGGTACATGCCTGTAGTCCCAGCTACTTGGGAGGCTGAGGCAGGAGAATCACTTAAACCCAGGAGGCGGAGGTTGCAGTGAGCTGAGATCACACCTTTGCACTCCAGCCTGGCAACAGAGCGAGACTCCATCTCAAAAAAAAAAAAAAAAATCCACCACTGTCCCCACCCACCTTCCACCCCACACTTCCCCTCTGACCCAGGGCCACTGCCCACTCAGTCCCCTATCTGGAACAGTCTTCTTCCCTTGTCCAGGCAGTGCCCGTCTGACTGACCAGAAGAGCAGAGGTCTGGGTCCTACCCTGCACACTGACAGGCCACCTCCCTCCGGAACCACTGCCTGCTGCCTTTGGTCCAGAGCCATTGCCTCACTCCACCTTTCATCCAGGCCCTCCGTTTCCCTGTCCCCTGCAGGGCTGCTGGGTCATGGCCGACACTCAACAGACCACCTCAACTCTGCTCCCAGCCGCCTAAACCCGTCCCAGACCCAGCCCATGGCAGCCCTAACTCACCTGCCCTCTCACAGCACTTACCACTGATGAGAAGACACACACCACAGATGATACCCACATCCCTCCCCTCTTGAGTTTTTCAAGTTTTCTATGAAGAACACAAATTAGTTGTACAACCAGAGAAAGGTAACACAGACTGCTTTAAAGGGATCAGTCTGTGCGTTTTCTATGATGCCAAAGGCCAGGAAGGGTTAAACCAAGGCTGCTCACTTCCCGCTTGGGGGCTTGTTAAACTCAGATTCCTGAGCTTGACCCAGGGATCTTGTCTGGATTCCAGAACCACCCAGACACTGAAAGTGAGCCACACAGCTTTCAGCTTAGTGCAAACATGCCGGCAACCAAGGAACTTAGAACCTCAACTCCCAGGGGCCAGACTCCATCCTCAGCCCAGTACCCCACAGTCTGGCAGAGACCCAAGCTTGGCACCATAGTCAGGAACCTCTGGCGAAGCACAAGGCCCTCTGCACCCACCGGTCCCCAGTGATATTCCTAGGAAGCGGCTTTCCATTAGTATTTCTTGTTAAAATAAACCTCCGCTCTGGGGGCAGACAGGACCTTTCTGCCCCTCTGCCCCTGTCCACCACAGACCTTCCCAGAGCTGCCCCTCCAGGTCAGATGGAGTTGAGGTTTGAGACGATGAGGGGTATTTCTGGGTAAAATGTGTTGGGTTCAGTTGGAGGAAGCAGACTGAACCCAATAGCATCCCATTCGGGATGATTTATATTGTTCCCCAAACTCTGAGCCTGGTGGCAGAGCTGTGGAGCTGGGGAGAGGGCAGCACACACCAAGACCTGCCTGGACTTGGGGAGCCCACAGCAGGAGAGGTCCCTCCCACAGGGGCCTGCTCAGGGGAGCTGTGCGCAGCCTGGGGCCCAGAACACCAGCTACCTTCCTCATGATCTTCCGGCCGTAAAACATCACTTTGTCTCTCTTCCGGAACCTGTACTGAGGAGTGTGCTGTGCCTGTCCTGTAGGGGAGTGAAGGGGCGGCCTGAGGTAGAGCCGTGGCAGAGGCTGGTCCTGGACGGGCAGGTGAACCACAGTCATATTCTCGTCCTGGCCAGCACCGGGGTCATACTCAGACAGCATGAGGGAACAGGGCCTGGGGAACAGGCTCGTCTCCAACAGAGGGGGACCCTCCCCACTTCCCACTGAAGCCTTGCTCAGGACAGGACTCTGAACAGACTTGGTTTCCTGGACCCAACGTGCTCAGTCTGAGCCCAGACAGGCCATCAGATTCTAGCCAAAGCCACCAGGGGCTTGAGGACCCCTCCCAGGAGTTCAAAACACATCCCAAGACCCCATGCTTTCCCCCAAGCTCCTGGGCCAGCGTCAGATCCAAGATACTCACGAAATCGGCTAAGCCTTCTGAACATGAAAAGGATGACAACACCACCCAAGGCCAGGGCCAGGAGGGCTCCAACCGCAATCCCTGCCAGCTGCCAAGAGTAGAGACAGGGCTCCCTGTCAGCGAGGCCGAAACCCTAACCCTAGCCCTAAGCCTACCCCTGCTCCAACCGCAGGCCTGAGCAGGAATGAGCCAGGGGATGGGGATGGGAAGAGGTGAAAAAAGGCCACGGCCCCCAGGGCTGGCCCCAGGGTAGCGTGAGGCAATTACCATGGTGGATGGTGAACCTTCCTCTGTGAACTGCAGCCCCAACGAGTGCAGGGTGGTGCCCAGGCAGAAGCCAGCCTGAAGCAGAGAACATGGGGTTAGGTGGGCATGGGCGGGCACAGCCAGGCCTCCCAGCCCAGACTTGCTCAGAGCAGCAGGAGAAGAGCTGGGAGTGAGGGGAGAAGTCCTCAGCCCCAGAGACTTCCAGGAAGAAGTGATCTCGCCCAGGGTGCTGGGGCACTCTGAGCCCCCTGCTAAGAAGCACTCAGAGGGCAACCTGGCTTCCTTGGTCACTGGGACACAGCTGGGCAGGACCAGTGGTCGCCCTGGGCATCACTAACACACCGCATGCTGCCGATGCAATCCTTGGGATGCAGGTCTCAGGGAGCAGGCCTGGCCACAGGGGAGGCCAAGGCCCCCTCTCAGTGTCCTCTTGGCTCCAGGAGGAGCAGAGCTCAAGACCCCAATGAGCCATCTGGATTCTGAGAACATTAAACACCAGTTTACACACCAAGCAAGGAGGCAGAGGCCAAGTAGTCTCTATGTGCTGCTGTCTGGGGGAGGCGGGGAGGGGGGAACCGGACTTCTGAGCCCAGGTCTGTGGGAGGGAAGAGAGGGTGAGGGCAGGATGGTGAGTGGGCAGCAGTAGAGGACACTGGTGGTTCCCCAAGAAGTCAGAGAAAGAGAGAAGATGCCAGCCAGATGGGCAGCTCTCTCCATTCCTGCTGGCATCCACACCTGCCGCCCAGGACCCAGGAACTGGATAGGACTTGTTCAGCCTGCAAGTTTCTATACAAGAGCCAAGGCCTGGCCGAGTGCGGTGGCTCACACCTGTAATCCCAGCACTTTGGGAGGCCAAGGCAGGTGGATCACAAGGTCAGGAGTTTGAGACCAGTCTGACTAACCTAGTGAAACCAAACCCCGTCTCTACTAGAAATACAAAACATTATCCAGGTGTGGTGGTGTGTGCCTGTAATCCCAGCTACTCGGGAGGCTGAGGCAGGAGAATCCTGTGAACTCAGGAAGTGGAGGTTACAGTGAGCTGAGATCACACCATTGCACTCCAGCCCAGGCAACAGTTCGAGACTCCGTCTCAAAAAAAAAAAAAGAAAAAGAAAAAGAAACAAAACAGAAGAGCCAAGGTCTAAAGCAGCCCCCCCACCCACCTGCCCCCCCCGCCCACCTGCCATCCCGCCCACCTGCCCCCCACCCAGCTGGCACACCTGCCCCCCCCCCGCCCACCCGCCCATCCGCTGTGGAGAGTCAGGACTCAGACAAGGCCATCTGTGCCAGAAAACCCAGGGAAGTCAGAAGGGCATTCAGAAACGCATTTCAAAGACACAATTCTGCACGAAGACAGAATGAGAATGTGCACAGAAAGCTCAGCCCTCGGAACTTGGTTCAGAAGGCAAATATAAACGCTGGGAGTTTGTGCTTCAGGACAGGGGCACCCCTATGCTCACTCTCCATCAGGTGGGGTGCACAGAAGCACCTGAGACCATGTACTTCACTTAAGGACTCGAAGTGAGTCCCTCTGAGCTCAGCAACTGCTTCTGAGACAGGATCCAAGGAAGGTTCTCCCACTGCGGCTCAGGCACAGTCAACTCTCGCTCTCCCACGGCAGCCCAGGACACAGTCAACTCTTGCTCTCCCACGGTGGCTCAGGACCCAGTCAACTCTTGCTCTCCCACAGCGGCCCAGGGCCCAGTCACACGCTCGCTCTCCCACGGCGGCCCAGGACACAGTCAACTCTCGCTCTCCCACGGCGGCCCAGGACCCAGTCACACGCTCGCTCTCCTGAGGTGGGGCATCTCAGCCTTTTCTAGCTTTTCACTGCTGCTTTAATGGATCCAGTTTTCCAGATTAGGAATAAAGGCCTTTGTGATGTGGCTACAGATGTTTGACTAAGAAAATGATTTTAAACCAAACCAGCAGGCAAAGTCCTAAGGGGAAACTGGAAGGAGCAATTGTGACCTTAGGGGAAGAAAAGACAAGGCCTCAGGCAATGCCCATGGGCCACCACTAGCTAAGAAGCCTGGCAGCTGTGAAAGGAGGCAGAGAGGGGCCAAAACCACCACTCCCACAGTCCTCAGGCTTGGAGAAGCCAAAGAGCTCGGCAGAGCAGATGTCAAGAGGACCCTTCTCTTGGTCCAGAAATGCCCCACAACTGGGAAGTCCAGCAATCTGGCCCCCTGACTTACGTACCTCTGGGCCGACATCTTTCTCTTCCTCCATGGCTAAAAACAGAACAGTCAGGGGTGAAAAGCAGACAGCCTGAGGCAAACAAAGGCACGCCTCAACCGGCTCACGCTCACACCAAGACAGCTGTGGTCTCAAACTTTTCCCTGGGTTCCTTTTCAAGTCAAATTATGTTTCACTGAAAGGAAAATCCTGCTGAAAAAGTCTGTTCTCCAGGAAAAGAAGCTGTCTTTTGAGAAGCGTCTGTCCTCTGGTCTGTGGAGCCACTTCCTTCCCTCTGTAAACAGCCCTCACGTGGCTGTCCCGGAACTCAGAACTGCAGCCAGATGGGACAGCTCCAAGCAGGTCAGGGGGAGCTGGGCCCAGTGCGGCTGGGATGTGAGCAGCCTGCTAGATAAGCACCTCCAAAGGGGAGGTGCTGCTGGGGGTGGCTCATGGACTGGGTGTGAAGACGTACCTGGGTAGGGAGGGGGTGAAGCTGGGGAGGAGGTGAATACGAGGTTTATAAGTGCAGCTGGGAAGAGTGGATCAGGGTGTACCGGTGCAGCTGGGATGGGGTTGATCAGGGTGTGCAGACACCAAAGGAGAGGGGGGTGCAGCTGGGGAGGGGGTGGAGTTGGGGAGGTGTAAATCCGGGATGTGGGGGTGCTGCTGGGGAGAAGGTGGATCCTGGGTGTGAGGTGGGGCTGGGGAGGCGGTGGATCTGGGGTGT
>CM052648.1:28057262-28089245 GCA_028533165.1 Leontopithecus rosalia | reverse complement strand
GTCAACAGATCGAGACCATCCTGGTCAACATGGTGAAACCCCGTCTCTACTAAAGATACAAAAAATTAGCTGGGCATGGTGGCGCATGCCTGTAATTCCAGCTACTCGGGAGGCTGAGGCAGGAGAATTGCCTGAACCCAGGAGGCGGAGGTTGCAGTGAGCCGAGATCGCGCCATTGCACTCCAGCCTGGGTAACAAGAGCGAAACTCCGTCTCAAAAAAAAAAGAAAAAAAAAAACAAAACAAAAAACAAAAATTAGCCAGGCATGGTGGCAGGCACCTGTAATCCCAGTTACTTGGGAGGCTGAGGCGAAAAAAAAAAAAAAAAGATGAGACATATGAAGCACATTCACAGAACTAACAGAATGCAGCAAATAGAGGATACAATGTGGAGACGAAGTCCTTGAGTGCACGCCAGTGCAGAGAAGGAACTGGCCTTGGGAACACGTGTGGCTCACCCACCGCTGCAGAGGTGGGAAGACGAGGTGGTTTTGTGACTGGTTCTTTTTGGAGTGAGGGGACAGGGAAGAGGAGAATGAGGAGAGATCAAGAGCTGAGAGTCAGGAGAGAAGAGGAGGTCCTGGAGGTTTGAGCAGAGAGAAGAAATGTGAACCATTCTGATAGTAGTGGATTACCGCCTAGAGAAACGTCACAGATCACCAGGAATCCCAGAAACCTGCTGGAACAGAACGTGGACAGCTGATTCCAGCAGCCACACTCCCCGGCTCAGGCAGAAGCAGAGGTGTGTGTTCCCAACAGAACAACACTGGGTTCTGCCCAGAGTGTGAGCATACAGGGACAGGAGACCACAGAGTCTCCGCTAACCCCAGCAGGAGGAGCATGGGAGAGCACGGACAGGACAGTTATGGGAGTGACGGGTGGTCAAGCCTCCAGATCAGAGGTCCCACTGGGGTCAGAGGTCTGCTCAAATGCAGGAGGCACCGGAATAACGGAGCTGGGAAACCAGGGAAAACTAGTTAGAGAATAGAGTTCTCAAAACAGAGATTCTGGAGCTGGGACAGTTATGGATCACGACCAAGCCACGACTGGGGCGTGACCCTGGGAGTGTGTGAAAGCTGAGGGAAGAGCCCAGCAGAGCAAGGGAGCAGGGAACTGGCACCCCGGCCCTGAGGCCCAGCAGCCACAGGTTCCCACTCACCCATTGCCTTTTGGCAGTTGAGAATCTTAAAGCCACTGTGCATGCAGGCAGCCAGAAGGAGGTGGTGGTGGAAAGGGTGCCACTTGATTCTCCACACCCCACCCTGCACGGGCGTGTCTGCCAACGGCTGCTTCATGTTTCGTGTGTCCCACAGGAGGATGTGCTCGTCATAGCTGAAACCAATCAACCACAGCAGGGATGCACAGAAAGCCCAGGCTCAGGCTCACCTGTTCCACAAAGCCCTGGGTGGCAGAGAACATCTCTCAGTCCCACTCAGCCCTCGAGGACAAGGTCCCCGTTCCCAAACCCAGATACCTGCAGTCTGGCAAAGCACTGGCAGACAAAATGCTGCAAAGGTGCCAGGAGGAAAGGCAATGAAAGAGGCAAGAAGGGCCCATGGGCCTCCTGGGGACTCACCTTCCTGTGGCCAGGACGTGCTCCCGATGAGGGCTGCTCTGGATACTGCATACACCCATGGAGTGTCTGCAAGCAGAGGTGGCGCCTGAGCCAGTGCCCAGCACATGGACGCACCAGTAAACGAGGGCTGGTGTGGGCACCCAGGGAACGAGGGCTTGTGTGGGCACCCAGGGAATGGGAGGGTTGGTGTCAGGGAACGGGAGGCTGGTGTGGGCACCAAGTGCTGGCCCTTGGGCAGTGACCTCATGCTGGTGAAGAGAAATCTGCGAGGTGCCCTGGTGTCCCAGCCCCTTAGTAGGCCGTCGTCACCCCCTGTGTGGAGACAGAAAAGCATCAGCATGACCAATGATGGGAAATGTCCTTCCTCAGCAAGGCCGTTGATGTTTGTGAGGAAGGTTCCCTGGGTGGCTTTGCTGGGGGGTTCTTAGGAGGCCACCTCAACAGGCTTGTCATCCATCCACCCAGAAACAACTCCCCAGGAATTGCTGCGCCCTAACTCTACAGACTAGAAGCTGGGCCTTCAAGGAGGAGGGAAAGACGGGCGGGATAAGCCTGCAGGAACAGAAAAGAGGAAATGGAAACTGAAAGGCCCTAAAGGGCGTTAGGCACCAGCAATCATCACACACAGGGCATTACCAGTCCCAGGGGCTAAACTGCCTTCTCTAAGGGCCCCAACGATTAAAGCCCCGGCTTCCAAGAACAAGGGTTGCCAGATCAGAGCCCTGAACAGAAGCTACACACAGAGGCAGCAAGCATGACTCCACACCAGGCACCTGAAGGAAGGTGCCCTCTGTCACCTTAAAACTGAGTGGGAGGTACCCTCTGTCACCTTAAAGCTCAGAGGGAGGTGTCCTCTGTCACCTTAAAGCACTTGCTTTAGGGGAACTAAAAGGATGGGGAGAAAAGAGGATTTGCTGCACTGAACCACAACCAATCTTTGAAGAAAAGCGACACAGACATAGAGTGAATGGTGGCACCTGAAGGAACAGAAGCTCAAGAGCAGATCCCGAAAGGGTGAAGAAGAGCAGAAGGAAAATGTCTAGGTCTGACCACATGACTCACCCCCTCATCATCCAGCACCCACTATTCACCCACCTTCCACCCATCCCACCATCTATCCACCCCCCTACACCACCCCACACCGTCCAAAAATCCACCATCCATCCACCCACTCACTCATCCACCCACCATCCATCTATCCATCTACCTGCCTTCCCACCCACCTTCCATCCAGCCCCACCATCTACCCAACCCGCATCATCTATTCTCCTATTACCATCCAATGATCCACCATCCATCCAGCAAGCCGGCCATCCACTCACTCACCATCCATCCAACAATCCACGATCCATCCACCCACCACCCAAAAATCCATCCATCCACCCACCCACCATCCATCCACCCACCACCCAAAAATCCATCCATCCACCCATCCATGATCCATCCACCTACCCACCATCCATCCATCCAACAATCAACCATCCATCCACCCACCCACCCACCCACCATCCATCCACCCACTCAAAAATCCATCCATCCACCCACCCACCATCCATCCAACCACCACCCAAAAATCCACCCATCCACCTACCCACCATCCATACACCCACCCACCATCCATACACCCATCCACCATCCACCCAACAATCCACTATCCATCCAACCACCACGCAAAAATTCATCCATCCACCCACCCACCCACCAACCATCGAACAATCCACCATCCATCTACATACCCACCATCCATCCAACGATCCATCCAAACACAAAAATAAAAATAAATTTAAAACTTAAAAAAGAAAGCAGGACTTTTGTCCGTGTTGTTTGCTGAAGTATCGTAATCACCTAGAATAGGGCTCGGCATATAGTACTTGTTGAAAGAATGAATTAGTCCAGAATTATTAAATAATTGCCCTAGCACATCTCTGTTCTGAATTAGCTCAAGGCATAAGAACTAATCCAAGGACAGACCTCAAGAAATGAGATCTTTATGGCTCTCAGACAGTTCAAGGCTGTGGCAATGAGCAGCACAAACAAGAACCCCGCCTTAGGCACATCCTTGTGCCTGGGACAAGCAGAGGTGGTGTGAAAGCCACGGCAGAGGCCAGGCCTGCCTGGGTGGAAGGGCGCTGCTCTGCGTCCGTCTTTTAAGGACAAGACCGTAAGCTGAGAATGCCAGAAAAGCAGAGTTCACCCATGAAGTAGACATCCGTGATAAAGCCCTCAGACTAGGGGAATGTGGACTATTTCAGGAAAAGGTGACTAAGAGCAGAGGAGCCAAAATGAGGCTGGAAAGGCAGGCGTGGACCAGACTCCACAGGCCTTGGGTGATCACATCAGTATTACGGATTTTATCCTAAACGAAACAGGAACTGTGAAGGGTTCTAACAGTAAGGTGCGATGCAGTGTGTGTGTTTTTAAAACACTCGCTCTGGCTACTGTGTGGAGGCTGGACTGGTCACGAATGAAGGCAGGGCCACCACTTGCTGCTCTGCTGTAACAAACCAGACGAGACAGTGGCCTGGACGGTTAGCAGCAGGGAAGGGTCAGATCTTTTCTTCAGCTATTTGCAAATTCAGCAGCTCTTCTGTCTTCTCTCAGAGACCAGCCCTTCCACCTGCCATGAGTTCTCTCTCTGGGAAAGAGAAGCTGACCAAAGCCACCTCCTCCCTGGAATGTTAACTTCTCACTCCCACATTGGCATGCCCTAAATACAAACCATTCACGAGACCTGCAAAGGAATCTTACTTCCCTCATGCTTCCTTTGTTTCTGGAAGATAAACTATAGCCAAAAAGGGAGCAGACAAACCCAAAATCCAACATAGCGAAATCACTGTTGTATCCACAGATATCAGGCAAAAAGCACAGAAACTGGACTTCCAGTAAAAACATGGAGGGCCTGAGACCAAGCACATGATGGAGGCAGGACAGCTCTGCCCACAGGTGCCTGCTCCTCCAACACCCTGGCCAGCACCACCCAAGACCCTGTACTGCCTGAGGCAAGCTACACTTTGCTCTCTAAAGCACAGCTAAGTGATAAGCGCCAACTATAGTCTTTGTCCCAGAAAGTACATTCTCAAAAGAAAAAAAAGTACACTTTCCATAAAAGATCTTTAAGATCCCAACACCACTGGAATCCCAGCTGCAGCGCAGGCCTCCCCCTCCGTGCACCCCTCCCAAAGCAAGCCTTCCATCAGAGAGGTGACCAGTGGAGGAATACTAACCTGAATACACAATTTCTGTATGCCAGTAATTGAAAGCAGCAATCCAGGCCTCGAACTGATGTGCCTGCCATGAGACCACTTTCTGCAGTCTGGACCCCGTCTCATTCACCATGAGCAGGTGCAGCTGCCCGGTGGAGTCACTGCTGATGATTTTCAAGGGCTGGTCCCCAGTCCTAGACACAGCGAACCCATGGAGAAGCCCGGCTGAATGTCATTTGTCAGCCTCTTCCGGTTCCCAGACAAGTCCTGGGGTGTGGACACACCCCTTAAGAGACTTGCAGGCAAAGATCACAACCACTGCTGAGCTTGTCTCGATAAAGAGACTTTATCGGCTTCTCTAGATAAAAATACTATTGCTGTATAACTAAAATGGGGGAGTTTTTTTAGATTAGGACTGGCAATGATCATGTCAGGTCTCAGGAGCACAGTCGCAGCTGGCCAAAAGTAGCTGGAGCTCTCTAGCACAATAAGTGGAAGTGATCCTCAGAGAAAGACTCATGGACCCTGCCCAAGCCTGGCCCTTACCTTCCAGTTTTCCCAGTGGACCAATCTAGGGACAAAGCCAGACACTGCTGCTCCAGGGCAAGGCTAGACAACGGCTCCAGCATGTGGCCACTCTTCTACTGGAGAAGAAGGAACTCTGTCAAAGGGAAGTGCCTCCCAGAGCCTCCAGAAGACCTTTCCCTCCTGCAGGGAAATCAGGGTTCCCTCATTTCCTCCCTACGTGGATGAAGTGCATCAGTCCCTGACTCACACTTCCACCTAACCCTGAAACCCCACCACGGGCCAGGCACCGAGAAGACATGGGGACACTGGAGCCCACACTCCTCACACTTGGAGGAGGACTTTCCCACAGGCTTGATCCTGGGGCACGGTCTCCTACCCTTCATGCCCACTTGCCATCCTTGCACTCCTAGATGCTTTGAGACGCCTGTGCAGGCTCCAGAACACAGTGGCATGTACAGTTCCCCACTCCAGGCCTCCAGGGCCGTTGTACACTCACCTCCCGAGACAGACAATGGGAAAACTTCTCTGGTTTCCACTTCAGAAGCTGCAAGTAGCCACGAGAGCGTGGTTCCTCTTTCCACAGAGCCACATAAATTTCATTTCCTAAATAGCCTGGCCCTGCTCCCAGCAGGCTACTGCACCAAAGCCCTGCCTGGGTTCATGCCTCCTCTTGGGCCCACAGCTTTCCTGTGGCCACTCTTTCCCTCCTTTCTAAGACAGGGTGACTGCTCTGAGCTGCCTGAAGCAAGGTCCTTCCTACACAGGCCCTGGGTTGCCATGAACACAGGGCTGGTCTGGCCTGTGGCCCAGCCCCACCTACAGCATCTGCATCAGAGTGACAGCACGGTCTCGGGCTTTCAGGTCACCCTATTATGTCGTCCCCTGGTCCCCTCTCCCATAGCTATCAGATGAAGTCACTTTGCTAATGCATGGCTCAGGATCACTGTGAGAAACCCAGAAAAATTCACACAGGACTCAAATGCTTTCCCAATAATCAGTGAGAAACGCCATCTTTACACAGGACGCTCACTGCTACTCTCAGCCCCCGCATCAATCCAAGAATGCTTGCCTAGGCTTTCCTTAGAGAACTTGCAGATCCACTAACAGGTGAATGGACATCCTGTCACTTCAGCCCTTCTGCTGCTGACACGAGGTGACTTCCTCTTGGAGTTGGATGTAGAACCCAATACAATTTAAAGATAGACTCCATGCTATCATAGAACATTTATGTGTGGTTCACCATTGAAAAGAGATTGTTCTAGAAAAACGTCTGTATCAGCACAGCCACCCCACCCAACCCTCTATTCAGGTCCCTGCTACCCCACAGAACAAATGTAAGTCACTGACCTCAGATTCTGCCAGGCGGAACAGCTGTATGGATCCACTCGCATCGGCCAAGCCCAGGAGGGCATGTCCAGTTACCGGGATGTGGCACCTGAGGAGAGGACCCACCGTAAGCACACCGTGCATCCGACCATCACTCATGCTTCACTTAACAACGGGGCTGCACTCCACACAAACCCAGCCAGGACAGCCTACTACACACCTTGACTATATGGTGTGGGCCGCTGCTCCTAGGCCACAAACCTTACAGCATGTAACTGCAGGCAAGTGTCACACAAGGGTAAGTGGCTGTGTATCTAAACACAGAAAAGGTACAGTAAGAATACTATATAAGGCTGGGCGCAGTGGCTTATGCCTGTAATCCCAGCACTTTGGGAGGCTGAGGCAGGTGGATCATCTGAGGTCAGAAGTTTGAGACCACTCTGATCAACATAGTGAAACCTCATCTCTACTAAAAATACAAAATCAGCCAGGTATGGTTGTGGGTACATGTAATCTCAGCTACTCAGGAGGCTGAGGCAGGAGAATCGCTTCAACCTGAGGGGTGGAGGCTGCAGTGAGCCAAGATCATGCCATTGCACGCTAGCCTGGGCAACAAGAACAGAACTTCTTCTCAAAAACAAACAAACAAAAAACCTAAGCAAAAAGTAGCTGGGCGTGGTGGCAAACACTTGTAATCTCAGCTATTGGAGAAAGGCTGAGGCAGGAGAACTGCTTGAACCCAGGAGGCGGAGGTTGCAGTGAGCCAAGATTGCGCCACTGCACTCCAGCCTGGCGACAGAGCAAGTCTCCATCTCAAAAAAAAATAATTGGCCGGGCGCGGTGGCTCACGCCTGTAATCCCAGCACTTTGGGAGGCCAAGGCGGGTGGCTCACAAGGTCAAGAGATCGAGACCATCCTGGTCAACATAGTGAAACCCCGTCTCTACTAAAACTACAAAAAATTAGCTGGGCACGGTGGCACATGCCTGTAATCCCAGATACTCAGGAGGCTGAGGCAGGAGAATTGCCTGAACCCAGGAAGCGGAGGTTGCGGTGAGCCGAGATCGCGCCATTGCACTCCAGCATGGGTAACAAGAGCAAAACTCTGTCTCAAAAAAAAAAAATTAAATTAATTTAAAAAAAAAAATCTCAGCTCCAAAACTGGGCTAGAGCCTACAATTGTGTTCTCAAACAAAAGATGCCCCAGCTTATGAAGTCAGAAAATTCCCATCGCTTTCCCGACTGGAACGTGGCAAAACAAACCAGCCCTGCATAAAGCACTGCCCAAGTGGGAGGGAGGTAGGACAGCAAAGAAACAAATCCAAAGTTGACACACAATCCCTGTCTCCTTGAAGGCTATCAGGCATCAGGCTCCCCTGATTAAGTGACTGACTAGCTACTCGTGACAAATTCTAGACCAAGTGGGATTATCACAGTTGTACCATTTCATGTCCAGGATTGCAGAAGTATCTTTTCTTTGGACCTCAACCAGAGGGTGAGTAGATTTGTTCTCATTGAAACTGTACAGGAAGAGACGACCTAAACGGATCTGAGGCTCCTCAACTTCCATTCCACCCTACAAAAAACGCAGAGGTATTCTCTGATTACCCCAAGACACCAAGGAACCCAAGCGATGGGAAAAGGGACCCGAGGAACTCAAAAGGTTTGTAATGACTGACGGAGCGGAATTCTGCCTGGAAGGAGAGCCTCTGGTGTCCTGAGCTGGAGAAATGTCTATTTTCCTGTATATGATGAATAAGTAGGTGAACGAATGCTCCTGGACCCAGTAGAGAAGGCTCCCGCTAAACCGGCTGACAGGGCCCAGCTATGGCTAGGGTGACCACAGAACCCAGTTTGCCTGGGACAGTCCTGTCTTGGGCCTGTAGTTCCAGCGCCCAATTTGCATCCTAATATGTACCTTCCAGAAGTTAAGGTATAATTCCCACTTTCTCTTTACTGTGCATTCCATCCATTAGCTTGACCCACACCTATATATAAAAGACGGTCTGCTCTCAAATTCTGAAGTTGGCCGGGGGCGGTGGCACGTGCCTGCGGGCCCAGCTACTCAGGGGCTGAGGTGGGAGGATCCCCTGAGCCCCTGAGTCCGAGGCTGCACTCCAGCCTGGGTGACAGAGCAAGATCTTGTGGCAAAAAAAGAATAATTTTTTTAAAAAGATTCTAAACTGGCCAGGCGCGGTGGCTCACGCCTATAATCCCAGCAGTTTGGGAGGCCGAGGCGGGTGGATCACGAGGTCAAGAGATCGAGACCATCCTGGTCAACATGGTGAAACCCCATCTCTACTAAAAATACAAAAATTAGCTGGGCATGGTGGTGCGCGCCTGTAGTCCCAGCTACTCGGGAGGCTGAGGTGGGAGAATTGCCTGAACCCAGGAGGCAGAGGTTGCGGTGAGACGAGATCGTGCCGTTGCACTCCAGCCTGGGTAACAAGAGCGAAACTCCGTCTCAAAAAAAAAAAAGAAAAAAAAAAGGATTCTAAACTGTATCTGACCTACATCCTGGTCGAAGGACCAGCATGCCCTCTTCACCTCCTGTGCGATTCTGCGCGCCTTTCGGCCTCAACCTCGTGGCCACACCACCCTCCTCTCCTCAGGCCGTGGCGTGCGCACCTTGCTCTGGGGGCCGGCGGGCTTTTCGGCACGCCCCAGCTGGTAGGTTCCGCACGCCAGCAGGTGCCTGAGGCCTCGCAATGGGCACCACTCCACCGCGTCAGCAGTCAGCTCGGTGTCCACCGTCTGCAGGGCGCGAGCACCGGTCATCCAGGCGTCGGTAGAGGCGGGTCGGCGGGGCCGGCCCGAGTACGGTGCGGGGCGGCGAAGCCGGGACCGGCGGCACGACCGCGGAGACCCCGGGACACTGTCAGCGCTGGCGGCCTCACCCTCGAGTCCCCGCAGCCGCCTCTCGCGATTCCTTCCGGCGCGCCGGGGCGGAACATCCGGGCGGGCGTTGGCCGCCTCGGACGCCCCCGGGAGGCCAGGCTCCTGCGCCCCCTGTCGGCCGGCGGACCGCAGCGGGCTCCAGGCGCCGGGCGCGCGGCTCCTCGCGGGCGGGTTGAGGCCGAAGGCTTCGGGACGTCCGCTCCTCTGCAGAGCCGGTTTGGAGACGGCACATTCGAGACCGGGCCGTAGGTTTGAAGCCGCCTTTGCAAAAATTCCATCAGTGAGGAAACCCCCAACGGCGGGCTTCGCAAGCGCACCGCGTGGCGCCCTCCCAGCTACTCGGACTTCGGGCCGCGCTGACTTCAGACGACATTTAGGCTACGGCTTCCGTGACAGGCCTTGCCCCAGAATCCACGCCTTCGTAACGCTGAGGAGCCCCCAGCACCCCGAGGCGCAGGCGCGCCCGGCCCGCCTCCTGCGAACCAGCCATGGCGGAGTCCGCCTTCCAGGGTCTTGGCTTGTCCGACACCGTGGCTGCATCTGGGCCCCCCAGAAGCGGCTCGGCGGGAGGACGGCTCTGCCCGGTGATTCCCAGCACCTGCCGTCCGGCCGCCCCGCCCCTTCCCCCAAAACTGCCTTTGAAAAACCCCTCACCTAGGAGCTCCGGACAAGATCTGAGGATGGACTCCAGCTCCCAGACTTTTTCTTTACTGAGATTCATGGTCCGCCTGTGCAGCGGCCAGGGAGAACCCCTCTGGCCCCCACGGCTGAAGAGCCTGGCACTTCAGAGCACATCCTTAGCAAACGGGCTCTCGGAAGGGGCAGTTAAAACGAGGTTCTCGGGAGGGCCCTGACCCAGCGGAGCTGGAGCCCGCAGAAAGGAAAGCTGACCACAGGGAGGCAGGCGCGGCCCCTGGCGGGAGGCCCATCCCCAGGCCTTCATCTGAGGCTCTGGCCTCCAAAGCCCAGACGGGGAATTCCTGCTGCTTCAGGCTGCACAGCGCCTTGTGCTGCTTTGTTGCGGCAGCTCCAGGAGGCTAAGGCGGACTTGACTGAAACTCACGGAGCCTGGGTGGGTGTTCAGCCTCGGGCCTTCAAGCAGGGCTGTGGCTGTGGCTAAACAGTGCGGACAGACAGCTGCTCAGACCGCGGCAGAGGCACCGACAAGAATGCCAGGAAGGCAGCAGGGCGTTCCCAAAGGGCCTCAACCACACACCTCTACGTGGGAGGAGAGTGACCAGGCCAAGCATCCCAACGCACCACACTGCAAACAAGCTGGAAGCCAGCCCCACATTGCAGCCCTCTGGATATCCTCAGAATGTCTTAGATACCTGGCTACAAAGGCCAAGAAGTCAGGGCCACGGAAGGGGAAAGACGACCAGGGGATTGGTATCAGATAAGAGAAGGGAAGCAGTCGTGGAACCCATCCCACCTTCACAGTGGCACCGGTCAGGGTAAGGCCTGGAGCTGCCACACGCAAACTTAGAACCTGCATCACCCCCTTCCCCAGTGTCGTGTCTCACAAGTGGGAGGCCCTGGGTGCTTTTTGGTGCGTTTCTGATAAATAACTTGACTGCCAGACAAGGCAGCCTCTGCTGGTCAGGGGATGATGTGGCCATTCCCCAGGACACAGCCTGTAGTCCGTTCCCACCCTGACTCTCCATTTGAAAGCAGACTGCCTGAGGGCACACAAGGCTCCAGGCCTGAAGATTGCCCCAAAGCCCAACCTGCTGACCCAACATCTCTAGGGACACTTATGTCCCCCTCCCTGAGAGCTTTCACCTGCTCAGATGTCCCTGACCATCACAGCAAAAAAGGAGGCTTCTCATGACATGCGCACATGCGGTTCTCTAAGCTCCAGGAAATCCTGTGGGGTTTGCTGCTGTCGCCTGTTTTCAGCTGTCCTGTTCTTCAGGAGGCCCCAGGGTACTTACTGGCAGAGAAGCTAAGGCCAACCCAGCCAGGGGCAGCCATGAGAACACACAGGGTGTCCTGGAGCGCGGCAGAGGAGCTTCAAGACGGGAGACTGTAGCAGGAAACTGCGGGACCAACAGGCTCCTAGCTCCCAAGAAGGCCTCTGAGTGGGTGGCTGGGTGCACCTAGAGACTGGCAGGATCCTGGCCACACAGCCTAGCTTGTTTCCCTGAGCAGCTCTGTGAGTACAAGATGCTGACCAGCCCCAGACACCTGGGGCTCCACCAAGGACAGAGGGTGGACTATCCTGGAGGCCACAGCCCTGCAGAGGGACGGAGGAGTGTGGCCCTCACCCCACCCTGACTGCCCAGCATCCTCCATCATCTGCAACAGGCCTGCTGCACATGCCCTGTGGATTCTTTTTGAGACGGAGTCTCGCACTGCCACCCAGGCTGGAGTGCAGTGGTGCAATCTCCGCTCACTTCAAACACTGCCTCCTGGGTTCAAGTGATTCTCCTGCCTCAGCCTCCCAAGTAGCTGGGATTACAGGCATATGCCACCATGCCCAGCTAACTTTTTGTATTTTTTAGTAGAGATGGAGTTTCACCAGGCTGGCCAGGCTTGTCTTGAACTCCTAACCTTGTGATTCGCCCACCTCGGCCTCCCAAAGTGCATGAGCCACCACACCCAGCTGCCCTGTGGATTCTTCCGGACAGCAGCTGTCACCGACGAGCTCCCGGGCACTTCATGCATACATCAGACAACTACTAACCAATGTCAGGGTCTGGAGCATCCCACACCCAATAGAACAGTGGGCAGCCGACAGCACCCCCACCAGTCCTGCACAAGACAAGGACAGCGTTCCACTCACACTGCCTGCTGGACTCAGGAAGGTCTGAGCTCACCCACTTCACAGAGGGCACATGAGGAGCAAGGCCAGGTCCTCCTGCCCCACACCCACAAGGCGTGGGACTCAGCTCCACTCAAAATGACCTTGCCCTAAGCAGCACCAGAGGGAGGCAGAGCAGAGAATGGCCGAGACGCCGGATGATTCCACCCCTTTACTTTGCCTTTGTGGACACAACTCCCGTGCAGGCCGCGCTCTGTGGGGCTCCCGCAGCCCAGGGAAGAAGCTGCAGCTACAGGACAGTTTTTAGACACGTGGCCTGACCGTTTGTCATTCAAGGATTACAGCAAAAGATTCTATTTGTAATTTCTACCCTTCCCATTGCCTCCCCCCAAAAAAAACTGTACATGAGTTTACAAACATATTAACATATAAATAATGAGAACCGTCCTGGTGGAGCCTCCTCCTGTCCCTGCTGGAGATGAACACTGAGGGGCGCTGTGCCCACACAGACTGCCTGTAACATTGGGAGTCTCATGGCGGCTGTCCTGGGCCTGCAGCTGGCTTCTTCGGCACCTCCAGGTTCAACCACGAATTTGTCTCTGCTGTGCCCAGGATAGAGCCCGGGGGCTGCGAATGTGTGCGGCTCCCCCACCCGTCATCGCTCTGGCTCGAGCTCATGCTGGAAGGGACGCTTCCTCTCCCGACAGTGTTTCTTGTGGGCCGGCCAGTCCTTCTGCTGACACTGAGAGCCGCAGTACCGGGCCACCTGGCAGCGCCCACAGATGTTGAACTCCCGGAGCTGAAATACAGAACACCAGTGGCTTCACTGTCGTGCCTGCGACGCAGTGCAGAGCAAAGTCCATCTCACGGACAATGTGACGGACCCAGCAGAATACCAAGGCTGGGGAGCCTAGGCTCTGATCAGGACAGCACAATGGCAAAGGGAGACCACCTGGTGAAAAAGCCCACGAACAGCTGAGAGGTCTCTGGGGATGGGCCCTGGGGTGGGAGGACAAGACCCCAAACCGAGGCTGGGCTACAGGGAGAGGACACCCACCTGCTTCTCAATCACCGTGCAGGGCGGGTAGTGGCACTCATAGTAGGTACAGGAATTCTCCTCCTCTTCCACCACGTCCCCGTTGGCGTTGTAGTACCGGGTCACGTTTAGGACAGGAAACTGTTCTTCTATGGGGTCTGTAGGCAGCTGCTGAATTGCAAGCCAGTACAAGCTTTGCTCCCTTAAAGAAAGACGCAGACACTTCAGAGTGCTCTGGCCAAACAGGGGCAGCATACGGCAGACGACGCAGCGACTCTGGAGTGCCACCCTGCCCAGGACGCCCGGCCCGGACTCCTGTCTCCTCTGCCCATCCCTGCTGCATGCACTTTCCACCACCTGACACAGTAATACTGTGTCTCACCTTCTCACTAACAGAAGCACAGCCTCATCTGTCACCCTCTCCCCAGCACACAGGAGGCAGGAGGCAGGGCCCAGCTCAGGCCCCTGCACCGAGCGAGGCAGCCCTTCTCCTTGCCCTTGGCCTGCAGAGGTACCCAACACTGCCCAGTCGGTCCACTTCCCTTTCTGTGCCAGGAGCTGCCCTACATCCATCTGAAGACTCCTCCTGCTTGAGCAGGCCAGATGCTTACAATGAGAGAGTCCTACCGAGAACAGAGTCTCCAAGGCACGTGCTCTATGGAACAGACCCTGGAACAAACAGCAGCTCAAAGCTGCTCAGAGAACACGTGGGGAGCCCCACCCTGCTGCATCACGACGTAAAGGCGCTGCCTAAACCACCCGCAACAACGCTGTTCTGAGGCCAGACCCTGAGGACAGGTTGTTAAAAGGGGGAAGGGTTAGGACATGGGAAAATGCTGGGGAGGTCCCACCAGACAGAGGCAAATTTCAGACACTGGTGCCTTCTGAAGACAGAAGAGAAAAACTCCTTTGCCAAGAGGCCACTTTTGTGGGTGCTGAGCTGACACAATGCCAGGAAAACAGAGCAGCAGTCCAGGCCTGACAAAGACAGGGTGACCCCACCACAAAGAGCCAAACCACAGGGAGGCCACAAGCCGGGAACCAGGACACAGCACCCAGCCACCCAGGACAGGCCCACACTGGCTAGCTCTGACTTCTGCTCGTGACCTGGGGTGCTTACAGCATGCGGCCCAACACCTGCTGAGTTCTAAAGCCCCATGTTGGCAAACCAAAGATGCCCAAGCTTCATCAGTCCTGCCCAGGCCCACCTCCCGCAGCACAGGGTTATGCAAGGTGGCAGCCCCAGCGCCACTGGTCCTGGCACGGCCACAGGAGCATCAGCCCAATGCTCCCTTCCCAAACAGGTGTTCTTAACAGCAGTTAGCGCCTCTCCTGACTCTGAAGAGTGCTGCGAGGATTCAAGGTAACATTCAGTCACAGGCTGGCCGGACCAAGTCTTACTGAGAACCAGCTGAAATGACCCCTTCCATGGCAGGGACGCCTGCCATTGACAGATGCGGACTGGTGGGCAGGGAGGGAATATGTGGAGTCGGGGAGGGCCCAGCCCAGCCCCAACGCTGAGCATGTATCAATGCACACGACCCAACAGGAAATGCCGTGAATGCCGCTCTAAATGCCACGCACCCCTCCCTCCCCATGGATGACCCAACTCTGATTTCACGTAGAAAAGTGATTCGAAGCAAGCTAACCACAGTTCATCCCAGGGCTTCCCCAGACACCACCTGAACAGGGTACCTGCTTCGCTGCACAGGTGCGAGGTAGTGCTCACGCAGCCTCCCTGAGAGGTGCGGGGAGTGGGGGCGCAGGGCTGGAAGCAGCAGCATCCCTGGCTCTCCACATTTCAGTCAGGACACCAAAATGTGCTGTTTTTGTTTCAGCGAAATTAAGTTCTGTTTCTTGCAATTCTGACTAATATAATCACCAAAAGAATAAAAATCCCACCCAACAATCATAAGGTTGGCTTCACTCACAAGCAGTATGAGAAAAGGATCAAAACTCTTAATATCATAGCAGGGGCTGGGCATGGTGGTGAGCGCCTGTAATTCCAGCTACGCAAGAGGCTGAGGTGGGCCAGGCACAGTGGCTCACACCTGTAATCCCAACACTTTGGGAGGCCGAAGCGGGCAGATCACCTGAGGTTAGGAGTTTAAGACCAGCCTGGTCAACATAGTGAAACCGTCTCTACCAAAAATACAAAAATTAGCCAGGTGTGGTGGTGGGCACCTGTAATCCCAGCTACTAGGAAGGCTGAGGCAGGAGAATTGCTTGAACCAGGCAGGTGGAAGCTGCAGTGAGCCAAGATCTCGCCACTGCACTGTGGCCTGGGCAACAGAGTGAGACTCTGTCTCAAAAAAAAAAAAAGAGGCTGAGGCAGGAGGATTCCCTGAAGCCAGGAGTTTGAGAGCAACCTGGGCAACATAGTGAGACCCATCTCTAAAATTAATTAATAAAATGAAATACATAACGGAGAAAAGCCACCAGCCCAAGAAGAACGACAGACACTTGCACGCTCTGCCTTTGCCCTGTGAGGCCAGTGCAGAAGGGGTGAGGGGGACTTGTAGGACTTCCTCCAGGGCAGCAATTTGAGGGTTGCATTTGGAGGCCTGGGGAGGGTCCCCACATCACCAACCAGTCTGCCAGGTGTCCCACTATCTCCACCTCGGCTGCACAGGGCTCTGGCATGACCAAGGTGAAAACTGCAAAGATTCCACCCACAGCCACCAACCATCGCCACGCCCACAACCCTAAACCTTACCAGCGTTGCTGATAACCTGCTAGGTTATATCTGCTAGGGCATTCAGCACTGCCTGCACCAGGAAAGGCTGCCCAGAAGCCCCAGGGGACCCGGGGAGCATGTCAGAGAGCATGTGTCACTGGGGACCCCCATCCTCTTGTGGTCTCTTGGCTTCCCCCAGGGGCTCCACGAAGTTCACAGCCTGGCTGGTCCCAGGGCAGCAGAAACTGCCCTCCCAGGTGGGAAGCCCATGCAAAACACTGCTCTCAGGACCACAGGCAGGTGGGAACCAGGTATCCTCCGCTTTAAACATCTGCTTAACGAAAACTGTTTAGCAAAAGAACACAACAAAGAGACCGAGCTATCTCTGTGCACAGAAGGAATCCTGAGGAGAGGAAAGAAGGTTGATGCCTTCCAGGGGTTTGGGAGCCCTGCTCCCACTGAGTACCGATGCTGGCCCTGCCCTGGAGCAGGCAGCCCTCTTCCCCACTTCATCACATCGGCCAGTTATCAGAAGACCCACGCAGAAACACACTATCAAGATCCTTCCCACTCCCATGAAGAAAAGGAGCATTCCATGCTTTGGGGAAAAACAATGAAAGTCCCAAACACACAGAAGCATCAGGGCTCAGAGAAAAAACATGAGACGCTCTTAGAAACGAGCGCTTTAAAGGTGGCCTTCCTCAAAAGGCCCCTCTGCCCGCCTCACCAGGCCCTGAGAAAACCCACCTCTGTTTGCTGGAGGTCTCTTCAGCCTTGGGCCGCCAGCCCCACGGCACCAGCTGCAGGTTGTCCAGGCGATTGTCCACAGTCACTGCGTTGAGGTGCACCACCTGGAAGCCCGGGGCCACGCCCCCCCGGTGCCGCTCCCTAGAAACAGACAGTGCCCTGCATTGCCGCCTCCCACCCTCACGGGTATTTCTGGTCAGACATCAAAGTCCTCCCAGGAAGAAGTATCAGCCATGTGATCTGATCGGGCCCTGCTCCTACAGATGAGGGTGCTTCAGACAGAAACCGCCGAGAGGAATCCAAGCACCTGGTCTGTGGCTCAAACAGGACAGGAACACAGAGAGGACCCGGCCCCTGGACTTAGGAGCAGAGTTAAGGCTGGAACCCAAAACCACATGAGCAGATGGCCTCAAGACAGCTCCCATCTGAGTGGCCCTTACCATGCACACTGGGGGGCTCAGCGAAGACCCAGCAAGGGGAGCAACCCCACTCTCCCTCCAGAAGCCACCGGTCCTGGGCAAGCGCCCAGCAGAAAGTCCACTTGGTGTTTGAAGTGCGATATACAAATCATTCATTCCTCTGGATTAGTGGCAAAGGACACAAAAGTAACTTCGAAATTCAGGGAAGGCAAGGCAGGGCCTCGGCGAGGCAGGGGGCTCCAGGCGCCCTGTGCCATCAGAGCTCACCCAGGAGCCCTGTGGCGGGGGGCAGAGGCAGCTTTGAAACACCTACCACAGCAGCTCATGAAGGAGTCTCCCAGAGCCCCTTCCTCGGTTCTTGTCAAAGGCGTAGGCAAATATCTTAGCGCCATTTCCATCAGCATCTACTTCCATTCGGGCCTGAGAAGGAACAAGGAAAAGAGCTATTAAAAAGGCTCCAATTCTCAGCAACAACTCAAATCCCTCTTAGAAAACCCACGTGAAACGGGCAAGACCGAGGGAAAAATGCCAGCCCTGTCCCTGAGACCCTGGGGAGTGTGGCGCTTCCCACAGGCACATGGCCCCAGGCCCAGTGTGTCCCCCGACCATGCTTCTATTCAATGCATTTTCCTACCCTTAAAAAAAGCCCACAGTGCAGTGAGATGGAGAAACCCCTGGACAAGTCACGACTGCAAATGTGTGGGGCGCAGAGATAAAGCGTGGTGAGGGAGGCCGAGCTCAGTGGCAGGAACGGAAGCTGGGAAGAGGCAGGAAGACCCCATGAGAGCAGAGAACGGGAGGCAGCTGGGCAACCTAGAGGGGCTGATAGGGCAGGCCAAGCAGAGGTGGCCGGCTGGTAAGGAGCAGGGTCATCCAAGCTAACAGACACGGCCCACGTGACAGGATCACAAACGTGAGAACACGCTATTTGCTTTCAAGAAGAGCTGGCAGACAGGGTGAAAGTGAGGAAAGGCCGTGTCATCAGGCTGCAAGGGCTCTGGTGGCAGCGACAGCCAGGGTCTGCAGGCCCACCAATGGATATGGCAGCCGAGGGCTCAGGGCTCACAGGTCGGCACCAGATGTCCACTTGTGGGGCCGCCTGCTCTTGCAGCACAGGGGACAGAGCTCCTCATGACCCTCCTGAGCACTGACCACAAGCATCAGGGGAGGGAACAGCCATCCTCACTTACCTCAAAGGAGTAGCTCTCCACCAGCGGGATGTCCTGCTCATCGATCAGCGTGTATTTGGTCTGGAAAGTAACCACATGTTTCAAACCATTACATTTGGGATCATGAAGTGCAGCAGCCTTATAACCCATAACAGGCAGGAGGCTGCTGCATTTTCTTGTGAAGTAGGAAGTAACCACAGGCCTCTTCGGAGGAAGGCAGCTCAGCACATCGGAGGCTCATTCTGCAGTTTGGGGTCGTGCAGCCTGTGCAAAAACGCAGGCAGACCGGTGACAAGCCAGCTGCCCACTTTAGTGTGTGCCAGAGGAGCCGGTATCAGGCCCCATCCTCGCAGGCCTAACCCAACAGTGGCACCCAACATTTAACACACCGATACACCTCGGTAGAGGCGAACTCACTGGGATGAGGGAGGGGCCGGGATGGAGGCAGAAAAGCCAGGTTTTGATTAGGGTGTGTTTATTAAGCTGAAGTGCTCACTGAATTCCCCTTTCTAGCTTTCTGTCCACCCGAAATGTTCCAAAGAAAAGCTATAAGGGATGACAATGCCATCAGTGGCAGAGTTGGAAGGGGTCTCAGGTCTCCGATCTGACTGGGGAGCCCACCCTTCCCCGGTGGGAAAGCCTCCTCCACAGTAGGCCCTACCTATGCTCTTGGAGCAGGGGCAGGAAACAGAAACAGCTCCAGGAACCGGCCAGTCTCTCTCTTGACGGTTTTTTTTTTTCTGGGATCTGAACATGTTTGACCTGACGCCGCCTGCCATTGCCTCCGCTCCTCTCTCCCACCAGAAAAGCTGCAGCCGCTGGTGATGGGAACAGGGCTCCCATCCAAGCAAGAACCTGGCTGGTGGAGCTGCACAGGTGGCTCCAGAAACCGCCAAGCCTCGGTGCCCACAGGTGGCATGGAAGCCCCAGCCCCAATCGTGAAACGTGAGGACTGGTACGGAGAAGTAGGCGAAGGCCCTGAGTCTGCAGCATCAGGACCCAGGCTCCTGCCTCTCTGTTCTAAGCCTGAGGCTCAGCCTACCTTGGCCAAGGCCTGGCAGCGTTAAAACGAGCCCGAAGCCCTGCTGCGAACTGGGAGGCACGGAAGAGCCCACACCAGACCCGCCTCGGTGAGAGGTGTGGAGGTGGCGCTACCTCGAAAGGGCGCTGTGTTTAAACCGTGTGGCCGCTCCAGCAGCCCGGACACCGCACTAGGCCCCGGCTCGCCGGCACCACGGGGAGGGCTCCGGGTGAACACCGGCCGGGCTCAAGTCAGGCATCTCCGCACCTGGCTCGGGACAGGGCCGTGGCTTCCACCTGCGGCGGGGCAGGGCCAAGGGCGACCAGGTGCGCCCCGGAGCCGAGGTGCGAGCCCACTGGCCTTGCGGGAGGAAGCTGCACCCGCGCGGGGCCGGTAGTCGGGCCTGCGCAGCGCCCCCCACCCCGCCGGGGTTCATCCCCGGCTCCGCGCCCCCGCCCCGGCCGCCGCCCGCACAACCGCCCCCGGCCCCGCGCGGAGGCCAGAACGGGCGAGATGGGCCGGGCCGCGCACTCCGCGCCGCTCACCTTCCCGGCCACCCGGCCGAGCCGCACGATGCCCAATTTGAAGTCGGTCATGGCCGGGCCTGCGCTCTTGGCCGGCAGCGCCGCTCCCTCGGGAGGCGCCGGGCGGGGGCCGGGCGAGGCCGCGGCGCGCCGGGGCAGGACGGGACTGCAGCCGGGGTCGGGGTCGCAGCCAGGCGGGCCCCGGGCGGGACGAGGCTGGGACGGGCTCGGGCCGCCGCCGCCGCCTCGCGCCCGCCGGACCTGCCACGCGCCGCCGCTGCTGCCGCCGCCGCCGCCGCCGCCGCCGCCACCACCACCGCGCGCACCACCGCGAGCGGAGCGGAGGGGCGGGGCGCGGCCCGGGACACACCCCCCCCGGCCCGCCGCCGCTCTGCCAATCGGGAGGCGCGCACGGCGCCGGTCGACGCGCGCCGCGCTGTAACAACCAATGGGAGGAGAGCGAGGGCGCCGGCGCGCTGGGGAGCGAGGCGAGCGCGGGGGAGGGGCGAGGCCGGGGGCGAGGCCGGGGGCGGTGCCTGCGCGCGCCGACGTCAGTTTCGCGGGAAGCTTTGTGCGGGCAGCGGTGCCGCGCCCGGAGGGGCCGTGCGCGCCGCGGCCGGGGACTCGCACCGGGCCTGTGGAGCTTTGCGAGCTGGCTGCCCTTCGTCTCCCTCGCCGTGGCCCCCGTATGCTGTTTACCGCCACCGTCCTGGCCCCGACTGCGAAAGGAGGAGGCGGACGGAGCGCGTGCGGGGCCCGCTGAGCGGGAGGGGAGCGGGCGAGGCGGGCCAGGAAGTGGCTGCTGCCTCGGGACGCGGGGTTGCCTGGAAAGACCGCGGACCCCCGGCCCACGCGACCCAGAGTGCGGCTGGCCGCCGGAGCGGCCTGGTCCAAAGCGTCAGGAAACGAAACTCCAGAGGCCATGGTGATCCCAGACTCCAGTGAGGCCCGTTAGGCTCTGCGGGAAAGCCGAGACCCGCTTAGGGAGGCCAGGGGCGCCGTGGTGGGCAGCGTGGCCTCCCCTGCAGCCTGGAGCGAACGGGGCCGGGTGCTGCGTCCTGCTCCGCGTTGTCCATTCGCCACCGGCAGTCCTCACCCTGCTTCAGGGGCGACTCCGGCACCTGAGGAGCTGCACAGGCCTCTTTGTGGCTTGCTGGCTTCTGTCTTCTAATCCCCCCGCTTTTTTTTTTCCTTGAAACAGAGTCTTGCTCTGTCACCCAGGCTGGAGGGCAGTGGCACAATCTCCGCTCACTGCAACCTTTGCCTCCCGAGTTCAAGCGATTCTCCTGCCTCAGCCTCTCAAGTAGCTGGGATTCCAGGCATGCACCACCACGTCCAGCTAATTTTTGTATTTTTAGTAGAGACAGGGTTTTGCAGTGTTGGTCAGGCTCCCGACCTCAGGTGATCCCCCGGCCTCAGCCTCCCAAAGTGCTAGGATTACAGGCGTGAGCTACCATGCCCAGCCTGCAAAAGGTTTTCATGAATCAGCCCAGACATTCCACCTCTAGGTCCCCTGGTACTTGCCAGTACCCCCAGGCACCCTAGAGGAGAGAAGGTGCTGCCTGAGACACACATCGGGGTTCAGGCGGGGTCTAGCTCAAAACGTACCTGTCCTACTTTATAGAGTTGCCAGGGTGTGATGAGGTTATGAGCAACTGCTTTGTGAAAAGACGTGGGGCCATACAGACGAGCTTGATGAGTGCTCCCTAGGGTAGTTGAGAAGCACTGGTGTCCCCAAGCCCGGTAGTTCATACCTATAATTTCAGCACTTTGGGATGCTGAGGCGGGCGGATCAACTGAAGTCGGGAGTTTGAGACCAGCCTGACTAACATGGAAAAACCCCATCTCTACTAAAAATACAAAAATTAGCCAGGTGTGGTGGAGTGCGCCTGTAGTCTCAACTACTCAGGAGGCTGAAGCAGGAGAATCACTTGAACCCGGGAGGCAGAGGTTGCTGTGAGCCAAGATTGAGCCACTGCACTTCAGCCTGGGTGACAGAGACTCTGTCTCAAAAAAAAAAATGAATAAATAAAAAATTAGCTGGCGTGGTGGCGCATGCCTGTAATCCCAGCTACTCCAGGGGCTAAGGCAGGAGAATCACTTGAACCTGGAAGACAGAGTTCACAGTGAACCAAGAAAGTCCAAATTGTTAGCTTGAGGGAAGACACTAGCAAGAGACTGGGGGTGTGAGGCAGTAAGGGGCTGCTACCAGTCCAGTGACTGAGGCAGGAGGTCGTGTAGGAACCATCCTCAGAGTCCCTCCCTGAGGGCCAGGGGAGCCAAGGCATTTGTCCCCTCACCTTGCTGCAGGGGAACCCAGCATTCACCCCTCACCTTGCAGTCATTAGTTGGAGGCTGATGCAGGTAAGGTGACTTCTTGGCTTCAAAGCTGAGAAAGACCTGCAGGTCTTGACACAGCGCAGTGCTATGGACAGTGCCCAGCTGGCTTGGGAACTCGTACCTGGCCCCCCGCAAGCAGGCTGCTTTATCGACATATTGTACTGAAGTATGAATGTGGCACCCTGCCTTTGTGTTCTTTGAGGGTGGAATTACGAAACACTGGGGTGGCGCTTCCTGTCACTGCGGCATCCCGCTCCTGTGGCCATGCACCTTAAACCGAAGCCCTTGGTCCCACGTCCCTTTCCAGCCACTGCCTCATTTTCCTGCTTCCTATCCCAGCAAAAGTTGTGACAGTTTGTCTGTACTTGCCGTCTCAGTTCGTTTTCTATGGCTTCATAACTACCACAAATGCAGTGGTACAAAAGAGCACACACTCACAGTTCTGCATTAGAAGTGCAGGTGGATTTGACTGGCTTCTCTGCGGCAGGTCTCCGGGCTGAAATCGGGATGTCGGCTGCCTCTGTTCTGAGTAGGGGCGAGGGAGACCCGCCCACAGGCTCCTTCAGGTTGTTGACAATTACTTCCACGTGGTTGTGTGAGGTCTCCCCTTACTGGCTGCTGGCTCGGGGTTGTTCTCAGCCTCCAGAGGTTGCTCGCATCTTCATACTTCAAAACCAACAAGATTCTTTTTTGTTTTTTTAGAGGGAGACTGACTCTGTCACCCAGGCTGGAGTGCAGTGGCATGTTCTTGGCTAACTCCCACCTCCGCCTCCCGAGTTCAAGTGATTCTCCTGCTTCAGCTTCCCAAGTGGCTGGAACTACAACAGGTGCACATCACCACGCCCAGCTAATTTTTCTATTTTTAGTAGACATGGTTTCACCATGTTGGCCAGGCTGGTCTTGAACTACTGATCTCAGGTGATCTGCCTGTGTTGGCCTGCCAAAGAGCTGGGATGACAGGCGTGAGCCACTGCGTGTGGCCAGAGCTAGCCTTCCAGTCTGTCCCATTTCTCCCACCTTCAGCTGGAGAAAACTTTATGCCTTTAAAGATTCCTGTGATTAGACCGGGTCCACCCAGGTGAACGGGATAATCTCCCTATTTTAAGGTCACTAATTGGCAACCTACTTAAACCTGCAAAGCCCTGTTTGCTGTGTAACGTAATATCACAGGTTGCAGGCATGAGGGCGTGACACCTTTGTGCGGCATTCCGCCTACCACCCAAGTCTCCTGTAGCCCACCCCAGCTGGGCTTTCACCCCTCCCGGGCTTTCACCCCTCCCGCTGCTGAAACTGCCCCACACTAATGACCACAATAAAAGGTCATTCTCAAGTGAGGGGGGCAGAAAACACATGATGAGGAACCATGTGCCATGTGGGGCAGTGAGAAATGCAGTGGCAGGAAGGAGTCTGTCCGAGGTCCTGGTGCAGGGTGGGCAAAGCCTCCTCAATGAGCAAACAGCACTGGAACACACAGTGGAAGGAGATGGAGTGAACCATGTGGGCATACAGGGGAGAATATTCTTGGCAGAAGGAACGTGAGCTGGGACATGTCTGGCCTGTTTGAAAATGAAGAGGTGGGGCTGGGCCCAGGGGCTCACGCCTGTAATCCCGGTGCTTTGGGAGGCTGGGGAGGGTGGATCACTTGAGTCCAGGAGTTCAAGACCAGCCTGGCCAACATGGCGAAACCCTGTCTCTACTAAAAATACAAAAATTAGGCCAGGCATGGTGGCATACACCTGTAATCCCAGCTACTGGGGAGGCCAAGGCACAAGAATCACTTTGGAGGTTGCAGTGAGCTGAGATCGCTCCACTGCACTCCAGCCCTGGCAACACAGTGAGACTCCACCAAGAAAGAAAATGGAGGGGTGGCTGACGCACTGGCCACTGAGAAGCAGCAGCACATGGGCGGCTGGAGGGCTGCTGGTACAGGATGAGCATTCAGACCCAAAATCCAAGGTGCTACAAAATCTGAAACTTGTAAACACTGAAGTGACACTCGAAGTGCTCATTGGAGCATTCTGGATCTGGGATCTGGAATGCTCAACTGGGCGAGTATAATGCAAATAGTCCAAAATCCAAAATTGGAACACTTCCGGTCCCAAGCATTTTTGGATAAGGGATACTCGACCTGTGCTGGCAAGTGGTGCTGATGTGTGGGTGTGTGGTGGAGGGGTGGGCCTGGTTAGACTGCAATAACAACCCCAAGTTCTCTGGCTTCGACAAATAAAAATGTGTTACTCATGCGACATGTTAAGGTTATGAGGCAGTTGAATGTATGACTAGAATATGAGATAGAGTTTGTGGGAGATCTCCAGCCTGGCAATATAAGTTTGGCATAATTAGCACATTTATTATATTTAAAGCTCTCTTGGGGCCAGGTGCAGTGGCTCATACTGATAATCCCTGCACTTTGGGAGGCTTAGGTGGGCAGATTGCTTGAGCCCAGGATTTTGAGACCAGCCTGAGCAACATGGCAAGAACCTGTCTCTACAAAAAAACACAAAAATTAACTGGGCATGGTGGTGCATGCCTGTAGTTACAGCTACTTAGGAGGCTGTGGTGGGAAGGTTGCCTGAACCCAGGGAAGTGGAGGCTTCAGGCAATCCTCCCACCCAGTGAGTTGTGCTGGTGCCACTGCACTCCAGCCTAGGTGACAGAGCAAGACCCTGAATTTTGGAAGGACACAAACATTCAAACCATAGCAAACCTGATAAAACTGGGTGAGATCACCACAAGGGAAAACGTGGATATAGAGTGCAGCACTATCCACAAGAGCAAAGACGTGGAATCAACTCAAATGCCTGCTGGGCGCAAGGGCGCACGCCTGTAATCCAAGCACTTTGGGAGGCCAAGATGGGCGGATCACTTGAGGTCAGGAGTTCAAGAGCAGCCTGGCCAACATGGTAAAACCCCGTTTCTACTAAAAATATAAAAATTAGCTGGGCAAGGTGGCTCATGCTTATAATCCCAGCTACTCGGGAGGCTGAGGCAGGATAATCGCTTAAGCCTAGGAGGTGGAGATTGTAGTGAGCAGAGATTTCGACATTGCACTCCAGCGTGGGTGACAGGGTGAGAATCTATCTCAAAAAAAAAAAAAGGCCAGGTGTGGTGGCTCACGCCTGCAATCCCAGCACTTGGGAGGCCAAGGAGGGCAGATCGCCTGAGGTCAGAAGTTTGAGACCAGCCTGACCAATATGGTGAAACTCCATCTCTACTAAAAATACAAAAATTAGCTGGGTGTGATGGCATTCACCTATAATCCCAGCTGCTCGGGAGGCTGAGGCAGGAGAATCCCCTGAACCCAGGAGGCAGAAGTTGCAGTGAGCCGAGATCACACCACTGTGCTCCAGGCTGGGCAACAGAGCAAGACACCATATTAAAAAAAAAAAAGTTTAAGCCGGGTGCAGTGGCTCACGCCTGTAATCCCAGCACTTTGGGAGGCTGAGGCAGGTGGATCACGAGGTCAAGAGATCGAGACCATCCTGGTCAACATGGTGAAACCCCATCTCTACTAAAAATACAAAAAATTAGCTGGGCATGGTGGCTCATGCCTGTAATCCCAGCTACTCAGGAGCCTGAGGCAGGAGAATTGCCTGAACCCAGGAGGTGGAGGTTGCGGTGAGCCAAGATCGTGCCATTGCACTCCAGCCTGGGTCACAAGAGCAAAACTCCATCTCAAAAAACAACAACAGCAAAAAGTTAGAATTAAATAAAATTTACATCAGTGTAGTGTGTGAAGTAAACAAAACAAGAAAATGATAAAATTCACTGTTTAAGTAAAACAATGAGTCATGTTCTTAAAGTATGTTTTAATCTTTAAATATCAGAAAAGCAAACAGGTGTAGTGGCTCATGCCTGTAATCTCAGCACTTTGGGAGGCCAAGGCAGGCAGATCACGAGGTCAGGAGATCAAGACCAGCCTGACCAACATAATGAAACCCCACCTCTACTTAAAAAAAAATATATCTCAGCTGGGCACGGTGGTTCAAGCCTGTAATCCCAGCACTTTGGGAGGCCGAGGCGGGTGGATCACCAGGTCAAGAGATCGAGACCATCCTGGTCAACATGGTGAAACCCCGTCTCTAATAAAAAATATATATATATAAAATTAACTGGGCATAGTGGCGTGTGCCTGTAATCCCAGCTACTCAGGAGGCTGAGGCAGGAGAATTGCCTGAACCCAGGAGGCGGAGATTGCGGTGAGCTGAGATCGAGCCATTACACTCCAGCCTGGGTAACAAAAGCGAAACTCTGTCTCAAAAAAAAAAAAAAAATTTCTCATGCCTTTAATCCCAGTACTTTGGGAGGCCGAGGCGGGTAGATCACGAGGTCAAGAGATCGAGGCCATCCTGGTCAACATGGTGAAACCCTGTCTCTACTAAAAGTACAAAAATTAGCTGGGCATGGTGGCGTGCGCCTATAGCCCCAGCTACTCAGGAGGCTGAGGCAGGAGAATTGCTTGAACCCAGGAGGCAGAGGTTGCAGTGAGCTGAGATCGCGCCATTGCACTCCAGCCTGGGTAACAAGAGTGAAACTCTGTCTCAAAAAAAAAAAAAAGTTTAGCTGGGTGTGGTGGCAGGCGCCTGTAATCCGAGCAAGTCTGGAGGCTGACCCAGCAAAATGGCTTGAACCAGGGAGGCGGAGGTTGCAGTGAGCCAAGATCGCACTCGGCACTGCAGCCTCGGCGATAGAGCGAGACTCTGTATCAAAAAAAAAAAAAAAAATTAAGGCCAGGCACGGTGGCTCACCCTTGTAATCCCAACACTTGGGGAGGCCAACCCAGGCAGATCACGAGGTCAAGAGATAGAGACCATCCTGGCCAACATGGTGAAGCCCTGTCTCTACTAAAAATGCAAAAGTTAGCTGGGTGTGGTGGTGCGCACCTGTAGTCCCAGGTACTTTGGAGGCTGAGGCAGGAGAATCGCTTGAACTGGGGAGACAGAAGTTGCAGTGAGCCTATATCACGCCACTGCACTCCAGCCTGGGTGACAGAGAGGCACTCTGTCTCAAAAAACGAACAGTAAATTAAATAAGTAAATAAATATCAGAAAAGTATGGGAAGTTCATTTTTGGTTTTGGGGGGTTTTAGTTTTGGTTTTGTTTTTTTTGAGATGGAGTTTTACTCTTGTTACCCAGGCTGAAGTGCAATGGTGTGATCTCGGCTCACTACAACCACCGTCTCCCATGTTCAAGCCATTCTCCTGCGTCACCCTCTCGAGCAGCTGGAATTACAGGCACCTGCCACCACGCCCAGCTAAATTTTTTTTTTTTTGTATTTTTAGTAGAGACGGGGTTTCACTATGTTGGTCAGGCTGGTTTCGATCTCTTGACCTCGAGATTTGCCTGCCTTGGCCTCCCAAAGTGCTGGGATTACAGGTGTGAGCCACTGCGCCCAGCCAATTTTTAGTGTTTAGAAGTACTATAGTATTTATTGAAGTTTGTGTATTACTATTATAACAGTTAAAATGCACACTACGTTTCTTTTCTTTTTCTTTTTTTTTTTGTTTTTTTTTTGAGACAGAGCCTTGCTCTGCTGCCCAGGCTGGAGTGCAGTGGTGTGATCTCGGCTCACTGCAACCTCCGCCTCCTGGGTTCAAGCAATTTTCCTGCCTAAGCCTCCTGAGTAGATGGGATTACAGACGCCTGTCATCACACCTGGCTAATTTTTGTATTTTTAGCAGAGACGGAGTTTCACCTTGTTGGTCAGGCTGGTCTCAAACTCCTGCCCTCGTGATCTGCCTGCCTCAGCCTCCCAAAGTGCTGGGATTAGAGGTGTGAGCCACCGCGCCCGGCCACACTACATAAAATAAAATGCTAAATTGAATAGCATTTAAAAAAGAGATGGGGGATACTTAATACTACCATATTAAGGGGGAAGGAGATTGGGAAGAAGAGGACTCAGTAGAGAACTAAGATGAAGCAGTGAAATAGGAGGAAGGCCAGGACTGGGCAGTAGCCTGGAAGCCCCGAAGGCAGACCCAGCTGCTGCTGGGTCTGGTAAAGTGAGGATTGGGAGGCCGGGCACGGTGGCTCAAGCCTGTAATCCCAGCACTTTGGGAGGCCGAGGCGGATGGATCACCAGGTCAAGAGATCGAGACCATCCTGGTCAACATGGTGAAACCCTGTCTCTACTAAAAATGCAAAAAATTAGCTGGGCATGGTGGCGCGTGCCTGTAATCCCAGCTACTTGGGAGGCTGAGGCAGGAGAATTGCTTGAACCCAGGAGGCGGAGGTTGTGGTGAGCCGAGATCGCGCCATTGCACTGCAGCCTGGGTAACAAGAGCGGAACTCCGTCTCAAAAAAAAAAAAAGTGAGGATTGGGGTTGAATCAATAGATTTAGCAACATGGGGGCACCTGCTGCTTTGACAGGTACACGGCCAAGGGGGTGGAGGGGTGAGGGAAGACATCCAAGGGCGACGGAAGGAATGAAAGATAGGAGTTGCTGGCCGAGAGGGACGGCTCTTCCACAGCATTTTGCTGAAAAGGAGCAGTGAAGGGAGCTGAGGCAGGAGGAGGAGGGAGGTCAGGAATGTGTTCCTGGTGCAGGGGATGTGGTACTGATGTTCACCCATGGGGACCACGGCAGAAAGGGATGAGGTGACAGCTGCAGAGGAGAGGGGATGATGAGCTGTGTCAGACAGGACGGTGTGCCTCGATGGCTGATATGAAGGCTCTAGAAAGGTGTTTTGATGGGAGTTTTGGGAAGTTCTTTATTTTCTGGGGGGAAGGGTCCCCCTCTGTCTCCCAGGCTGGAGGGCAGTGGTGGTGGTGGTGCAAACACGGCTCATTGCAGCTTGAACCTCCTGGGCTCAAGCGATTCTCCTGCCTTGGGCTCCCAAAGCACTGGGATTACCGGCATGAGACACGATGTCCCAGCCAACAGAGTTTATTCTTTAGATCTTTTGATACTTTCACTTTACCATAAATGACTGAAAGAAGCCAATTGGCGCTTTGAACTCTGTCAGGAAAGTCAGATCACAGCATGCACTTTCTGTCCTCCACGTTCCACAGACAATGGTCTTGCCAGAAAGTAAATAGTCCACACTTTCTCAGTTTACAATAGCAACTTTCTCACAATCCTTCCAGCCTCCTTCTGCTGCCTGGTTCCAAAGCCAATGCTGTATTTAAAAACTTTTGGCCGAGTGCAGTAGCTCACACCTGTAATCCCAGCAGTTTGGGAGGCCGAGGCAGGCGGATCACCTGAGGTCAGGAGTTGGAGACCAGCCTGACCAAAATAGAGAAACCTGTCTCTACTGAAAATACAAACTTAGCCAGGTGCGGTGGCGCACGCCTTTAATCCCAGCTACTCGAGAGGCTGAGGCAGGAGAATGGCTTGAACCCAGGAGGCAGAGGTTGCAGTGAGCCAAGATCACATCATTGCACTCCAGCCTGGGCCACAAGAGCAAATGTCTCCAAAAAAAAAAATTTTAGGCTGGGCACAGAGGCTTACGCCTGTAATCCCAGTACTGTGGGAGGCCAAGGTGGGTGGATCATGAGGTCAGGAGCTCAAGACCAGTCTGGTCAACATGGTGAAACCCCTGTCTCTACTAAAAATACAAAAATAATCTGGACATGGTGGCGAATGCCTGCAATCCCAGCTACTTGGGAGCCTGAGGCAGGAGAATCTCTTAAACCTGGGAAGCCAAGTTTGTGATAAGCCAAGATCATGCCATTGCACTGCAGGCCTGGGCAACAAGAGGGAAACTCCGGCCGGGCGCGGTGGCTCACGCCTATAATCCCAGCCCTTTGGGAGGCCGAGGTGGGTGAATCACGAGGTCAAGAGATCAAGACCATCCTGGTCAACAAGGTGAAACCCTGTCTCTACTAAAAATACAAAAATTAGCTGGGCATGGTGGTGCGCGCCTGTATTCCCAGCTATTCGGGAGGCTGAGGCAGGAGAATTACTTGAACCCAGAAGGTGGAGGTTGCGGTGAGCCAAGATGGTGCCATTGCACTCCAGTCTGGGTAACAACAGCCAAACTCCGTCTCAAAACAAAACAAAACAAAGAGCGAAACTCCATCTCAAAAAAAAAAAAAAATTCTTGGCCAGGTGTGGTGACTCACGTCTATAATCCCAGCACTTTAGGAGGCCAAGTTGGGTAGATCACAAGGTCAGGAGTTCGAGACCAGCCTGACCAATATGATGGTCTCTACTAAAAGCACAAAAATTAGCGGGGCATGGTGGCAAGCACTAGTAGTCTCAGCTACTCGGGAGGCTGAGGCAGGAGAATCACTTGAACCTGGGAGGTCGAGGTGGCCGTGAGCTGAGATCAGCTACTGCACTCCAGTTTGGGTGAAAGAGTGAGATGCTGGTTTCAAAAAAGAAAAAATAATTCTCCAACATTCCATCCCCAGTGGATACTAGATGGAGCATAAGAACCTCCCCGCTGAGGCCAATCCACTTTTCAGGATAAATAAATCAGAGTGGTGGTTTGCTATGCAGCAATAGACAGCTGAAACAGCTGGTGCAACTCGGATGGCTTTAGTCATATGGGCATGGCACACGTGGATGTGGCTTCTCTAGAGGGCTGGACATTCTCTCGGTTTCCATGTGATCTCTCCGGCAGGTAAGCAGAATTTTTACAAGACAGCTAAGGGCTCCAAGAGCAAGAAAACAAAAGTTGTCAAGCCTCCTAGGGTAGGCCTGGAACCGGTCCTACATCTGTTTCATTGCAGTTTTTTTGGTTGTTTATATGGAGTCTTGCTCTGTTGCCCAGGCTGGAGTGCAGTGGGACAGTCTCGGTTCACTGAAACCTCTGCCTCCCAGGCTCAAGCAATTCTCCTGCCTCAGCCTCCAGAGTAGCTAGGATTACAGGCACCTGTAGCATGTCTGACTAATTTTTTTTGTATTTTTATTAGAGACAAGGTTTCACCATGTTGGCCAGGCTGGTCTCAAACTCCTGACCTCAGGTGATCCACCCACCTCAGCCTCCCAAAGTGCTGGGATTATAGGTGTGAGTCATTTCACCCAGGCTTTTTTTTTTTCCGTTGAGATGGAGTCTCACTCTGTTGCCCAGGCTGAAGTGAAATGGCATTATCTTGGCTCACTGCAACCACCACCTCCTGCGTTCAAGCAATACTCTTGCCTCAGCCTCCAAAGCAGCTGGGATTACAGGCAACTGCCACCACACCCTGCTAATTTTTGTATTTTTGTTTTTTAGATGAAGTCTGGCTCTTCTACCCTAGGCTGGAATGCAATGGCATGATCTCGGCTGACTGCAACCTCTGCCTCCTGGGTTCAAGCAATTCTCCTGCCTCAGCCTCCCAAGTAGCTGGGATTACAGGTGCATACCACCACACCTGGCTAATTTTTTGTATTTTTAGTAGAGACGGGGTTTTACCTTGTTAGCTAGGATGGTCCACAATTACTTTCAAGTTCTGCTTTTGCACCTGGTTCCTCTCTTTCTTTTTTTTCTTTTTTTTTTTTTTTTTTGAGACGGAGTTTTGCTCTTGTTACCCAGGCTGGAGTGCAATGGCTCGATCTCGGCTCACCACAACCTCTGCCTCCTGGGTTCAGGCAATTCTCCTGCCTCAGCCTCCCGAGTAGCTGGGATTACAGGCATACGCCACCATGCCAGCTATTTTTTTTGTATTTTTAGTAGAGACGGGGTTTCACCATGTTGACCAGGATGATCTCGATCTCTTGACCTGGTGATCCATCCGCCTCGGCCTCCCAAAGTGCTGGGATTACAGACTTGAGCCACAGCGCCCGGCCTTCTTTCTTAAAAGATAAGAATTAGTAACAGTCAGCTGGGC
>CM052648.1:28024437-28056762 GCA_028533165.1 Leontopithecus rosalia | reverse complement strand
ATTGACACAAGAACAGAAAAGGAAACACCGTATATACTCACTCATAGGCGGGTGATGAACAATGGGAACACATGGACATAGGGAAGGGAGCACCACACACTGAGGTCTATTGGGGGAAATAGGGGAGGGACAGCGGGGGGGGAGCGGGGGAGGGATGGCATGGGGAGAAATGCCAAATATGGGTGAGGGGGCAGAAGGCGGCAAAACACACTGCCACGTGTGTACCTATGCAACTATCTTGTATGTTCTGCACATGTACCCCAAAACCTAAAATGCAATAAAAATTAAAAAAAAAATTTTTTTGTATTTTCCATAGAGATGGGGTTTCACCATTTTGGCCAAGATGGTCTTAATCTCTTGACCTTGTGATCTGCCCACGTTGGCCTCTCAAAGTTCTGGGATTACAGGTGTGAGCCCACTGTGCCGGGTCAGGTTGGCGGAATCTACTATGCCCGGCTAATTTTTTTGTATTATTAATAGAGATGGGGTTCACCCAGTTGATCAGGCTGGTCTTGAATTCCTGACCTAAGGTGATTCACCCACCTCTGCCTCCCAAAGTACTGGGATTACAGGCATGAGCCATTGTGCCCGGCACGTGCTTTTTATTTTCTGTATTGTATTATGCTTTGACATCTTGGGGGCTTTACTAGTCAGGGAGCCCCTGCTGCTCCTGAGGTCGACTAATTCCCAGAGCTAGCAAATAACTTGCCTTTCATATACAAACCACTCCAGAGCCCATATAGGCAGCCTCTTCCTGAGCTCATTCTCACACCCCAAGCCAGTATTTCCCCTGTGCTGCATCCACCAGGGGCAGATACCAGAGAGCTGAAGCCCCCCGCTGTGACCTCAAGCCTGCTGACATTATTCAAGCTATCTAATCTTTTTTTTTTTTTTTTTTTTGAGATGGAGTTTCGCTCTTGTTACCCAGGCTGGAGTGCAATGGTGCGATCTCGGCTCACCACAACCCCTGCCTCCTGGGTTCAGGCAATTCTCCTGCCTCAGCCTCCCGAGTAGCTGGGACTACAGGCACACACCACCATGTTCAGCTAATTTTTGTATTTTTAGTAGAGAAGGGGTTTCACCATGTTGACCAGGATGGTCTCGATCTCTTGACCTCAAGATCCACCCACCTCAGCCTCCCAAAGTGCTGGGATTATAGGCGTGAGCCACCACGCCCGGCCTCAAGCTATCTAATCTTAAACTTGCTCAAACTTACCTACCCTGCCTTGTCCATTTTCACCCTGAGGAAAACACAAAAAAGGCTTTGGGCCATGCTCTCTCTTGGCTCCACCTGACCGGGGTTCTTCCCCTTCTGGCCATGTATGGTGAAGCGTGGCCCCTCCTGCTGGGAACTACAAGTATTAAATCCTTCCTTTGTGGCGCTTGTCTACCAGTCTGTCTCTTTACATACCTGATTCAAACAGAGTCCAGTAAATGTTAGGATATAGAGTATATCCTGGTTCTCCCCTTTCTGGCCCTGAAGGGAGGTGGATTGCCTGTGTGGGTTCTGAGCACTGAGAGTTCCCACACTCAGAGGTGGAGAGCATGGCTGTGAGTTTGGAGCTAAAATCACCAAGAAATGAGGAGGCCAACCAGAGCGAGAGGTGGTGCTGCTGGTTCTAAGACCGGGAGACTTGCATACAGTAGCTCCCAGGGTGGAGAATGGCCTGGGAGTGTTAGGAAGGACCCAGGGGGGCTCCCACCCCACCTACAGACCCAGAGGCAGAGGAATCCTGGGAAAAGAAACCTCCACAGCTGAAAGCTCCAGGGGAAGCCAGTTTTTCATTAGAGCACGGTGGAAAGAATGCTCAGAGAAGAGTCTAATGACAGGGTGTTTGGTACTAGTGCTGGTTTCTGGGATACAGGATGGGTGACAGATGGGGCCATAATCAAGGATGTGCAGAGCCCTGTGGGGCTTAGATTGTGGCTGACCTGGGATAAAGGCCACCTATGTTCTGTTTTCCTCCATCTCAGTAGCTTGCAACACAATCCCTCTCTCCCTGCTTGAAACACATTTAAAAAATTTTATTATTTATTTATTTTTGAGACAGAGTCTTGCACTGTCACCTGGGCTGGAGTACAATGGCACGATCTCAGCTCACCGCAGCCTCCACCTCCCGGGTACAAGCAGTTCTCCTGCCTCAGCCTCCCAAGTAGCTGGGATTACAGGCATGCATCACCATGCCCAGCTCATTTTGTATTTTTAGTAGAGACGGGGTTTGTTCATGTTGGCCAGGCCGGTCTCGAACTCCCGACCTCAGGTGATCTGCCCACCTTGGCCTCCCAAAGTGCTGAGATTATAGGTGTGAGCCACCACTCCTGGCTTTTTTTAGTTTTTTGAGACAGAGTCTTGCACTGTGGTGCAGGCTAAAGTGCAATGGTGTGGTCTTGGCTCACCGCAACGCTGCCTGCTGGGTTCATGAAACTCTACTGCCTCAGCCTCTCGAGTAGCTGGGATTACAGGCGCACACCACTACACCTGCTTAATTTTTTGTAATTTTAGTAGAGATTGGGTTTCACTATGTTGGCCAGACTGAGCTCAAACTCCTGACCTTATGATCAGCCCACCTTGGCCTCCCAAAGTGCTGGGATTATAGTCGTGAGCCACAGCACCCGGCCAACACTTTCTTTCTGACTTCTGGCATGGCTAACTGCCATTCCCGGGGGGTTGTCCACAATCCTTGACATTCAACTGCACTCTTCTCTCTTGTTCGGGAATTCTGTGTGTGCATAGTCTTGTCAGGAAAGTGTCTGGATCATGGCCAGTCAGACTCACCTCCTGAAACATCAGAATCCCAAGGGAGCCAGCTGGGCCTGGGGCTTCAGAGTCTCTTCCAGCCTGGCCCGGGGGGTGGGGGGGCTCCTCCAGCCTGTGAGCCACTCTCCTTTTGCTGGGGTGCCAAACTCCTCCTCCTTGACCTGTTACCTTCTACCAACCAAAGATGGCAACGTTTTAGTGCTTGGCTCCTAGGCTCATTCACGGAAGTAGCTGGTCCACTTGGGGATCAGTCGCACCTCAGACTCTGCACGTGATGACTCTCCCACCTGCAAACTGCGTGTGTCTAGGCCCGTCCTCCCCATCAGAGAAGGCCACCCTCTTTTGCCGGCTGTCCTAGAAAAACTCGCAGCAGTGGGGCCCGCCTCACCCACTCCGTGGTGAGCTGGTCCCTAGGTGGAGGTTGCCTTCTCTCTCTGGGACTATCCAACGGGACTCTCCCCACTTAGGTCCCCAGGGTATTTGAGTCCCACCCCCGGCGGCTCAGTCTTTACAAAGGGACCTTTAAAAAAGATAAATCGGAGTGTGTTCCTCCGGGTCTCAAGTAATCGAAGTCCCCGCCCCACCTGGCCCCTGACACCTCTGCTGCGGACCACCGCCCCGTCCAAGTGTGGCTCCCTTGGGCCCTGCACCCCATCAGGCCAACGGGGGGGCGGGGCAGGTACGGGGAAGACCGCGGTGGGGAGAAGCCGGGGTTGGGGAGAGGCGCCGGACAGGTGTCGGAGGGCGGTGCCGGGGACGGGTTAGGTGCTGGGACGCGGGATAGGTGCGGGGAAGGCGGGGGGTGCGGGGCAGGAGCCGGGGGTGGGGGTCGAGGCCGGGCAGGTGGTAGGCGGCGGAGCCCTCCGGCCCAGGACGCCCGCGCGGCCCCGAGACGTTTTTCCGCGACTCGGGTTGATGGAGACCGCAAGAAGAGGCGGACAGAGGGTGGGGGCGGAGGCTGTGGGTTCCGCGGGGAGCCCTCCCCAGTCCCAGAGCTCGCCTCGGCCCGCCCCGCTCCGCCCCTTCCCCGCCCCCTGACAGAGGCGCGGCGATGACTTCCACAGTGGGGCACGCAGGGGTCGCTTGCGCCGCAAGTCCCTTAAGTGGTATCCGACGCAGCGTGGCCACTGAGGGGGCGCAGCGCCACCCAGGGGGGGCGCGGGCCCGGGCCTGGGCCTGGGATGGATGAGGGCGGCCGGGGGTGGGGCGGCCTGGGGGGCGTGGCCTTGCGGGGGCAGGGCCACGCGGAGGAATGGGGCGGGAATAGGGGCGGGGCGGGCCTCCGAGCAGCAGCCCGCGTGCGGTGGGGCGTCCGGGGGTGGGCGGGGACGGGCTAGGTTGGGCGGGGCCGGTAGGGACTGGATGGGGCGGGGAATAGGGGGCGGGGCAGGACCAGATTGGGCGGGGCCGGGAGGGCCTGGATGGGGCGGGGCCGGGCCTCGGAGCCCGGGCCCGCTGGCGGCCGGCGGGGGCGTCACTACGCGGCGGGCCGGCGAGGCCGCGGCATGGGGCGAGTGCAGCTGTTCGAGATCAGCCTGAGCCACGGCCGCGTCGTCTACAGCCCCGGGGAGCCTCTGGCCGGAACCGTGCGCGTACGCCTGGGGGCGCCGCTGCCGTTCCGAGGTGGGCGCGGGTCCTCGGGGAGGGCCGTTGGCCGCACCTGCGCGGGGCCGGGGCTCCCGGAAGCGGCTGCCGTCGCGGGGCCGGGGGTTGGGTCCGCGGAGTCGCTGTCGCCGCCGCCCGGGACTGCTGGGGCGCGGGCTTGGCGGCGCCGGGGAGGTGCGGGCGGCGCCGCCCTTCCGCGTCTGCTCTTCCTGCCCTCTCTCCGGGGGGCAGCGGGGTCCCGGTGGGGCCTGAGGCCGGGGCCTGAAGCGGGTTCGTTGTGAAGCCGCCCTGAGCGGGGCGCACGGAGTCCTGCGACCCTCCGGGTCCGCGCTCGCACCTGCCCGGCGCCTTCCCGCACCCGGGCTCCCGTCGCCCGCGCGCCCGTTGCAGAGCGGCTCCTGGCCCGGGCGTACGGTCCCGGCAGGGCGCAGGCACCTGCTGCGGCTCCCCGCGCCCCGGTCCCCCGCTCGCAGGCCTCGGGGCCGGCCCCCTGCCGAGGCGGACGCCGGGACTAGGGATCGGGTTGCTGCAGTGGCCGCTGGCAGCGCGCCCTGGAGGTGAGGCAGGCCCGCGAGGTGAGGCTGCCTTCCCAGCACGGGGCCTCCGCGCAGGCCTCTGCCTGACCTCTGGCTGTTAGCGCCGCGTCCCTGCAGGGGCTTCTGTACCTCGGCCTCCTGTGGGAACCACCTGGGCTGCTTGGTCTAAGCCTCTGCCCCTGCGCTTCCCGCTGGACTTTGACCGCTGGGCCTCCGCGTGGGTGACAGCACCGCTGTGCCTGCTGAGAACCCATAGCCTCCGTTCCGTCCTCAGCCGCCTGCGGCAGGTGGTGGTGCTGTGGCCTTGTCCCCGCCCCTGCCCCGCCTGCGGCTGTGGGGCCCGGGAAGAAGTTAGGTGATAGGCGCTTCTGTCAGGCTCCTGGGCCTGTTGGGCTTCCTGGGATGACCCCACGGCCTCCGTTTCTCTGTTCGCACCTTGCGTTTGGGGCCTGGGGGGTGCAGGTGTGTCTGTGGCAGGGCAGAGATAGCACATGTATCCCTTGGGTACAGGTGAGGTGTGAGGTGAGGTGGGCTGGATCCTAGCTGAGGGGAGCACCCTGCCCTGCCGTCCCTCCCCTGGGGCGAGAAGGCTATTGCTGACCACAGGGAAAGGACGGCCTCGCGGTTCGTGACTGGTCTGAGTGGGCAGGCTCCCCTGGGCTCCGAATGGACGTGGCGGATGGACGCAGTGCACGCCTGTAATGCCAGCACTTTGGGCAGATGGCCCAGGAGCTGAGGGATGGGCTGATGGTCCCATCTCACAGAGGCTGGTCTGAGTGAGGGAGAAAAAGGAGGGTCATTATCGAGGGAGTAGAAGGGCCCTGATGGGCCAGAGAGCTGATGATTCAGGCTGCTGGAAGTGTGGTGGAGGGCTGTGCCCGGGCCCCTCGGGAGTTTTCCCCAGCCCTGCCCGGGATGGGAACAGAAGGACCCTGGTTTCTTTTCCTCATTCAAAGGATGTTTGTCTGTCCTGCTAGGAGCCAGTAGGGAGGCCCTCCGCCCCCAGGAGGACAGTAGGCCTGCCTGGCCCCAGGGCTTGCTCACTGATTCTGTCTGAAGAGTGTCGGTGACAGTCAGCACCCAGACATGAAGACACCGGCTGCCTTCAGGGCTGATGCAGAGGGAGGCCTGGGAAGGAGCAGTTTTCTGTAACCCAGGCTGGCCCATTCCAGGGCTGGGGGTCAGACAGGACCACCCCATGTTCTGCTGTTACTGGGATGGGTGACCAGGGCTGACTGTGGCTCTTGGAGTGCTCATGTGTGGGCCCGATGCAATTCTCTGCATCCCACGGGCCAGCCTCAGTCACCCTCAGCACCCTGGAAAGTGGTACGGTTCTTACTCTCATGATACAGGTTTAGAAACAGGAGAGGGGAGTGGCTCACAGGTCACAGCTTCCGTGGCAGGCATGAGCCCTGTGAGATGAGGATGAGGATGAGGAGTGGGTGGCTCTTCATGGTCCAAGTGCAGGTGGTGCAAGGGAAGGGCTGCTGAACAGCTAGGGGCCCCAGCTCGAGAAGAAAGTTCCAGTGGTTACTTGAGAACAGGGCCCAATCTTGATCTTCCTTAGAATCAAAGCAGCCTGCAGCCTCCAACAGCTTGTCCTTGGTTGTGCATCTGAACACACTTAGGAAACCTTTTTTTTTTTAGAGACAGAGTCTCACTTTGTCGCCCAGCCTGGAGTGCAGTGGTGCGATCTTGGCTTACTGCAACCTCCGCCTCCCAGGTTCTAGCAATTCTGTCTCAGCCTCCTGAGTAGCTGGGACTACAGGCACATGCTGCTATACCTGGCTAATTTTTTGTATTTTAGTAGAGATGGGGTTTCATTGTGTTGCCCAGGCTGGTCTCAAACTCCTGAGCTCAGGCAAATCTACCCTCCTTGGTCCCCCCAAAGTGCTAGGTGTGACTCACTGCGCCCGGCTAGGAGACTTTTTTTTTTGAGATAGTCTCACTTGGTCACCCAGGCTGGACTGTAGTGGCACCATCTCAGCGTACTGCAACCTCTGCCTCCTGGGTTCAAGCGATTCTCCTGACTCAGCCTCTTGAGTAGCTGGGATTACAGGTGCACGCCACCATGCCTAGCTAATTTTTGTATTTTTAGTAGAAATGGGGTTTCACCATGTTGGTCAGGCTGGTCTTGAACTCCTGACCTCTCGATCTGCCTGCCTTGGCCTCCCAAAGTGCTGGGATTACAGGCTTGAGCCACTGCGCCTAGCTGGAAACATTTTTTAAACCTGTATGAGGGAGGAGGGATGGGGCTGCAGGGCCCCTGCAAAGAGGTACAACCTTCAAGTCCAGAAGGCAGAAGAAGTCACACTCTGACTAGGTGACTGCCGCTGAGCCACTCAGTCCTGCAGCCAAGCCCTGCCTGGAGGCTTTCCTGTTGCGAAAGGCTAGGTTCCCTTCAGCCTGTGCTACCATCACAAGCAGTCTGCAAGCTGGAAAGAAGAGGGAGTGGGGACACACGTCTCTCCAGCAGCAAGGAGACCCCTCACAATGGACCCCATCCACTGCTCTCACTTCTCTGTGGGCAGAACTGCATCTTGTGGTCCTGCCTGATTTGACCATTTAAAAGAGAGAAACATGGCTGCTGCCACTGGCTTGGCCGGTGACAAGGCTTCCTGGGGAATTCACCCAGCCCGAGCTGAAGCAGCTGCTGAGAGGCGGAGGAGCAGCTCCAGGTGTTTTGGCAAGGAAGCAGCTGGCAGCTGTGTGGGAGTCCCGTGCCTCCCCTGTTCTTACGGAGGAGAGCGTGGGCAGCTTAGGACAGGTTTCACTTTGGACAGTGGTTGGAGGCTGCTCCCTCTGGCAGAGTCATCTGAAAGAGCCTTGGGGTATGTGCAAAACGGGGCTCTCTGCATGGGTGTTGGGAAGATCGCAGAGCCTGGCCATATAGGATGACCCAAGGGTCAGTTGGATACTGTTTGTTTTTGTGAAGTCATGATGGTTTTAGCGATACCTTGCTAGTATGAGCAGTGGTGTGTGAGGCTCCCGGTTAAATAGCATGAGATTCTAAGCGGAATTCTGGGTCTCCTGGTATGCACAAGGAAAATTACAGATCTGCTCCACTCTTTGCCAGGACCCATACCTGTCTGCAGTTTGACTGGTTTAAGGAGTGTTTGTTTTCCGCCTCCTCTCCAATGTGTTGAGACATTTATTTATTTATTTATTTATTTATTTATTTTGAGACGGAGTTTCCCTCTTGTTGTCCACGCTGGAGTGCAATCTCCACTTCCCAGGTTCAAGCGATTCTCCAGTATTAGCCTCCCTAGTAGCTGGGATTACAAACACCCGAACACCCCCCCTCCACACCTCCCGGCCAACACACACACCATGCCTGGTTAATTTTTGTATTTTTAGTTGAGATGGGGTTTCAGCATGTCAGCCAGGCTGGTCTTGAACTCCTGACCTCAGGTCATCCACCTGCCTCGGCCTTGCAAATTGCTGGGATTATAGGTGTAAGCCATTGTGCCTGGTGAGACATTTATTTGAGATGAGGTCTCACTCTGTCACCCAGACTGGAATGCAGTGGTGCAATCTTGGCTCACTGCAACTTCTGCCTCCAGGGCTCAAGTGATTGATCCCCCCACCTCAGCCTCCTGAGTAGCTGGACCACAGGCACATGCCACCACACCTAGCTAATCTTTTGTAGTTTTGGTAGAGAGGAGGTTTCACCATGTTACCTAGGCTGCTCTCACACTCCTGGCCTCAAGCAATCCACCTGCCTTGGCCACCCAAAGTGTTGGGATTACAGGCGTAAACCACTACACCTGGCTGTGTTGAGACATTTAATGTGTGTCAATCTGATGGACTGAAATGGTAGATCATTTGGGTTTTCCCTAATTTCTAGTGAGGTTGGTCATCTGTTCCAGTTATCCACTGCTCTGTAAAAGTAGTGGTCACCCCAAGCCACACACCACTCCTAAACAGTCAACACAACCATTTTATTACCGCTCATTAGCATTGTGGGTTAGGATCTGGACAGTGGGGGCAGGGTGAAACTCCAGCTCTGTGCCACCAACTGGGATCACTTGAGGGCGCCTGGCTGGAATATGGATTAGTCTGGGGACCACTGCCCCCTTTCCACCATCGTCTGTGGGTTCCAGCTTTATTTTTTTTTTTTTTTTGAGATGAAGTCTTGCTCTGTCACCCAGGCTAAAGTGCAGTTGTGTGTTCTCAGCTCATTGCAACCTCTGCCTCCTGAGTTAAGCGATTCTCACGACTCAGCTTTCCAAGTAGCTGGGATTACAGGCGTGCACCACCATGCCCAGCTGATTTTTGTAATTTTAGTAGAGATGAGGTTTCACACCATGTTGGCCAGGGTGGTCTTGAACTCCTGACCTCAAATGATCCACCCGCCTCGGCCTCCTAGAGTGCTAGGATTTCAGGCATGAACCACTGTGCCTGGCCGGTCTCAGCATGTGCGGGATTTGAGGGGATGTACAGTACCTTCGAGAGTGTGAAAAGTGAGCAGCATTTCCAGTCCCCCAGGTGTCCTCTCGTTGCTTCAGCCATGCACACCCTCCTCTGTGCCTGCTCACACCAGTTTGCTGCTCCTGGGCTGGCTGCTGCTCCACAGGAGAATCACTGCTGTTCCCAATTTCCAGCATGGGAAGTTTGGGGTCTGACCCTAGGGGGGCCTGGCTAATGGCATGGATTCAAAATCAGTGCCGAGCCGGGTACGGTGACTCACACCTGTACTTTCAGCAGTTTGGGAGGCTGAGGGAGGTGGATCACCTGAGGTCAGGAGTTTGAGACCAGCCTGGCCAACAGGCGAAACCCTGTCTTAAAAAAACAAAAAAATAGCCAGGTGTGGTGGCATGTGCCTGTAGTCCCAGCTACTTGGGGGGCTGAGGTGGGTGGATCGCTTGAGCCCAGGAGGTTGAGGCTACAGTGAGCCAAGATCATGCCACTGCACGTTAGTCTGGGCATCCGGAGTGAGACCCTGTCTTAAAAAAAAAAAACAAACGCCCAGGTTGGGTGGTGAGGCTGGGCTGGAATGGGGGTTGAGGCCAGGCTCTGGGGGTGTCCAGGGAGTAGAGGACATGCAGCAGGAAGCAAGGGCCACCCTCAGGGATGGGGGACTGGGCCTGGCAGCTGCCAACGGGGAGGGCAAGATGCATATGGAGAGCCATGTGGGGCTGTGACTGAGCCAAGGGCTGTGAGAGGAAGTCTGTTGCTCTGGGTGGCGGGCAGAAGGCCTGGGCCACAGGTAAGGAAGGTGTGGCTGACCCTAGGTGCTCCAGACACTGGTGCTCCTCCCTGTCTGCTCCCTCAGCAGGTGTCAGAGTCTGAGTCACCTCCCTTCGTGTAACCCCCACAAGGACCAGTTAGGGAGGTGGCCGTCTTTGGCCCTGATTCAACTCTGCGGGGAGAAGAGGGGCTGGAGCTGCTGTGGGCTCCCCTCAACCCATGCCAACTGGGTCTTGTGCTGTGTGTGCTTCTGCTGTCTGTCCTCCCTTGTGACCAACTTCTACTGGACCTGTTTGTCCAGCCATGATCTTCTGACCATAATGGTTCTGGACACACATCTGTTGGGCTGAGGAATTTTTCCTGCCTCAAGCAGTTTCTGGTCTGGGCACTCCCACAGGGGAAGCCAGAGAGGACCAAGTCATCTCCTGATGCAGAAAGTCAGCCCCGCTGGGCAGTGCTGGCCCAAGAAGTAGGGGCCCCACCCAACGGTGTGTGGACTGTGGAACACTGTGTCTGCCCAGGCAGGTCTGGCCACATTCCTGCAGCATGATGGCTGGCAGTTAGCTTCCTGGACGTGGAGGTGTGCTTCCTTGCCTGACTGACTCGTCTGCGAGGCAGCAAGAAGATGCGTCCCTTGGCATGTCCCAAGCCTCCCCTGTAGGTAGCTGGGCTTTCACAGGTCTGGCTGGGAGCCAAGATTATCAATTTTGGGGGTGACCCAGATGTCATCTGGATGAGTGTTGGGGCCCTCCTGCTCTGGACTGCACGGCAGATATCGTTTTGTGCTGGTCAGGCTCCTCGCCAGCTTAGTTCCCTTGGAGACCCCCAAGACTTATGGCAGGAGGTGTCTTCTGAAGAGGCACAAGCTGCTGCTTGCTCATTGGCCTTCCCAGGACCCTGCCAAGGTGGGGCTGTTTGGCCTCAGGTGCATCTGACCCTGTTCCTGCTCTAATTCCCGTGCTGGCCATCGGCTGGCTGGGGCTCACACAGACTTCCTCTTTGCAGCCATCCAGGTCGCCTGCACAGGCTCCTGTGGGGTCTCCAGCAAGGCCAATGATGTAGCCTGGGTGGTGGAGGAGAGTTACTTCAACAGTTCCCTGTCACTGGCGGACAAGGGTAAGTGGGAGCCAGTCCCCAACATGGTCCCAAGCGGCGACCCTCGGGACAGCCCTTGCTTGGAGTGGGGCCTGTGTGTCCTCCCCGCTTACTAATCTGCCTCTTGGATCCTGCAGTGGCCCATCTTCCCCCAGGGTTGCGGTCCCTGATGGTTTCCTCATGGGCTGGGTGGTGAAGGGGCCACCTTCTCGTTGTGTTGGATTTGGGTGGGCTCTGACCCCGGCACAGCGGTTTCACCCTTGCCTCATCCCCAAAGCACTCTCCTGTTCAAGCGAAACTCTTATCCTCAGTCTTCACCCAGTCCACAGCCCTGTGCTGCTGGTGACAGACAGGGAGACCCAGCAGCCAGCTGCAGTGAGCTCTGGTCAGATGCAGTGCCCAGTCCTATCCTGGCTCTGGGGTCACCTCAGGCCTCTTGAGGCCTGTTCCCACCACCCCCCACCTCCCTCCTGTCTCTGCAGGGAGCCTGCCCACTGGAGAGCACAGCTTCCCCTTCCAGTTCCTGCTTCCTGGTAAGAGCCCAGCCTGGACAGGCCTGGTGATGACCAACTGGTCCTGGGAGGTGGGCTCTGCAGGGTGGGAGGCAGCCAGGTGCCAGTGCCTGCTCCCTCCCCAGCCACAGCACCCACATCTTTTGAGGGTCCTTTTGGGAAGATCGTGCACCAGGTGAGGGCCACCATCCACACGCCACGGTTTTCCAAGGATCACAAGTGCAGCCTCGTGTTCTATATATTGAGCCCCCTGAATCTGAACAGCATCCCAGACATTGAGGTGAGGATGGCACAGTGGCCTTGTTGGTGGTCCCCACCCTCATGGGGGCTCAGGAGGAGCTGGGCAGGCACTGCTTTATCCCCGTGTCCTGTCAGGTGTCCAGCTCAGGTGAGGGGGGCCAGGGTCTGGAGACAGTGGCCTCTCTGCCCTCAGCTGACTGCTGATGTCCAGGGGCAGGGCATGGCAAGGCTGAGGGGCTTGTCCTGATGCCACAGGGATCCAGTCTGCCTACACCTGCTAAGCCCCTCCCCGACCCTCCCCCCAAGCAACCCAATGTGGCCTCTGCCACCAAGAAGTTCTCCTACAAGCTGGTGAAGACAGGCAGCGTGGTCCTCACAGCCAGCACTGACCTCCGTGGCTATGTGGTGGGGCAGGCGCTGCGGCTGCACGCCGACATTGAGAACCAGTCGGGCAAGGACACCAGTCCTGTGGTGGCCAGTCTGCTGCAGGTCAGAGCCCCCGGCAGTTGCCTGGACTGGCATCCTGGGGTGGGCTGGTGGCCTGCCTGGGCTCACAGGCTGGTCCTTCCCCAGAAAGTGTCCTATAAGGCCAAGCGCTGGATCCATGACGTGCGGACCATTGCCGAGGTGGAGGGTGCAGGTGTCAAGGCTTGGCGGCGAGCACAGTGGCACGAGCAGATCCTGGTGCCCGCCTTGCCCCAGTCGGCCCTGCCAGGCTGCAGCCTCATCCACATTGACTACTACCTACAGGTTTGGTGCTGCTGGGGACTGGGTGGCCTGAGGCGTGAGGCCTGGTGGCCTTGGCTGTGGCCCTTCATGCCCCACCTCAATCCTCTCCAGGTCTCTCTGAAGGTGCCGGAAGCTACAGTGACCCTCCCGGTCTTCATTGGCAATATTGCTGTGAACCATGCCCCACTGAGCCCCGGGCCAGGCCCAGGGTTGCCTCCTGGGGTCCCAGTCCTGGTGGTGCCTTCTGCACCGCCCCAGGAGGAGGCGGAGGCTGCAGTCGGTGGCCCCCACTTCTTGGACCCAGTCTCCCTTTCCACCAAGAGCCACTCGCAGCAGCAGCCGCCCCTGCTGGGCACCTTGGGTTCTGTGCCTGGCGCCCCTGAGCCTGGTCCTCAGGATGGCAGCCCTGCCCCACACCTGCTGCACCCTCCCTTGTGCATTTCAACAGGTGCCACTGTCCCCTACTTTGCAGAGGGCTCCGGTGGGCCAGTGCCCACTACTAGCACCTTGATTCTTCCTCCGGAGTACAGCTCATGGGGCTACCCCTATGGTGAGTCGAGGGCTAGGGCTGGCAGGGAGGGGACGCCAGGAGCCCCATGCAGACCCTGCTTTCTCCCTGCAGAGGCCCCACCGTCCTATGAGCAGAGCTGCGGCGGCGTGGACCCCAGCCTGACCCCTGAGAGCTGACTCCATGCTGCCTTCTCTGGGCAGGCCTGGTCTCTGCCCTGGGACTGGGGCACCCAGGGCCTCGTGCCTTCTCTCCCGGCCTGGCCTGGCCCACTCAGGACCAGCCCAGTCTCTGCCAGCTCCCCTGGCATTAACCCTCTTCTCCCTGGGGCTGGGGTGGGGGTGGCAGGAAGCTGGGACCTGGAGAGATGACTTCTGTAAATAAAAAACACTTGATTTGTAGAGCTGGGCCTCGCTGGCCTTGCCTTGGGTGCCCTCCAGCCTCTGGCAGGGCCTGACCCCAACCTTACCCTTGGTTCCTGCCAGGGTGTACCCCGTTCCTCTGGTACCCCCAGTACCCTGAGTCGTGTTCGGGGTGCTGTGTGTGGGCCCAGCCCAGGGGAGCTGCGGGGCTGGTTCCCTTTAACAGAGGACGGGAGCTGGCGCTGGGTTTTCCAGAGCCGCCAAAGGATGTACCCCCTGAGCTTTCGTCAGTTGGGGCCTCACGCAGCCTTGGTGTTTGGTTAAAATGTTTGGGCCTCGTCTCCTGTTGCATTTCTGTGCCCACGTTCCCTGGCAGTGCGGTGTGGACCTCCCACGCTGAGAAACCTGCAGACATGGGGAGGGGCTTACCCAAGTCCCTCCAAGGGGAGACCGTGCTCTCCCTGGGCCTCGGTCCCTGCTGGCACCACTGCCAGGCCTGGCTCTGAGAGAGGCTGCTTCTCTTGTCCCACATCTCTAAAGCCTGAAAGGCAGGGTTCTGTGGAGCAGCATTTCCCAAAGGGGCATCCTGCAGATGTTCCAACCCCAAGGGAGGAATGTCTGCCTGGAGGGCACTTCCACAAACAATGGAGGTGGTGGTGGGGTGAAGAAGGACTCTGGGTTCAAATTCCAGTTCTGTAGGGTGAAGGGGTGGCTGTGGCTAGGTTTGTCAGTTACCAGGCCAGGCATAGTGGCTCCCACCTGTAATACCAGCACTTTGGGAGGCTGAGGCAGGCGGATCACTTGAGGTCAGGAGTTCCAGATCAGCCTGGCCAACATAGCGAAACTCTGTCTGTACTAAAAATTAAAAAAAAAAAATGCTGGGCATCGTGGCACATGCCTGTAATTCCAGCTACTTGGGAGGCTGAGGTTGGAGAATCGCTTGAACCCAGGAGGCAGAGGTTGCAGTGAGCTGAGATCATGCCATTGTACTCCAGCCTGGGTGACAGGGTGAGACTCTGCCTCAAAAAATAAAAATAGCCAGGTGCGGTGGCTCACGCCTATAATCCCAGCGCTTTGGGAGGCCAAGGTGGGCGGATCATGAGGTCAGGAGTTCAAGATCAGCCTGACCAATATGGTGAAACCCCGTCTCTACTAAAAATATGAAAATGAGCCAGGTGTGGTGGCACACACCTATAGTCCCAGCTACTCAGGAGGCTGAGGCAGGAGAATTACTTGAACCGGGGAGGCAGAGGTTGCAGTGAGCCAAGATTGTTCCACTGCACTCCAGCCTGGGCAACAGAGCAAGAGATCATCTAAAAAAAAAAAAATCAAAGAAAACCCCACAAAACACTTATGGGACTGTAGGGGACAGACCCCCTCCCTCACAGCATCACAGTTTATTTCTTGAACAGTCCAGAGGGGGCAGATTCTGGCCTGTGGCACAGCTGTCATTCCTATATAATGGCTCCCATCCCTGGCTCCCAGGTGGCTGTTACAGCTTTCACCACTGCCCAGCCTAATGGTGGGACTTTTGAGGGACAGACTGGGAAGTGGATTGTCACTTTATGTCCCTGACCTGTCACCTTCCCATAGGAAATGTCATCTTTAGCCAGGCAGTCCTGTACTTGGCTAAAATTTTACTAATTGTGGGACGGGCAGTATGAACACTGAACAGCAGAAAGTGTGCAGCGGGCGGGACAATCAGTGAAGTGCCTGCTGGAAGCAGTGCAGTCTGTGGTTGAAAGGAAGATGTTCCTGGGCCTGAATCCCATCTCTGCCTCTCACCACACCCTCGCCTCAGTTCAGTCACTTGTAAAATATGGGCAAGAACAATGCCTGCCCCTCAGGACTGACCTGAAGTTTTCAATGTTAATATGTCATGTGCTGAGAGCAGCATCTTGACATAAGTGGTCAGTGGCACACAAGGGTAGCAGCTGACTGCAAAATGGGAGTGAAAAAGCTGCCTGAAGCTTGCTTCCGACACATTCACTTAGGGCAGATGTTTGCTTGGTGAAGGATTTTTCTTCACTTTTTTTTTTTTGAGACGGAGTCTCGCTCTATAGCCCAGGCTGGAGTGTAGTGGTGCGATCTTGGCTCACTGCAACCTCCCTCTCTGGAGTCCGACTCACCCACGACACTCAGGTCTCACCCAGATTGACCTTCAAAGCTCAGTTCTTCTCAGAACAGTACCCATTCCATCGGTTCACGCGACCATCCAGGAGCCTCAGAGTCAGTCCATGCTTCTTGTTTGGGGTCTTGGGGCTGGGATAAGGAGGTCTGACCGTAGCGAGGCATGTAGCCTAAGATGGTTTTTGTGGTGCTGGGGACGCTGTCCGGGAAAGGCTCCTTGGTCTGCTTCTAAGGCCTTGGCTTGTGGATATCTGGGCAGCAGGCATACGAGTGGCAGGGAGCTTGGGGTAACCAGAGAGAGCACACCCCCTAAATGGAGCACCCCTCAAGTTGGCATCGCCAGAACTGCGGCACCTCCTCCATCAGGGCAACCCTCCCGGTTGGGACGTCGCCCCCAGCAAGACACGTCCTCGTAGCGGAGCACCCACGCTTAGCCCGAGCCGCTCCCCGCCAGGCATCTCCTCACCGGGCAACCCCACCGTTCGGGACACACCGCCAGCTGGAGCACCCCTCGGCAGGGGCATTCCTCCCAACCGGGGGACCCCCACCGCAATGGGAACCTGCTTGAACCAGAGCTCCCTCTCGCACCGGGAAGACCCTACAGGCGGCTTCCCCGCCAGGCAGCAGCTTAGGGAATCCGCCTTTAGCGCACGCCGGCGAAATCAAAGTGCGTCCGGGGTTAGAGGTCAGAGTTCGGAGCCGCGGGTCTTTCTCCACCGTCGGCCAGCCCACCAGAACGTCAACTTAGAATGAGATATGGGTTGAAAATGGGAAGCCTACTCCCCACCCACTACTACAACTCTGGCGGGCGGATTCTCCGTCGCCAGGTCTCCTATTCCGCGGTCGCGCGTTCCGTTTCCGGCCGCCACAGGCCGGCGCCTGGGGCGCCTCACGCTTAGTCCCAGTGCGCAGGCGCCTCACCGGCCGGGCCCTAATGCGCAGGCTCAGGGGCAGGCGCAGGCGCAGACGCAGGCGACCGGCCCCGCCCCGACTCTGGGCCGCGAGGCGCGGGCGGGGCGATGGCGCGCGGGAGGGGCGGGGCCACGCTGCGGGCCCGGGCCATGGCCGCCGCCGATGCCGAGGTGAGGAGCGGGGCCGGCGGGGGGCGGCGCGGGGGCGGCAGGCAGCGGTGGAGGCGGCGCAGGGGCTAAGAACCGGGCGGGGCGGCGGCAGGCGGCCGGCGGGCGGGCGGGGCCCCGCGCCCCCCCGCTGCCTCCGCCGCTTGCCGCTGCCGTCGCCGCCTCAGGCCGAGGCCGGGCCGAGGCCGCCGGGCGTCCGGCCCGCGCTCCCGCCGGGCGCGCTTTGTGCGCGGCGCGGGTCGGGCGGCGACTGGGGGCGCGGGCGGGGGCGCAGGTGAGGGAGGCGGCCGCGTACCTGCGCCCGCGCCCCGCAAGGACCCCGTGCCTCCGCCGCCGCCCGCGAGCCCGATTTGCGGGGAGGGCCTCGGCCCGGGTGCCCGGGAGGTGCGGAGGACAAAAGGAAAAGTAGCGGGGCCGGCCAACTTTGGAGCGCCGGCCGAGGCGAAGCTGTCCCTCCTCTCGGAGCTCTTCCTTCTCTCCGTTGACCTTTCACTTTGTTCTGAGTAGGATGGCACCATCTTTAACGAAAAGTTGGCCAGTCCCAGCGTGTTCTCCCCAGACAATGCTGCTCCAGCCCTGCTGGCTGTCAGAAGCAGGAAAGCACGCTCGGTGGGAAGCTTGCGGACTCAAGTTTATTTCCAAACCGGCAGCTTTAAAGGGCTCTCCACATAAAAAGTTCACATTCTTTTGTTAATGGTCTTGGCCTTCCCCGTACTCATTCTCAAGGATAGTTTGTTTCCTTGCTTAGGAAAGGAAGCAGCATCGAGATAAAAGTCTTGCGAGTAGACCACAGGCTTCCCTCTGAAGGAGAAGCAAGCAGGAGATGCTGTGTCCATGCAAATGCATAAATAGTGTGTTCTTAGGGCTGAAATAAGGGACCGGTTTGGAGAAAAGTGCTGGCCTAGAAGTATGTCTTTGAAATTAACTATGTAATAACAGTTGAGACTTCTAAAGCTTAGAAAGTTAAGGTGTAGTAAGAAGCTGTGCAGTATCTGGTGCCTAGACATAACAGTATGTTTTAGCTCAGGTACTGTATGGCCTTTTTGTTTATTTTTTTTTCCTGCAGTTTTTGGGGGGTGTTGAAATAAGTAAACTGGCAAGGTGCAGGGTTATTCTTAAATTCAGTGCAAGGAGTTGAATACCTGCAGCATTCAAGGAATGAGTATTAGGCACTGAGAACAAAAAGGGAAATTAGAAAACTTCAAGTCACTTCCAGGCTTGTAGAGAAGAAGACGTGTAGTGATGAATAGTATCATTTATGAAGCACCCACTGGATCCCACACAGTGCAAGACCTTTAGATCAGTCGTCTCACTCACTTAGTTTTCTCCAACCTGTGCAGCAGGTGCTGGTACTTCACTTTTTTTTTTTTTGAGACAGGATCTCCCTTTGTCACCCAGGCTGGAGTGCACAGGCATAATCACGGCTCACTGCTGCCGCGACCACCCAGGCTCAAGGGATTCTCCCACTTCATTCCCCCAAGTAGCTGGGACTACAGGCAGGTGCCACAATACCACACATGGCCAATTTTTTTTTTGTATTTTTTGTAGAGACCGGGGTTTTACCATGTTGTCCAGGCTGGCCTTGAACTTTTGGACTCAAGCGATCTGCCTGCCTCAGCCTCTCAAAGTGCTAGGATTACAGACATGAGCCACCTTGCCAGGCCTGTTGTTTCCTTTTTAGCAGAGGAGGCAGTATTCGATAACTTGGCCAGTCAGTGGTAGGACTAGCACTAGAGCAGTGTTGGGCACGTAGTAGGTGTTTAATAAATGATCGATGAGCAAATGGCTCCAGATGTCTCTGTTTTTGTAGGCAGCCTTGAGTAGAGGGCTTGACAGAGCTGATGATCATGAAAACCTGTGTTATCGAGCTCTTACTTGTGTCCATCCCTGCCATAGTACGTTCATGAATTCACTAATTTCAGCCTTGCAGCAACCTTAAGAGGTAGGTACTGATATCTCTCTATAAATGAGAAAGATTTCAGAGCCTGTGGCCAAGAAGATGGTTCCAGAGCTGGTGCTTGCTAAACATGTGTTATATCTGTGATGGTCATTTTAGATTAATCAAAGCTCTGTTTTTAGATTCACGATTCTAAGGGTTTATCATCAAGGTGTGTGAGAAGGCGAGGGGGCCCGTGTGCAGTGCAGCACCTCTGGCCTCCTGGACAGTAGGTAGGCATGGGATCATTGTTGTCAATAAACCTGGGAAGTGATTCCTGGGTCAGGGTTCATTACTTGCCAAATGATTAAGGTAATAAAGCTGACACTGGAAACTTACCTGGCTTCATTTTTGTTCTTTCTTTTCCTTGATCTACAAAGATAGTCAACACTTTTTCACACCGAAAAGAGCTGGCCAGGCATGGAGGCTCACACCTGTAATCCCAGCACTTTAGGAGGCTGAGGTGAGCAGATCACTTGAGGTCAGGAGTTTGAGACCAGCCTGGCCAACATGGTGAAACCCTGTTTCTACTGAAAATACAAAAATTTTCCGGGCATAGTGGTGCGTACCTATAGTTGCAGCCTGAGTGACAGTGAGAGAGTGTCTCAGGACAAAAAAAGACAAAAAAACTACTGAGGTAGTTGAATACATCCTCCATTCCCCATTTGTGAGTTAGTTAGTAAGTGGGGCCTGTTAGGGTTTAAATATGTCTAGGGTCACCGAGGATCAGATCCCAGGGTCCCTTTGAATGGAGGCTTTTGTTTCAGCCAAATGTTGTCTTCCAGCAGGAAGGCCTTCTCAGGCAAGTGCTGTGATTTTCTAGCAAGGTGGCTACTATGTATCTCTTCCTTATTTTTGGATTTTTAAAATAATATAGGCACTGACAATTTAAAAAATGGGTGCTAAAAGACTTTTAAAAAAGCTGCTCTCAGGCCGAGCGCGGTGGCTCAAGCCTGTAATCCCAGCACTTTGGGAGGCCCAGGCGGGTGGATCATGAGGTCAAGAGATTGAGACCATCCTGGTCAACATGGTGAAACCCCGTCTCTACTAAAAATACAAAAAAAATAGCTGGCATGGTGGCGCATGCCTGTAATCCCAGCTACTCAGGAGGCTGAGGCAGGAGAATTGCCTGAACCCAGGAGGTGGAGGTTGTGGTGAGCCGAGATTGTGCCATTGCACTTCAGCCTGGGTAAAAAAAAAAAAAGAAATTAAAAAAAAAGCTGCGCTCATCTCCTGTCTTTCTTTTTTTTTTTTTTTTTTTTGAGACCGAATCTTGATTGGTCAGGCTGCAGTGCAGTGGTGGAATCTCAGCTCACTGTAACCTCCACCTCCTGGATTCAAGCAATTCTTGTGCCTCAGCCTCCTGAGTAGCTGGGATTATGGATACCTGCCACGACACCTGGCTAATTATTGTATTTTTAGTAGAGACGGGGTTTTACCATGTTGTCCAGGCTTGTCTTGAAATCCTGACCTCAAGTGATCCGCCCACCTCAGCCTCCCAAAGTGCTGGGATTGCAGGTGTGAGCCGCCACCCCAGGCTGGTGGTCTCTGGTCCTTCTGGAGGGGCACAGTCACTTGCAGCTCTTGAGCATTTACTTCATGTTTTTAAATATATGTTTCTATTGTCATGTCTTTATTCACCAGTTTGAGGGGTCATCTATGGACTTCCACTAATGGTGGATTTGTGTAAAGATTTAGAGATTTTTGTTCTTTTACGTTTATCCTGCCCCAATCAGAATGCGTGTTCTTGGCCAGGGCCAGCAGCTCACGCCTGTAATCCTAGTACTTCGGGAGGCTGAGGTGAGAGGATCCCTTGAGCCCAGAAGTTTGAGACCAGCCTGGGCAATGTAGTGAGATCTTGTCTATACTAGAAATAAAAAAGTTAGGCAGGCGTGGTGGTGGTATGTGCCTGTAGTCCCAGCTACTTGAGGGACTGAGGTGGGAGGATTGCTTGATCCCAGGAAGTCAGGGATGCACTGAGCTGTGATTGTGCCACTGCCCTGCAGCCTGGGTGACAGAGCCAAACCCTGTATCAAAAAAAAAAAGAAAAAGAAAAAGAATGCATGTTCTCTGGCCTAGTGCACAGCATCATCCTCAGGACTCTCCTCACCTTTCCCTGCATCTGATGCTGCTCGCTGTTTACTCCCTCCTGGTGATAGAACACACTCTCCAGTAGCTGGCCAGGAAGGGATGGTAAGTGGAAAACTTTTGGGGTTTGCATGTCTAAAAATGTATTTACTTTTTTTTTTTTAATTTTATTTTGAGTCAGAGTTTCGCTTTGTTGCCCAGGTTGGAGTGAGGGGTACCATCTCAGCTCACTGAAACCTCCGCCTCCTGGGTTCAAGTGATTCTCCTGCCTCAGCCTCCAGAGTAGCTGGAATTATAGGTGCTCACCACCACACCTGGCAAATTTTTGTATTTTTAGTAGGGATGGGGTTTCACCATGTTGGCCAGGGTGATCTTGAACTCCTGACCTCAGGTGATCCGCCCACATCAGCCTCCCAAAGTGCTGGGATTACAGGCATGAGCCACCGCGCCTGGCGGCAAATGTATTTATTCTACTAGTACAGTTAATAAGTTTGGCTAGTATGAAATTCCAGGTTGGAAGTAATTTTGAAGTCATGGCTCCAGTATCTTTTAGTTTTCATTGTTGTACTTGAGAAGTCCAGTTTGGTCCTTTTTTTTTTTCTTGGGACAGGGTCTTACTGTGTCGCCCAGGCTGGACTGCAGTGGTGTGATCATAGTTTTCTGCACCCTCGACCTCCCAGGCTTGAGTGATTCGCCTGCCTCAGCCCCCCAAATAGTAGCTGGGACTGCAGGCGTGTGCTGCCATACCTGGTTGATCTTTTTCTTTTTTCTTTTCTTTTCTTTTCTTTTCCTTTCAAGATGGAGTCTCACCCTGTTGCCCAGGCTGGAGTACAGTGGTATGATCTTGGCTCCCTGCAACCTCTACCTCCCAGGTTCAAGTGAGTCTTCTGCATCAGCCTCCTGAGTAGCTGGGATTGCAGGCATCTGCCACCAAGCCTGGCTAATTTTTTTATATTTTTAGTAGAGATGGGGTTTCACCATGTTGGCCAGGCTGGTCTTGAACTCCTGACCTCAGGTGATCTACCTGACTCAGCCTCCGAAAGTGCTGGGGTTAGAAGCATGAGCTCCCACCCCCGGCCTCTTTTTTTTTTTGGAGATGGAGTCCAGCTCTACTGCCCAGGCTGGAATGCAGTGGCGTGATCTCAGCTCTCTGCAACCTCCACCTTCTGGGTTCGTGCAGTTCTCCTGCCTCAGCCTCCCAGTAGCTGGGATTACAGGCACGTGCCATCATGCTCAACTAATTTTTTTTTTTTGCGATGAAGTTTCGTTCTTGTTGCCCAGGCTGGAGTGCAGTGGTGTAATCTCTGCTCACGGCACCCTCTGTCTCTCGGATTCAAGCAATTCTCCTCCCTCAGCCTCCTGAGTAGCTGGGATTACAGATGTGCCACCACGCCCAGCTAATTTTTGTATTTTTAGTAGAGACTGGGTTTCTCCATGTTGGTCAGGCTGGTCTCAAACTCCCAACCTCAGGTGATCTGCCTACCTCAGCCTCCCAAAGTGCTGGGATTAGAAATGTGAGCCACTGCGCCTGACTCGCCTGGCTAATTTTTTTCTATTTTTAGTAGAGATGCGGTTTCACCATATTGGCCAGGCTGGTCTCAAACTCCTGACCTTGTACTCCACCTGCTTTGGACTTTCAAAGTGTTGGGACTGCAGGTGTGAGCCACTGCACCTGGCCTCTTTTTTTTTTTTTTGAGACACAGTTTCACTCTGTCGCCCAGGTTGAGTGCAGTGGCGTCACCTTGGCTCACTGCAACCTCCCTGGTTCAAGTGATTCTCATGTTTCAGTCTCCTGAGTAGCTGTGATTACAGGTGGGCGCCACCATGCCCAGCTAATTTTTTTTTGAGATGAGTGTTGTGTCACTCTGTTGCCCAAGCTGAAGTACAGTGGCACGATTTCTTGCCACTCCTCCATCTCCCTGGTTTAAGTGATTCTCCTTTCTCAGCTGCCTGTGTAGCTGGGACTATAGGTGTGCGTCACCATGCCTGGCTAATTTTTGTATTTTTAGTAGGGATGGGGTTTTGCCATATTGGCCAGGCAGGTCTTGAACTCCTGACCTGAAGTAAGTGATGCACTCTCCTTGGCCTCCTAAAGTACTGGGATTACAAGTTTGAGCCACCATGCCTGGCCTCCAGCTAATTTTTGTATTTTTAGTATAGACAGGGTTTCATCATGTTAGCCAGGCTGATCTTGAACTCCTGACCTCAAATGATCGGCCTGCCGTGGCCTCAAAGTATTGGGATCACAGGCGTGAGCCCCTGTGCTTGACTGTGATTTTTATGTTTTTGTAGAGACAGGGTCTTGCCATATTGCCCAGGCTGGCCTCGAACTCAGCCTCCTAAAGTTCTGGGATTAAAGGCATGATCAACCAAGGCTGGCCTAGTTTTATTCTTTGTTGTTGTTGTTGTTGTTGAGACAGTTTCGCTCTTTCACCCAGGTTGGAATGCAGTGGTGCGATCTTGGCTCACTGCAGCCTTTGCTTCCTGGGTTAAAGTGATTCTCCTGCTCAGCCTCCCAAGTTGCTGGGAGTACAGGCACCTGCCACCATGCCTGGCTAATTTTTGTAGTTTTAGTAGAGACAGGGTTTCACCATGTTGGCCAGGCTGGTTTCGAACTCCTGACCTCAGGTGATCCACCTTCCTCAGCCTCTAAAAGTGCTAGGATTACAGGTATGAGTCAACCCGCCCGGAAAGGCTCAGTTTCATTCTTAACCCTTTGTAAGCATTATTCCCCTGCTAAACCTTTGGGATCATTACATCTGTGATTTTCCTAATATGATATGTCTAGTGCTACCCTTTTTTTCATGTATCATGCAGGTGCCTAAGTAGTTGTGAAATCTGAAGATTGACACCCTTTCATTATAGGAATTTTTTTTTTTCTTGTGGTGAAGTCTCACTCTGTAGCCCAGGTGGAAGTGCAGTGGTGTGATCTTGGCTCACTGCAACCTCTGCCTCCTGGATCCTGGTTCAAGCAGTTCTACCTCAGCCTCCCAAGTAGCTGGGATTATAGGCATGAGTCACCATGCCCAGCTAATTTTTATATTTTTTAGTAGAGATAGGGTTTCACTATGTTGGCTAGCCTGGTCTTGAACTCCTGACCTTGTGATTTGCCCGCCTCGGCCTCCCAAAGTGTTGGGATTACCTGTGTGAGCCATCACGCCCGGCTGACAATTTATTCTTTACTGTCTTCTCTGTGTTCCCTTTCCTTTTTTGTTTTTTTTTTTTGAGACGGAGTTTCGCTCTTGTTACCCAGGCTGGTGCGACCTCGGCTCACCGCAACCTCCGCCTCCTGGGTTCAGGCAATTCTCCTGCCTCAGCCTCCTGAGTAGCTGGGATTACAGGCATGCGCCACCATGCCAGCTATTTTTTTTGTATTTTTAGTAGAGACGGGGTTTCACCATGTTGACCAGGATGGTCTCGATCTCTCGACCTCGTGATCCACCCGTCTCGGCCTCCCAAAGTGCTGGGATTACTTGAGCCACCGCGCCCAGCCTGTGTTCTCCTTTTCTGTTTCCTTTATTTGAAGGTTAGACTTCCTAGCCTTTTAATTTTAAATATATTTTCTTGTCATGTCTTGGTCTTGTTGTATTTTGAGGGAGCATTTTTGACTATTTTCCAATTTTTTAAATTGAATTTTTAACTTCTGTTGTTATATTTTTATATTCTTTATTGTTTTCTATTCTTTTTTAGTATCTCCTGTTCTTGTTTTATGGATATAGTATCTTTGCTTATCTCTTTTAATTAAATGATTAAAATTTTAAAATTACAGTTTAAATTATTAAAAAACGATTTTAAAAAGTCTTCTAGCCTGTGCAACACAGCAAGTCCCTAAAAGCTGGGTTTTCAGGCATGCAATCTATGACCAGCTGGTGTGTGCCTGAAGTCCGAGCTAGTCAGGAGACTAAGGCAGGAGCAGTGCTTGAGTCCAGGAGGTGAGGCTGCAGTGAGCCATGATTATGCCACTGCACTCCAGCCTGAGTAACAGAGTAAGAGATTCTGTCTCTAAAAAAAAAAAAAATTGTTTTCTTTATTTTTTGTGTTTACCTTGCTTTCATTCCTCGCTGCCTCATTTCTTAGTCTTTCTTCCTTGATGTAACTTCCTTCAGTGTCTTGTTGTCCTCAGCCATTTTGCCACATTGAGAATGAGGCACTTACCATGGAAAGCTGAGTATTGGGGGTTTGTTTACTTGTTGCTTTCACTGTAGGGTGATGGTTGGCTGCTAGATTTTTTTTGTTTTTTTTTTTTAAGATGGTCTTTCACTTTTGTTGCCCAGGGTGGAGAGCAATGGGGTGATCTTGGCTCACTGTAACCTCCACACCCTGGGTTCAAGCAATTCTGCCTCAGCCCCCCAAGTAACTGGGATTACAGGCGTGTGCCACCATACCCAGTTAATTTTGTTTTTGTGTTTTGAGATGGGAGTCTCTCTTTGTTGCCTAGACTGGAGTGCAGTGGCACGGTCTTGGCTCACTACAACCTCCGTCTCCCAGGCTCAAGCAGCTCTCCTGCCTCAGCCCACTGAGTAGCTGGGATTACAGGTGCAGTAGTAGAGATGGAATTTTGCCATGTCGGCCAGGCTGGTCTTGAACTTCTGACCTCAGGTGATTCACCCACCTGGACTCCCAAAATGCTGGGATTATAGGTGTGAGACATCTTGGCCATTTTTGGTGTACCTTTTTCCAGGGCTAAACGTCTGGTGTCCTGTGGCTACGGAAGAGCAGTGCTTGCCTGAGGAGGAGACCTGAGAGGCCAGCTGTTCTCAGGGGGAGTTTTGCCCACACTCCTTTGTAGCTGCAGTCCTCATTCCTTCCCATTGTTCTCACCCTTCTATGTGTTGTGGGGTCAGTCTGTGGCTGCTCAGCTGCAACTCCTGTATTTAAGTTTCTTCTTCCTCTGCTGTTTGGGGTGGGTTAGTGTTCCTCTACCCTCGATCTATCTTCCTATTTATGTTATATTTAGGGATTCACATATCTTGGAGTTTGTGAGTCTCTTTCCTGTTTTTCTTGTCTTTGATTGATTTTTGCTAAGAGAAGGGGGAGGATCAGAAGCATTTTCTTTTTCTTTTTTTCTTTCAAATGGAGTTTCACTGTTAGCCAGGCTGGTCTCGAACTCCTGACCTCAGATGAGTTCAGAGACCTCGGTCTCCCAGTTTTGGGATTACAGGAGTGAGCCACAGCATCTGACTGAGAATAGTTATTAGAGCTTGGTTACTTTGACCCACGGCAGGTATGATACAGAAAGCATCAGTTCCAGGACTGAGAAGTTTCCTTTCTTACTGTTTTGCTTTTATTTGACTTTTAATATTTTCATATATTAAAAAAAAGTCTTCTTGAAGGTTTTGGATTTTGAAAAACAAATGCTAAAGTGAATCCTATGCCTCTTCAAAAGGGGCATTTCCTTTGAAATGTTGTCTTCCTAGGTAAGAGGTCACTTTCCCAGGAGCATCACTGTCAGCTGCTATTTTATTCTGGAAAAGTTTTTGGATTTTTTTTCTGTATTCTACTTGTAATAGGCTGGTAAGTTCAGATCACAGTATATTTAATATACTGTTTTTGAGGGACTAGTTCACATTTATTGAGCACTTTCTGTTTATGTAGTGCTATCCTATGTATTTGTAAGAGGACATAGAAAGTTTTGAGATTGGTTCCTGATTTTACAAAATTTAATAATATAACAGAGCAGATATTACTGAGTAGGAAATGAGATGGAGTCAGTTAAAAGTAAACAAGAGCACCAGGCACAGTGGCTCACATCTGTAATCCCAGCACTTTGGGAGGCAGAGGCGGGCAGATTATGAGGTCAGGAGATCAAGACCATCCTGGCTAACATGGTGAAGCCCCATCTCTACTAAAAATACAAAAAATTAGTTGGGCGTGGTGGCATGCGCCTGTAGTCCCGGCTACTTAGGAGGCTGAGGCAGGAGAATCGCTTGAACCTGGGAGGCACAGGTTGCAGTGAGCCGAGATTGTGCCAGTGCACTCTAGCCTGGGTGACAGCGAGACTCCATCTCAAAAAGGAAAAAAAATAGTAAGAGACTGCTGTATGGCTGTGATTGTTGCAGCTACATTTGTGGGGAAAACTCCTTGAGGAAGATGAGTTAATCTAGGTCCTTTTTTCCCTTTAAGAGCTTTTTGTCCAACATGTAGTCTAGTTCTTAAAGTATGTGAGACATGAATTGGCATGACAAGGTATAAAAGTGTACATTAAAAAAAATTAGGCATTTTAGCAAATTTAGAAAACCGAGAAATCTCAGAATGCCAAATATTTGTCATCTTTTTTTTTTCCTGATCCTCGTGAGTGTATCGTTTTTATTTAAAATTAGTGGTAATCAGTGATTACGTGCCATTGTACTTCCTCTGTCACGTGTTGTGTGACACGCATTCATGTCTTCAGTGTTTTTGGTGGCTGCATGGTGTTTGACATATGAAAGTCCCAGTTTCCTCTACTGTGATTTGGGTGAGGTCTGTATCCTTTGGTACACAGTGGAAGTACAAGGTCAGAAGGGGAGAGTGGCATGAGATGAAGCTGGAGAGGCAGGGCAAGGTTATCCAGGGCCTTGTCACCATGGTAACAAGTTGAGATGTTTCATAACCACTGTAGACAGTCCTTGAAGATTTTAGACGTGGAAAGATATTTTAAAAAGATGACCCTGGCTGCTGTGTGGACAGTGGATCAAGGGAGACTTGTGGAAATAGGGGGCCGTGAGCAGGCTTGGCTTCAGTGGCGTGGGTTAGTCATGATATAGGTGTTTAAACTTAATTTTTTGAGCATATAGGACAGTTACATGGTCCAAAACTGAAAAAGTATGGGCAGTGCAGTGGCTTATGCCTGTAATCCAACCACTTTGGGAGGCTGAGGCAGGACAACAGAGTGAGACTGTCTCTACAAAAAATAATGAAAAATTAGTTGGGCATTGTGGTGTGTGCCTGTAGACCCAGCTACTCAGGAGGCTGAGGTGGAGGGTCAAGACTGCAAGGCAACAGAGCAAGACCTTGAAACCCTGTCTCAAAAAAAAAATGATAATAGAGGCTAGTTTTTTTTTTTTTTGAGATGAAGTTTCACTTTTGTTGCCCAGGCTGGAGTGCAATAATGCCATCTTGGTTCACCATAACCTCTGCCTCCCAAGTTCAAGTGATTCTTCTGCCTCAGCCTCCCAAGTAGCTGGGACTACAGGTGTGCACCACCATGCCCAGCTAATTTTTGTATTTTTAGTAGAGACGGGGTTTCACCTTGTTGACCAGGATGGTCTCGATCTCTTGACCTCATGATCCACCTGTCTCGGCCTCCCAAAGTGCTGGGATTATAGGCGTGAGCCACCGCGCCCTGCCTGAGGCTAGAAATTCTTACTGCCTGGGGCTAAAAGTCCTTAGTGCCTGGTCCCGTGTCATAGTCTCGGTTTTGTAGTAGGGTGGTGTGTTACCTTTTGTGCGTTTAGACACAGATATCGTTGTGTTACCTACAGTAACACGCTGTGCAGGTTTGTAGCTTAGAAGCCACAGGCTACTCCATACAGCCTAAGTGTGTAGTGGGCTGTACCGTCCAGGTTTGCAGTGATACAATCACCTGAGGACGCATATCTCGGAATGTACCCCTCGTTAGGTATCGAGTGATTGTACAAGCAAATACAAGTATAGATGTTTGAGGCTTTTTGTTATGACATTTTTTCAAACTTACTCAGAAGTGCTGCAATAGTGTAGTGCAAACTGTTGCCTGTCCCCAGCATTAGCAGTTATCTCCTGAGGCCAGTCTTGTTTCATGTTCCTTGTCATCTCTATCCTATCTGCAATTTTATTGAAGCAGTTCTCGGGCATATTTTATCTGAGTATTTCCGTTAATGTACATATTTCAGTCAATAAATAGTGTGCAGATTTCTTGTTTCAGTTTAAATTAGGAACAAAATATGGTCTATTCATTAGCCTTGGTAGAGGTCTTTTAGATCTCAGTATATTGATTTATCTTCCGTGTCTTATTATAGTATTTACTTTTCCCCCACATCTTTTTTCCTTGCAATTAAGTTTTAAAGATAAGGGTTCATTTGTCACAGCGTTTCCTAGAACCTTGTTTTGCTTATTCCATCTTTTTTTTTTTTTTTGAGACGGAGTTTCGCTCTTGTTACCCAGGCTGGAGTGCAGTGGCGCGATATCGGCTCACCGCAACCTCCGCCTCCTGGGTTCAGGCAATTCTCCTGCCTCAGCCTCCCGAGTAGCTGGGATTACAGGCACGCGCCACCATGCCCAGCTAATTTTTTTGTATTTTTAGTAGAGACAGGGTTTCACCATGTTGACCAGGATGGTCTCGATCTCTTGACCTCATGATCCACCCACCTTGGCCTCGCAAAGTGCTGGGATTACAGGCTTGAGCCACCTTGCCCGGCCTGCTTATTTCATCTTAATGGTGGTGTTTAGCATGCCCCTCCCCCGTCATGCCTGTCATTGACACCATCTGGAGCTGCTGATGTCCAGCGTGAGTGTGGCTCTGGAGCACTTGAAATGTGGTTAGTGTGAGCGGAGATGTGCAGTGAGTGCAGAAGACACCTGGGATATTTTTTAAAATAGAGACAGGGTCTCCCTATGTTACCCAGGCTGGAGTGCAGTGGCTATTCACAGGCATAATCCCACTACTGATCAGCACGGGAGTTTTGACCTGCTCCATTTCCGACCTGGGCTGGTTCACCCCTCCTTAGGCAACCCAGTGGTCCTCTGCTCCCGGGAGGTCACCATATTGATGCCGAACTTAGTGTGGACACCCGATCGGCGTAGCGCACTACAGCCCAGAACTCCTGGGCTCAAGTGATCCTCCCACCTCAGCCTCCTGAGTAGTTGGGACTACAGGCATGTGCCACCACACTCAGCAACACCTGGGATTTTTTTTTTAGACAGAGTTTTGCTCTTGTTACCCAGACTGGAGTGCAATGGCATGATCTCGGCTCACCGCAACCTCCGCCTCCTGAGTTAAGGCAATTCTCCTGCCTCAGCCTCCTGAGTAGCTGGGATTACAGGCACGCACCACCATGCCCAGCTAATTTTTTGTATTTTTAGTAGAGATGGGGTTTCACCATTTTGACCAGGATGGTCTCGATCTTTTGACCTCGTGATCCACCCGCCTCTGCCTCCCAAAGTGCTGGGATTACAGGCTTGAGCCACTGCACCTGGCCGACACCTGGGATTTTTAATACAAATTGCAAACAAGAATGTAAATGATGACATTAATACCTTAAAAATATTGATTACATGTTGATATATAATACTTTGGATATATGGGGTTAAATAAAATATTTAGCCAGGCACAGTGGCTCACGCCTGTAATCCCAGCACTTTGGGAGACCAAGGTGGACGGATCACGAGATCAAGAGATCGAGACCATCCTGGCCATGATGAAACCCTGTCTCTACTAAAAATATGAAAATTAGCTGGGCATGGTGGTGCCCGCTGTAGTCCCAGCTAGTTGGGAGGCTGAGGCAGAAGAATCGCTTGAACCCAGGAGGTAGAGGTTGCAGTGAGCTGGGATTGCGCCACTCTACTCCAGCCTGGTGACAGAGCAAGATTCCATCTCAAAAAATAAATAAATAAAATAAAGTTATTTGCTGTGTTTCTAGTTTTTAAAAATGTGACAGGCCGGGTGTGGTGGCTCACACCTGTAATCCCAGCACTTTGGGAGGCTAAGGAGGTTAGATTATGAGGTCAGGAGATTGAGACCATCTTGGGTAACATGATGAAAACCTGTCTCTACTAAAAACACAAAAAATGCAAAACATTAGCAGGGCATGGTGGCACATGCCTGTAGTCCCAGCTACTTGGGAGGCTGAGGCAGAAGAATCGCTTGCACCTGGAGGCAGAGGTTGCAGTGAGCTGAGATCGTACCACTGCACTCCAGCCTGGGGACAAGCAAGACTCTGTATAAAAAAAAAAAAGTGACCACTAGAAAATGAGGAATGAAATACATGGTTCTCTCTGTGGCTCACATTGTCTTTCATTTGGCTAGCACTGGTCCAGGGGCTCCATCAGATGCAGATTTGTCTGGTTTTTTTTTTTTTTTTGGTGTCATAACTGGTATTGTTCTTTCATTTTTATTTTTTGAGATGGAGTCTTGCTCTGTCACCAGTCTGGAGTGCAGTGGTGAGATCTCAGCTCACTGCAACCTTTGCCTCCCAGGTTCAATCAATTCTTCTGCCTCAGCCTCCCGAGTAGCTGGGACTACAGGTACCCACTACCATGCCTGGCTAATTTTTGTATTTTTAGTAGAGATGGGATTCCACCCTATTGGCTAGGCTGGTCTTGAACTCTTGACCTCCGATGGTCCGTCCCCCCTCAGCCTCCCAAAGTGCTGGGATTCCAGGTGTGAGCCATGCCTGGCCTAAATTTTTAAATTTTTGTGAATCAATTATTGCCTGGGTCTTAATCTATTGCCTGGACTGGGACTGGTGTGCAGTGGTGCAATCACAGCTTACTGTAGTCTCAAACTCCTGGGTTCAAGTAATCCTTCTGCCTCAGTCTTCTGAGTAGCTAGAATGACAGAAGTGTACCACTGTACCTAGTCAATTAAAAAAATTTTTTTTTGACCTGGCACGGTGGCTCATGCCTGTAATCCTAGTGCTTTAGGAGGTCAAGGTGGGCGAGTTCCTTGAGTTCCAGAGTTCAAGACAGGTCTGGGCAACATGGCGAGATTCCATGTCTATTACAAGTATAAAAATATAAAAGGCTGGGTGTGGTGGCTCACTCCTGTAATCTCAGCACTTTGGGAGGCTGAGGCGGGTAGATCATGAGGTCAAGAGATTGAGACCATCCTGGCCAACATGGTGAAACACTGTCTCTACTAAAAATAAAAATTAACCAGGCTTGATGGCAGGCACCTGTAATCTCAGCTACTCAGGAGGCTGAGGCAGGAGAATCGCTTGAACCCAGGAGGCGGAGGTTATAGTGAGCTTCGATTGTGCCACTGCATTCCAGCCTGGCGACAGAGTGAGACTGTGTCTCAAAAAAAAAAAAAAAAGAAGGATAAAATAATACAAAAACATGGGAGCATTTCCTTTGCATAAGAATGCCAAGGTGTAGAATGAAGAGATGGTGAAATGAAGTCAGGCTGCAGGAAGAAAGGAAATTACATATATATATATTTTTTTTTTTTTTTTTTTTCTCTTCTAGAGATGAAATCTTATCATGTTTCTCAGGCTGGACTCAAATGGTCTGCCTGCCTCAGCCTCTCAAAGTGCTGGAATTATAAGCAGGAGCCACTGTGCCTGGACCTGAGGTTGTTTTTTGTTTGCTTTTTTTTGAGATAGGGTCTAGTTCTGTTGCCCAGGCTGGAGTGCAGTGGTGTGATCATGACTAACTGCAGCCTCAACACCCCGGGCTCAGGTGATCTTCCCACCTCAGCCTTCCAAGTAGCTGGGACCCCAGGTGTGCACCACCATGCCTGGCTAATTTTTGTATTTTTTATTTTTTTTTTGTAAATAGATTATTTTCTTTTTTTTAAATTTTTTTTTTATTTTGGGGGGTGAGGAAGGGAGGAAGGCAGGAAGGGAGGGAAGGAGGAAGGAAGGGATGAAGGAAGGAAGGGAGG
>CM052648.1:27979242-28023937 GCA_028533165.1 Leontopithecus rosalia | reverse complement strand
ATCAAGTCTTGTTCCATTGTTGATGAGGAATTGTGATCATCTTTAGAGGGAGAGGGGTTCTGATTTTGAGTATTCTCAGCCTTTTTATGCTGGTATCTTCCCATCATTGTAAATTTATCCTCCTGTCGTCTTTGAAATTACCAGCTTTCAGTAGGTCTCTTGAGTGGACGTCCAAGATGTTAGTTCCCAGGGCCAGGAACAGCGGCGTTAAGACTGATGGTGTTTTTCTGCCCAGGCTTCTCCTGTCTGGCTTCCTTCTTGTGTCCGTAATAGGCGAGTCTCCCTTCCCGGAGCTCCAAACCTCAGTCAGAAGGGGAACCAGTCGTGTTCACTCTGCACCGAGATGCCGGCACAACTTCTGCGCCGGCCTCATGATTCAGCGCTGGGAACCCGCGCGGCTCCTCCAAACCCTGGTCAGAAGGGGAGCCAGCCCCGCCTAGTCAGCTCCGAGAGCTGCGGTGCGGAGGTGTAGGTACTGCCCCGCGTGGCTCCTCCACTGGGAATCTTCTGCTCCTGAGCGACCAGAATTTGTCTGAAAGTGTGGCGTCCTCTAGTTCTATGAGCTTTAACTGCGAGCTGCAATCCCGAGATGTTAGCGATCGGCCATCTTGGATCGTTCCTCTAATTTTTGTATTTTTTGTAGTGATGGAGTTTCACCATGCTGTCTAGGCTGCTCTTGAGCTCCTGAGCTCAAGTGACTCTACTGCCTAGACCTCCCAAATTGCTGGGATTATTGACATTAGTCACTGTGCCCCACTTGGGCTTTTTAAATTAATGTATGATAAGTAGAGAAGAGCATACACCTTATGTATATATTTCCATACATGTACTCAGTACCTGGACTAAGCAGGGAATATTCCAGAAGCCCAGAAGTCACCTTTCGCTCCCGTGCCTGTTCTGTGCTTCCCCAGGGTTAACTGCTGTCTTCTGACATCTTGAGTAGTTCTCAGTGTTTACTCATGTCTGACTTATTTATTTATTTTTTAATTCAGTCTGTGCTTATCTTTAGTTTTCTTTTGATCAATATTATGTTTCTAAGATTCATCTGTGCTGCTGCATAGTGTTGTAGATAGTTAATTGTCTTTATTGTATGATATTCCACTGTCTGAATTTAGCACAGTTTCTTTATTCCTTGTGTGATACATAGACATTTGAGTTGTTTCCAGTTTTTGGGTATTCTGATACCCACATAAACTATTGGCACATGATGTCAGAGGGACATGGTGGTAGCAGTGACATCCTGAGAGAACATTGGGCCAAAATGACTGTCACTGGAGGCAGCAGCAGGTGCCACAGAAGCATGCTTGGAAGTAGTGCCATCGGAGCCCAGAGGTTGGTGGGCTTGGATGGTCTGTGGGGAGGAGGTATGCCTGGGACTAGGCAGAGCAGGTAGTGTTGGGCACATAGAGGGTGGATGGGACTGAGGAGGCCAGGTGTTGGGAGCTGGTGGAGTCACTGTCAGGAGACAGGTTACTAGGACGGCAGACCCAGACAGTGTGGTGGGTAGGACAGCTGGCCCCGGGCAGCGTGGTGGGAGGGACAGCTGGCCTGGGCAGTGTGGTGGGAAGGACAGCAGACCTGGGCTGCGTGGTGGGTAGTTCAGCCGGCCCAGGCAGTGTGGTGGGAAGGACAGCCAGCCCGGGCAGTGTGGTGGGAAGGACAGCAGACCTGGGCAGCGTGGTGGGTAGTTCAGCCAGTCCAGGCAGTGTGGTGGGTAGTTCAGCCAGCCCAGGCAGTGTGGTGGGAAGGACAGCCAGCCTGGGCAGTGTGGTGGGAAGGACAGCCGGCCATGTGCACCAGATTCTGCTCCTCTAGCCTGTTGCAAGTGTTGTCAGCAGCTGGATGAGGTCTTATGTGACTGAGTGTGTTGGCCCCTGTGAGGATTCATTTATTCACAAGGTTATGCCTTTATCTATTTAAAAAGGCTTTAGTTGGGACCCAGGAGTATAATAATTATGATAATGACTGGTAGTTTTTCTTTCCAGTGCTTAATATATGAGTCAGGTACTTTACTAAGTGATTTGTATGGAGTATTTTTTTTTGAGATGGGGTCTTGCTCTGTTGCCCGGGCTGGAGTACAGTGGCTCAACCTCAACTGACTGCAACCTCCATCTCCCAGGTTCAAGTAGTTCTTCCATCTTAGCCTCCTGAGTAGCTGGGATTGCAGGTGCGTGCCACCATGCCTGGCTAATTTTTTTATTTTTAGTAGAGGTGGGGTTTCACCTTGTTGGTTAGGCTGGTCTTGAACTCCTGACCTCGTGATTTGCTGGCCTTGACCTCCCAAAGTGCTGGGATTGCAGGTGTCAGCCACTGTGCTGGCCTGTATGGAATTTTAAATTTAATCTTTACCAGGTGGGGTTACTAACCCAATTTCTCCATTTCATAGAAGAGGGAACAAGTTTTTTTTTTTTCCTGAGACAGTCTTGCTCTGTTGCCCAGGCTAGAGTGCGGTGGTGAGATCATGGCTCACTGCAACATCTGCCTGCCAAATTCAAGTGATTCTCCTGCCTCAGCCTCCCAAAGTGCTGGGATTACAGGCGTGAGCCACCACGTCCCGCCTTGTCTTTCCATTGTTTTTTTAGCCAGGTAATCTGAGGTATCCTTTGGATCACAGAACAGCAAAAGCGTAAAACATCTTTGGAGTTTGAATTCAGGCTTCCTGTGCATTATCTGTGTGAGCTGCAAACTTTGGGCAGGAGGAGGTTGTGGTGCTCTTGAGGGTCCTGTCACTTGCCTGCACTTCTGGTGGTGTCATTTTGTGCCGTCTGTGGTGTAGGCAGCCTGTTCCTCCGGCACCTGCCATAGCCAGAGTCTCCTGGCCTTCTGTTGGCACAGCGTGGTCAGGAGAAATGTGGGGCTGTCAGCAAGGAGCATGTAACTGCAGCCACTCGCTTGTATTTTCTCTCCTGTAATTTCCGTTTCCATTTCCTGGCCCTGCCTGCTCTGACCATCATGCAGATCGATGCGTGGTACAGAGTGTCGTCCAGATGTTGCAGGTGGACTTGCTCCCTCGTATTCTATTTCCGTTTTCTATTTAATTTTGCTTTATTTATTTTTAAGACCAGGCCTTCCTCTGTCACCCAGGTTGGAGTGCAGTGGCGTAGTCTCGGCTCACTGTATCCTGAGCCCACCTCCTGTTCTCAGGTGATCCTCCTATCTGAGCCTCCCAAGTAGTTGTGACCACAGGCGTGCATCACCACACCAGGCTAATTTAGCATTTTAAAAAATTTGTTTATTTTTGAGACAGTCTCATTCTGTTGTCTAGGCTAGAGTGCAGTAGCTTGATCTGGCTCAGGTGATCCTCCCATCTCAGCTTTTTCCTGACTACCTGGGACCACAGGTGCATGCCAGCATGCCCTGCTAATTTTTTGTAAGTTTTGTAGAAGCAAAGTTTTGCCATGTTGCTCAGGCAACTGCTGGGATGGAGCAGTCCAGTCTCAGCCTCTCCAAGTGTTGGGATTATAGGCATGAGCCACTGTGCCCCAGCTTAATTTTGCTTTGTGATATTTGTGTGTGTAACAGACAGGTGGGCTCTGTTCCCTTTCCCTTCTGTGGCAGAGACTGAAAGGAAGTTTCTGCTGAGGGCCCACTATAGGAAGACTGCATGGTTCTTGATCTCAAGAAAGCTGGTCTAACACCTACTTGAAAATTGACCACATAATTGGAAGTAAAAAAAAAAAAAGTAAATAAAAAAAAGTAAATAAAAAAATTAATAAAAGTAAATAAAAAAGTAAATTAAAAAAATAAATTAAATAAGTAAATAAAAAAAGGTAAAAAAGTAAATTAAAAAAAAAAGAAAGCTGGTCTCGTGATGGACACAGCTGTCTAGTACAGAAGCTGTTGGACCCTCTCATGTGCTTGGCATTTATTGTCTGCCGGTGTGGGAAAGTTAGGGCAGCAGTAATTAGGTGTTCTCAGGGACCAGGGTCACAGACTCCCAGCTTAAGGGTAATGCTCTCTATTGTGTGGGGTGTTTTCTTTTTGAGATGTGGTCTCAGTCTGTTCCCCAGGCTGCAGTGCAGCGGCGTGACATGATCACGGCGCATTGCAGCCTCACCCTCCTGGGCTCAGGGGATCTTCCCACCTCAGCCTCCCAAGTAGGTGGGACTACAGGTGTGTAACACCACGGTTGGCTAATTTTTTTGTAATTTTAGTATAGACAGAGTTTTGCTATGTTGGCCAGGCTGGTCTCAAACTGCTGAGCTCAAGCCATCTGCCCACCTCAGCCTCTTAAAGTGTGTGATCCACCATACCCAGCTGTTGTGCTGGTTTTTTTTTTGTTTATGGTGCCACATAGACTCTGGCTGACTTTCTCTAGGTCTCATGTCCAGACTTTTCTCTTCAAGGTGTGCAGTCCTTTTGGTTTTGTCAGTTATCATTAAACATGTTGGACTGTGATTTAGGGCAGCCTCCCCTTTCCAGTTCAGATCTCTGGGGCCGAGGTGTGTGGGTCAGTATGGCACCACCTGTGTGCACTGGCACCTCCAGGCTCTGGGCAGAGCAATACAGCAGGCATCTATAGAGGTCATGTAGCAGGCCCAGCCAACTTGGGCCACAGGTCTCCTGTGTTGTCTTGCTGCCCGGAGGTGCCCATTGAGCAGGATCTGAAAGAATACATGGCCCTTGCTGGGCAGAGAACAAAAGCCTTTGAGGCCCTTGGTGGCCAGGACTGAGGCTGCTTCCAGTGAATGGCGGGAGGGAGGCTCCCCTTCCCTCGAAGTGAGTGAGTGGGGGTGTGAGGAAGTGAGGTGGAGCCCCCTGGCTCCCAGACCTCCCTGTTCTCAGGTGCTGGGCGTTAGCAGGGCTTGGGAGAAGGGGAAGTGTTTGCCTGCTCTGTCCTGCTGCCTGAAGGAAGGCAGGGTCCACTGTGTCCTCTACTGTTTCCAGGGCTGGTGAGCAGGAGGGAGGATGGGATGTAAGCTCTCTGTGTGTCAACCAGATCCATCCCTAGCCTTGTTTCTTATGATGAGTTTTGTAGCAACAGACTGTTGTTTGTCTTGTTTGTGAATATATGCCGTGATAATTTTGCTGTTAAGACAAAATTAACAGTGAGATGGCTCATGCCCATAATCCTACTTTGAGAGGCTGAGTTGGGAGGTTCACCTGAGCCCAGTAGTTTGAGACCAGCCTGGGCAACATGGCAAGACACTGTCTCTATTTTGAAAAGAATAAAAATAAGTTTAAAAGTGACTGAGACTTCATTTTAGTAGATGGAAGTTGCTTTAGTGTTTTTGTTTTGTTTTATTTTTGAGACAAGTTCTTGTTCTGTTGGCCGGGCTGGAGTGCAGTGGTGCAATCCTGGTTCACTGCTGTCTCCAACTCCTGGGTTCAGCTGAATCTCCTGTCTCAGCCTGCTAAGTAGCTGAGATTACAGGCAGAAGCCACTGAGCCAGGCTAATTTTTTGTATTTTTAAGAGAGGAGTCTCGCCGTGTTGCCCAGGCAGGTCTCAAATTCCTGGCCTGAAGTGATCCTTCCATTTTGGCTTCCCAAAGTGCAGGGTTTATAGGTGTGAGCCACCATATGCCCGTCCTGCCTTATTTATTGTAAGAATTGTCTTAACACTGTTTTGTTTTTAATTTATTAGCAGTTAGTCAATGAATGCATACTGTTTTGGATGGCACAATCGAGGAAGAAGTTTTTGGGATGGATTGTGAGATCAAGATGAAAACTTTCATATTCTGATATTCTAGAACATGTGTAAACAGTTCCAGAATGTTTGAAGTCCATCAACAAATTGCCCTTCTCTTGTAGGTTATCATATGTCTTTTCCTGGAATGTTGCTTTTGTGTTCATCTTTACTTTTTCTGCTTTTGTGAGATGTCCATGATTATTAACACTTTGCATGAAATGCTGCCATCCACTAGTTGTAGAGAGGACCATGCATAGGCAGTGGGTTGCTTCCAAAGGAAGCAGAAGCCCTTTTTTAGCTAAAGAAGGCTTTCTCTGTGATGGGCGTACTGTAAGCACTTTATCTGTTTTCATTTGTTTAATTGTTAAGAAGGCCTTCCAGTTAGGAACTACTGTCCCTGCCTTACAGGCAAGACTGAGGCCAGAGAGGTTGAGTCACCTGCCTAAGAACCCCTATTCTTTGGAGGAGGAGGCCAGGGTGCTGTGGCACAGTGGTGATATGGAGGACACAGGGACGGAGTGAAAAAGGGAGAAGACCCTGTCACGCCTCATCTTCACTCTGAGCGGGACAGGCAGCTGCTACAGGGGTTTTGGTGGGGTCACCTGCTCTAGATGCCTGTTCGCTTGGGAGGACCTTCATGTTGAGAGGTAGTAAGAGTTTGGGTAAGAGTAGTCACAGCTAAAGTACTAAGAATCAGTAATTGTTCTGATGTCATCCACTTAGGAAAAAGAGTTGGTCAGATTCTGGCTGTATATTTGAAGACAGAGCAAAAAGGAGTAAGTAGATGAGTATCTGGAAAAAAGAAAGAGCAAAAAGGAGTAAGTAGATGCGATAATTTATAGTGAACAGAAGTTTATTGGCTTACACTTCCGGAAGCTGAGAAGTCCAGTATCAAGGTGCTGGTATCCGTCAAGGGCCTTTGTGCTGCTGCATTGCCACATGGTGGAAGGTGAAAAGGGCAAAGAGAGAGTAAGAGGCTTCATTCGACCTTCCCCCCCACCTTTTTTTTTTGAGACAGAGTCTTGCTCTGTCACCCAGGCTGGAGTGCAGTGGCCCCATCTCAGCTCACTGCAATCTCCACCTCCCAGGTTCAAGCGATTCTCCTGACTCAGCTTCCCGAGTAGCTGGGACTACAGGTGCATACCACCACACCCAGCTAATTTTTTGTATTTTTATTTGAGGTGGTGGTTAACCATGGTAGACAGGATGGTCTTGATCTCCTGATCTCATGATCTGCCCGCCTTGGCCTCCCAAAATGCTGGGATTACAGGCGTGAGCCACCGCACTCAGCTGTAAGACCACTTTTTAAAGCATTTAATGATTGGTTCTTTGATCATCTTCCTGGGGTACAGCATCACGTGGGGCAGGTTACTAATCTAGGTGGGCTGAAGGAGCTGTGGAGACCATGCTGATGATTCTCGTCCTTGTAAAAAGGGCAGTAGGAGGGCTTCAGGGCAGGGAGTGACTTCTCAGGCTTGCTTGTTAGGCTCTGGGTTCCTTCCTTGTCTTTCTGCTGCTGTGTGAATAACGAATTGTGAAGGGACTGCAGTGGAGGCAGCAAATGCAGTCCTCAGGAAGCGGGTGGTCACTGATTTGATGTGGCAGATGAGGAGGGCACAGGAATGACTTGTGGGACTAGGACTGAGCCAGATGCTAGGCTTGCTGCTTGAACAGAAGGGTGCGTGGTGGTGCCATTCACCCAGATAGGGACAGGCAGGCTCAGGTCAGCTCTGGGTGGTTTATTCCAGGGATGGCAAACTCTCTCTGGGCAGGCTTGATAGTGTTTCAGCTTCATGCACCAAGAAGCAAAATCAAGGATAACTCCACAAATTTTTATTGACAAAGGTCAAAACATAATTGACTGCTTTCTTTTTTTGTAATACGGATCTGCTAATTAGAAGCAAAACTTTGGGGGGATAACATTTTGCTTAATTGGGGTTCAAAGTATTAACTTGTCGTAAAAATTACTGGAAGTGTTCATCTGTTAAGTGCTTATCTGTGATACAATTTTCTGTGTTTCATCTTCAAAAATGTCTTCACACTGATAGCTGTTGCCATATTCCAGTATCAGTCCAGGAGCAGATGATTTATTTTTATTGTGATATAATTCATTTACTATAAACTTCACATTTAAAAAATGTACAGTTCAGTGGGGTTCTTTGGTATGTTCAGAGTTGTACAACCATTACCACTACCTAATTCCAAAACATTTCCATCACCCCAAAAATAAACCTCATACTCAATAGCAGGCATTCACTAATCTTCCCTCCCTGGTCCCTACCTCGATCTGCTTTTTTACAAATATTTTCCCCATTCTCTGGGTTGTATTTTCACTTTCTAATTTTTCTTTTCTTTTCTTTTTTTTTGAGGTGGAATCTTGCTCTGTCACCCAGGCTGGAGTGCAGTGGTGTGATCTTGGCTCACTGCAGCTTCCGCCTCCCTGGTTCAAGCGATTCTCCTGCCTCAGCCTCCCGAGTAGCTGGACTACCGGCATACGCCACCACGCCTGGCTAATTTTTTTGTATTTTTAGTAGAGATGGGGGTTTCACCATGTTGGCCAGGTTGGTCTTGATCTCTTGGACCTTGTGATCCGCCCGTCTTGGCCTCTCAAAGTGTTGGGATTACGGGAGTGAGCCACCGCGCCTGGCCTGATTTATCTTTTCTTGACGGCTTCCTTTGAAGCACAAATGTTTTTAATTTTTGATGAACTTCAATTTTCTTGTTTTTCCCCTTAGTTTCTTGTGCTTTTGTTGTGTCTGATTGCCTAATTCAAACCAGGGAGTTTATGTTTTCTTTTAAAAGTTTTATGGTTTTAGCTCAGACAAGTTTTATGGTTTTAGCTCATACAAGTCTTTGATCCATTTTGACTTAATTTTCTTAGATGATGTTAGGTAGGATCCAAGCGTCCTTCTTTTGCATGTACAGCTGGCTCAACAGCATTTGTTGAAAAGACTGTGCTTTCCCCATGGAATTGCCTTGCCACCCTTTTTGAAAGTCAGTTGAACGTGAATGTGATGGTTTATTTCTGGGTACTCAGTTCTGTTCCATGGATCTATACATCAGTCTTTATGCCAGTAACATCCTGTCTGGATTATTGCAGCAGTGTAATACATTTTGTAATGAGGAAATGTGAGTCCTTTGACTTTGTCTTTTTCAAGATTGGGTCTCTTGCATTTTCATATGAGTTTTAGGATCATGTCAATATCTACTAAAGAATCTTTTGGGATTTTGAAAGGGATTGTGTTGAATATGTAGATCAGTTTAGGATATTGCCATCTTATTAGCAAGTCTTCCAATTGGGGGACACAAGATGCTTGTCCATTTATTTAGATCTTCAATTTAATTTAATTTAATTTAATTTGTTTATTTATTTTGAGACGAGTCTTGCTTCCTGGGCTGGAGTGCAGTGGTGCCATCTCAGCTCACTGCAACCTCCACCTCCCAGGTTCAAGTGATTCTCCTGCTTCAGCCTCCCGAGTAGCTGTGATCACAGGCACATGCCACCACACCTGGCTAATTTTTGTATTTTTAGTAGAGATGGGGTTTCACCATAGTGGCCAGGCTGGTCTCGAACTCCTGACCTCGTAATTCACCCACCTCGACCTCCCAAAGTGCTGGGATTACAGGTTTGAGCCACCATCCCAGGCCAGATTTCATTTTTAGATTGCAATTGTATAGACATAAAATTGATATTTTATATTGGGTCTTGTATCCTGCGACTTTGCTGAACTTTTTCTTGTGTGGATTCCTTGGGATTTTCTGTGTATAGAATTATGTCATTTGGGAATAGAGTTTTACGTCTTCCTTTTAAATCTGGACGCTTTTTTTTTCTTTGCCTAATTGGCCTGGCCAGTAGAATGTTGAGTAGAAGTGGTGAAAGCTGACATTCCCATCTTCATTCCTGTTTTTAGGGGAAAGCTTTTAGTCTTTAACCATTAGGTATGATATGAGCTGTGGGTTTTTCCACAGTTGACCTTGGTAAGAGTAAGGAATTCCCTTTTATTTCTAGTTTGTTGAGTGTTTTCGTTACAAAGGGGTTTAGATTTTGTCATATGTTTTTTTCTCCATCTTTTGAGATGATTAATTTAGTTTTTTTTTCCCTTTATTGATGTGGTGTGTTCCCTTGATTTTCATATCTGCATTTCTGCAGTAAATCCACTTGGTTATGGCATCTAATCCTTTTTAAATCTTGCTGGGTTTGGTTTGCTAGTGTTTTGTTGAGGGTTGTTGCATCTTTGTTCATAAGTGGTATTATGTTAGTCTGTAGTTTTTCTCTTTTTAAAAAAAATTTTTTTTTTTTGAGGTGGAGTTTCGCTCTTGTTGCCTAGGCTGGAGTGCAGTGGCGCAATCTTAGCTCAGGTTCAAGCGATTCTCCTGCCTGAGGCTACCGAGTAGTGGGATTATAGGCATGCCTGAATAATTTTGTGTTTTTAGTAGAGATGGGGTTACTCCATATTGGTCAGGCTGGTCTTGAACTCCCGACCTCTGGTCATCATCCACCTTGGCCTCCCAGAGTACTGGGATTACAGGAATGAGCCACCATGACTGGCCTAAAAAAAAATTAATTTTATTTTAGATAGGTGGTCTTGCTCTGTGGCCCTGCTGGAGGGCAGTGGTGCCATTATGGCTGCCTACAGCCTTAAACTCCTGAACTCAAATGATCCTCCTACCTCAGCCTCCTGAGTAGCTGGGACTACAGGCAAGTGCCTGTAGTTTTATTTTTTTTGTGTGTTATCTTTACGTATTTGGTGCAAGGGTAACACTGGCTTTATAGAATGAGTTGGGAAGTGTATTTCCCTATTCCATTTTTTGGAAGAGTTTGTGAAGTACTGGTTATTATGTCTTTAAATGTTTGGTAGGATTCACCTGTGAAGCCATCTGGATCTTGTTTTTTCTTTATTGTAAGTTTTAAAAATTATTAGTTTCCTTGTTTGTTATAGTTGTGTAGGTTTTCTATTTGTTCCTGAGTTATTTTTGTTGTTCTGTATCTTTTTATTTTTTTTTGAGACAGAATGTCCCTCTGTTGCCCAGGCCAGAGTGCAGTGGCACGATCTCGGCTCACTGAAACCTCTGCCTCTCAGGTTCAAGTGATTCTTCTGCCTCAGCCTCCCGAGATGCTGGGATTGCAGGTGTGCGCTACCCTGCGCAGAAAATTTTTGTATTTTTAGTAGAGACGGGGTTTCACTATGTTGGTCAGGCTGGTCTTGAACCCCTGACCTTGTGATCCGCCCGCCTCAGCCTCCCAAAGTGCTGGGATTACAGTCGTGAGTCACTGCACCTGGCCTGTTCTGTGTCTTTCTAAGAATTTCTTCATTTCATCCAGATTATCTAATCTGTTGGTATGTAGTTGCTTATAGCATTCCCTATGACCCTTTTTATTTCTTTTTTCTTTTCTTCTTTTTTTTTTTTTTAAAGATGGGGTTTCACCACGATGGCCAAGCTGGTCTTGAACTCCTGACCTCAGGTAATCCACCCACCTTGGCCTCCCAAAGTGCTGGCATTACAGGCGTGAGCCACCAGGCTCGGCCTTTTTTTTTTACCTTTTTTTTTTTTAAAAGACCTTTTTATTTCTTATTTTTATTTTTATCTTGAGATGAAGTCTCACTCTTTCTCCCAGGCTAGAGTGCAGCAGCAGGATCTTGGCTTACTGCAAATTCCACCTCCTAAGTTCAAGCGATTCTCCTCCCTCAGCCTCCCAAGTAGCTGGGATCACAGGTGCACACCACCTAACCTGGCTAATTTTTCTGTTTTTAGTAGAGACAGGGCTTCACCATATTGGCCAGGCTGGTCTCAAACTTCTGACTTCAGGTGATCCGCCCACCTCCACCTCCCAAGTGCTGGAATTACTGGAATTACAGGCGTGAGCCACCTGGCTGCAACTGTTTTTATTTCTGTCAGGGCTTGTGTTTCCTCTCTGATGCCAATAGATTTTAGTGAGTGGGATCATTTTTCTCTTTTTCTTGGTCATTCTAGCTAAAGGTTTGTGAATTATATTAAACTTTTCAGAGAAGCAACTTTTTTTTTTTTTGAGATGGGGGTCTCACTCTGTTGCCCAGGCTGGAGTGGAGTGATGCAATCTTGGCTCACTACAGGCTCTGCTGCCCAGCTTCAAGCTATTCTTCTGCCTCAGCCTCCTGAGTAGCTGGGATTACAGGTACATGCCACTGTGCCCAGCTAATTTTTCTATTTTTAGTAGAGACAAGGTTTCACCATGTTGGTCAGGCTGGTCTTGAACTCCTGACCTCAGGTGATCCACCCACCTTGGCCTCCCAAAGTGATGGGATTACAGACGTTAGCCACCATGCCAGGCCAAGAAACAACTTTTAATTTATTGATACTCTGTTATTTTTTGATTCTCTATTTTGCATATTCTATTTTAATTTCTTTCTGCTTGCTTTGGGTTTAGTTTTTTTCTAGTTTTGTTTTTTTTTTAATTGTTTAGACGGAGTCTCTCTCTGTCACCCAGGCTGGAGCACGTGGCACAGTCTTGGCTCAGTGCAACCTCTGCTTTCTTAGTACAAGTGATTCTTCTGTCTCAGCTTCCTGAGTAGCTGAGATTACAGGCGTGTGCCACCTTACCTAGCTATTTTTGTTTTTTTCGTAGCGACAGGTTTTCATCATGTTGGACAGGCTGGTCTTGAACTCCTGACCTCAAGAGATCTGCCTGCCTTGGCCTTCCAAAGTACTGGGATTTCAGGCGTGAACCACTGCGCATGGCCCTTTTTTGCAGTTGTGCATTTTCGCTCATTGCGATCTCTGCCTCTTAGGTGAAGTGATTCTCCTTCCTCAGCCTTCCAAGTAGCTGGGATTACAGTCACGTGCCACCACACCTGGCTAAATTTTGTATTTTTTAGTGGAGGTGGTCTCACCATGTTGGCCAAGCTGGCCTTGAACTCCTGAGATCAAATGATCCACCCACCTCAGCCTTCCAAAGTGTTGGGATGGCAGGTGTGAGCCACTGCGCCTGGCCTAGTTTTTTTCTAGTTTCTTAGTGCTTTTAGCTGTGTTATAGAATAAATTGGATTCCCCTAAAAGATATGTTAAAGTCCTAAACCCCAGTACTTCAGAATTTGACCTTATTTGGAAATGGGGTCATTGCAGATTAGTTAAGATGAGATCATACTTGAGTAGGGTAGGCCTCTAATCCAATATGACTTGTGTGTCATACCGGATTTGTATAAAAAAGAATGCCTTGTGAACATAGACATACACAGAAGGAAGACAGCGTGCAGACACACAGGGAGAAGGTGGCACCTGATTGGGGTGATGCTTCCACAAGCCAAGGAGTGTCAGGGAGGCCTGCAGACCCTAGAGCCTGGTCAAGGCAAGGAAGATGGCTCTCTAGAGCCATTACAGAGCACATGACCTACTGACACTGTGATTTTGGACTTCTGGCCTTCAGAACTCTGAGACTGTACATTTCTGTTGTTACATGTGTCCTAGGAGAAAACAACCTGCTTCCTATAAATGTTGCTATGTTGTGTTTTCATTTTCATTCAGTTAAAAATATGTTCTGTTTTCCCTTGTGACTTTAGAAGTATGTAATTTAATTTCTAAATATTTTGGTATTTCCCACATTTGTTTTGTTGATTACTCATGTAATTCCTGTATGATCAGAATTATACTTTGTATAATTTAAGCATGTTTAATATGTTAGATTTTTTAAAAATCCTGTGTTATGCTGTGTGTGGTGGCTCACGCCTGTAATCCCAGCACTTTGGGAGGCCAAGGCATCACCTGAGGTCGGGAGTTTGAGACCAGCCTGACCAACATGGAGAAACCCCATCTCTACTAAAAGTACAAAATTAGCCATGCGTGGTGGCAGACGCCTGTAATCCCAGCTCCTTGAGAGGCTGAGGCAGGAGAATCGTTTGAACCAGGGAGGTGGAGGTTGTGGTGAGCCAGGATTGTGCCATAGCGCTCCAGCCTGGGCAACAAGGAACTCGGTCTTAAAAAAAAAATTTCTGTGTTATATTCTGTCCTGGGGAGTGTTCCGTCAGTGCTTGAAAATAATAAGCATTATACAGTCATTAGGTGGAATGTTCCCTATATGTCAGATTGAATTGGTTGATAGTATTAAGTTTTCCTTACGTTTCCTAATTTTCTGTCTAGTTCTATTAGTTATTGAGAGTAGGGTATGAGATCTACAGTACTGTCGAATTTTGTTCTTTACTTTCAGTTCTGTTGGTCTTTGCCTTGTGTTTTGAGGCTACATTGTGGTGCATCATGTGTTTATAGTCGTTATATCTGCCCGGTGGTTTTGCCCCTTCTCTCGTTGTGAAATGTCCCTCTTTGTCTCTATAAATATTTTTGTTTTAAAGTCTCTTTTATCTGATATCAGTATACCCACTTCAGCTTTTTTATGGTTTACTTTTGCATACTGTCTTTTTCTGGTCTTTTACGTTTAATCTCTTTGTATCTTCAATCTAAGGAATGTCTCTTTTAGTCCTTTCCATCTGAGATTGGATCTTATTGATTCAGCAGTTTAATCATATATATGTATTTTTCTTACTTGATAGGAGAGATTTCATTTTTAAAGCATCACCTTAAACTGCAAGAATGTCTATTGCACATCACCATTAACCATCCTAGAGGAGGAGCTGTGTTGTCAGAATACCCACTTAACCCACCCAGACATTTGAGACCCACCCTTTGCTGGCCTTCTGTAACCTTATTTATTTTTTGAGATGGAGTCTCGCTCTGTTTCCCTGGCTGGAGTGTAGTGGTGCAATCTCGGCTCACCGCAGCCTCCACCTTCCTGGTTCAAGCTATTTTTCTTCCTCAGCCTCCTAAGTAGCTGGAATTACAGGCACATGCCACTGTACCCAGCTGATTTTTGTACTTTTAGTAGAGAAGGGGTTTCACCATGTTGGCCAGGCTGGTCTTATTTATTTATTTATTTAAAGATGGGGTTTCACCATGATGGCCGGCCTGGTCTTGAACTTCTGACCTCAGGTGATCCACCCACCTCGGCCTCCCAAAGTGCTAGGATTACAGGCGTGAGCCACCATGCCTGGCCTAGGCTGGTCTTGAACTCCTGACCTCAGGTGATTTGCCTGCCTCGGCCTCCCAAAGTGATGGGATTACAGGCATGAGCCACCATGCCTGGCGTTTAACCTTATTTTAAAAATATTTTAATGTTAATTTCTGTTTTATTTTTGTGTTTTTTAGAGACCGGATGTTGCTGTTACCCAGCTGGAGTGCAGTGGTGTGATCATAGCTGACTGCAGCCTCGACCTTGGGCTCAAGCAATCTTCCCACCTCTGCCTCCTGATCAGCTGGGACCACTGGCATCTGCCACTACGTCCAGCTAATTTTAAAATATTTTCTAAATATGGGATCTTATGGCTAGGCGTGGTGGCTCACACGGAGGCCGAGGCGGGTGGATTACGAGGTTAGAAGTTCAAGACCAGACTGGCCAACATGGTGAAACCCTGTCTCTACTAAAAAATTACAAAAAAATTAGCTGGGCATGGTGGCTTGTGCCTGTAATCCCACCTACTTGGGAGGCTGAGGTAGAAGAATTGCTTGAACCAAGACCCGGGAGGCAGAGGTTGCAGTGAGCCGAGATTGTGCCATTGCACTCCAGCCTGGGCAATAGAGCAAGACTCCATCTAAAAAAAAAAAAAAAAAAAAAAAGGGGTTCTTGCTGTGTTGCTCAGGCTGGTTTTAAACTCCTGGCCTCAAGTGATCATCCCAACTTGGCCTCCTAAGTGTGAGCCACTGCGCCTGGTCTGAAGTTTTCTTTTTTTAAACAAGAGCAAGTAGATACATGTTTTCTTTGAGCCCAGTATATAGAGAAAGGAGGAAAAAGCTAGACTTGTCTGTATTACTATAGGGGACTAGTACCCTTTAGCTTCCAGCAGAGCAAAGGGAGCAGAAAGGTTTTCTTTTTTCTGCTGAACATGGTGATGTTGATTCCATACAGTTTTTTGAGATAGGAAGGCATAAAAAAAGAATTTGAAACAGAAAGAGGTAGAGATTCTTTTCACATTTTATTCTCCTTGAGGTATTTTCCCCCCCAAATCAGCTGAGAACCACAATGTAGACAAGAGACACCTCAAGAACTGGGTGACCTCAAGAGGGAAGAAAAGCAAAGACTGCAGCTTGCTCCTGGAAACTGGAGAAAATCCCAAAAAGGAGGGTTCTAATCCCCCAGTGTTCTCTTGGTTATCTTCCTCTTTTCCCTTCCTCATCAGTGTCTTCCAGTTCCTCCTCCTCCTCTTCTCCTTCTTTGTCATCCATATTGGGAACCAAGGAGCACTGTGATGGATTTGGCCTCTGCTGACCTCTCCTAACTCATCTGCACCTGCAGATGTCAGAATGGCCAGTAAACTGGGTTGAGAACCTGTCTTTGTCAGGTTGCTTCTTCCTACTGGCTTTATTCTGCATTTGACTTGAAGAGTTTTCTTTCCAGGTTTCCATTTGATTTCCATGGACTTTGAAGATGGATCACGACTCTCATTCAGATGAAATTCTTTGAGAGGGCTTTATTTTTGAAGGAAGCGTTTTCATCAAAATAAAAATCTATTCTGTAACCTGATTTAATACCTTCAAATTCTCTCAATTCAGCTCTGGTCAAATAATGCAGTGCCTCTTCGTCCTCCTCCCCAAGCAGGGCAGACACTTGTGGATGGCTGATACATGTTGTTACCCAGAAATTGGGGATTTTGGCGATCAGTTCTCATCTCCCCTGAAGAGTGTGGTTGGCTGAATTTGTTATAGCTATGTTTGCTTTCCTAGTCCGCCCGCTGCTGACTTGCTAGGCCTGTTCTGTGCTGTGCTTCCTCGTGGCCTTGGCTGTTGCTTGTTCTGTTCTCTCTACCTCTGGCCTCTGTCGGGCTGTCACCGAGTCTTCCTTTCAGGCAGGGCCAGAGATGGGTATTTGGCGGTCATTCTGGGAGGAAAATCTGGACCCAAGGGCCTTCTTGCTCATCCAGAAGAAGCTTACAGGACTAAGATCAATTGATTTTTTTTTTTTGAGACGGAGTTTGGCTCTTGTTACCCAGGCTGGAGTGCAATGGCGTGATCTCGGCTCTCCGCAGCCTCCGCCTCCTGGGTTCAGGCAATTCTCCTGCCTCAGCCTCCCGAGTAGCTGGGATTACAGGCGTGCGTCACCACACGCAGCTAATTTTTGCATTTTTAGAAGAGAGATAGTTTCACCAAGTTGCCCAGGATGGTCTTGAACTCCTGACCTGAGGTGATCTGCCTGCCTCAGCCTCTCAAAGTGCCGGAATTAAGGTGTGAGCTACCATGCCTGTCGCTGAGCCACTGCACCACTGTGCCTGGCCCCGAATTTTTTAAGCTGTTCACCGAGTCTCTGCTTTTTATGTGGGATATGTAATCCGTTTTATTTAATGTAATTACTGAAAGGTCAGATTTATAACTTGTCAGTTTTGTATTTGCTTTCTGTGTCTTCTGTCTTTTTTGTTATCTCAATTACTTTTTTTTTTTCATAGAGACAGAGTTTGACTGTTGCCCAGCCTGGAGGGCAGTGGCTGTTCATAGGCGTGATCATAGTGCACTGTGGCCTTGAACTCCTGGGCTCAAGGGATCCTCCCGCCTCAGCCTCCTGAATAGCTGGGACTACAGGCATACCACCATGCCTGACTTACTACTTTCTTTTGTGTTAAATAGATATTTTCTAGTGTATACCACTTTAATTCCCTTATTTGACAGAGACGGAGTCCTGCTGTGTCACCCAGGCTTGAGTGCAGTGGCTTAGTCTTGGTTTACTGCAGCCTCCGCCTCCTGGGTTCAAGTGATTCTCCTGCCTCAGCCTCTGGAGTAGCTGGGACTACAGGCTTGCACAACCACACCTGGCTAAATTTTTGTGTTTTCAGTAGAGATGGGGTTTTACCATGTTTGCCAAGATGGTCTCTATCTCCTGACTTTGTGATCCACCCGCCTCAGCTGCCCAAAAAGTGCTGGGATTACAGGCATGAGGCACTGCGCTCAGCCTTGACTGTACTTTTTGTTTTCTTGGTTGTCCTGGGGATTACAATTTAATATTTTATTTTTTAATAATGTAGTTTGGATTCATACTAACTTTATTACAATAGTATATGAAATATTTACTGTGTATAGCTCCATTTCTTTTGCCTTCTCATACTGTTATTCTCATACAAATTACATTATACTGTGTGCCCATCCACACAGATTTATGCAGTTATTGCTTTACACAGTTGTCTTTCAAATTATATGGGGGAAAAACAAATTATAAATAAAAAATAAAAATACATTTATACTGTCTTTTGTATTTACCTGTGTAGCTGCTTTTTTGGTGCTGTTGATTCCCCTCCTCTTTCCTCCCCTCCTCTCCCTCCTTCTCTTCCTGACAGGGTCTTACTCTCTCCCGGGTTGGAGTGTAATGGCACAATCATAGCACTACAGGCTAAAGTACGCCTTCCACCTCCGGCATCTAAGTAGTTGGGACTATGGGTGCGTGCCATTATTCCCTGCTGATTTTTAATTTTTTTTTGGTAGTGATAGGTTCTCACTATGTTGCCCAGGCTTATCTCCAACTCCTGGCCTCAGAAGACCTTCCTGCTTGAGTCTTCCAAGGTGTTGGGGTTACAGGCATGAGCCACCATACCTGGCCTTGGTGTTCTCCATTCTGTGGGTTTGTTACTGTCTAGTGTCCTTTCATTTATCCAGAAATACTTTTCAGTGATGAGCTCTCTACTTTTGTTTATGTTGGGATGTTATATTTTTCCTTTATGAAGATGGTTTTGTGTATAAAAGTTTTTTTTAGCACTTTTACCATAGTATTGTCTGGCTGCCTCCTGCTCTGTGGTTTCCAGTGGGGCACTGTTGCTTGCCTCTCAGGACCCTTGTTTGTACATGTTGCTCCTCTCGCTGCTTTTGAGATTCTCTGTGGTTTCAGCCTGATGGTGACGTGTGTAGGTGTGGACCTCTTTGCATTTTTCTCTTTCGGATTTGTTGAGCTTCTTAGTTTTTTTGACTTTTTTGATTGCTACCTTCCCGAGTGTTGGGAACTTTGTGATGAGTACTTCATCTGCAGTGTGTGTTGTCTTTAACCCCATCTGATGTGTCGTTGTGTGGTAACTCAGTGCTTTGCCATACAATTCAGTAACACAGCACTTGCAGTGTGGATAAAGGCACAGCATTTGAGGACCGCCCCTCTCTTCTTGTTTTGACATGATGGGTTGTGAGCTGCCCTGGTAAGTGGCAGCAGTACAGTGACCAGGCAGCACTCGGCACAGCTGATGCCACCGGGCATTGCTGAGGAGCACCGTGGCCCACCAAGAAGCCCATATGTGGTCTCTGGGAAGCTGCCCAGCTTTCCTGTGGCACGAAAGCAGCCACTGGCAATAGGTAAACAAGTGGGAGTGACTGTGTGCGGGTAAAACTGGAAATGTTTGGAAACTGGAATTTAAGTTTCATATCACTCTTGAAAAATTCACATATTTTTTATTTTTTATGTTTTTTGAGATGGAGCCTTGCTCTGTTGCCAGGCTGGAGTGCATAGCAACCTCTGCCCCGCCTCCCAGATTCAAGCGATTCTTCTACCTCAGCCTCCCCAGTGGCTGGGGCTGCAGGCATACGCCACCATGCCTAGCTAATTTTTTGTATTTTAGTAGAGATCAGGTTTTACCATGTTGGCCAGGATGGTCTCTTTCTTTTCTTCTTCTTTTTTTTTTTTTGAGACAGAGTCTTACTCTGTCACCAGACTGGAGTACAGTGGTGCAATCTCAGTTCACTGCAAGCTCTGCCTCCCTGGTTCAAGCAATTTTTCTGCCTCAGCCTTCCCAAGTAGCTGGGACCACAAGCGCATGCTACCATGCCTGGCTAATTTTTGTATTTTTAGTAGAGATGGGCTTTCACTATACTGGCCAGGCTAGTCTCAAACTCCTGATCTTGTGATCTGCCTGCCCTCCGCCTCCCATAAGGCTGGGATTACAGGTGCGAGGCACTGAACCCGGCTGAAAAATTCACATATTTTTTATGAATTATGTATTTAAAAACCCAAAACTTGGTCATGGTGGCTCACTCCTGTAATCCCAGCACTTTGGGAGGCCAAGGCTGGTAGAGCACCTGAGGTCTGGAGTTCAAGACTAGCCTGGCCAACCTGGTGAAACCCTGTCTCTACTAAAAATACAAAAATTAGCCAGGTGTGGTGGCAGGTGCCTATAGTCCCAGCTACTTGGGAAGCTGAGGCAGGAGAATCTTTTGAACCTGGGAGGCAGAGGTTGCAGTGAGCCGAGATTGCACCATTGCACTCCAGCCTGGGCGACAGAGAAAGATTCCATCTCAAACAAAAAAGAAAACAAACCCAAAAAACGCAAAAAATCATGTATAGCTTTCAGTTTTTTGTACAGAAACAGGTGGTAGGCTGTAGTTTGCTGACCCCTGATTGAGATCTATTCACTGTTTGCAAAGCACCTTGTCTTTTATTGTAATATTTGTTTTGTGTTTTAATTATTGGTCTTTTTTTTTTTTTAATTTGTCCCAATGGCTAGATTGTAAATTCTTTGTGGCTAGGGCTTTATTTAGTTGTTTTTTTTTTTTTTTTGAGACAGAGTCTAGCTCTGTTGCCTAGGCTGGAGTGCAGTGGTGTGATCTCAGCACACTGCAGTCTCTACCTTGCAGGTTCAAGTGACCCTCCCACCTCAGCCTTCTGAGTAGCTGGGATTATAGGCATGCACCACTACACCTGGCTAATTTTGTATTTTTATTAGAGATGGGGTTTCTCCATGTTGGTCAGGCTGGTCTCAAACTCACAACCTCAGGTGATCTGCCTGCCTCAGCCTCCTAAAGTGCTGGGATTACAGGCGTGAGCCACCATGGTTGGCTTATTTAGCTTTATTAGTTCCCCCATCTGTTGACTATTGCCTGACACATTTCAGGTCCTTGATAAATTGTGGTGTAAGTGGTTAGAAAAGGAGAAAGGACCAGAACTGGCTTGTGCCTTTGTTTATTTACATATGTTATTGTGGCCCAGGGTGAATATTTTTGGAATTAACCGACTTCTCAGTGTAGACAGGAACCATTTATCCATTCATATGTTCCTTAATTTGTTGATTTTTGTACACGTACTTAATGCCTTCATGTGCCAGCCTCTGCACTGGGAGCCAGATGAGAATGCACATGGTGCCTACCTTGTACTTACAGAAACCCTTGTGTTCTCGTTTTGAGAAGGACAAACAATTACACACTTTGGTAATTGCTATTAAAAGAGATAAACGGCATGGTAGAAGCAGCGAAGGGGGCCTCATGTAGGTGGCTAAAGGAAGGCCGTCTGTGTTTTCATCTCTGCTGCAGACTGATACCACAAGTGTCTTTTTCACTCAAGATTCCAAATGGAATCTTAGAGGTTTGGCGTTTGCATATGCAGCCCTGAGTGGAGAGGTGGCTGCAGCCCTGCATGGGCCTCAGACCATTGAAATGTGGCCCTGTTGAACTGAGATGTGCTGTGTGAAATGCATGCTAGATTTCAGAGACTTAGTTAAGAGATTTTACATTCTTTTTTGGTACTAATTATTTTATATGGGTTACACATTGATAATGTTTCAGATATATATTGAGTTAAATGCAATTTATTAAAATTAGTTACTCCTGTTTTTACTTTTTATTTTTCTTTTTTTTGAGACAGAGTCTTGCTCTGTTGCCCAGACTTCAGTGCAGTGGTACAATCTCGGCTTACTGCAGCCTCAGAATCCTGGGTTCAGGCAGTTTTCTTGGCTCAGCATCCCAAGTAGCTGGGATTACAGGTGTCTGCTCCTGCACTCAGCTAATTTTTTATATTTTTAGTAGAGATGAGGTTTCACCATGTTGGCCAGGCTGGTCTCAAACTAGTGTCCTAAGGTGATCCACCTGCCTCGGCCTCCCAAAGTGCTGGGATTACAGGTGTGAGCCACTGCGCCTGGCCAGTTTTACTTCTTAAATATGGATACTAGAAAGTTAAAATAATGTCTGTGGCACTTCCTGTCTTTCAATGGGACAGTGGTGCCCTGCCCTGAGGAACATTTCAAGTTTATGGTAACTGGACCATCTAGGGCAAGAATCCTGCGACCAAGGGGAGAGGAGGAGGGATTAATTCTCTGGAAAATGGGGTAAAAAGTAAGAGGACTGAATGGAAGGCTTGAGGAGCACTCTAATTTTGTGGAAGAGAGGAGGAGTTAGTCAGTAGGTAGAAAGCAGGCTTGGAGAGGCTTCCCCACCGTGGAGTGTGGGGGAGGCCTGTATGCATGTGGGTTGGAGTGGCATTGGGATGCCTCTTGCGGTTCTTTTGTTTTCACATCTGCAGTCTTGCAAGGCATGTGTGTTGTCATGAGCTCTGGCTGAGTTGGAGGCTGGGTTTGATCCCCTCACTGCCACAAATCTTGGAATGTTGGATGTCCTAACTGCTTTTGACTGTTAACATTCTCTCCTGCTCTCTTTGAAAACACGGCTATTTGTGTTCAGATGCTTCCTTACGTTTCTGTACCTTAAATCCTAGTCACTCAGGTTTCCTTTTGTCTTTGCTGTTTCCAGTACCTACTGTGGCCGCCCTTTGAGCCTATTGCAAGCAGGCTTTGGTCTCCACCACACGTCAGATGCCCTTTGGGCTGTGGTCACCATTGCGCTCGATGTTGTCATTGGTTAGTTCTCAGCCTTCATCTTACCGCTCCTCTCACCAGCATTTGATATAGTAATTCAAGAGAAAAGCCACTGTGATTGTCTTCATTTGGCTTCTAGAACACCTCACTCTTCTGGTTTTGTGCCTCCTCAATGAGCTGTTCTTCCCAGTCCTGTTGGCAGGACTCACCTCCTAAGCCTGACTTCTAAATATTGATGTGCCCCAAGGCCCAGTCTGGTTCTCTTGTTTTTTGTGTGCTTATTCTGAGCCATCCACTCACCTGTTGACTCCAGCCTTGTGCCCCAGACTGACCTGTTTGCGGTGGCGTCCAAGTTGACTCCATGTTGATGTCATGGGAAACTGGTGAGCACCTTCAACCCAGCATGAAACGCAGCTCTCAGTCTGCCTCTCGCCCAACAGTGCTAGGCACCATCTGTAGAACGGTGTTCCTGGGAGATGCTGTCGGCTCTACCTTCATGACACTCCTGCACACATGGCTGTGTTGTGGTCCCAGCCTCTTCTCCCTGCTTTTTGGTGGCCCCTGTGCTCTCTGCTGATTTTGAATTCCTGGCCTCAAGTGAGCCTCCTGAGTTGCTAGGATTACAGGCTTGAGTCATGGGGCCCAGCTTATAATAGTTTTTATGAAAGACTTGATCTAGTTTTGTTTGTTGTTTGCTTTTAAACCCTTATTGAATCTGTTGATTAAAAACAAAGAGATCATCTTTTTTTCACAGTGAGGCATTTCATTATTTAGTTTAGTTCTGACAATAGGAAAGTAACTTCAGGTTTGAATGTAAGCTTAAGTAATGAAAATGCTAAAAATTCAATTGTGTGTAAGAATAGTGACTCCCTCTCAAGATTTTCCTCCAGCTTTTTTTTAGAGATGGAGTCTTACTGTCACTTAGGCTGGAGTGCAGTGGCGTGATCTCAGCCCACAGCAACTTCCGCTTCCTTGGTTTAAGCGATTCTCCTGCCTCAGTCTCCCCAGTAGCTGGGATTACAGGCATGCACCACCAGGCCTGGCTAATTTTTGTATTTTTAGTGGAGATGGGGTTTCACCATGTTGGCCAGGCTGATGTCTAACTCCTGAGCTCAACTGATCTGCCTACCCCAGCCTCCCGAAGTGCTGGGATTACAGGTGTGAGCCATCGCGTCCGGCCTCCTCCAACTTTTTATTTTGAAAAATTTCGAACCTGTATGACATGTCAAAGTCCACAGTGACTCATATATCTGTCACCTATTTTATCTCTTTTCTTTCTCTGTGTATGATGTGGTATCATTATTATTCGTAATGAACTGTTAGAATGTAAGTCATGGATGTTGTGATCCTAAGTTTTTCAGTGTGTATCTCCAAGGAACAACAAGGTCATTCTTAACAAACCACAGGATTACATTCAGGAGACTTGATAATGATACAATACTGTGATCTATTAGGTCATTTAAATTCTAATTTCCCCAGTTGTTCCCCAGATGTCCTTTAGAGCATTAAAAAAATCAGGGGTAATGCATACTGTTTGGTTGTCAAATCCTGCTTATCTTCTGTAAGTAGATGGTCCCCCATCCCCCAGTCTTTCGTCACATAAACCTTTAGAAGAGCCTAGGCTGTCTACCCTGAACACCACCCACAGGCTGAGTTTGTCTCCTCCTGATCAAGAGCGCTTGAAAGATGATGCTGCTGACTTTTTCCTGACATGAGAAGTGAAGGGCAGTTGGTCCCAGCACTGTGAATGCCTCCGTGTGATCAGGTGGTGAAGAGGGCATCCACTCGATGTCTCCATTGTACAAGTGCCATTTCCCCTGTGGACTGAACCAGTAATCACTCTGTCCTTCCTTCCGCATTTCTTCACTGACACTCTTCTTGTAGAAGAGCTTTCTTTTCCCCCTTGGTGTTTTTTTGGTATTACTGTCGAATACCTTCTGTGGTAATGAATTTATACTTATTAAATGTGTTAAAATCTATTTTCACCATTTGTCCTTTTGATACTCAATTATTCCAATATGGCCAGTGGGAGCCCTTCAAGTAATATTCTGTGTGGGACAGCAAAATCATGAAAGACCGTATTATATAATTCTCAGCAATTAAATCTGCACACCTAGATGAAATGGATGCTTTCCCAGAAAAATACAACTCACCAACATTTCCCATAGTAAAGATAGTATGGCAGTTATGTATGGCTGTGTAACAAATTCCCCCAAACTGACCATCTTAAAGTGGCACACATTTATCAATTTCTCAGGTTCTGTGGGTCAGGAATCTGGCTGGGCCTTTGATTCAGAAGGCTGCCCTCTGCCGTCAGCTGAGGCAGGGTCTGCTTTCAAGCTTGCCATCTGTCTTGTCTTGTCTAGCTAATTTTTGTATTTTTAGTAAAGATGGGGTTTCACCTTGTTGGCCAACTGGTCTTGAATGCCTGAGCTCAAGTGATATGCCTGCCTCGGCCTCCTAAAGTGCTGTGCTCTTTAGGACAAGCATGAGTCACCACACCTGGCCCAGAATGGTCTTTTTCAGACTTCAGAATTGCTTTCTCTGGTCCTTGTATCTAATGTAGCTAGCTTCTCCTGTGTTTCTGTCCCTTTACCTTGGTTTATTTATCATCATCTGCAATTATCTTTTTATTATCTTTTAATAAAATTGCATAGAAAAAGGAATTTTTCTTTTCTTTGAGACAGGGTCTTGCCCTGTAACCCAGGCTGGAGTTCAGTGGTGTGACCTTGGCTCACTGCAGCTTCAGCTTCCCAGGCCCAAGCGATTTTTCCCATCTCAGCCTCCTGAGTAGCTGGGCCTGCAGGTGCACACCACCATGCCTGGGTATTTAAACAAAAAAGTGTGTGTGTGTTTGTAGAAACCAGGTGTCCCTGTATTGCCCAAGCTGGTCTCAAGCTTTTGACCTCCCTTGAGGGATCCTCCCACCTCAGTCTCCCAAACTGCTGGGATTATAGACGTGAGCCACTGTGCCAGCCCAGGTACACTTGTGTGGCTGTCTGTTCTCTTGGGCTGGAGTGGAACTGCTGAACTGTCGCAGAGAGCCCACATCCTCTTTCCTTGAGTTTGAGTCAATTGAATGTGTGTAGAATGACATCTGTTAGCATCTTGATCACTGATGTTGCACAACTCCAGTGTGGCTCTCGGCTGGATTTTTCCCTTTCTGTGAAATCTCCGTAAATGTCCTTTTGCCCATTTTTTTAATGGTTTGTGCTTATTTTGCAGTGTTTTGTATAGTCTTATTTTTTTGTTGTTTCTGTATATTATGAATACATTCTCTTAGTTTGACAGTCCTTTTTTGTATTTCTAAAATTAATTAATTAATTGTTTTTAGAGACAGGGTCTTGCTGTGTTACCCAGCCTTTCAAGACAGACAGTGTGTGCCACTACACCTGGGTCCCTTTTTACATTTATTTATTTATTTATTTATTTATTTATTTATTGAGACAGTGTCTCTGTTGCCCAGACTGGAGTGCAGTGGTGCAGTCATGGTTGACTGCACCCTCTACCTCCCCTGGCTTTGTGATCCTGCCACCTTAGCTTCCTGAGTAGCCGGGACCACAGGCACATACCACCATGCCTGGCAATTTTTGTATTTTTTGCAGAGAGGGGTTTCCCCATGTTGCCCAGGCTGGTGTCAAACTTGTGGGCTCAAGCGATCTGCCTGCCTCATGCTCCCAAGTGTTGGGATTACAGATGTGAACCACTATGCTCGGCCCCCTTTTGTATTTTACGAAACTTTTCTTTATTTTGCAGTCCAAAATGTATTTACCTAGCTAGGTAACACTTAGCTGAAGTTTCGTTTTTGGCATGTAATTTCTTATTTCTTCTGCGGTTGACCTTTTCTTTCTTTCTTTCTTTCTTTTTTTAACGTAATCATGTGAAGTAGGGATTCCATTTCATCTTTCTTCATGTGCGGGAGTGGTGGCTCACACCTGTAGTCCCAGCACTTTGGGAGGCTACCAAGGAGGATCACTTGAGCTTGGGAGTTCAAGACCAGCCTGGGCAACAATGTGAGACCCCATCTCTACAAAAAATAGAAAAATTAGCTGGGTGTGATGGCACATGCCTGTGGTCCCAGCTAATAGGGAGGCTGAGGTGTGAGGATGGCTTAAGCCTGGGATGCAGGCAGAATTGCAGTGAGCTGAGATTGCACCATTGACCTCTAGCCTGGGTGACAGAACCAGACCCTGTCTCAAAAAATTTTTTTGCCCCCATCTTTCTTCATGTGTATAATCATTTTTTCCTGGCTTTGGGTATTGAACAAATCCTAATTTCTTCATTAGCCTGACATATCATATCCCAGAGTTCAAATGTGTGGGAGTTTCTTTCTGCATGCTTTTTTGTTTTTTAGAGACAGGCTCTTACTCTGTTGCCCAGGCTGGAGTGCAGTGGCACTCTGGATATTTTTGGCCATTTATTCTTTAATATAAACTCTTGAATCATAAAATTTCATGAAAAATTCTGTTCAGATATTGGAATGCATTTAATCTATAGATTGGTGTGAATCTGTATCTTCACAATATATCTTACTATTTATGAGCATAGTACATTTATTTAGTTTTTAAGAAATGTTTCTATGAAATGTTATAATTTTTCCTGTAGAGGTCTTGCCATCTTTTGTAGGTTTATTCCTAGATAACTGGTGATTCGCTAATGCCATTGTAAGTGATGTTCTCTCTTTAATTACAGCAGCTAATTGTTCACTGCTGGTGTAGAATAACCACACAGCTGACTGCTGAGTATTTCACCTCTCATACCCTCATGTTTGCTAAGCTCTGTTACTGTTTCTACTACTTTGTAGGACATATAGTAGCAGTTTTATTTCTTCCTTTCTAATCCCAGGCCTCAAATTCCTTGTCTAATTGTACTGGTTAGGACAAGATATGAAACAATGCTAGTGAATGTCTTTGTTCTTGGTTTTGTTTATTTTTATTACTTTATTAAATTTTTAGTTTGAAATAATTTTAGACTTAAAAAAAGTTATAAAACTAATACATAGAATTCCCCGGTTACCCCAAGTATTAGCATTTTACTACATTTGCTTTATCATTCTATCTATCTATCTATATCATTCTATCTATCTGTCTGTCTCTCTAGTTTCTGTTTGCTTTTCTTGATTATTCTTGATTTTAAAGAGAATGTTTCTAATATTTTCCTATTTAGCATGGTGGTTTTTTTTTAAATACTTAAATAATTTTTTTCCCTAGACTGTTCAACAGAACTAGACATTTTTACCAGATTAAGGAAATTCTCTTCCATTCCTAATTTACTGAGTTCTAAAAATCATACTTGGGTATTGAATTTTACCCCAAGTAGTTTTTCTACATCTTTAAAGAAATCTAATTTTTTATTTTTTGAAATAGAGTTTCACTCTTGTTGCCCAGGCTGGAGTGCAGGGGTGTGATCTTGGCTCACTGCAACCTTTGCTTACTGGCTTCAAGTGGTTCTCCTGCCTCATCCTCCTGAGAAGCTGGGATTACAGGCATGTGCCACCACACCTGGCTAATTTTGTGTTTTTAGTAGAGACAGGGTTTCACCATGTTGGTCAGGCTGGTCTCAAATTCCTTAATTTTTTTTTTCCAGACAGGGTTTCACTTTGTCATCCAGGCTGGAGTACAGTGGTGAGATCTTAGCTCATCACAACCTCTGCCTCCTGGGTTTAAGTGATCGTCCCACCTCAGCATGCCGTAATTACCAGCTAATTTTTGTATTTTTTATAGAGATGGGGTTTCTCCATGTTGCCCAGGCTGGTCTCAAATTCCTGGGCTCAGGTGATCTGCCCACCTTGCCTCTTAAAGTGTTGTGATTATAGGTGTGAGCCATCTCGCCCAGCCTAGATTTTTTTTTGTTTTTTTGAGATGGAGTCTTACTCTGTTGCCCAGGCCAGAGTGCAGTAGCATGGTCTCAGCTCACTGCAACTTCTGTCCCTTGAGTTCAAGTGATTCTCCTGCCTCAGCTTCCTGAATAGGTGGGATAACAGGTTCCTGCCACCATGCCCAGCTAATTTTTTCTGTATTTTTAGTAGAGACTGGGTTTCATCGTGTTGGACAGGCTGGTCTTGAACTCCTGACCTCGTGATCCCCCTAACTCAGGCTCCCAAAGTGCTGGGATTACAGGCTGAGCCACCACTCCCGGCCTGGAATTTTTAACCTATATTTATGGTATAAATATCCACTCATTTTATTATCTCTTTCCTGTTCCTTTCTTTGAATTTGTTTTGTTGTTCATTTGTACCTTCTTTAGATGGATTTGCTGTTAGCCAGTTAATTTGGAGACTTTCTTCTTTGAAGCTACAGCCCATAGGTTTTGTTTTGATAGTTGTCTTGAGCAGGAAGAGGCAGGAATGATGGGGGGTGGTGAGGGCCATATGACTGGTTAGGCATTGATTCTTGACAAGATCCTAGTTTTTGTTGTGAGTGGTGGGTTAATGGGTGCTCATTGTGTCACTGAAAATAGCAGCGTCCTTTGTGCTGGAGTGGATTGCTCAGAGAATCCTAGCACACTTGAGGTCCACAAGAAGAAAGAAAAAACAAAAACTAAATAGTAAGAAAAGGTACATATTGCAGAGTAAAATACTTTCCACCTCCCTTTCTGTTCTTTGTCTCACTTAAAAATGTCATACTATTAATAACTGATAATTCCTTCCAGAAAGATGTGCACATAACTGGCATCTTTCTGTTGTCTTACACGAGTATTGGTGTCCTAGACACCCTGTTCTGCCCTCCCTGCGGCCTCTGTGATTTCCCATGTGAGCACACCAGCCTTTTCTTACCCTTTGCAAAAGCTTTTATATTTCCGTGTAGGGAGTAACAATGTCTATAACCAGCCTTCTGTGAGTGGGGACTCAGACCCTCTAATTTGGAGAGAAGACTGAATGCATGTCCTTGTTACCTATGATCTGGGGAACTTTTGCTATCTGTAGAGTAAGCTACACATATACATTACTACTATTATATGTACTATGTATTGTTACTACAGATGAATACTACATAATATATGCATAATAAATTCTGCAAAAGTTTATCTTGCAGATTACATATTTTACAGATTACATACAAGTAAAATTATACCACCAGTAGAGAAGTGTCCAACCCAGGGGTATGTACTTTTTTTTGTTTTAAGAATTGCAGTTCTTGCTGTGTGGCCCAGGCTGGGCTTGGACTCCTTGGCTCAAGTGATCCTCCTGCCCCAGTCTTCCAGCTGCTACAGGTGTATGCCACTGAGCCTGGTGGTATGTATGTTTTTAAAATTTGATAACTATTGCCAAGTTAACCCCAGAGAGATTTGAATTGCCTGTTTTTTTTTTTTTTTTTGAGATGGAGTCTCTCTGTCCCCCAGGCTGGGGTGCAGTGGCGCAGTCTTGGCCCACTGCAACCTCTGCCTCCTGGGTTCAGGTGATTCTCCTGCCTCAGCCTCCTGAGTTGAGTAGCTGGGACTACAGGTGCACACCACCATACCCAGCTAATTTTTGTATTTTACATAGAGACGGGGTTTCACAGTGTTGGCCAGGATGGTCTTGATGTCTTGACCTTGTGATCTTCCCGACTCAGCCTCCCAAAGTGCTGGGATTACAGGTGTGAGCCACTGTGCCTGGCCTGAGAGTTGCCTATTTGTCCACACTTTTTTTTTTTTTTGAGACAGAGTCTTGCTCTGTCGCCCAGGCTGGAGCAGTGGTGTGATATCTGCTCACTGCAACATCAGCTTCCTGAGTAGCTGGGATCACAAGTGCCCGCCACCATCCTCAGCTGAGTTTTGTATTTTTACTAGAGATGGGGTTTCACCATGTTGGCCAAGCTGTTCTTGAACTCCTGAGCTCAGGTAATCCACCCACCTCGGCCTCCCAAAGTGCTGGGATTACAGGCATGAGTCACCGTGCCTGGCCCCATACTCTTATTAACAGACTTTAATTTTTTTGCCAATTTGATAAGTGGAAAATGGTGTCTTTGTTGCTTTAAATGTATTTTCAGTTGCGTTTGTTTTTATTATTCATATGCGTTTATTTCCCTTAGTTTACCTTCTCTGTTATTTGTCCACATAGGGGAGGGAGCTGAGGTGGAGGGCAGGATTCTCTTCTGTTTCTGTGTGGGCTGCAGATAGGTTTGTAAATGACCGTTCTCTGTTGCCTTAAGATGGATCTGTTGACATGGTATTTTCTACATTTGAACTTGGAGTCCCATGTCTGGGTTGTTTGCTCTTGGCTGGGTGGAACCTGTGTACTTAAGGAGGAATCACTTGCATTCGCTTTTCGGACTTGGTGTTTTGCTGGCGTGTCTCCTCCCTGGCTGGGAAGCGCAGCTTGTAGGCCCTGCTCTGCTGGACCACCCACTTTGCAACTCTTGGACAGTCAACACTGATACTGTACCAAAAAGTGTGGGGGAGTTACAGAGTAGCATTTATAGAGAAGGATGAGTGTTGCTTACTTTCATGTGACCTTAAAGATAGAAAATAATATTTGTGCTTTTATTTTGCAGTGTGCATGGAACCTGAATACACTATTTTTAAAAATATTGCCTCTTTTTATAGAAAAAGGACTGCAAATATTTATTGTTTTGTATTAAGAGCTACAAGTTGGTCTTGATTGGAGAGCTGACATAGCTGTATAAGGGTCTCTCCCTCTAGGAAATTTGGGGCTGGGGTGGGCATGGGAGGTGGTCTTTGGAAGCAGCCTGAGTGTGGGGAGACTGCTCTGCTTGAGCCTGCGTCGTGCAGGTATGTCCTGGAGATGCTTCTTGTGGCAGAAGCGCTGCCCTGAGACTCACCCGTGGCATGGTTGGCACTGGGACAGGCGCTCCTGTGGGAGGTGTGCATTGTGAGTTAGTGTTTTTGGTTTGCATTTCTGCCCACGGTCATGTTGTGGGCTCTTGGCCCTAGAGTTTATTGTGAGTTGAGTTTCTTGTGACAGGGCTGGTTCCCAGATTCCATGTCTTGGTTTTTGTTAGTATTTTTTCAGCAAAGCTAATCCTGAGAGGCCCTGCGAGCAGTGATTACTTTGTGGGATGAGCTATATTGATGGTTTCTGTGTAGGGACCCTTCACATTTTAGGGTGAAAACAATAAATGTCTCGTTAAATGGTTTCCATCTGAGAACACTCAAATTGTTTTAAAATGGTTGTGAATCTGAGGGTTTAAGCTGCTTTGGAGGAGGCTTGGAGGTGCCTGGGCCGCAGCATGCAGCTCTGGAATCCTGCCGCTGGGGCAACCTCCATTTCGTGAGATGGCTCTGGAGCATGCCCAGTGTGTGGAGCCTTCAGAGGGAGCCGCTGAGCTGGGCTACTGTGATTTCTCTGCAGTTGGCCGCAGTCAACAATTGCACTAAGTCAGGAGGGAAAAAGTGATGGGGTACAAGTAAGAGACGTGGTATTTGGTACTTTTTTTCCTTTGCTTAATCCTTCTTTCTTTTACACTGGTTCTTCTAGGCTGGGGTCAGGGCCTGCAGAGCAGGGATGCTTGCTGTGATTGTGGCGACACCTCCTTGTCCTCCATGCCCCTTCTCTGCCAGAATAACCCTGTTCTGCTCTCTGGCCACACACCATGTGCACTTCCTTGGGAGTGGGATGGGAGGTCCTCTCCAACTGAGGGTGCAACAGTTCAAGCCTGTACTGCATTTGCTGGTAGCAGGAGGAACTCTAACCTTTTTCAGTTATGCTGATGATGAACCAGGACTTTCTCTTGTTTGAACATTTATAAAGAGCGTGCTTGACCTTTTTAGCTGATGAGCAGTGTTTTCCTGTTTTTTTCCCCTACCTGCACCCATGGCGGCCTCAGTGGTATGGGGAGTGAAGCTGGGAAGGGATGACACTGCCAGGTGAGCAGGAACCAGGGACCCTGGGACCAGAGGCCAGGCTGTGCAGGGCAAGGGCTGGCCATGCCACTGTGCCGCTGGCTTTTTGCCACACAGGCAGCAGAAAGGGAAATCTGTCTGCCTCGGGTGCAAGAATGGCATTGACTACTCATCTGGCGAGCTGGGAACAGAGCCTCCCCCTCGGAGCCTGTGTAGTCCCCGTCCACACGTGTGGGTTTCGTGATGAGCCTGTCTGCATGTTCATTGGGGAGACTCCATTTTCCTTGGAATGGTGAGGGAGGTAGAGAGGCAGAAACCCAAGGCAGCAGAGTGTCCACTTGGATTTTCTAAGCAATTCCACAGAAATAAGACGTTGCACAAGCAAGTGCTGGGTACTTCTTGGGGAGAGACCTAGTGAGGAGCGCTGTGTTTTAATTAATTAAATAATTGTAAATAACAGGATTAGAGCAGATTGGTTCATAGCTGCCTCTTCTAGAACCGTATTCTTCGAACAAAAGGGTGGGGGATGGTAGGCTTCTCTCCTAGCTCTGAGGAAACTCCAGCTCAGCGCACAGCATGAGGAGGAAGAGGGAACAATGGGGGCGTTCCTTTGTGCCTGCCCTTGAAATGCGGGTAGAGGCCACTCGGTGAGCGGGCAGTGCCTTTGCTCACGTGTCCCCAGCAGCAGTGGCGTCTGTGGGATGCTGTGCACTGGAAATTGGCACTGTTTTGGGTAGTGGTTCTGAGAGGAACTGTTTAACCAGGTATGCAAATGTACTGATGCCAGGAATTTTTTTGAACACCTGTGATGTCAATGTTAACTGTGGTTAATGTGAGCAGCTAAACCTGGGTTAGCTCAACCCTTGGAGATTATTTGTTCTCATCTCTTTGGAGTTGAAAATGCTGTACTTTTCTAGGAGTCATTTCCCCAGGCCATGTGGAGGTCAGGGATCGGCTGGTTCTGGCCTTCCTCTCCTCCTCCTCCTCCTCTTTCCCGCTCCGCGTGGAGGGTGGCTTCAAGGAAACTGTGGGCAGGTGTGTGACTGCAGCCCTGGGGCGCGGGCAGAGGCTGGGCACAGGGGAAAGTGGGACCCGGGAGGCTGCAGCTTAGTAGACATTTGTTTTTTATTTTAAGATACATTTAGAGATGGGGTAGTGGTGGATTTTAGCATTAGAGATTTTTGGCTTCCGCTTCAAGCACTGTGAATCTTCTGTGGGTCATGGCATTAGGGGAAAAGGTAAAAAATAACCAAAGAGAAAAAGTTCATTTAAGTAAAGTAAAAGTTTTGGTGTTTTTTCTTGAAATAATAATGTCTGCAGTCAAAGCATTGTATTTTTAGAGAACTCAGGGAGGAAAGGTATGCTGCTGTTGCTGCTCAGCACATGGATCTGGCCCTTTTGATGTCTGAAATCTTACAGGAATTTGTCTTTTTAGAATATATGCTGCTTATTTGGTTTCATGGAATCCAGAAAAGAGCCTATCCAAATTATCCTTGCCTTCAGGGTGAATTAGATTTTAGAGTTGCGGCAGATGGCACAGAGGACCTCTCGGAGGGACTGCCCCTTCCAAAAGATGAAAAGTGAGAGAGTGTTGCAAAGGAGAACTCCCGCCTCCTTTATGGACTTCCGTAGAACACATCTCCCTTTCTACCTTGGAGAAGAGGCGGCACCAGTGGGCAGGCAGCAAGTAGGTGGAGGAAGACGGAAGGGAGAAGGGGTGTGGAAGGGAGAAGGGGTGCGCTGGGAGAGACCAGGAGTGCTGATGTCTCTGGGTGCCAGGCTATCAGCTCCAAAGAGTCTAACTGACCTGGGGCTTGCAGGATCCTGCTAGAAGAGAAATCCTTGCTTCCTTCTCTCTCTGTTTTCTTCCTCTCCTTCCATTCTCCTTCTCCCTTCTATTCACCCATCTATCCGTTCACCCATCCAGCATTCACTCACCCACCACCTGTCCCATGCACCCAGCCACACACCTACTCATTCATCCATCCATCCACTGTCTACCATCTACCTCACCACCCACCCATCCATTTATTTACCCACCTACTCATCCATACACCTGTCCACATCCATCTATTCATCCAACAATCATCACGTATCAATGACTTAACTATATACCAGAACTACTAGTCCAGAAACTTGATTGTGGACACAGCACCAAAAATTCAGAACATCCTGAAAAGAAACTTACACCATTAGCAGTTCCTTCCCATGCCACCCCTGCCCAGCCCCTGGCAGCCTCTCATCGGTTTTTCTTCCCTGTCAGTTTGCCTGTTCTCTGTTGTCTTTTGTGCCTGGCTTCTCTCACTTGACTTAGGGTGTGATCTTGGCCTGCTGCAGCCCCAACTTCTTAGTGTTTTCAAAGTTCCTCGGTAGTGTAGTGTGTGTCAGTAGCTTGTTCCTTTTTACGGCTGAGTAACACTCCATGGGATGGATATGCCACTGATGGACATTTGGGGTGTTTCCACTTTTTTTTTTCGCTTATGGACAATGCTGCTATGAACATTCATGTACAAGTTTTCATGTGGACCTGTGTTTTCATTTCTTCGGACATCCTGGGAGCGGGATACTGGCTCACATGGTGACTGTCTGTTTTCAGTGTTGGAGGAAATGACAGGTTGTTTTCAATGGTGGCTGTACCATTCTCTTTTCCCACCAGCACTGCACAAAGGTTCCAGTTTCTCCATATCCAATACAACATCTACTGTTGTCCATCTTTGTGATTATGGCCATTCTAGTGGGTGGAGTGTGGAGTGGGTCTCACTGGCTTTTATTTTTAGTTTTTTTGAGTTGGAGTCTCACTCTGTCACCCAGAGTGGAGTGCAGTGGTGCAATCTCGGCTTACTATAACCTCCACCTCCTGAGTTCAAGTGATTCTCCTGCCTCAGCCTCTCGAGTAGCTAGGATTACAGGCCTGCGCCACCACACCTAACTAATTTTGTATTTTTAGTAGAGACAGGGTTTCTCCATGTTGGTCAGGCTGGTCTCGAACTCCTTACCTCAGGTGATCTGTCTGCCTCAGCCTCCGAAAGTGCTGGGATTACAGGTGTGAGCCACCGCATCGGCCTTAATTTTTATATTTGTAATGGAGACGGGGTTTCACTCTGTTGGCCAGGCTGGTCTTGAACACCTGGCCTCAAATGATCTGCCTGCCTCGGCCTCCCGAGGTATTGTGATTATAGGCATGAGCCTTCACCGTCGTCCTGGTCATCGCTTTGATTTGCATTTCCCAGATGGTTAGAGATGCTGGGCATCTTCTCCTGTGCTTCTTGGCCATATGTGTGTGTTCTTTGGAGAAATGTCAATTCAGATCTTTTGCCTAATAAAAAAATTTTAAAATTGTTGTAAGAGTTCTTTTTGTATTATAGATACAAGTCCCTTATCAGATATGTGATTTGTAGTTTTTTCCCCCATTTTGTGAGTTGTCTTTTCATTTTTTGATAATGAAGCACAAAAGTCTTTAGTTTTGATAGAAGTCCAATATATTTATTTATGTTTGTTGTTGCTTATGTGGAAGTGATATTTGCTAGTGACTTAAAGGAGGTGAGGGGTGAATTCTGGGGCGAGATTAAAGCCAGGGCAGAGGATCTGAAGAGGAGTGGATGGCTGCAGGCTCACTGTTGGACAGGGCTGAGCAGGTAACAAGCTCCAGGCAGGGTGGTGGTTCTGAGATGCCTCTGGCTGCCTCCTCTGGGAGGTGACATCAGGGAGATCAGCTGAGAGGCTGAGCAGCAGCCAAAGCAGGGGATGCTGTGGTGGGAGCAGCGTGGTAAGATGAGGCTCTTCTTTCATTTTTTTATTTAATTAGAGACAAGGATCTTGCTATATTGCCCAGGCTGCTCTTGAACTCCTGGCCTCAAGCAGTCCACATGCCTCTGCCTCCCAAAGTGTTGGGATTACATGCATGAGCCCTCATGCCCAGCCGAGAAGTAGGTTCTTTTTTCTGGGGGGTGGGGGGTATAGTTTCCTTCTTGTTGCCCAGGCTGCTGGAGTGCAATGGTGCGTTTTCAGTTTACTGCAATCTCTGCCTCCCTGGTTCAAGCAATTCTCCTGCCTCAGCCTCCCCAGTAGCTGGGATTACAGGTACCCACCACCATGCCCAGCTAATTTTTATATCTTTAGTAGAGACAGGGTTTCGCCATGTTGGCCAGGCTGGTCTTGAACTCCTGACCTCAGGCGATCTGCCCGCCTTGGCCTCCCAAAGTGCTGGGATTACAGGAGTGAGCCACCGCATCCAGCTGAGAAGTAGGTTCTTGATGTCCTTCATGTCTTGTCTTTCCTCTTGCATCCTGAGCCCTTCTTTCTCAGTGCTTGCTGCTTGCTGTGTCCTGACCTCCTGCTCCACCCTCAGACTGCGGACCCCTGGAAAGATGTTCCCCACCAGCCTGTGCACTCACATACTCCACTCACTGCCTGCTCCAGGGCCCTAGCTACTCCTAACAGCTCTTCCCTGCCCCCCCCATCCTACCCTGCCCCTCCTTTACTTTTTGCTCTCTGGAGCATTCATTGCCTTTAGCATAGAGACTTGCTGTGTCCCCATGTAAAAACAGCTTTACTTTTTTTTCTCTCTTTCTCCTTTAAAAAAAAAAAAAGGCAAGGTCTCCTTATGTTGTCTAGGCTGTTCTTAAACGTCTGGCCTCAAGTGATCCTCCCATCCGGGCCTCTCAGAGCTCTGGTATTAAGGTGTGAGCCATGATGCTTAGCCCAAAAAGCTTTTCTTTTTTTCCTTTCTTTCTGTCTCTCGCTCTCTTTCTCTGTCTTTCTCACTTTTTCTTTCTTTCTTTCTTTGTTTTTTTTTTTTGGAGCTGGAGTGCAAGTGACGTGATCTTGGCTTTTTGCAACCTCTGCCTCCCATGTTCAAGAGATTTTCCTGCCTCAGCCTCCCCCAGTAGCTGGGATTACAGGTGTACACCACCACGCCCAGCTAATTTTTTTGTATTTTTAGTGGAGACACGGTTTCACCTTGTTGGCCAGGCCAGTCTCGAACTCTTGGCTTCAAGTAATCCACCTGCCTCAGCCTCCCAAAGTGTTGGGATTACAGGTGTGAGCCACTGCACCTGGCCTGAAGAAGCTTTTCTTGATCCTGCTTCCCACCAGCCTCACGTCAGTTCTTTGCACCAAACTCCTCCAAAGATTTGTTTGTTGATCTTTGGATCTTTCCCTGTTCTCCCTTAGATCTGGCCATGAGATGTGTGGGAACTCAGAACCCTTCCAGGGCTACAGTGTGCTTGACTTATGGATGAGTGAGGGTATCTTGCCTATAGTTACTGTTTTCCCGTATAATTACTCTGTTAGCTCTTTCATAGCTAATAAGTGAGCTGAAATTCTTAATTTTTTTCATTTGTGTAAGAAAAAAGCAGAAGGAAATATACAGAAAGTTAACTTGGTTATTTCTGAATTGTGGGATTGCCAGTGATTTTGTATTTTTTGGAATATAGTAAAGTTTTTTTTACAGAGAGCATGTATTTGCTTTACTGTTAGAAAAAAATTAATGGAAACCTTCATTTATGTTTAACTTAATTCATATGAGTAGTGCTTATCACTTTAAAAATATATAGAGAAAACCTGAAGGGAAGATGACCGTGAAGTTAGATAATGCCCTGTCACAATGTCAAAACAAAGCCACCCAGAGACCGAAAGAGTTGAATCCTTTTCTGTCTTTTTTTTTTTTTTTTTTTTTAGACAAGAGTCTTGCTAGGTCGCCCAGGCTGGGATACAGTTGCGCAGTCTTGGCTCACTGCAACCTCTGCCTCTCAGGCTCAGGCTATTCTTCCACCTCAGCCTCTTGAGTAGCTGGGACTACAGGTGCGCACCACCATGCACAGCTGATGTTTTTGGTATGTTTTGCAGAGATGGGGTTTTGCTGTATTGCCCAGGCTGGTCTTGAACTCCTGAGCTCAAGCTTTCCACCAGCCTTGGCCTCCCAAAGTGCTGGGATCACAGGCATCAACCACTGAGCCTGGGCCTGAATCCTATACTTGGAATCGTTATGAAATAAGGACCCAACTCTGCAGTGCTGTGGCCGGGCCTTGCCCCAACACGTGGCTGCGCAGAGGCCGTCCCCTTGGTCCTTGTGTTCTTCTGTAACCCTTCTTCCTTCCCTCAGTGAACCTCCTCCAGCACTTTCTGTCCAGCAGACACTATAGTGCAGAGGCCCCAGGAGTCTTCCAGGGTTCGAGCTGCATACAAATGCAAGACTTTATGTACCTTTTCGCTCTCATTCTGTGCTGAGTGTCAGGCAAGAGTTGTGTGATCCTGCCATAGATGGAGTGCGGCGGGCACATGGACTTCTGGTTCGCTAAACTGGAAAAAATATTTGCACAAATGCAAAACCATATCATTTTGTCTTTTCTTTAAAGAATAGTTTATTTTCATAAAGTATCCTATGTTAACATGTAATGGGTTTATTGTTATTTGTAAAGGAAAAAAACTTAAAAAATTTTTTTTCAGTTTGGACATGGTAAAACTAACTTAGTACCATTCTGATAACTCATGTGAACAAAATCTCTTTGGGGTGATCAGTGCTGTTTAGAGTGTGGTGTGGTTCTGAGAATGAAAAGTTTGAGAATTACTCTTTTATCATAAACTGAAGTGCCTGGAACAGTACTATAATGAACCAAACAAACAATTTCTGTTTCTCATAGAGCATACATTCTGACTGGAGATGAGTGTCACATTTTTGTGTCACATGCTTCAAAACAGTCAACTCCTTAGATTTTACTGTCTTTTTATCATCCTGGAGATTTTAAATGAAATTCAGCTATGAATATGTATTTGTTTTCCCATGCTGTCTCAGTCATATTACAGAGCAGTGTTGTGGATTTAAAAAAAGATCTCTGACATGAGTAGGAATGTGGTCTTCTACCAGGAACCTTTTTGATTGCAGAGAATTTATTAATGTTATCTTGTGGTTTTCTGCATGTAGCCTGCATTTACTCTTCTAACCACAAGGTGGTGCCTTTGTTCCAAGTCCAAAGGCTGACACTGTGTAGGACGTAGCTTGAGAACACAGTTTTATATGGGTTGCTTTTTTGACAATTTAAGATGATTCTGCTTTGAAGTGCTTAGCAAAGAACCTTACCTTTCTTTCACATCAGGGTGGTCTCATCTTAGAATGACACCCTAGAATGTGTAAGAACCCCCCAGCAGGTTGAGCACCCCTTACTGGGGTGCTAGTCTGGGTGCCTAGTCCCTTACCACTCTCGACTGCTGCTTTTCTATTTGTTGTATTTCTGATAGGACTGTTGCTCAAGTTGCTCTTCTAATCTGAAAAAAGAAGTAGGCTTCTCTTTTATTTTGGTAAGTTGTGTTCAGTCTTATTCCTATGTCCCATGTTGTTCAGAAGAGGAGGTGGGTGTCCTGGGAGGTGGGGGAGCCGTGTTTAGCTGCACTGTCCTTGCTGGCTGAGCTGAAGGCAGCATGAAGCTCTGGCCCTGAGAGTGCACCAGGGAGTGTATGGAGACCGTGTCTGCATCCCTCCCTCAGACCCACGCTCTTCGCCTGTGCTCCATACCAATCTCTCCATTGAGCCCTGTGCTGAGGCCAAATTTCACCAGATGTCTCCTGGTGAAACTGCGCTGCTGCTCTGCCTAGCACTGGCCCCCTCCTCTCAGGGAAGCTCTGGCGGTGACTGCCAGTGTTATTCAGTGTCTTCAAAACTTTTTTCTCACATTAGAAAAATTTTAGACCAGGCACAGTGGCTCATGCCTGTAATCCCAGCACTTTGGCAGACCCAGGCGGGCAGATCATGAGGTCAGGAGTTCAAGAGCAGTCTGACCAACATGGTGAAACCCCACCTCTACAAAAAATAGAAAAATTAGCTGGGTGTGGTGGTGTGCACCTGTGATACCCACTACTCAGGAGACTGATGCAGGAGACTAGCTTGAACCCAGGAGGTGGAGGTTGCAGTGAGCCGAGATCGGGCCACTGCATTCCAGCCTGGGAGATAGGGCAAGACTCTGTCTCAAAAAAAAAAAAATATTAAGGACCCTGTTTTTATGGTGATAATTGTGTGAAAGTATGTATGAATTAAAAAGATAGAAAATGACAAAATTACTATGAACGTAGTACCACTGAAAAATAGCATCTGTATGCGTTGAACTATTACTTAGCCTCCAGGAGCCAATACTAGGGGGATCTAGGAGTCTATGGGTCCCTTCTAGGGACTGTATTGTTCTCAGGAGCCAGGCCCCCCTTGATGGGGGCAGGACAATCTGTTGTCTTGGAATTGAGCCCAGGAGGCCCAGACAGGTGCTGGCCAGCTAAAGCTGCTTTTCTCACACTCTGAAATACAGTTAGTGGAGAGATCCAGGGTGAGCAGGGATGTTCCGAAACACCAACTCGTTCTTCACAGGGCCTAGAGCACAGTGAGCTTAGAGGACCACCAGCACCGTCACACACGTGCCGTTTACGAGGCCTGGAGCACAGTGAGCTTAGCCAGCACCATAGCCCATGCTGCCATTTACAAGGCAGTAAAGGGGCTGGGGGCTACAGGGTGACCCACTTGCACCAGGGCTTCCTGAGGGCCAATCTCTCCATTGAGCCCTGTGCTGAGGCCAAATTTCAGGTGCTGAAAGACATTTAACAGGATTCTGCTCTTTCCTGGCATCTATCAAAGAACACCAACATGATATAAATTAAAACCCACAGTAAAATCTCTCAGAATTCCATCCGCTGTTCTGGCTCTCCCACACTGCAGGCTGGCGGAGAATCTCACTGTTGGCTAGTGTCCCCAGATGCCCTCTCGGCTCCAGTGCTCTTTCTTTGTGCTCCTGTCCAGCCTCGAAGAGCAAGTCCAGGTCGGGTCACTGTGGCGCCTCCTGTACGTTGCCTCGTGCAGTGTGCCTGTGATTGCTGACTCACCTCTTGGTGTGTGGCACCTGCCATTAGTATTTAATCATCATCTTAAAGTATATTCTTCCAGTAGTTGTAGAGTATGTATTTTGTGCCCATACTAGGTGCTGGGGTTACAAAAGTCAACAGGAGCTCCCTCCGTAAGTGGGAGGCAGGCCTGTGTGGGTCATCACAGAGCCTGTGATGAGCTGCAAGGCCACCTGAGCTCGAGAGCTCGCTGCACAGTTGGAGAATCGTGGGACACGGGGGAGGCGTGATGGTCGGGGTCACACTGCTGCTGGAATCTCAAGTAGCTCCGTGTGACTGACACTTAGGATTTTTGACAGGCCATTCCTGGACCTGAAAATCATCAGGCTAGGTTAGAAATCTGCAGAATTCTGTTAAGGACCAGGTGTATGGGGTGTGGGCCATGTAAGGTCTCTGATGCATATTCTTTTTTATTTTTACAACCTAAATTTTTTTTTTTTTTTTTGAGACGGAGTTTCGCTCTTGTTACCCAGGCTGGAGTGCAATGGCGCGATCTCGGCTCACCGCAACCTCCGCCTCCTGGGTTCAGGCAATTCTCCTGCCTCAGCTTCCCGAGTAGCTGGAATTACAGGCACGCGCCACCATGCCCAGCTAATTTTTTGTATTTTGAGTAGAGACAGGGTTTCATCATGTTGACCAGGATGGTCTCGATCTCTTGACCTCGTGATCCACCCGCCTCGGCCTCCCAAAGTGCTGGGATTACAGGCGTGAGCCACCGTGCCCGGCAACTTAAAAATTTTTTTAATAAATGCATTCTTAGCTTGTGGGAAGTAAGAAAGCAATTGGGGCTGGATTTGGCCCCAGAGGCCACACTCCTGGCCTAGATCGCTGAAACGCCTTCTGTGCCTTGTCATGAAGTGTGAACTTGATTCCATGGGCAGTGGGAAGCCACTGAATTTTTAAAGAAGATTATGGTAAGGTCACAATTTTAGAAAGATAATTTTAACTGCAGAGTAGATGCTAGACTGAAAAGGGGAGAGACTGGAATTAGAAAAATGAGTTGCCAGATTCTTCCTATTACCATTGACTTTAGGAATAATGTGGCATAAAATAAGGTAGCAGTGGAATTTGATGGAATATTTAGGAGGCATAGAATTTGGTGGCCAGTAGGAGGGAGTGGTGTGAGGGAGCGTGAGTAGTGATGGTGACTGGCCGTTCATTTTATTTTATTTTTTTACATTTATTTTTATTTTTTTAAGATGGAGCCTCGCTCTGTCGTCCAGGCTGGAGTGCAGTGGGGCTATCTCAGCGCATTGCAACGTCCACCTCCCCAGTTCAAGCAATACTCCTGCCTCAGCTTCCGAAGTAGTTGGGACTACAGGTGTTGCACCACCACACCCGGCTAATTTTTAAGTTCTTTGTAGAGACAGAGTCTCCTTATGAGACAGCCAAATGCCTAGGCAGATAAAAAAGGGTCCCCAGAGAATTTCCACCTGCCCCACCAGCGTTTACTTAAGATGCTTTTGTGCAATTGAGGGAACATGCCCGCGCATGCGCAATGTTGGTAGTGGTTGGGGCGGGTAGTGGGTGGGACCACAGGGAATAATTTACGCAGGGGAGGAACTTCTCTCTTCAGTTCCTGGGTGAGGCCCTGGCATTCCATCTGTGAGGTGGGGGCATGTTAGCAGGACTCGTTAGCAGGACTCCATCTCGCTTTGCTGAGGGTTTTTCTTTTTTCCGTTGTGCCCGTTAAAACCCAGCTCTACTCGCTCTTCAGTGTATGCCTGTCTAAATTTTCCTGGTTGTGTGACAAGAACCGGGTTTTAGCTCAACTAAAAAGCAAAATTCTGCAACACTTATGTTGCCCAGGCTGGTCTTGAACTCCTGGGCTCAAGCGATCCTCCCACCTCACCCTCTCAAAATGCTGGGATCTTGGATGTGAGACGTCACACTCAGCCTTTGACTGGACTGGACTCTTTTTTTTGAGGCAGAATTTCGCTTTGTCACCCAGGCTGGAGTGCAATGGGGCAGTCCTACCTCACTGCAACCTCCAGGGTTCATGCGATTCTCCTGCCTCGGCCTCTCGAGTAGCTGGGATTATAGGCATGTGCCACCATACCCAGCTAATTTTTTTTTTTTTTTTGTATTTTTTAGTAGAGGTGGGGTTTCTCCATGTTGGCCAGGCTGGTCTTGAACTCCTGACCTCAGGTGATCCACCCGCCTCAGCCTCCCAAAGTGCTGGGATTATAGACGTGATCCACCATGCCTGGCCTTTTTTTTTTTTTTTTTTTTTTTTTTTTTTTAAAAGACAGGGTGTCACTGTGTCACCCAAGCTGGACTGTAGTGGCATGATCTCAGATCACTGCAACCTCTGCATACTGGCCTCAAATGAGCCTCTTGCCTCAGCCTGCCAAGTAGCTGGGATTATAGGTGAGTGGCCCCATGCCTGGCTAATTTTGTATTTTTCATAGAGATGGGGGTTTCGCCATGTTGCCCAGGTTGGTCTTGAACTCTTGGACTCAAGGGATCTGCCTACCTCGGCTTCCCAAAGTGCTGGGATTACAGCATGAGCCACCAGAACTGACCTGATTGGACATTCTTAGTGAACGCTGTACAGAGTTAGTCACAGTGGTGTTTATCATCGACAGAGTTGGTTGGGTAGATTGTGCTGTTGCTATATAATACAACACTGTGTTACATATCTTAAAATTTTTATCAAAATCTTAATGAGTTTTAGTGGAAAAATAAATTAAAAACCAGTATGTTATGGCTGGGCATGGTGGCTTACGCCTGTAATCCCAGCACTTTGGGAGGCTGAGGCGGGTGGATCACGAGGTCAAGAGATCGAGACCATCCTGGTCGACATGGTGAAACCCCATCTCTACTAAAAAAATACAAAAAATTAGCTGGGCATGGTGGTGTGTGCCTGTAATCCCAGCTACTCAGGAGGCTGAGGCAGGAGAATTGCTTGAACCCAGGAGGCGGAGGTTGCAGTGAGCCAAGATTGCGCCATTGCACTCCAGCCTCCGTAACAAGAGTGAAACTCCGTCTCAAAAAAATAAAGAAATAAAAACCAGTATGTTATATAATCCATTAATGTAAAAAATCTGTAAAAGATATAGTAAGATGTTTGCCGTTGATGGTCAGATTATGGGCCATTATTGTCTCGTTTTTTTTCTCTCCTTATGACACTGGCTAGAGCCGCTGCCACAGTGTTTGAATGCTGTGCAAGTGGCCCCTTCGTGGCTTTTCCTGGTCATTGAGGGGAACCATAACACCGCTGAATAAGTTATTAAGCAAAAGATTTTCATAGATCTCCTTTACCAAGTTGAACTTTTCATCATGAAATGATTTTGTGAAATGCTTTTCTCCCTCCATTGTCATGGCAGTGTGCTTCCGTCCTGTGTCAGTGCCCTGCCTGCAGCCATATGCGTGCAGTCATGTGCCTTCTGTCCAGTGTTCTGCCTTCCGAGTTGCAGTAGCCTCCTCACCTGGGCCATATCTTTCGAGATACCCAGTTGATGCCTGAAGTCACAGATAGTACTGAACTTGCTATGTGCTAGGTTTTTTTCTTTTTTGAGATGGAGTTTCGCTCTTTTTACCCAGGCTGGAGTGCAATGGTGCGATCTCGGCTCACCGCAACCTCCGGCTCCTGGGTTCAGGCAATTCTCCTGCCTCAGCCTCCTGAGTAGCTGGGATTACAGGCACGCACCACCGTGCCCAGCTAATTTTTTTGTATTTTTAGTAGAGACGGGGTTTCACCATGTTGACCAGGATGGTCTTGATCTCTTGACCTCATGATCCACCTGCCTCGGCCTCCCAAAGTGCTGGGAATTACAGGCTTGAGCCACCGTGCCTGGCCTTTTTCATATATATATATATATATATATATATATATATATA
>CM052648.1:27969091-27979142 GCA_028533165.1 Leontopithecus rosalia | reverse complement strand
GAGATGGAGTCTCGCTCTGTTGTTCAGGTTGGAGTACAGTGGCACAATCTCAGCTCACTGCAACCTCCGCCTCCTGGTTTCAAGCAGTTCTCCTGCCTCAGCCTCTTGAGTAGCTGGGATTACAGGCATGCGCCACCACGCACTGCTGTTTTTTGTATTTTGAGTAGAGTCAGGGTTTCAGCACGTTGGTCAGGCTGGTCTTGAATGTCTGATCTTGTGATTCGCCCACCTCGTGGTCCGCCGGCCTCGGCCTCTCAGAGTGCTGGGATTACAGGCATGAGCCACCGTGCCCGGCCCGAGAAGTTGTTTATTTCTGGAATTTTTCACTTAATGTTTTTGAACTGTGGTTGAAACTGTGGCAAGCTAAACCACGGATCAAGGGGACTGCCATGATGGATCTTCAGGTCAGGTAGCCTGGGGATCCATCTCGGGTGGTCCTTAGTGTAGCATCCTCTTTACATGTGGTTGCATCATTTGTTGATGTTTCGTTAGGGGCTGCCAAGGCTGTGAGAGGACTGATGGGGAATTTTCTTTCATTTCCTTTGTTTTTTGTGTAAGGCTGTTCTCATAGAATGCGCTGGGAAGTGTTTCCTCCTCCTCTTACTAATTCATGAGTACTAATGGGGTTAATTTTTTCCTAAATGTCCGTTGGTCATTTGGGAATGCCTGTTTAGTTCATTTGCCTATTTTTATGCTGATTGTCTTTTTTAAAAAAACTGGTTTGTAGTTCTTTCCTCATAGAGTTAGGAGTAAGTAAAGCTATTGTGCTTATTAGCCAAATACATTGGATTTTTTTTCTGTGTTTTAACGTTTATTCATTTTTGCCATATAAATGTTTAAAATATTTTGGTAGTTAAGTCTGTAAAGCTTTTCCTTTGTGATTTCTGGCCTTAGTAGTACGCTTAGAATCAGGCGTTCTTGTTTCAGTGCTGTCAAGTATTTTTTCCTGCTGCTTTTATGATTTATTGTTTTGTGATTATTTCACTCATCGATCTGCAATGGTGATAGTCTTCTCCTCCCAGTAGTTAGCCAACTGCCTCAGTGTCTCAGTGAGTGTTTTATAATCCTCCCTTCCTGCTGATATGAAATGCCCCTTTCTCTCCTATTGTATTCCTGTTTTTACATTAAAGTCTTGTGTTTTTTAAAAAATTATTTATGCTATTAAAAGCATCAGGTGGGACCAGGTGCCTGGTGTATGCCCGCCCATAATCCCAGCATTTTTGGAGGTTGAGGTAGGCGGATCACTTGAGGCCAGGAGTTTGAGACCAGCATGGCCAGCATGGCCAGCATGGCCAGCATGGCCAACATGGAGAAACCCTGTCTCTACCAAAAATACAAAAATTAGTTGGGTGTGGTGGTGCACGCCTGTAATCTCAGCTACTCGGGAAGCTGAGTCATGAGAAACTCTTGAACCTGGGAGACAGAAGTTGCAGTGAGCTGAAATTATACCACTGGACTCCAGCCTGGGCAACAGAGCCAGACTCTGTCTCAAAAAAATAAAAGAAATTATCAAGTGGGTCATAATTTATGAAATAAATTATGTATAGATTTACCAGAAGACATAGTCCATTAAAAGAGGTAGAAATTGTATTGTTCATGTTCTGTGTGAGATACCAGTGTTGTAAATCAGTACCATTTGTCCATTGTGAGATGATTTTGCATTATGTTTTCTTAGCCACAGCAGAAGGTAGTTGGAAATTAGATAATGCAGTCTTCCAGAGGGGCTTCAGTGTGGGGGATGTAAAGAAGGTGCACTCTGCGTGGGGCATCACCTGTGCTGACCCTACCCCGAGCTTCTCCACACACCGCACCGGGGCAGCTGTGTGAGACTGGTGAGGCCGGACGCTTGCGTGCGAGTCAGATGCTTGGGTACCAGTTTGCTAGTCACTTGAATATCTGCTTGGGATGCCTTGAGGAAGAGTGGTGACCCTGGGCCTGTTCACCAGGTGGCAGAAACCAGCTTAGATCGGCTTCTGCCCAAAAGCCACTTGTCACCTCACGTGACAAGGAGCTTGGAGAGGCTTTGCTCCTGTGTGCCACCCTCCCTGGGGTCGCATCAAACGCCCTGAGGTGGATGGCTTCTCTGTTAGGCTCAGTGCTCTACTGAGATCCGAAGGCCCCATAGCTGGAGAGTGGGGGAAGGATATGGTTTCTGTTACTGGACAGGCAGTGCTGGGTTCCTAGGATGATGGGTAACTCCTGCCCAGCTGCCAACAGGTTCCACTGCCTGCAGGCACCGCCCTGCATGTGTGACTGCTTGCACGCTATACCAGGTGGAACTGACAGGCAGAAGGGCATTTGTGCTCTGGCCTTTACTCTGTGTTCTCAGTCTTTTCTCACACCGAAGCAGGAAGGGCCGTGAAACAAACCACTCCAACACTGAACTGGAAAGGAAGTGGTGATTTATTGGGCAGGGAGCAGCTCTGGCATAGTTACCTAACAGCCCAGCTCTCCAACAAAGAAAATCCTTGCCCTTTTATAGGCCTACAACTCTAGAAATTTATGTGAAAGGGTCCTGGGTTTACAACTCTAGTAATTACATGTGAAAGGGCCTTGGGTAGGCGTTGGGTGCCTGACTTAGGTGGGGGTTTGGTCGTGTTTAAGTAGAAACAATGCCTTCTGGAAAGATTCCTCCACACCATATCCGAGATCCATAGATGGGACTGTGGTTGGCAGTAGGGGTCTTATCCTTAACCTGGCTGGCAGCACCAGCCAGTCCCTCCTCTGGCTGACTGCTAAATTTTCCTTTTGAGATGCAATGTAGAAGGCCAAAGAGGATTAAGGGTCTCCTTTCCTCAACACCAGTTTTCTTTCAGTTTCTAGTTCTTTCCACAACTAGCTTCAGTTATATTAATAAGTATAAAAGCCAAATTGTGTTTCTGTTACATAGGTTTACTGTTACATGGATTAGGCCAATTTGACAGGGATTCTGATTTAATAAACTTTATAAAAATCAGATGAGTAAAGCTGTTACTATGGAATGCAAGCCGAGAGACAGAATATATTACATTCAGTTGAATATATGAGTTAAAATGGCATTTGTAGACAAGAGATCAAAATCTCCCAAATCTCCGAGGTAAAATCTAATCTGCTATTTGGAGCTACAATAAGGCTAAATAGTAGTGAGAATTTCTGCTGATGCTCCCAGGGAATTAAGGGTGGGGGGAGTAAAAACTACACATAAGCCAACTCCTTTAACATTCATGTATAACCTTCCAAACATTTAATGATTATATGTATATATGAATTAATTAATTATAGAGCTGGGTTCTTGTTATGTTTCCCAGGCTGGAGTACAGTGACAGCACAATCATGGCTCACCGCAGCCTCAACCTCCTGGACTCAAACCCAGGTAGCTGAGACTACATGTGTGCCACCATGACTGGCTATGACATAGATTCTTTTGCTCATGTTGGTTAAGGGAGAAGTGGTTGCCTAACAGTATGTGTAGTATCTCATTTATATAATATGTATAAATTATACCTTTCTCAGTATATTTGCACAGAAAAATGTTTGAAAGATTATACATGAATGTTAAAGCAATTGGCTTATGCATAGTTTTTACACTTTATTTTTTCCCTATTAATTTCCTTAAATTAGAAAAAAAATTATACAATGACACGAGTTTTTCTTTTCAAAATCAAATCCCGTTCAAGCAGAATGTCCCTACGTACTCTTCTCACTGTCCACCTTCACAGCTTGTATTGTGATGAGTTTGATGTATGTCCTTCAGGATCTTTGCCTTAAATTTTTTAGAGATATGCTTGAACCCCTCAACAATATAATATTGTTTTGTATATATTTCATTTTTGTCTATCACTTTTTTTTCTTTTTTTGCTTTTTTTTTTTGAGACAGAGGCTCCCTCTGTCACTCAGGCTAGAGTGCAGTAGCGCAGTCATGGCTCACTGCAACCTCAACCTCCCAGGCTCAGGTGATTCTCTCATCTCAGCCTCCTTAGTAGCTGGGACTGCAGGAGCATGCCACCACGCCTGACTAATTTTTGTATTTTTTGTAGAGATGAGGTTTTGCCATGTTGTCCAGGCACGTCTTGAACTCCTGGACTCAAGCAATCTGCCCGCCTTGGCCTCCCAAAGTGCTCGGATTACAGGGGTAAGCCACCGTGCCCGGCCAACTCTTTTTATTTTGAAATAATTTCAACTGAATAGAAAAGTTGCAAGTGTGATAAAAGAGATCTTTTTCTTGAGCTGTTTGAAAGTTGCCTCCTAGATGCTCCTGCATTCCTAAATATGTTAGTGTGTGTTTCTTACAAAGCCATTCTTTTTTGTTGCTATTGTGTTGTTTTTGTTTTGAGATACAGTCTCACTCTGTCACCCAGGTTGGAGGGCAGTGGTATGATCTTGGCTCACTGCAACCTCCACCTCCCAGGCTCCAGCAATCCTCCTACCTCAGCCTCCCAAGTAGCTGGGACCACAGGTATGTGCCACTAGGCCCGACTAAGTTTTTGTATTTTTGGTAGAAACAGGGTTTTGCCGTGTTGCCCAGGCTTCTTTCAAACTCCTGAGCTCAGATGATCTACCCACCTTGGCCTCCCAAAGTGGTGGGATTATAGGCATGAGCCACCATGCCCAGTGTACAAAGCTATTCTTTTACTAAATTATGGTATAAAAATCATATGTAACTTTTACTAAATATGATATTTATGTGATGTTTTGCTATGTTGTATTTTTTTTTACTCCATAAAGGTTACACTTTTCTGATTTTATTGTTGCATATACCTTTTTTTTTGAGATGGAGTTTCACTCTTGTTGCCCAGGCTGGAGTGCAATGGTATGATCTTGGCTCACTGCAACTTCTGCCTCCCAGGTTCAAGCAATTCTCCTGCCTTAGCCTCCCGAGTAGCTGGGATTATAGGCATGTGCCACCACACCTAGCTAATTTTTGTATTTTTAGTAGAGACAGGGTTTCTCCATACTGGTCAGGCTGGTCTTAAACTGCCAACCTCAGGTGATTCGCCCGCCTTGGCCTCCCAAAGTGCTGGGATTACAGGCATGAGCCACTGCGCCCAGCTGCATCTACATTATATGACTCCATTTAAAGTAGTCCTTTCTAATAATTGTGTTGGTTTCATACCTAGAAATTAAACAAGTTTATGATTGCATCTATAAGGTTTGTTTGTATACCTCTAAATCTTTTTTCCCCCTTGCTGGTTTTTTTATTGTGATAAAATATGCTTAACACAAATTTTACTGCTTTAACTATTTCTAAGTGTGTTATTAAGTGGCATTAAGTACCTTCACAGTGTTGCATAACAACCATTGTAGCCATCATCATTGTTTCCAAGATGTTTTAGTCACCCCAAACAGAAACGCTGTATCCATTAAAGAGTAACATCTCTTATCTTCCTCTTCCTAGCCCCTGGTAACCCCTAACAGACTTTTTTGTTTCTGAATTTGCTTAAATCCAATATTTCATGTAAGTGGAATTATGATATTTGTCCTTTGGTGTCTGGCTTATGTCATGTAGCGTAGGGTTTTCAAGATTTATCCACATTGTACCATGTATCAGAACTTCATTCCTAGTTATACCGTGTCTTGTTCATCCATTCATCTGTTAATGGGCACAAATTTTTTCCTATCTTCTGGCTGTTGTGAATAGTGCTGTTATGAACATGTATATGCAAGTTTCTGTTTTCAGTTCTTTGGGGTACATATCTAGGAGTGGAATTGCTGGATCATGTGGTAATTCTGTGTTTAACTTCCTGAGGTCAAACTGTCAAACTGTTTTCCGTGGGTCATTTTGTATTCCACTAGCAATGGCTGAGGGCTCAGATTTGTCTACTCCCCTCCAACCCTTTTTACTGTTTCATTTTGTTGATTGTAGCTATCCTAGTGGGAGTGACATGGTATGTCTTTGTGGTTTTGACTTGCATTTCTGTAATGAATAATGAATTATGTTGAGCATCTTTTCATGTATTTATTGGCTGTTTGCATATCTTTGGATAAATATTTATTCAGATCTTTTGCCCCTTTTAAAATTTATCTTTTTATTGCATTGTAAGAGTATTTATTTAGTCAGTCCGTCATGGGATCTCACTGTGTTGCCAAGGCTGGTCTCCAGTCCCTGGACTCAGGTTGTACTCACAGTTCAGTCTACTGAGTAGCTGGGATTACATGTGTGTGCCACTGGCTTGTAAGAGTTCTTTATGTGGCTGGGCGCAGTGGCTCAAGCTTGTAATCCCAGCACTTTGGGAGGCCGAGGCGGGTGGATCACGAGGTCATGAGATTGAGACCATCCTGGTCAAAATGGTGAGACCCCCATCTCTACTAAAGATACAAAAAATTAGCTGGGCATGGTGGTGCGTGCCTGTAATCTCAGCTACTTGGGAGGCTGAGGCAGGAGAATTGCCTGAACCCAGGAGGCGGAGGTTGCGGTGAGCCGAGATCGTGCCATTGCACTCCAGCCTGGGCAACAAGAGCGAAACTCCGTCTCAAAAAAAAAAAAAAGTTCTTTATGTTTTCCAGTTACTGGACTCTTACCAGATATTGATTTGGAAATACTTTCTCTCGTTCCTTAAGTTGTGTTTTTATTTTCTGATAGTGTCCTTTGCAGCACAGATGTTTTTAGTTTTGATGACATCCAGTTTATCTGTTTTTTTTCCGTTGGTGTCTCTTGCTTTTGGTGTCATAATTTAAGAAACTGTTGCCAACTTAAGGTTGTGAAGACTTACCCTTGTGTTTTCTTGTAACAGCTTTGTAGTTTTATCTCATATTTGTTTTTCATCTATTTTGAGGCAGTCTTTAAAATTTAATTAAAAAAAATTTTTTTGAGACAGGGTCTTGCTTTGTCACCCAGTCTGGGGTGCAGTGGTACAATCATGGCTCACTGCAGCCCCAACCTCTGGGGTTCAAGTGTTCCTTTCACCTCAGCCTCCTGAGTAGCTGGGATCACAGGTGTGCACCTCCACCCCTGGCTAGTTTTTTTGTATTTTTTGTAGAGACTCAGGGTTTGCCATGTTGCCCATGCTGGTTTGGAACTCCTGGCCTCAAAGCTGTTTGGCCTTCAAGAGTGCTGGGATTAGAGGCGTAAGCCACTGGGCCCAGCTGAGTCCATTTTTATACAGCGTGAGGTAGGGCTCCAACTTTATTCTTTTGCATGTTGAAATCCATTTGCCCCAGCAACATAGTTGGAGACATTATTTCACCATCGAAAGGTCTTCCTTATCAAATTCCTGGTCTGTTCTTGTCGAATATCAATATACCATAAAGGTAAGGGCTTATTTCTAGGCTTACAATTCAGTTCTATTGATGTATATGTCTGAGTTTTTGCCAGTAATACACTGTTCTGATTATTGCAGCTGTGTGTTAAGTTTTGAAATGGGGAAGTGTGAGTCCTCCAGCTTTGTTCTTCTTTTTCCAGGTTGTTTGGGCTCTCTTGACTCTGAATTTCCTTATGCATTTTAGAATCAGCTTATTTTCTGCAGCAAAAACGACAGCAAAGTGAGTTGAAAGTTTACTGGGGGCTGCAGTGGGTCAGTTTCAGTAATCTGTTTCCTGAATATTTGTGTTTCCCTGCAAATTAGTATGTGAAGATGCTGCCCGATCAAGATGTTTGTGTTAGCAGGAGAGACTTTTGGGGGGTGCTGATGTCATGAGGCAGAGTTCTCATGAAAAGGATCAGTGCTTAGAAAAGAGTCTTTGGAGAGACTCCTTCCCATTCCATGAGGACACAGCAAGAACATGGCAGGCTTTGAGCCTGGAAACGGGAGCCTGGCCACACACTGAATTTGCCAGTGCCTTGATTTTGGATTTCTGAGTCTCCAGAACTTGAAAATAAAAATTTCTGTTGGGTATGTGCCAGCCATGTTAAGGTAGCTTGTTACAGCAGAGCCTGAAAGGATAGAGTCAGGTGTGGATGCATCATCGCCTTCAGAGTGTGTTCTGATCCTTCAACATGGGGTGTCTTGCCATTCCATTTAAACTTCTTTAATTTCTTTCAACAGTGTTTCGTAGTTTCATTGTACAAGCTTGAACTTCTTTTGTTAAATTTATTCCTTTAGTATTATTTTTGGTTTGGATTTTTTTTTTTTTTTTTAGATAGTGTCTTGCTCTGTTGCCCAGGCTGAAGTACAGTGGCGTGACCTTGGCTCACTGCAACCTCTGCCTCTCGGGTTCAAGCAATTCTCCTGCCTCAGCCTCCCGAGTAGCTGGGATTATAGATGCCTGCCACCACACCTGGCTAATTTTTTTTGTATGTATATGTATTTTTCTTGTGAGACGGAGTCTTACTCTGTCACCAGGCTGGAGTGCAGTAGCATGATCTCTGCTCACTGTAACCTCTGCCTCCTGGGTTCAAGTAATTCTCCTGCCTCAGCCTTCCCAGGCAGCTGGGATTACAGGTGCCTGCCACCACACCCGGCTAATTTTTGTATTTTTAGTAGAGATGAGGTTTCACCATGTTGGCCAGGCTGGTTTCAAACTCCTGATCTCAAGTGATCTGCCTGCCTCGGCCTCCCAAAGTGCTGGGATTACAGGGATTACATGGCATTGCGCCTGGCCTGGAACTGTTCTTGAAATGTCATTTTTATATTCTTCATTGGTAGTTTATATAGATACGGCTCACTTTTGTGTGTTGCTCTCATACCTTGCCACCCTGCTGGACTCTTTTCTCCCACACTGGGCTGTGGCCTGCTGCTAGCACTGCACTCCTCCTGCTCTGAAGACATGGAGGCCGCACTGATGCCTGTGCTTGCTGGAGGCTCTTGAAATGACTATTTGGGAAAAATAAACATATCTGCTTTATTGTGAAGAGAAATGTGAATGTAGAGCATTTGTGCTGTGTAAATGAGGTTTTTAAAAGGGACATATAGTTTTATAATATTATGGAAATACTTAGAAAATACAATTTTAACAGACTGTCCACCCGCTATCCACTTGATGGCCCTCACTTAGCTGTGCGTTTTGTGTATGCTCTGCACACGTTTGTAGTTGTCACGATGAGGGGTTTGCCTCTGCGTTCTCCTTGGTTGGTGTCATGTCACTGGAGGACAGGAGGTGTGTAAAGGTCTGTGTTGGCCACTGAGTCTGTCCTGGGTGAACTGGTCACATCCAGGATGGCTGTGGCGGCCTTTTCCGAGCTCCCATCTGCTATTATGGATGTCTTTGCACAAAAGGAAGTGAGCGTCCTGACGGGAGGGGTGTGCAGGAGTGACAGCTTGTTCCCCATTCTCCTTTTTAAACTAGAAAGGACTTAATTTTCAATTAAAAAAGAAGTATGTATGTATAATCTTATTGTGGAAAAACATGAAACGTTACAAATAAAGCTGCACTTTCCTTTGGTCACTGGATCCTGCCGCCAGGTTTCTAGCTCCTCCTCAGAAATATTGTTGTATTGTGAGTTTGGTGTGTGTCCTTCTGGAGTACTTTTGTGCATGTACATATGTAATTGAGCTGTGTGGTGTTGTTTCTGTATATGCTTTTTAGCATAGTGAAATTGTACTCAAATGTATTGACATAGCCGAGCGTGGTGGCTCACGCCTGTAATCCCAACACTTTGGGAGGCCAAGGTTGGCGGATCATGAGGTCAGGAGTTCGAGACAAGCCTGACCAACATGGTGAAACCCCGTCCCTACTAAAAATACAAAAACTAGCTGGGTTTAGGGGTGCGCACCTGTAATTCCACCTACTTAGGAGGCTGAGGCACGAGAATCGCTGGAACCCGGGAGGAGGAGGTTGCAGTGAGCTGAGATTGTGCCACTGCACTGCATCCTGGGTGACAGAGTGAGACTCTGTCTGGAAAAAAGAAAAGAAAAGAAAAAAAATGGACCCGTAACAGATGTACATTTTTTGGGTACCTGTGATTATTGTTTGACGTGTGAATAAAGAGCTGAGGAGGGGCCGGGCGCGGTGGCTCAAGCCTGTAATCCCAGCACTTTGGGAGGCCGAGGCGGGTGGATCACGAGGTCATGAGATCGAGACCATCCTGGTCAACATGGTGAAACCCCGTCTCTACTAAAGATACAAAAAATTAGCTGGGCATGGTGGCGCGTGCCTGTAATCCCAGCTACTCGGGAGGCTGAGGCAGGAGAATTGC
>CM052648.1:27938771-27968991 GCA_028533165.1 Leontopithecus rosalia | reverse complement strand
TGGTGAACAGAAGCAGTGCATTCACAGGCTCTTGGAAAGAGTTTGGCTTTTGTTCTGAGCAAGATGGGAAGCCATTAGAATGTTTTAAACAGAGGAATGGTGATGATATGACTTAAATTTTAATGGGATTACTGTGTTAAGACTCAAGGGGACATGGGGAAACTGAGCAAGAGATCAGATGGCAATGTTGCTGGCATGAGAAGTGATGGGATTTCTCATGTATTCTGAAGGTGGAGACTGGATTTGTCGATGGGCGTCATGTAGAATTTGGAAGTGAGGGATGCAGGGTAACTGACTCTTGTGTATTTGCTTTTTTATTTCACAGTATTTCATAGAGCTCTTTCCATGTCAGTACATAGAGATCTACTTTATGAGCTGTTGCATAATAATTACACACCGGGAGGCTGAGTACAGTTCCTCATGCTGTCATCCCAGTGTTTTGAGAGGCTGAGGTGGGAAGATTGCTTGAGCCCAGGAATTCAAGACTGCAGTGAGCTGTGATTGTCCCACTGCACTCCTGCCTGGGTGACAGAGTAAGACCCTGTCTCAAAAAAAAAAAAAGTTATATACTAGGTGTCGAAGAATACAGTATACTGTGTTTCTCTTTAATTTTTCGAGATGGAGTCTTGCTCTATTGCTCAGGCTGGAGTGCAGTAGCATGATCTTGGCTCACTGCAACCTCCACCTCCTGGGTTCAAGCGATTCTCTTGTCTCAGCCTCCCCAGTAGCTGGGATTACAGGTGCCCGTCACCACGCCCAGCTAATTTTTGTATTTTTAGTAGAGATGGGATTTCACTGTGTTGGCCAGGCTGGTCTCGAACTCTTGACTGTGTGATCCACCTGCCTCGGCCTTCCAAAGTGCGGGGATTACAGGCATGAGCCACCGTGCCCGGTCCTCTCCTTTAAACGTTCCCATAGTGGTGGTCATTGTGATGATCACGTGTGTGTTGCTATTACAAATAGCATTATTGGTTTAAACAGCATTGTATATTCTTCCACATGTACATGTCTGAGAGTTTTTCTAGATAAGCACCATGAAGTTAAGGTGCTGGGTCACACAGAGAGGGCTCATTTAAACATGTTTTAAAATTGTGACAGAATATACGTAACATAAAATTCAGCATCTTAACCATTTTAAAGTATATAGCTCAGAACTGATAAGTTTATTCACATTATACCTCTGTTGCTACCATCCAGCTCCAGAACTTTTTCATGATTTCATGCTGAAACTCTGTATCCATTAAATGCCATGTACATTCCTCCCTCCCCTCAGCCCTTGACACCCACCTTTCTACTTCCTGTCTCTATGACTTGGACTATCTAGGGACCTCATACAAGTGGAGCATACAGTATTAATCTTTTTGTGCTTGGCTCATTTTTCATAGCATCATGTCCTTGAGGTTCATCTATGTTGTGGGATGTGTCTGAATTTCCTTCCTTTTTGAGGATGAATTTTATATATATATACTTTTGTAGAGACAGGGTTTCTCTATGTTGCCCAGGCTGATCAAATTCCTGAGCTTAAGTGATCCACCCACCTCAGCCTCCCAAAGTGCTGAGATTACAGGCTTGAGCCACCGCGCTTGGCTGTAGCGTTTTGTTGTGAGGATGGACTGTGTTTTCTTTATCCATGAGTGGATATCAGTTGATGGACGCGTGGGTTGCTTCCACCCCTTGGCTATCACAAGTGATGCTGTTGTGAACATGATATATACATACCGCTTTGAGGCCCTGCTTTCAATTGCTAGGTCATATGGTAATTCTATTTTTGACGTTTTGAGGAACCGCATACTGTTTCCCATGGCAACTGCACCATTTTGCATTCTCACTATCAGCACACAAGGGTTCCAATTTCTCCACATCCTTGCCAGCACTTGTAAGGGTCCATCTTTTTGATGACAGCCTCTGGTGGGTGTGAAGTGGCCTCTCTTGCTGGGGGCATTTGCCTGGCTCTTGGCTTCTACTCACATACCAAGTGCCCTGTCTCCACTGGGCAGGGACTGGGCCCCCTGTTTCCTTGTCCTGGATTTTTCCTTCCCTTCCTCTTTTAATACAGGAGCTTTTGAGATTGTTCTCTTTCCCTGAAATATAAATGAAGTGAGGTTTACTGAAAATTCACAGGATATTCCTGATTCTTCTGAAGTGCAGAACAGGCAGAACTAATGAGAAGGGTGATGTGTCTAAGAATTTGGAAATGGCGTAAGATGAGAATCATTCAAAACACCAGCCGGTATCATGCAAGTTTCCAGAATACCGTTGGGGAAGGAGCCTCCCCCTGCATTGATGAAGAACATTTACATGCACTTTTGGATATTTCAAATGATGTGTTGTCACTAGATGGTGCTTTTCTTTTCATTTTCTTCTTTTTTTTTTTGAGATAGAGTCTCACTCTGTTGCCCAGGCTAGAGTGCAGTGGCTCGATCTCAGCTCACTGCAACCTCCACCTCTCGGGTTCAAGCAATTCTCCTGCCTTAGCCTCCTGAGTAGCTGGAATTACAGGCATGCCCTACCATGCCTGGCTAGTTTTTGTATTTTTAGTAGATACGGGGTTTCACCATGTTGGTCAAGCTGGTCTCAAACTTCTGACCTTAGGTCATCCACCTGCCATGGCCTCCCAAAGTACTGGAATTAACAGGTGTGAGCCACCATGCCTGGCCTTAGATGGTGTTTTTCAGTCAACTTTTTCTTTTTACTTAGAAAGGAGTTTTTAAAACCATAGAAAGTGAGAAAACTCTTTTAGACATTGGCGTCTTACATGTGTGGGAAGGAATTAGGTGATCTGTGCACTGGTTAGGAGCATGCTGCACGGTATGTGTGCTGGCCGCGAAGCCGCCACACTCCAGTGTGCAGTGTCTGCTGTTGCCGGACGTCGAAACACCAAGGAAGAAGCCTGGGCAAGAGCTGACTTCAGAGCTGGTTGAGGAGGGTGAACACGTGCGGGCGGGGGTAGGGCATCTTTCAGAAAGAAGGGACAGTCAGAAGCCTGAGTCTGGGTGGACGTGGCCGGAAGAATTGTCCTTGGAACCAGCTGGACTGCACCTCTGCCCACCTCACCTGGGGGATATGAACGGGATGCCCTTTAGGGAGGCTGAGGCAGGTGGGTCTCTTTGCCTTTTAGCCTGGGTACAGCAGAGGTTTTCAGCATGGCAATAATAAGAGTTTTTAGAAAGGAAAATGGTGTTGTGGGTGGATGGAAAGAGCAGGTGGATTGTTGCACTCAGGGAGATGGGCTGAGGGCCAGAGGCACAGCATGGAGTTGGAGACGCACAATGAGGCTGGGCTTAGGGGACTGGTCATGTTTTTGGACAGGTGAAGTTAGCAGGTGTCTGATAAGAAGTGGTTGATGTCTTCCACATGGCAGATAGTAAACACTTTAATTTTATATTTATTAAATATATGGAATAATATTAATGCTGATAATCGATTCAGAACTTAGGCATCACCCATAGTCCTGAGGGTCCACCTCATTGTCTGCAGAGCTGGGTTTTGTAGTTAGTTGTTCCTGTTTTACTTCAGACAAAACGGGCACAGAGAGGTTAAGAAACCAGGGTTACACATCTAATTATGATATTAAGCCTTGCCTGTCACTTACCCACCATGCGTTGGTACAGGAGGCTGGCTAATACCTGCCATGCAGTGATGCAGGACACTGGCCAATACCTGCCACGCGATGGTGCAGCATGTGTGCCCGGCACACAGGCAGGAACTGTGAGCACATGAGGCTGGCTAGCAAGTCACCAGGCACAAGGCCCCAGGGTGCCGTTGACATAGAGAATCTCCTGGAAGGCAGGCCGTCAGCTCTGCAGGCCCAGGAATTCAATGTTGCAGGTAAACCAGGTTGTGACAATTGTACACTCAGTCTCAAAGGAGATGAGAGATCAACTAGAACATCAGCATATTTAGTGGTGGTAAGAAAGGCCAGCCAGTCTCCAGCTTGAGTGCCCTTAGAGCAAATAACCTTTGGCTTCACACTCCCCCGTTCCATCAAGGCACCTGTTCTGGTCATGGCTACTTTTTGGTTTTGGACCTGAAAGGCTCTAAACAGGCAGGGTCTCGCTGATGGGAATTGGGAGCTGTTGGGGTCTTTGCAGGCAGGCGCTCACACCCTGTGCACTCGCATTGCCGGCTGCCCAGCCCCTGGGCCTGCCTTTGGCACCTGGTGCATCTGTAGGGGCACTTGGACTGCTCACCTTCCTGGTTTGCTGATTTCTGTTGGTCTGGTTCGATCAGAGCACAGACTGAAGCCATGGAGCCCAGGCCTTGGTGGCAGGTGGGCCCCAGAGCTTGGATTGCTGTTAGAGCGGCGTGTCAGGCCTGTGCTGGCAGCACAGACGGGGCCCTGCAGCTGGTATTTGCTCTGACCCTTGTTGGCGAGGGGAAGAAGGGCAGGACAGAGAGCATGGCTTTCCTTGTCTCGCCACAGACTACAGGGCTCGGAAACTCAGTAGCTGAAACAACAATAATCATCTGTCAGCTTTTTAAGGGGGCAGGAATTCAGACCGCTCAGAGGAGATGACTTTTTTCTGGTCCACGAGTCTAGGGTCTCAGTTGGAAAATGCAAGCATGGGGTGTTGTTAGTATGGGCTGCTTCACTTTCATGCCTGCTGGCCAGCACTAGTTAGTGGGTTGTTGGCCAAGGCACCCACGTGTGGCCTCCTAGATGGTGTGGGCCCCTCACACACAGAGCAAGCAAGCAAAGCAGAGCTGGTCAAGGCCATGATCTGTGTCATGGGCTGTCACTTCAGCCACATGCCTTAGGTCCAGGCAGTTAGGTCCACCGAGGCAAAAGTGAGGGGATACTGACCCTTCTCTTGATGGAGGAGTCTCAGCACACTGCTGGAGGCACATGAGGGACCGGCACATGTGTACACTGGTTTTGCCATCTTTGTATAAATCCTGTAGCCTAAAGAACTAGACAAAGGCAGCAGTAGGGATGGAGCCACATTCAATTTTCTTTTCTTTGCAGAGAGGCTCAATTAAGGGTTAAGCAGCAGATGGAAAAGAAATCTGTTCTGATATTTTAAAATCCCTTAAATGTAATTTCTGGGGCTACTTTGGATATTAATTGTTTTTTTCCAAATTTAGGAACCAACTTTCCTTTTTCTGCCAAGGGAAAAAAACAAAAAGACAAAAGAGGGAAAAGAAAATCTCTCAGATATTGAAAGGGTTCATTCTTTTTCTCTCCACCCATTTTGATAATTAGCTGGTGAAATTGGTATGTGGAAAGTGGTGTAAAATTAGGGGGTGGGCAGAGAGTGTACTTCATCTCACGAGTTTCCTGGACCGAAGTTGCTTCCCGTCTTGGAGAAGCCATTTGGCATTTCGAGTTCTTTCTTGCTGCTGTTAGGTTCCCAAGGAGAAGATGAGTCGAGTTTCTTTCAGACCCCGGGCTTTCCTAAATCAGAAAGAGCAAATGGCAGACTGGAATGTGACATTTTTCTTATTATGACTAGAATAAAAAAATCTCCACCATTAGGTAGAGAAGGCAATCTTTGCCCTGTGTGTTGGTTGTGGTGAAATGACATTTATAAATGTTGATAACGTGTAGGGTAGCCCAGCAGACCAGTGTATTTTCTTGTCGAGGAGAAAGACTTTCCTTCTCATAGTCTCCCCTGGTTGTGAAATGCTGACATCAAGTTCAACGGTGGAATCATGAGGGTAAGTTTAAAGAGACTGCACAGGTTCTTTCCTTCCATTTTCTTAATGTCTTGCCATCATGGGGTATCTTTAAAGCTCAGGTAGATAATACGTGAAAGTTGACACACCCCTCCCAAAACACAAATGGCAGCGTAGAAATGTGTGGAGGCCCCATTGGGAGGAACATCAGATCAGTGCCATGGGAGAAGAACTGCGTCTTCCTCGCTTCCCTCCTGAGCTCGTGTGGTTCTCACTTGCAGTTGTGCCTTCTGATACGACCCAGACTCCTTATGAAATGGCTTCGACTCCTCTTAAACTTAAGACGTGTTTGTAGCAGTTAAAGACCTAGCCTTAGTGGTGCTGTGCTTGTACCACTGCACACCAGCCTGGGTGACAGGCTTGAACCTTGAGTTCTGGAGGGAGCTTGTCTATGAAATGGCTGCAGCTTCCATGGAAGGGTCGAGTGTGCTGTGGCCAGGGCCGGTCTTGCTGCCCTCCATAAAGCCCAAGCCAGCGGCACAGGACTCCAGAGCAGACTACAGAGTTGGCCCTGAGAAAACAGTGTAGAGGCTGGGCGCGGTGGCTCATGCCTGTGATCCCAGCTGAGGTGGTTGGATCACTTGAGGTCAGGAGTTCGAGACCAGCCTGACAAATGTGGTAAAGCCTTGTCTCTACTAAAAATACAAAAATTAGCTGTGTGTGGTGGTATGCACCTGCAATCCCAGCTACTTGAGAGGCTGAGGCAGGAGAATCATGTGAACCTGGGAGGAGGAGGTTGCCCTGAGCCAAGGTGGCACCACTGCATGTCAGCGTGGATGACAGTTGGTCTCAAAACAAATAAAATCAGAGTGTGAGATCCATGTGCTTGATTGTTTGTTTTAGCACTTGACCTCCATGTTTCTCTGGGGCCTCTGGTTCCAGAGCAGCCACTCCTGGAGCACAGTTGGCCTGAGGAAGACCCTGCTCTGCCCACTGGGTTGGCCAACCCGGCCTTACACTCACCGCACGCAGGGTTGGACACTTTACCCAGCATACCGTTTAAGATTTCTTTTGAAGCAGTTTTAAATTTCTGGTAACTTTAAAGAGTTTCCTTTTAGCTTTATATAGGAGGACACTTTTTGTAGTTAAAATCTTACTGTTGAGATTAGAAATTTTTCCTTTGGATCATTTATATTATATTTTGTAAGTTAGGAATGTGTTGATAGTATATTCATTTCCAAAGTAGTTTCTATGCTTGCATTCATAGAGCCAAATTGCAAGAAGTCTTCAGTAATTTGTTTAAGAGAAAAACAAAGCTTTCTGGAGAAATGAGCAGAAGAGCCTTTGGATGAGATGACTGTTTTTTCCCTGTGAAGTTTTCCATTCAGACGATTCTATCCATACAGCTCCTTTTCTGTAGTTTGACCTTGTGAGTAAAATGACTGCACATTCTGGTCCGAAGGGAGGATGGCACTTTTGTGAGGCGGTGGCTCACGGAGGCCCCACTATCAGGCTTTGGCACCAGCCTCCTGGTAGCGTGCAGGGACATAGTGTGGGAATGAAGGCTACTGTAACAAGCACTGGGAATGGTCATTATGCTTGGTTTGTTGACAAAACATGGACCCAATTTGTCTTGTCCAGCATGTTGTGGAAACTCCAAACTTTGACTAGGAAAAGAAATGATCACTTCTGGGGTAACTGTGATGTGGTTGTATTATTGAAGACTCGGTAAACTACCTTATTCCTCTTCACCTCATGGTGGTAATTGACTGTGTGGGTTGTAAAACGCCATTATTTGCCCTGTCTGTGGTGAACATGAAGGATCAGATATCATCTTTTTAGTGAGTGAGGGCATTTCTGGAAGGCCACTAAAGCTGCCTAATACCAGGTATCACTGAAAGGTTTTTGTTTTTTTTTTTGAGATGGAGTTTCACTCTGTCGCCCAGGCTGGAGTGCAGTGGCACGATCTCAGCTCACTGCAACCTCTGCCTCCTGGGTTCAAGCAGTTCTCCTGCCTCAGCCTCCTGAGTAGCTGGGATTACAGGCACGTGCCACCACACCCAGTTTTTTATTTTTGCTAAAGATGGGGTTTCACCATGTTGGCCAGGCTGGTCTTGAACTCCTGACCTCAAATGATCCGACTGCTTCGGCCTCCCAAAGTGCTGGCATTACAGACATGAGCCACTGCACCCAGCCTCACTGAAAGGATTTTTAAAGCTAGTGAGCAGGTTGCCAGGTTGTTCAAAGGTAGAGTGGGCAGAGAGGTGGCTGGCTATCCCCTAGGCCCAGATGGAGATGGGCAGGGGTCCTTCCTCCCAGCCTGGAACCTTAGGGGCACACTCAGTCCGTTTCAGGGTCAGGCAGGGCCTAGGTTTAGAGGCAACCATGAAGCCATTGAGTCTTTTTTTTTTTTTAATATACCAGTGGCCAGTGTCCCATCTAGTTTGCAGTCAACAGGGTTCCATTGGTTCTTTCTTCTCTCTCTTAAATTTTAAATTTATAAAATTATTTGAATACTTTTATGGGCTTGTCTTTGAATAATTTTAACAGAGGTTATCCAAAATACGTCTAGTCCTTATTTATCTTTGAATTTTAGGAATCTCATAAGGGGCAGTGCCTCAGTTTCTATTATCTGTCCCCCACTAGACATTGTTTATTAAAAAAAAAAAGTCAGTAGTTTGGTAGAAATAGATGGAGCAGGCGGCCACGCAGTGGGAACCTCACCTGTAGGGGCAGGCCACAGTGCCCTGTTCTTCCCCTGCGGGTGACAGTGCCTCACCTTTCAGGTGGGCAGGCGGTGTAGGTGCTGGTGAGGAGACTCCATAGGAGCAGGCAGTCGAATACCGAAGGTGTGCTGCCGTCATTTCTGGAAAAGTAATGCTGAGCTCTTCACAAAAGTTGAATAATTTATACTGTATGTGTAATTGAAACTGTCTTTTATAAAACCATCTAATGTCAAATGTAAAATTAAGGTTAACTGTATTATGTCAAATTGTATTGGCTGCATGGTCATTTCGTATTAAATGACAAAGGAGAGTAACTTGTAGATGAAAAGTAATGCTGTCCTGTCAGCCATGAGAAGGAAATTCATTCAGTTGAAAATGTCAGGCCAGGCATGGTGGCTCACACTCTGTAATCCCAGCACTTTGAGAGGCTAAAGCGGGCAGATCACTTGAGGTCAGGAGTTTGAGACCAGTCTGGCCAATGTAGTGAAACCCCATCTCTACTAAAAATATACAATTTAGCCAGGCTCTAATTGTTGTGCACCTATAATCCCAGCTGCTTGGGAGGCTGAGGCAGGAGAATCACTTGAGCTTGGGAGGCGGAGGTTGTAGTGAGCTGAGATTGCGCCACTGCACTCCAGCCTGGGCGACAGAGTGAGACTGTCTTCCCTGCTCCCCGCCACAAAAAAAAGAAAATGTTGTTCCCTAGGCATAGTGGTTCATGCCCCTAGTCTCTACTGTTGGAAAACTGAAGTGGGAAGATGTCTTGAGCCCAGGAGTTCGAGGCTGCAGTGAGCTGTGATCACGCTTCTGCACTCCAGCCTGGGTGACAGAGCAAGACCCTGTTTGTAAAAATGAATGAATAGGCTAATGTGTATATGCTGCCTTTGCTTTACCTACAAATTGTTACGTTTAAGTGATTATTGCATGCTTATTTTATAATTACATTTAGAGGAAGAGACATACAAATAAAGTGATTGCGTTGTAAAAAGTTGAAGCTTTTTATTTTAATCATTAAGAAAATCTCAGTTATGTAAACATGTATCATCATGTGGAATAAAAAGGTTACTACCTACTGTCCTGTGTTGCTATAAAGAATTTGTGAGGTCACTAGCATGAATATAACTACACGCCAATAGTTACCTAAAGAATATATTCATTTTATGGACTTTGCCTGTGAGTGCTTCTCCTATCCCTCTGTCCCCCTTTTGGATATCATCTGAGCTGTGACTGTGACTGGATGCCTCATGTCTGTTTCATGTCTTACAGCGGCCTGCAGTGCCAGCCTCCCCAGGAGCTGCTCATGTGCTTGGCCTCCACATACAGCATGGGGCCCGAGTTTTGCTTCACTTTCTGGGAAACATTTTTCCCCTTAGGTTTTTGTGTCTACCTAAATCCACCAATTAACATTTAAGAAAGAACTTCACAAAGTGGGAAGTACTCCTTTTTCTCCAGCCACGTCAGTGCCTTAGACAATGTGTTAAAGTGGACATTCGGAAGAGAAGAATATTGTTTTCTAGAAGGACGGTAGAGTCCAGCTCGAGCATGTCAAATGTATGCTGAAGTGTGGCCTCACTAGTCTCCCATTCTACTTTTCTCAAAAGGTTTGATTTGTTACTGTCGTGACCCTGTTTTTTTTGTTTTGTTTTGTTTTTTGAGATGGAGTCTTACTCTGTAGCCGGGCTGGAGTGCAGTGGTGTGATCTTGGCTCACTGCAACCTCTGCCTCCCAGGTTCAAATGATTCTCCTGCCTCAGCCTCCTGAGTAGCTGGGATTACAGTAGCTGGGCACTGTGCCCAGCTAATTTTTGTAATTTTAGTAGAGATAGAATTTCACCATGTTGGTCAGGCTGGTCTCGAACTCTTGACCTCGTGATCTACCTGCCTCAGCCTCCTAAAGTGCTAAGTTCTTCTCATATTTCAAAACACAATCATGCCTTCCCAGCAATTTTTCAAAGTCTTAACTCATTACAGCATTAACTCAAAAGTCCAAAGTCTTAACTGAGACAAGGTAAGTCCCTTCTGCCTATCAGCCTGTAAAATAAAAAACAAGCTTACTTTCAAGAAACAAAGAGAATACAGGTGTTGGGTAAATGCTTCCATTCCAAAAGGGAGAAATTGATCAAAACAAAGGAGCTACAGGCCGGCCCCATGCAAGTCTGAAATGCAGGGCAGTCATTAGATCTCAAAGTTCCACAACAATCTCCTTTGATTCCATGTCTTACTTCTAGGCCACACTGATGGAAGGGGTGGGCTCCCAACGGCTTGAGTAGCTCTGCCTCTGTTGCTCTTCAGGGTACAGCTCCTGCAGCTGCTTTCATGGGCTGGTGTTGAGTGCCTGCTGCTTTTCCAGGCATGTGGTGCAAGCCAAAGGTGGATTTACCATTCTGGGGTCTGGAGAGCAGTGGCTCTCTTCTCACAGCCAGTGAGACTCCATATGGGGCTTCAGTCCCACATTTCTCCTCTGCACTGCCCTAGTAGAGGTTTTCTGTGGGGGCTCTGCCCATGCAGCAAGCTTCTGCCTGGACATCTGGACATTTCCATACATCCTCTGAAATCTAGGTGGAGGCTTGGAAGCCCCAGCTGTTGCCCTCTGCACACCTGCTGGCTTAACATCATGTGAAAGTCTTGGTAGCTGTTGGTTTGCAATCTCTGAGTCAGCGGCCTGACTGGGGCCCTTTCAGCCACTGCTGGAGCTGGAGTGGCTGTGATGCTGGGCACAGTGTACTGAGGTTGCACAAAGCAACAGGGCCCTGGGCCTGGCCCAGAAAACCATTCTGCCCTCCTAGGCCTCCAGGCCTGTGATGGGAGGGGCTGCTGTAAAGGTCTCTCAAGCATTTTCACCATTGTCTTGGCTATTAACATTTAGATCCTCATGCAGATTTCTGTAGCTGGCTTGAATTCCTTCCCTAAAAATGTTTTTTTTTTTTCCTACCACATGGTCAAGCTGCAAAATTTTCAAACTTTTATGCTCTGCTTCCTTTTAAATATAAATTCAAGTTTCAGATACTTTCTTTGTGCGCGCCTATGAATATATGCTGTTAGAAGCAGCCAGGTCACTTCTAGACTGCTTTGCTGTTTTTTTTTTTACCAGATACCCTTGATCATCTCTCTCAAGTTCAAAGTTCCGTAGATTCCTAGAGCAGGGACACAGTGCTGCCTGTCTCTTTGCTAAAGCATGGCAAAAGTGACCTTTATTCCAATTTCTAGTAAGTTCCTCATATCCACCTGAGACCTCCTCAGCCTGGACTTCATTGTCCATATCACTGTCAGCATTTTGGTCAAAGCCATTCAGCAAGCCTCTGGGAAGTTCCAGACTTCCCCTCACTTTCCTGTCTTCTTCTGAGTCCTTCAAACTGTTCCAACTTCTGCCCATTATCCAGTTGTAAAGCTACTTCCACATTTTCAGGTATCTATAGCAGTGCCTCACTTCTCTAGTACCAATCTTCCGTATTAGCTTGTTCTCACACTGCTATAAAGACAACCCTAAGACTAGGTAATTTATAAAGAAAAGAGGTTTGATCAGCTCATGGTTCTGTGGGCTGTACAGGCTTCTGCTTCTAGGGTGGCCTCAGGAAACTTATGTTTATGGCTGGTGGGCAAAGGAGAAGCAAGCACATCTTACCTGGCCTGTCAGGAGGAAGAGAGAGCAAAGCAGGAAGTGCTATACACTTTCCAACAACCAGATCTTGTGAGATACACCACAAAAATAGCCAGGGGGATGTCCAGCCCCATGATCCAGTCACCTCCCATTAGGCCCCTCTTCCAGTTTCAGGTTTATAGTTCAACATGAGAATTCGGTGGGGACAGAGCCAAACTATATCACTGTGTCTGTAAACATTGAGGCTATATGACATCAGCTCCGCAGCCTGTAGGGGAATTCGGGGATGGGAGGAGCTCACCGAGCTGGGGGCTTGGAGGGAAGAACTGGACTACTTTGTCCTCCAAAGAGTGGGAGGCTTGTGGCCCTGCCCTGGTTGTAGATTCTGAGATTTTCTGTTGGTTTTGATTTTAAGAAACATGGGCGTTTAAGATAGTGATTGGTTTTTTATCATATTTAAGACGAGTAGAGTTTTAGGACTAAATAGCTATTTCTATTCAGAGAGGGTCGTTGTTGGGTACTTCCCTTGGCCATTCATCTTGGTCCTAAATCCTCCCCCTTTAGTTTGCGAGAATCTTCATTATTGCTGCTTGGTATCCTCTCTTTGCTTTCATCCTCTTATCTTTTTATTTAGGATTTTGTATTTAAAAGGCCCTTTAATTGAAAGAAGCATCAGAATTCCTGGAAATCCCAGGATCTGGGAGGGAGTTTTCCTTCCTCCTTCCCTTCCTCCCTTCTTTCCTTCCTTTCTTTTTCTCTCCCTCCCTCCCTTTGTTTCTTCCTTTCCTTTCTTTCTTTCTTCCCTTCTTTCTGTTCTCTCTCTCTCTCTCCTTCCTTTTCCATTTTCTTTTCTTCTTTTGACAGGGTTTTCCCCTGTCACTCAAGCTGGAACACAGTGGTGCATCCACAGTTTACTGCATCCTCAATCTCCTAAGTTCAAGGGAACCTCCCACTTCATTCTCTCAAGTAACTGGGACTACAGGTGTGTGCCACCACTCCTAGCTAATTTTTAAACATTTTTTGTAGAAATGGGGTCTCACTGCTTTGTCTAGGCTGGTCTCGAACCCTTGGGCTCAAGCAATCCTCCTCCTTTGGCCTCCCAGAGTTCGGGGATTGCAGGTGTGAGCCTGTAATCCTTTAACTTGAGTTAAAGTTAAAGGATTCCTTTAACTTGAGTTTGGAAGTTGGACATGAAATCTACTCCTGAATGTTCTTGAGTTCGGGACAGATGTACTGAGGATAAAAAGAACTTCAAAGCAGCTGTTTTTCTGAAATCATCATAATGTGATTTTTAAGTGGCAAGAACTGACGTGTTTGAGCATTGAATGTGTGCATGCTCCCTGTTCATGCTTTGTGTACACTGGTTTTCTTCTCTCACCCATGGTCCTGGTGTGTACTCTCCGTGGTGCACAAGTTGTGACACTGAAAATATAGTCTGTTGCTCAGGTGGAAATGGATGCATCATGTGTTTTCCCAGGCAGGTGCAGAGGCCAGGCTGGCTCTGTGGTTAGCAGGTGCAACCCACACGGAAGGGGAGGAGGGGTCTCCTGATGGAGCAAGAAGCCCCGAGTCAGGGATGTCCTCCCAGGGTGGGTTTGGAGTGGACATTGCACTCAGTCTCTTCTTGCTGTGAGGTTGGGGGACTAGGTCATAGAGGGCTATGGGGCTCTTGGGGCCCTAGAGGGCTGTGGGGTCTGAACCCACCCTGCCCTGGCACATGTACTGACTAAGAGAGGACCATGGCCCCCTCCACTCCTCACGGCTCTGGGGCTCCTTTCAACTTCTGAAATGTGAGTTGCAGTGTCTTCCTCTCTACGACTTCTGAATCGCAAGATGGGAACTGATCGGGCTTTCCATATTTTCAGGGCGCACTGGGTGCCGGGGAGGAGGCCTAGAGATGGTTTTGTCTGACAGTGTGTGGGGGTGGCGAGGGCTTGTGAAACATTTCAGATCCAGGGATTGTTCCTTTTCTTTGATCTTTATCTTTTTTTTTTTTTTTTGAGAAGGATTCTAGCTCTGTTGCTTAGGCTGGAGTGCAGTGGCTGGATCTTGGCTAACTGCAAACTCTGCTTCCCAGGTTCAAGCAGTTCTCACGCTTCAGCCTCCTGAATAGCTGGGACTACAGGCACTCACCACACCCAGCTCATTTTTGTATTTTTAGAAGAGATGGGGTTTCACCATGTTGGCCAGGCTGTTCTCAAACCCCTGACCTCAGGTGATCCACCCACCTCAGCCTCCCAAAGTGCTGGGATTACAAGCATGAGCCACTGTGCCCAGCCTCCCCTTTTTATTGAAACATTATTTATCAGGGGTCTTGCACTGTCACCCAGGCTGGAGTGCAGTGGCATGATCTCAGCTCACTGCAACCTCCGCCTCCCGTGTTCAAGCAATTCTCCTGCCTTAGCCTCCCCAGTGGCTGAGACTACAGGCCCCCACCGCCACACCCTGCTAAGTTTTGTGTTTTTAGTAGAGTTGGGGTTTTACCATGTTGGCCAGGCTGGTCTCATCTCCTGACCTTGTGATCCGCCCACTTCAGCCTCCCAAAGTGCTGGGATTAAAGGCGTGAGCCACCGCACCTGGCCTGTAATTTACATTTGTATTGTAAACTAATTTGTCTTTAATCTGGAGGTTTCATAAAATGTTAGAATCCATTAGCCAAAGGGAGACTTGGCAGCCATACCAGGGGAGCTCCTGAGGCTGTTCTCCAAAGCCAGCCTCTGGTGCTTTGGAGAACAGCCTCAGGAGCTCCCTTGCTAGGAGAAAACCTTCCCAGCCTCCTGGAAGTCTGGAGAGCCATGGCTCTGGAGGAGAGGGCAGAGCTGTTGCCTTGAAGAGCCTGCTCTGTGTGCCTCTGCCTGGCCTCCCTCCTCCCTGGCGGTAAGCCCTTTTTTTCCCTCCTGTGCCCTGGGCCATCCTCAGCTGACCCTTTCGGAAGTGGCACCGGGGCTGCTGCTGAGCAGGCAGAGGCGTCTGTGCTGTTTCTGGCCCTGACACTGGTGTGAGGCCTGGCATGCTGGTCAGGGCTTGTCACAGAGTTCCTGAGTGCTGTTGGGTTAACCACAGCAGAAGAGTGGGTACTTAGACATTATTTGGTAGTGTGTTACATAGCATTCTTAAAGTTTTTTTCAAAAGGTTACAAAACTTAATTTCACGGGTAGGATTTGTGGTTGCTGGTGGTGATGAGGCCTGTGAGAGGGAGTCAGGGTTGGTGGGCGCCTCCAGGATGGGACAGCATGTGAGGGGCACAGCTGGTGCCGAGAATGCCTGCAGACCCGCAGCTTCGTTAAGTCTGCCCTGCTGTGCTCCACCCGGCTCATCTCAGGCCAGGAGACCTGGTCAGCAGAGCTGCGCCGGGTCGGGCTGGGTCTTTGGTGTGCCTCAAAGCGCTACTTGTAAAAGCTGTTGAGGACCCCAGAAGGCTCTTGTTTATTGGGTTGTATCTTATGATATTTAACATAAAAGAAATGAAAACTGACCCAGCAATCCCATTACTGGGTATATATCCAAAGGACTATAAATCGGTCTACTATAAGGACACATGCACACAAATGTTCATTGTAGCACTGTTTACAATAGCAAAGACCTGGAACCAACCCAAATGCCCATCGATGATAGACTGGACTGGGAAAATGTGGCACATATACACCATGGAATATTATGCAGCAATCAAAAATGATGAGTTAGTGTCCTTTGTAGGGACATGGATGAATCTGGAGAATATCATTCTCAGCAAACTGACACAAGAACAGAAAATGAAATACCGCATGTTCTCACTCATAGGTGGGTGATGAACAATGAGAACACATGGACACAGGGAGGGGAGCACTACACATTGGGGTCTATTGGGGGGAATAGGGGAGGGACAGTTGAGGGGAGGAGCTGGGGAGGGATAGCATGGGGAGAAATGCCAAATGTGGGTGAAGGGGAGGAAGGCAGCAAAACACACTGCCACGTGTGTACCTATGCAACTATCTTGCATGTTCTGCACATGTACCCCAAAACCTAAAATGCAATTAAAAAAAAAAGAAATGAAAACTACGAAGTTAAAAAAAAAATCACATAATTATTTAAAAACAAAGTAAACATAACATTTTATTTACATGTTAGGGAAAACAACAGTTTTGTGAAAAGTACTTATTCTGAATGAAAAAACCTAATTTGAGTGGCATTGTTTTCCATGTTGGTCTGTCTCTGTCATATCTGGCTAATCAGAGGGACAGCTGGATTTTCAGATCGGCTTCTGCACCCAGCCGGAAGTAATACTGTCTCATATGAAGAAAATCTGGCCTTACATAGACCTGTGGTTGGCAAGGGAGAAGGATTTAGATATCTTTTGAGATAATTGCAGATATTCTGCTTTGATACTACACTAAAACTCAACAAGGTGAAACTGTATCAATGACCTTCCTCTGTGACGTTAAAGTCCATGTTGAATGCATCTTTTGCCCGTGTGTGATTTTGAATATTAGGCACTGGTCATTTGGGGAATCCTGTCACTCACCTTGTTAGGAAGATCTTCCCCATGTTGACAAATTTTATTATGTAGTATCAAAAATCATAGTCACTAATGATACCTCCCATGTCATAAGGAAAGTCTTCAAATAGGGGAAGCTGCCAGGCTCCAGGGGACAGGTACCCAATTTACATGTGTATCAGAAATTCAAAAGGTAGAGTTTTAATATTGGCAACAGATACTACTGGTTGTTTTCTTTGAGATTCACTCTGTTTTGTGAAAATGTCTGTCAAATATCCAGGTTTGAGTAGCATAGATTTTGCCAGTTGTTCTTTTAAGTGAAGATGCTCTGTGAGTGAGGAACACTTGGTTCCACTCAGCCGTTGCGCCTGGCCTCTGCTTGCCCCTTCCCCTGACGTGGAACATTGGAGGCCAATGTTGAGTGAGGCCGTCATCTCACTGCCTCATCCAGGGCGTTCCCAGGTGAGCCCCCGAGTGCCTAGTGGCTACGAGTTCAGCTGCTGGAGCACACTTCATGCCTCAGCCTGGTTGATTCGGCAGTGCTGACACCACTGCTTGGGCACTGTCTCTGTAAAAAAGGTAGCTGAGGTTCTAGCATTATTATGAAATTAGTTTTGACTTCCTGGATTCCTGGAAGGATTGCAGGGATCCCGGAGAACTCCCGTTGGTGGGTAGATTGGAAGGGTGCAGGCTGCTGGCTGTCGTACAGCTGGGCTGGGCCAGGAAAGGTAGCGTGCCTGCATGCTTGAGGGCTGGCATGAGCCAGCTGGGTTGCTTATCCCTGGTTTGGCAGTGGGAGATCGGGGGCTGGGAGATGGATACCTGGTCCCGTCCGCCTGACCATGAAGGGGTGGGTTGGGCACTGTTGCTGAGACCAGCTACTGAGGAAGGTGATGCAGTTAGGTCAGGTGTTACCAAGTTGGCTCAGAGGGCCGCCAGGTCATGGATCTGAACCCTGAAAAGCAGTAGCCACATCCACCACAGGTGGGGCCCGGCCTTGTGTCTGCTTTGTGAGGAGGAGCTGGTCTGTTGAGAGGTTCCACTGTTGACACATTTTCTCATTCAGATGCTGGACACCCAGGTTTTTGCAAACTCTTATACTTTTTACCTGTTGGTTGGAAACAGGGTGTGGTCGGCCTTCCGCAGCTGTCTGACCAGCTGCTCCTAGCGACCTTGGGCATATCTGTGCCTTTCCTCATCTGGTCGTGGACTCCTGGAGCACCAAATAAGCCTGGCTCAGTTGCTCATATTTTATCGTCCTAACCTGGAGGCTTCCTGTCCACTTCCAGTTTCCAGTGGCTTCACCAAGGGGTTTCTGCAGTATCACATCACCAGGCTTGGTTGTCCCCCTGACAGTTCCCACCTTGCAGCTTGGCCTTTGAAACTGCCTAGAGTGGTCAGCACCCCTCCTCCTCCCGGGGGTGCTCCTGATGTGGACAGGGCCTGTACAGACTCCCTGCTGTGGTCAGTGCCCCTCCTCCCAGGCCCCTGATGTGGGCGGGGCATGTGCAGACTCCCTGCTGCCTTTTCTTGGATTCCATGGTCTTGCTTCTGTGTCGGGAGAGTCCTTGCTATGACTGTTTTTTGTGTTTATGTTCACTTTTCCAACCAGACTCTAAGCTTCTTGAAGGCAAGGATATTTGTTTAAAAAAAAAAAATTATGTCCAGGCACTGTGGCTCATGCCTCAATCCCAGCACTTTGGGAGGCCGAGATCAGGAGTTTGAGACCAGCCCGGCCAACATGAGGAAACCCCTGTCTCTTCTGAAAATACAAAAATGAGCCGGGTGTGGTGGTGTGCACCTGTAGTCCCAGCTACTTGGAAGGCTGAGGCCTGAGAATTGCTTGAACTGTGGAAGCAAAGGTTGCAGTGAGCAGAGATCTCGCTACTGTACCTAGCCTGGGCGAGAGAGTGAACTCTGTCTCAACAACAACAACAACAACAACATTTTTAAGAGGCCTTGTACAATATATGCCTCTACATACTAGATGCTTAATCTCAAATATTTAGTGATTTAAGTTTCTCATTGAATTTTGTTGATTTATCTATTTCTATAATTTTTTGTAGGAGGATGGACATTTGAAATATATGAATTATTGTCAGCAGCAGAATGCATTTTGAAATAAATTGTAACATTCCTGTAACAGAGCCAAAAGATTTCAGATAACTAATTCTGTAAATAATACATGAAATACGTTCTTATTGTTAAAAAACTGTCTCCAAAAATAGAAATACAACAGAAGTTTCCTTGGACTGTGTTCTGAGTGCCAGTTCTTCTCTTGGAGTGACCGTAACCTGCTGGCAGGAGTAAGTCTGACTGTCCAGCAACTACTAGTGAATGTTGTAACCGTGATGTTTTGACTTTTTCTAAACGATGACCATTGGAAAAGCTGTGTTGATGTGTTGTACAGTCGGCCTCCCTATGAACCCGGCTGATGGTTGTTCTTTCTTTCTGACAGGCAGTTCCGGCAAGGGGGGAGCCTCAGCAGGATTGCTGTGTGAAGACCGAGCTGCTGGGAGAAGGTGAGGGCGCTGTGCACCGAGAGACAGGAGCAGCGCTTACCTCCAGCCTAGAAACCTGCTGCTCTTCCTTGCTTAATTTGTCCCCATCTTCTGACTTTCTTCACTTTACCTAGGTTTATGGTATAGTTTCTCATGTATCCCATTCCTAAGTAGACACAGTGGCACAAGCACACACAAAAGCTCTGCCAGAGAGAGAACATATTTGTCCAAGCAGGAAGAGCAAAAATCCTGTATATCCTTTTCTTAAAGTACACCCAGAAAATTAAAAGTGAGGGGCCACACAAATGTTTGTAGCAGCATTGTTCACGTCACTGAAAACCAGAAACACTCAGGTGTCCTCAGTTGATACTGAATTGGATGAACAGAGTGTGGTGCATCCGTACAGTGGGACAGTGGTCAGCAGCACAGAAGAACACATAGCAGGACTCACGCCGCACCACGGAAGAAGCTTATGTACGGTTTGTTAAGTGAAGAAGGCCAGACCCAAAAGGCCACAAACTGCATGGCTCCAGTTTTGTGACAGAGACATGGAGGACAGCAGTGGTTACCAGGAGGTGGAGGGAGAGCAGGGTGAGGGCAGTTGGCGCTGCTCTGCTCCTCTGTAAGGTGTGATGCAGGGTTCCCATGGGCTTGTAGAGCTTGTACCAAGAGCACCCCAAGGAAATGAGGGCGATGGCACCACGCAAACTGTGCTGTGCTCCACAGTGAACGGAGAGCCGGGCAGCTTTGGAGTACAGTGGTGTGGCTGGACCCCACAAGTCTGGCAGCTGTGGGAGCAGCTCAGACACTGGCCTTGCCTAAGGCTTTCCCGGCTGGAGCCTGCTCGGCCCCTCATGGACTGCAGGCTGTGGCCCCTGCCCTGTCCTCCTTGCATCCCAGACAGCCTCTCGGTGCCTATGGGTGCCCATCTACCCACTGGCTGTGCACTGTGGGGACCACTGCATGCCTCCGCTGCCACCCCCGGCCGGCCCTCCAGAGTTGCCTCCACCCGCTGCGTGCGCCATCCACCTCCTGCAGCCTGACTGGGTGTTTTCTTTCTGTTGTTTGGCCCCTTCCTGTTGCCATCCCATCTGTGTCTTTGAAATGTTTGTTCTGTCGGCTCCAGTGCCCTCTGGCTCTTTCCTCCTCTCTCTGTGTTCACCCCTCCTTTGACCTTTCTGGTGGGACTTGTTTCCTATGTGACGCCGGATGCCACAGCACCAGGTTATTACACTGCCCTTAAGGCCCTGCCTGTGCCCTGCTCCTTTACATGCTGCCACTGAGCCATGGACTGACCGCCCTGGGGAACTGCTGGACTCCATGGTGGCTACACCATCTTGCTTTCCCTGCAGCAGCTGCAGAGGGCTCCAGGTTCTCCACATCCTCGCCACCATTCTTAGCGTCTGTGGCTGTCCTGGTGGGTGTGAGGTGGCATCTCACTGTGGTTGTGGTTTGCATTTTGCTGATGGCCAGTGATGGTGAGCATCGCTGCATGTGCTTATTGGCCATCTTGGTGTCTTCTTTGGAGAAATGTCTCTTTAGGTTCTGTGATTTCAAATTGGACTGATTTTTATTGTTAAGTTTCAGAGTTCTTCATATAAGTCCCTTATCAGCCATGTGATTTGCACATATTTTCTTCTGGTCTGTGGCTTGTCTTTCCCCTTTCTTGATGATGTCCTTTGAAGTACAGATGTTTTTAATTTTGATGAAGTCCACCTTACCTGTTTTTTTTTTCCTTTTAGCTGCTAGTGCTTCTGGTCTGACATCTAAGAAATCATTACTTAATAGAAGATCACAAACACTTATATGTATTTTTTTCTTCTTTGAGTTTTATAGTTTTATCTATTTAGGTTTTTGATCAATTTTGAGTTAAGTTTTGTATATGGTTTGAAGTAGGAGACCAACTTTATTATTTCGCAAGTTACTAATCAGTTGTCCCAGCGACATTTATGAAAAAGACCTTTCTTCCCCATTGAATTGTTCTTGTACCCTCATTGAAAATCAGTTGGCTTCAAATGTGAGGGTTTATTCTAGGGTTTTATTTTCTTTTGACAGGGTCTCCCTCTGTAATCCAGGCTGCAGTGTGATCACAGCTCACTCTAGCCTCCACCTCCCTGGGCTTGGGCAGTCCTACCACAAAGCTGGGACCATAGCCTAGGTGTGAGCCACCACAGCAGGCTAATTTTTTTTTTTTTAAGAGACACTGTTTCCCTGTGTTGCCCAGGTTGGTCTTGAACTCCTGGTTTCAAGTGATCAGCTTTCTTCAGCCTCCCAAAATGCTGGGATTGCAGGTGTGAGTCACCATGCCAGCTCCTAAGTATTATATTTTTTGATGCTATTTTAAATATAATTATTTTTAAAATTCTTTTTCATTTTGATCATTGATATTGTGTAGTAATACAATTGATTGGCTGGGTGCGGTGACTCACGCCTATAATCCCAGCACTTTGGGAGGCCAAGGCGGGCAGATCATGAGGTCAGGACAGCCTGGCCAACATGGTGAAACCCCTTCTCTACTAAAAATATAAAAATTAGCTAGGCATTGTGCCTGTAATCCCAGCTACTGGGGAGGTTGAGGCAGGAGCATTGCTTGAACCCGGGAGGTGGAGGTTGCGGTGAGCAGAGATGGTACCACTGCACTCAGCCTGGGCAACAGAGCAAGACCCCATCTCAGAAAAAAAAGAAGTACAATGGATTTTTGTATATTGATCTTATATCGGGTAACCTTGCTAAACTCCTTTATTAGTTCTAATAATTTAGACTTCCTTGGGAATTTCTGTATAAAAGCTTGTGCCGTCTTTAGAGCTCTTTGATTTCTTCCTTTCCAATCTGCATACCTTTTATTTCTGTTTCTTCCTTCATGGCCCTACTTAGAATCTCCAGTGCACAGTTGCATAGAAGTGGCAAGAATGGACATCCTTGTCTGGTTTCTGATCTTAGGGAGAAAGCTTCCAGGCTTTTACCTTTAAGTGTGATATTCGCTGTAGGTTTTTCATATATGCCCTGTGTCAGATTGAGGAAGTTCTCTTTTCTTAGCAAACCATTTCCTAAGTGTTTTGACCATGAAGGGGTATTGATTTTTTTCTGTTTTTTGAGATGCTTATGTGGTTTTGTCCTTTATTTTGTTCTATTGATATTTGGCATATTAATGCATTTTTTAGCTATTAAACCAACCTTGCATTTCTGGGGTTAAATCCCACTTGTTCATGGTGTTTAATCCCCCTCACCAATTTTTTTGTGGGGAAGGGGAGCTGGATTCAGTTACACTACACCTGGGCTGGAGTGTAGTGATGCAATCATAGCTTACTGTAGCCTTGACTTTCTAGACTCAAGTGATCCTTCTGCCTCAGCCTCCTGAATAGCTGGGACTACAAGTGTGCACCTCCATGCCTGGCTAATTTTGTTATTTTTGGTACAGATGGAGTCTCACTGTGTTGCCCAGGTGAGTCCTGAACTCCTGGGTTCAAGCAGTTGTCCCTTCTTGGCCTCGCAAAGTGCTGAAATTACAGGCGTGAGCAACTGTGCCCAGCCTATAGATTTCTTAATTTGAGGGGACTTGGCAGCTTTGTTATGTTGTCATCCGGTTTAGGAGAATGAAATGCCCTCTATTTAACATTTTATTTTCCCCAACATGTTGGCTTTGAGTAATCTTGGCAGATTTTCTAATACCCTTTGTAGTTTTCCTTACTTTTGTGAATGATACTTTTTTCTTACATTTTCTAGGTAAGAAATGCCCTTGATTTTGTAACATGATTCAGTCTTGTTGTACTCTTGTGTTTTAGTTGCTAATTGGTTCTGTTGTTTTAAGTGAATGATGGTGTCAGGTGCAGGTGAGAACAGTTTGCCTTTGTTTCCAGGCCCTGCCCCTCACATTTCTCTATCCCTTTGGTGTTATCCACACTGCCTTTTTATGTTAGACACTGGTAGTGTCAATAGATCTTATATGCAATTAGTTTAACATTTAAATATACATTTGCTGCAGGATTTGGTATATAGCCTTCTCCAAGTTAAGGAAGTTTCCACTTACTTTCTTTTGCTAAGGGTATTTAAAACACAGCTGTTTATTCAGAACACACACATGAGGTGCCAGGCCGCGTCGATGTGCTCAGAATACACTGGCGAACAGACGAAGCACTTGCGCTCACAGGACTTAATGTCCTAGGGTGGAAGGACAGATGGTCAGCATGACAGATGATCAGGTCTGTTGTGTTTGAGGTGATAAGCACCAGGAAGAACAGAGCCAGGAAGGAGGGTGCTGGGCGTCATCGTCTCACGTTTGGCTGATGCTCCTTGCGCACCCAGCGATGATGCCATCCATCCGTCGCAGGCTTCCTGCTCCACCCTGTCTGTGAGTTGAAGTGTGTTTGTCATTCTCATGATGCAAAATAGTGACTCCTTCTTGACTGCCCTGGATATGATTTCCTGGCGTTGGCATCGGCGAGTGAATTGCTGTTGCTGTAGGGTGTGGTCGGCAGACCACAGACATACTTAAGTATAGCCTTTTTCTGACCCATTTTCTCTGTTAGTTCTTGTGAAGCCACTTCTGAAGCCTTGTTTTCTATCTCCAAATAATACTCCGGTTTTTATTATAGTGGTGATTCCCCAAACTTAGCCATCTAATGTTCAAAGTTAATGCTTAAGAAATGTTTACATTTAATATGTTTGAACTGATAGCTGGTTTGTGTATGAAAAAAATTTTCTTTAGACAGTTTTATAGAAGCCATTCAAAGAAATTGTGTTGCCAGTGATGTCATGGTGGGGGAGGGAATTGTGTTGGTGATGGTGTCATGGAGGGGAGGAAATTGCGTTGGCTGAGGGAAGTCATGCAGGGCTGGACCTGCAGCCAGTGACACTCCTTTCTCCTCTCTTGGCAGAGACACCTATGGCTGCCGATGAAGGCTCCACAGAGAAACAGGCAGGAGAGGCCCACATGGCTGCTGACGGTGAGACCAATGGGTCTTGTGAACACAGCGACGCCAGCAGTCATGCAAATGCTGCAGAACACACTCAGGAGAGCATAAGGGTCAGCCCCCAGGATGGCACCAGCACACTAACCCGGATAGCGGAAAATGGGCTTTCAGAAAGAGACTCGGAAGCGGGGAAGCAAAACCACGTCACCACTGACGACTTTGTGCAGACTTCGATCGTTGGCAGCAATGGATACATCTTAAATAAGCCGGCCCTGCAGGCGCAGCCCTTGAGGACTACCAACACTCTGGCCTCTTCACTGCCCGGCCATGCTGCAAAAACCCTTCCTGGAGGGGCTGGCAAAGGCAGGACTCCAAGCACTTTTCCCCAGACGCCAGCTGCCCCACCAGCTACCCTTGGCGAGGGGAGTGCTGACACAGAGGACAGGAAGCCCCCGGCCCCTGGCACCGACGTAAAGGTCCACAGGGCACGCAAGACCATGCCGAAGCCCGCCGTGGGCCTGGTAATTTTGTGTCTTCTCTTGCTGTTTCCTTTCCCCATCTCTTGTTTTAATCACAGCAAATGGACTTTGGTGCACTGAGGAGAAGCCAGTAAGTGTTAGTGGTTATCTGATAGGGCCTGTGAGGAGCTAGCAGAGGGCTGGGTTCAGTGGTTCACGCCTGTTATCCCAGCCCTTTGGGAGGCTGAGGTGGGTAGATTGCTTGAGCCCAGGAGTTCGAGACCAGCCTGGGCAACGTGGCAAAACTCAAATACAAAATTTTGTAAAAAATGCAAAAATTAACTGGGCATAGTGGTGCGCACCTGTAGTTCCAGCTACTCGGGAGCCTGAGGTGGGAGGATTGCTTGAGCCTGGGAGGAGGAGACTGCAGTGAGCCCAGATCACCCCACTGCACTCCATCTTGGGCAGCAGAGTGAGACCCTGTCTCAAAAAAAGAAGAAATGCTGGTAATGTCTCAGGCATGAGTGCCAGGGCCTCGATTCCTTCTTGGGCTTTGCCCTCCTCACAGGGTGCTGTTGCCCTCTGTAGAAAGGTATGTTAGATGCTTTTAAGGAGGCCACTTCCTCCTCTGCTTTGGACTTAGGGGCTTTCTTTCTGGCTAGGAGAGACTTGGCACTCACCCTGTTTCATTGAGAAGTGAATAGAAATGACGTTGGTTAGAGCCAGCATGTGACAGAGTGAGAGGCAACTGGCCACCTGGACATATGCCCAGGTCTCCCTCCCAACCCTGAGAGCAGATGAGACTTGAATCCTGAGTGCTTCACACCGGCAGGGTGTGCCAGCCTCTCACATGCACTGTGCTGATATTCACACAGATGCCTCACCTGCCTCTCACACACACACAACTCACCTGCCTCTCACACACACTCTGCTCACGTTCACACACACAACTCACCTCTCACATGCACTGTGCTGTTGACACATGACTCACCTGCCTTCACACGCACTGTGCTGATGTTGACACATGACTCACCTGCCTGCACGTGCACTGTGCTGATGTTAACACGACTCACCTGCCTTCACACGCACTGTGCTGATGTTCACACACACAGCTCACCTGCCTCTCACACGCACTGTGCTGTTCACACACAACTCACCTGCGTCTTACACGTGCTGTGCTGATGTTCACACACGACTCACCTGCTTCTCACGCACTGTGCTGATGTTGACACATGACTCACCTGTCTTCACACGTACTGTGTTGATGTTCACACACGACTCACCTGCCTCTCACGCACTGTGCTGATGTTCACACACGACTCACCTGTCCCTCACACGTACTGTGCTGATGTTCCCACATGACTCACCTGCCTTCATATGCACTGTGCTTATGTTCTCACACACAGCTCACCTGTCCCTCACATGCACTGTGCTGATGTTGACACACATGACTCACCTACCTCTCACACGCACTGTGCTGATGTTTGCACACACGACTCACCTGTGTCTCACATGCACTGTGCTGATGTTCACACACGACTCACCTGTCTCTCACACGCACTGTGCTGATGTTCACACACATGACTCACCTGTCTCTCACATGCACTATGCTATGTTGACAGGACTCACCTGCCTCTTATATGCACTGTGCTGATGTTAACACACGACTCACCTGCCTTCACATGCACTGTGCTGATGTCCACACAACTCACCTGCCTCTCACACACTGTGCTGTTCACACAACTCACCTGCCTCTCACACACACTGTGCTGTTCACACAACTCACCTGCCTCTCACATACACTCTGCTGTTCACACACACAACTCACCTGCCTCTCACATGCACTGTGCTGATGTTGACACACAACTCACCTACCTTCACATGCACTGTGCTGATGTTCATACAGGACTCACCTGCCTCTCACACACACTGTGCTGATGTTGACACACAACTCACCTACCTTCACATGCACTGTGCTGATGTTCATACAGGACTCACCTGCCTCTCACACACACTGTGCTGATGTTGACACACAACTCACCTACCTTCACATGCACTGTGCTGTTGACACACAACTCACCTACCTTCACACGCATTGTGCTGATGTTCATACAGGACTCACCTGCCTCTCACACACATTGTGCTGGACTCATGACCGTACCTTACATAGTGTGTACATAGTAACGTTTTTTGAAGTGTGGGCAGGGCTTTTAACATGCTCTCCCAGTTGGGCATCTCTTTGGGCGTAAGTTCTAGGTTGTGGTCACATTCTCATGGAATTCTCTTTGGGTGTGAGTTGTAGGTTTGTGGTCACGTTCTCGTGGAATTCTCTTTGGACGTCAGTTGTAAGTTCGTGGTCACATTCTCATTGAATTCTCTTTGGGCATGAGATGTAGGTTCGTGGTCACGTTCTCGTGGAATTCTCTTTGAGTGTGAGTTGTAGGTTCATGGTCATGTTCTCGTGGAATTCTCTTTGGGTGTGAGTTGTAGGTTTGTGGTCACATTCTCATGGAATTTCTGTCTGATGTTGCTGGTGAACATTCTCAAGCCGCATCCTTGTCCTTGGTTTGTAGATAATCTGCTCTTTCCTCTCAGCCCCGTTTTGGGGCTCACAGCCCTGTCACCTGGAGGGCTGTGTCTTCAACTCCAGAGGAATGCCGTGTCTGACTGTTGTTTCCATTTCCTTTCACGGATCACCTCTTAGTTGGTTGACTCTGCAGTCCCCCTGGGCCGCTCTGTCTGTTGCCAGCCTCCTGATTGGTTCCTCACTCTTCTCCTTCTTGCTGTTCTTCCCATATATTGATATGTTTTATTTTGATGTCTATGTTTTTCATGCCCAATATCTCTCATTCTTTCTTTCTTTCTTTTTTTTTTAATTTGGAGTCTCGCTGTAGCCCAGGCTGGAGCTGGAGTACAGTGGTGCCATCTCGGCTCACTGCAACCTCTGTCTCCCGGATTCAAGCGATTCTCCTGCCTCAGCCTCCCAAGTAGCTGGGACTACAGGTGCTCATCACCATGCCTGCCTAAGTTTTGCATCTTTAGTAGAGACAGGTTTCACCATATTAGCCAGGCTGTTCTCAAACGCCTGACCTCAGATGATCTGCCCGCCTAGGACCTCCAAAGTGCTGGTGTGGGTGAGCCGCCGCCCTTGGCCTGATTAGTTCTTTTAATGTCTTGCCTTATCTTTCAAAAGATAATGATTATAATTCTTCTATAATCTCTGTTATAGATTCCGATTCCTCACGTGGGAGTTTTCTCTTGCACTTGATACCTCTTGTTTGTGATTTTTTTTTCCTCCGAGGTTTAGCTTTTTTCTCTCTCCAGGATATCTCCACCTTTGTTTCTGTCACTGTGTCTCAGCCTGACTGTGAGTGCTGTGTGCGTGTTCTGTGGCCTGCCCGCAGTGACCACAGCAGGTGCTGGGAGCTGTGGAGCTGGACTGCCAGCTCCTCGGGCCACAGCTGCCAGGTGCTGTGTCCACTCCTTGGACAGACAGGTGCTGACAGCTGCCCTAGCCCTGGGGCTTCTCCACTCCCAGCCTGGCTGACCTGACCCAACTTCCGCCTTTTGCAGCATTCTGTACATGTCAAGACTTTAGAAAATCCTTAAAATAATCATAGCGTTACAGGAAACTGCAAAAATACTACCGAGAGAGCTGTGTCCCTTCAACCCAGTGTCCCTCAGTGGTGAAGTCTTTGATAACTAGAGGACTGTGTCAGGCCTGGGACGCTGACATTGGTGAAGTCTGTGGGGCTTGCTTGGTTTCACCATCACCTGTGTGCACGTGTGTGCACATGCACGCATGTAGGGAGTTCTGTGCAGTGTGGTCATGTGTAGATGGTATTACCACTGTCACAGTCGAGACACGAAGTACCCTTTACACTGGGGTCCTGACACCACCTGTATTGCTACCAACCAGACTTGAGCCTCTGCCAGCCTCTCACCTGCAGATTCCACTTTTACGGTTTTGTTATTTCAGATTTTTTGTTTTGTGTTTTTTTAAGACAGGATCTCACTCTGTTGCCCAGGCTGGAGCTCAGTAATGCAGTCACAGCTCATTGCAGCATTTGCCTCCCAGGCTCAAGTGATCCTCCTTCCTCTGCCTCCCCAATAGCTGGGTTTACAGGCATGCATCACAATGCCTGGCTATTTTTTGTATTTTTGTAGACACAGAATATTGTCATGTTGACCAGGCTGGTCTTGAATTCCTGACCTAAGGTGATCTACCCACCTCGGCCTCCGGAAGTGCTGGGATTACAGGCACGAGCCAATGTGCTCGGCCTATTTCAGATTTTCTATAAATGGAATTACAGAGTATGTAACCTTTTGAGGGTGACTTTTGTCACTCAGCATAGTTCTTTTAAGATTTATACAAGTTGCTGGGCACTGGCTCACATGCCTGTAATCTCAGCAGTTTGGGAGGCAGATCACCTGAGGTCAGGGGTTCAAGACCATCCTGGCCAACATGGTAAAACCCCGTCTCTACTAAAAATACAAAAATTAGCTGGGCATGGTGGCAGGCACCTGAAATCCCAGCTACTCGGGAGGCTGAGGCAGGAGAATTGCTTGAACAGGGAGGTGGAGGTTGCAGTGAGCCGAGATTGCACCATTGCACTCCAGCCTGGACATCAGAGTGAGACTCCGCCTCAAAAAAAACAAATAAAGATCCATACAAGTTATGTCACTAGGCCATCCCTTGCTCTGCTGAGGCCTTGGTGTTCTGTAGGTTGTGGACAGCCTTGTATGTTGGCGCTCACCTGCTGAAGGGGACTGGGCATTTTTACAATAGAGCTGCTCTGAATATTTATGTACACATTTTGGACATAAGGTTGCCCTCTGTGTGTCAGACACACAGGAGTATAATCACTGGGTTGTATGGCCTTTGGGTGTTTAGTTTTACAAGGAAAATGCTGAAGCACACTCCAGAGGGGCTGCAGCATTTCACATTCCCACCTGCGGCCTGGGAGCAGCTGCCCATGTTTTCTGCTGTCCTCACCAGCGTTTGTTGTTACCTGTTTCTTTTTCTGTTAAGATGGAGTTTCGCTCTGTTGCCCAGGCTGGAGTGCAGTGGCGTGATCTCGGCTGACTGCAACCTCCACCTCCTGGGTTCAAGCAATTCTCCTGCCTCAGCCTCCCAAGTAGTTGGGATTTCAGGTGCATGCCACCAAACCCAGCTAATTTTTGTATTTTACTAGAGACGGGGTTTTGCCATGTTGTCCAGGATGGTCTCGATCTGCTGACCTCATGATCCACCTGCCTCAGCCTCCCAAAGTGCTGGAATTATAGGCGTGAGCAACCGCATGTGGCCCGTTTTTTATTTTAGCACTTCTGTGGGTGTGCTCTTGTCACCTCGTGGCTTCAGCGTGAAGGTCCCTGTGACTGCTGATGGGGAGTGTCCACTCGCATACCTCACACACACCCTCTCCCACGCCTCACACTCACCCTCTCCCACACCTCTCCCACTCCCCCTCCACGCCTCTCACACTTGCCCTCTCCTACACCTCATACTTGCCCTCTCTCACACCTCTCACACTCCTCCCCCCGCACCTGTCACTCACCCTCTCCCATGCCTCACACTCCCCTCTCCCACGCCTCACACTCCTCCCTCCCATGCCTCTCACACTCCCCCGACGCCTCTCACACTCCCCCTCCCACACCTCTCAGTCGCCCCCCCCACGCCTCACACTCCCTCTCCCATGCCTCTCACACTCCCCCTCCCACACCTTTGTCACTCGCCCTCTCCCACACCTCACACTCCCCTCTGCCACGCCTCTCACACTCGCCCTCTCCCATGCCTCTCACACTTACCCTCTCCCACACCTCACACTCGCCCCTCCCATGCCTCACACTCCTCCCGCCTCTCACACTTGCTCCTCCCATGCCTCTCACACTCCCCCGGCCTCTCACTCCCCCCGCGTCTCACACCCCTCCCGTGCCT
>CM052648.1:27893884-27938671 GCA_028533165.1 Leontopithecus rosalia | reverse complement strand
CACTCGCCCCTCACACTCCCCCCCCCACGCCCCTCACATTCATCCCCTTCCACATTGCTTTGTCATCAGTGTGTCGTCTTTGGGGCAGTGTCTTTCAGACTTTTGCTTACTTTGTAATTAGAATTTTGGTTAGCTTTGAATGTTCTGTATGAGGGCTTTGTCAGATACGTGGTTTCCAGTGTTTTCTCCTGGTCTGAAGCTTCTCTTCTTTCTGTCAACGGTCTTTCACAGAGCAAAGTTGATTCATTTTGATGTCCCGTTCTTCAGTTTTCTGGATTGTGCTGTTGGTGTTGTGTGTGAGAACTCTTCACATAGCCCTTCAGTTTCTCCAATTTTTTTTTCTTCTTATGTGAACTTTAAATCTGATATGTTTCGAGTTAGTGTTTATATAAAGTCTGAGGCTTGGGCTGAGGCTGAATTTGTTTTTGCCTGTGGATGGCACACCGGTCACAGTTTTAAACTCACGTGGAAACTTTCCATCATTCATCCGCTGAAGCTGTGCTTTTACTGCAGTCTTGTCTCCAGGATCTTGTTCTCATACAGTTTATTCCTGAGGATCTTTTATTGTCACCGTGTCACATTCCTCTAGGGAAAAAAAGCAATTTGAAATCTAATTTTAAAATGGTCTCTGACCATGAGGCTCGTTTAAGTGATTGCTTTGTTCTGGATTGAGGTATTACAATAATTAAAGTATAACTGATTACAGCACATGTCATTTGGTTGAAAATTACTCAGCATTCACAGTTCGGTCAGTTGTAAGAAAAGAGACTCCAGAACCTGGTTTCTTGAAGATCTCCATACCCTCTCCACACCCGGAAAAACTTGCACTGCTCCGGGGGGCCTGTGGGAGAAGGAGATGGACTGAGCCAGGGCAGGCGGTGTCTGTGGGTCCCATGGAGGTGGTGTAGCAGAGACCGTGGGAGGGAGGGTGCCTGCCCTGTGCCCCTTGTGTGTTCTGTGTCTGTGGGCCCCACCAAAGTGATGTGGCAGAGACCATGGGAGGAAGGGTGCCTGCCCTGTGCCCCTCATGTGCTCTGTGTCTGTGGACCCCACTGAGGTGGTGCAGCAGAGACCTGGGTGGGTGGATGCTCGTCCTGCCCTCTTGTGTGCTCTGTGTCTGTGGCTCTGGGCATGGCCTCTCGTCCCTTCAGGATTTCCTGCCACCCCAAAACCAGTTCAGTCTTGTTTGGTATTTTTTTAATAACCACAATTTATTGAAATTATGTTTTAAAAACATTCAGTGATAAAATGAACATTGCAGGCTATGTTATTAAATCCAATATTCCTGTGAAAGTTTAAAAGTGAAGGTGTTGTTATAGCTGTAGTCTCACCGTCCTTGGCCAGCACCCATGGATTTGGACCTTGTATCCAGCGTTGGTCCCTCCCAAAGCCTTGGCCCAGAGTGAGACCCGCTCACTGATCCAGCGTTGGTCCCTCCTAGAACTCCTAGAGCCTCACTTCTGAGTGAGACCTGCTCACTGATCCCTCGTAGAGCTCTTAAAACCTCGCCTCAGAGTGAGACCCGCTCACTGGTCCAGCTCACTGGTCCAGTGTCGGTCCCTTGTAGAGCTCTTAAAGCCTCGCCTCACAGTGAGACCTGCTCACTGGTCCCTTGTAGAGCTCTTAAAGCCTTACCTTACAGTGAGACTTGCTCATTAGCAGCTTCACCGTTGTTAGGAGGGCAAAAAAAGTGGAAGCCATGGAAGGGAATGTTTTCTCTATGTGAAAATGCCTGTTTCTGTGCCCTGGTTGGCAACTCCATTTCCCTGAGTTGTGCCCACTCCAGGAGGCGTCAGCAGGGCACCCCATGGTGTTCTCTATGTGTGTGTGTGTGTTCGTGCTTCACCTCCTGGTACTCTGGGCTCTAGTTTAGGGAGAGAAGTGGTGCCTGTCAGTCTGCATTGGAGGTTGTTCTTAGTAATTGTGTGAATAGGTGCTGCTAAGTGTCCAGCTGTGAGAATTCACGGCAGGAGGGAGGAGCCCCACGGAAAGGCTGTGCTCCCAGAGCCGGACCACGTGAAGACAGAGGCCAGTCATGCTGCCTCCATGTCGAGGTCTTCTCGTTCCTTGTGCTTTGTTAGATAACAGAGTCCCAACAAAATAAAAATCTAGAACCTCACCTAGGTTCAGCCATTCTTAATCTTACTGTTTAGATTTTTGCAAATGACCTTTAGATTAATGAATAGATTGTGTACCTCAGCAAGAATCAGCCTCACGTGGTTATTTCCCCTTCAGGGCTTATTTCTGTCCTTCATTTATATGTACCTTGAAAATGCATTTTGTGTTGGTAAGCACCAGCTGAGCACGATAGCCAACAGCCTGCATGGTGGTTTGTAGGTGACATAAGAGGGGCCTGTGACTCCTGAGTTATAACAGTGACTTCATTGCAGTCTAACCTGGTGAACTGGAGAAAGACCAAAAACTTCTATAAAGCAGATCTGTTGCGTTCCAGCAGTGCTCCAGGTGCAGAGGGTGTGTCCGTGAGTGCGCACAGTGGGGGGAGTGCAGAGGGTGTGTCCGTGAGTGCGCACGGTGGGGGGAGTGCAGAGGGTGTGTCCTTGAGTGCACACGGTGGTGGGAGTGCAGAGGGTGTGTCTGTGAGTGCACACAGTGGGGGGGGTTGTGTTTGAGCTGTGCTTCGGAGGTGGGAAGACAGTATTAATCTTTAGGGGAAAAAGTACAGGCAGTCCAAGGGTAGGGGTACATTCCGAGAGAAATGTGGCACAGAATGTGGCAAACAGAGCTGCTGAACTGAACAGGTCTCCATACGGAGAAGCAACGAGAAACCTAGAGAGCTTGGCCACTTGAATGTGAATCCACGAGAGGTTCCCCAGTTGGGGGTCCAGGCGGTTCCATGTCTGTTCTGGACCTCAGTGGGGTGTCTAGCAGCTTAGAGTGGGCTCAGTGAGAAGCTCTGCAAGTACCACATGGCAGCAAGATGTGCTCGAGAGACCGAGAGGGAAGGAGGGAGGGAAGCAGACACGGATAGTGTGCCTGTAGTACCAAGAGGCGGGGAGTGCTGGAGGGAGGCAGTGAGAGCCAGCCTGGGAATGTGCACTCCTTGTACCTTCCAGCTCGCCCTGGCACACCTATCTCATCTCCCATCCGAGCCACGTGCTACTCTGTTCTCCCTGTGTGCTCTTACCTGGCACTCCCCCCTCTGCCTGCCCGCCTCATCTGTAACCTCCACAAGCATCTCCTGAATCCCTCTGAGCAGCCATATGCTCACCCATGTCACGGGCCCATCGGGCACTTGGAATTACAGTTATTTATGACCTCGGTCACTTCTCCCTGGCCTTGACTCTAGTTGATGAGGATGCCTTGGCGTGTGTGGGAGGGCGGGTAAAACATAACATAAAACTTACTGTTTTTTAGTAAATAGCTCAGTTGCATTAAGCACATTCACATTGTTGAGCAGCCCTCACCACCCTCCGTCACTTGGTCTCATCTCATTCCATCTTCCCAAACTGAAGCTCTGCCTCTTTGCACACTGACTTCTCATTCCTGCTCTCCCAGCGCCTGCCTCCAGCCCCTTCTACTCTGTCTGTCTCCATCAGTTTGAGACTCTAGGGACCTCTTCTAAGTGGAACTTTACCACATTTGTCCTCTGTGGCTGCGTGATTTCATTTGGCATCGTGTCCCCCAGGCTCATCCACGCTGCAGCACGGGTCCCAGCCTTGCTTTTCTCCGGCTGAGTCCCACTCGCTGTGTGCACATGACACTCTATGAGCCATTCCTCCCCCAGCTGGCTCTCGGGTGGCTGCCCCTGTTGGCTGTTGTGAATGATGCTGATGTCAACATCGCTGTACAGACATCTCTTCGAGACCTGCTTTCAATTATTTTGGGGCACATGCCTGGTAGTTGAATTGTTGGATCACATGGTAGTTCCATAGTTAATTTTTTGAGGAATCAAGATCGTGTTTTTCACAGCGGCTGCACCATTTCACATTCCCACCAGCAGCAAGCAAGGGTTCCCATTTTCCAGTTCTTACAACACTGACTTTTTTCTGTTGTTTCATAGCCATCCTAGTGTGTGTGAGTGATACTCACTGTGGTTTTGTTATGCATTTCCCTAATGAGGTTAAGCATTTTCTTCGTGTACTTGTTAGCCATTTGGACGTCTTCCTTGAAGAAATGTCTGTAATGTTCTTTGCCCTTTTTTAAATTGGGTTGTTTGTTTTTTATTATTGAGTTGCAGGACTTTTTCATGTGTTCTGGGTAGTAATTCCTGATGGCGTTGCAGACGTTCTCTCTGATTCTATAGCATGCCTTTTCACTCTGTTAACTGTGTCCTTTGATGCACACAAATTTTAGTTTTTAGAAATTGTTCTTTGTAGGGATAGGGTCTTGCTATGTTACCCAGACTTGTCTTGAACTTCTGGCCTCAAGGCCCTTATTGGCCTCTCAAAGTGCTGGAATTACAGGTGTGAGTCACCACACCTGGCCCAGAAATTTTAATTTAATTTTTTTTTTGAGATCACTCTGTCACCAGGTGCCAGGCTTGAGTGCAGTGGTGCGAGCTTAGCTCGCTGCAACCTCCGCCTCCCGGGTTTAAGCAATGCTTCTGCCTCAGCCTCCCAAGTAGCTGGGACTACAGGTGCGTGCCACCACACCCAACTAATTTTTGTATTTTTTTTTTTTTTGTAGAGACGGTTTTACCATGTTGGCCAGATGGTCTTGATCTCTTGACCTCGTGATCCGCCCACCTCGGCCTCCCAAACTGCTGGGATTACAGCACTTTGTGAGCCACCATGCCCGGCTGAAATTTTAATTTTGATTAAATCCAGTTTGTCTATTTTTGTTGTTGTTGCCAGTGCTTTTGGTTTCATTTCTAAGAAATAATTGCCAGATCCAATGTTGGGAAGCTTCCCACCTATGTTTTCTCCTAAGAGTTTCATGGTTTTAGGTTTTGCAGTTAGGTCTGTCATCAGTCTTGGGTTAATTTTTATATGTGGTTTAGAAAAGAGTCCAGCTTCATTCTTTTTCATGTGGTCATTCAGTTCTCCCAGCACCAGTTGTGGAAGAATGCCCTGTCTTTGCTCTCCCAGCGCCGGCTGTGGAAGAGCGCCCTGTCTTTTAACCCTTTTTACTATGTATCGCACCTACTGCCTGCACAATAAAATGAGGTTAAATTGAATTGGATTTGGAGTTAACTATCACAGGTCTGTAGGTAGCTAGGGAAGCAGGGAGTGAAGATTTAGTTGTGTCTGTGCACTCCGCAGTGGAGGAAGGACTGGGAGTTTGCTTTTGACGTCACAGCCTTGCCCTGCAGGTTGAGACTAAAGGTAGATTTAGGAGATCAGAGAGACTGAGTAAAAGAGCATTTTAACACATAATACAGTTGCCTACTGTGGAGTAAATCCCATTTGGGGAGGTTGCAAGTTGTAGCTGTGATAAACTGGGAAAGCAGTTTTTGAGAGGTTTTGATGCTGCCCATTTTGGGTATTTTTTAGCTTAGTAAATTTATTACCTAAGTCGGGGGTTGGAACATTTTTTCTGCAAAGAACCAGCTAGAAAATGTTTCAGGTGTTGTGGACCACATGTGGTCACTGCCCCTCCTTCCTCCTTCTTATGTTTAGCCCTGTGAATGCTGTTCTTAGCTTGTGGGTGCTGACCTGACCCATCCGAGGGCAGCTAGGCACACATGTCTTAGTGCCAGGGGCTTCTGTGAGGACTGTCTTGCTGTTTCCACCTGAGACTTTCTCTTCTCTCCATTGCGTCTCATCTTTCAGTTGTGGGGAGTTAATGGGGAGAAGAACTGTGATTTTGGTTGCATGTTATTTCAATGACCATCTGCTTATGCACAGTTATAGTTATTCACTGTCTTTGTTTTGAAGCATGCAGCCAGTAAAGACCCCAGAGAAGTTCGAGAAGCTAGAGATCATAAGGAACCAAAAGAGGAGATCAACAAAAACATTTCTGACTTTGGACGACAGCAGCTTTTACCCCCCTTCCCATCCCTTCATCCGTCGCTACCTCAGAACCAATGCTACATGGCCACCACAAAATCACAGACAGGTAAAAGGGAGACCCAGCAACTGTCTTTGCTCTTTGAATGTGTGTTTCGAGCCTGCTCCTTGCCAGGTGAGAGTTGTGTGTGGCTGTAAGTGCCTGTGGCTCTTGATGAATGACTGTTGACGTCAGCGGCCCTTCTGCAGAGCTCACCTGTGTGCCTAAAGAGGCGCACCTGCCCTCTGCTCCAAATCCTTGTCTAATGCGCCGTTGATTTCCTAGCTTGTTTTCACTCTCAAGATGAAGACTGTTCTCTTTACTAGTATCTTACTAACTTGGTGTGTTTGGGGAGGAGACCCTGGACTGGGAAGCTTTCCTGGTGTGTAGGTGAAGTGCCATTGGAAACACTGGCGTGTGCTGGGGAAGCCCGTGGCCCAGGGTGAGGCCTGCCACCCGCTCCAGCTGCTCTGCCGCCAGCCGCTCGCTCTGGGTGGGCTCCTCACTCTCCTGGGCTAGCAGCTTCTATGTGCAGTTCAGGGAGTGGATGGACATTTGCTTCCTTACCAGGGACCTTTTATGGGAGGTGCTGGGTGGGTACCGGCACCTCAGTGTGAGCAACATGTCAGAGCTCCCTGGGCTTTCACCGTCCGCAGCTTCTAAATGGGATGTGTGTTTGGCGCCGTCCCAGAGAGATGCCAGGGCTTTCCTATCAGCCCTGGTGAATCCTGGGGGTCAGCCTGAAAGGCTTCACTTGGGGATGATCACCTGGCTACAGCCGCCTGTCTTGTCTGGACTTTAAAAATATGTTTTATTAAAGTATTTTCAGACTTCGAGCAAAGTTGCAAAAATTTTACAAAGGAGTCCTGTATTCCCTTAACTCATTTTACCACGTAGCACGACCATACCCCCTGTCCCCCATGTCTAACTTTTTTTCCTGAGATATGAACATAAGTTGTAGACATTTTGTGCCTTTACCCCTGAAAACTGATGTTATTTCCTGAAAATAACTGTAGCGTCCCCAGAAATGAAGACATTCCCTAGGTAACGACAGCGCAGACATCCTGGCAGAGGTCTTGGGTAACTGCAGCGCAGACATGCCGGGAGGAGGTGTGCTGCCATGCTGCTCCCCACCTCAGTTCCTGCTCAGCATTGCCCATGCCCCCCTGTCCTCTAGGGCAAAGGACACATCAAGTCTGGTCCTGGAGCCTCGGCCACCTAGTTGATGTGTCCTGTTTCCTTTAATCGGAAACATTCTAAGCCTTTTTTGTCTGTCTTCATGTGGCGTTTTGAGGATTACAGGCCAGCTATTTCGTAGAACGTGTGTGATCTGGGTTTTCCCAGTGTTTCCCAGGATTGGGTGCCAGTTGTGGAGCCATGCAGCTGACTGGCAAGTGACCTTAGGAATTGAATTTGGTGGCCCTTTGTCCTGTTCGGCTGCTGGAGTCTGCACACCCCACTATCATAAAGTTACTGCTCCTAGATTGCAGGCTTGTCTTGCGGGGATGGACCCCAGGCGTTGCGGGTGCCCCCCATCAGGGGCTTCAGTGTCTGCTGTGACACACGCTCAACTAGTACTGCTTGCTGGGTGCCAAATGGTGGTGTTCTAATTCCATCATTTCCTCTCTTGAGTATTTCAGATGCTACTGTGAGGAGGTGCTTCACTTTCCTGTCCATCCACACAGTTATCTGTCCATTTATTTAAAAAAAAAAGAGAGAGAGTTGGGGGTCTCACCATGTTGCCCAGGCTGGTCTTGAACTCTTGGACTCAAGCAATTCTCCTACTTTGGCCTCCCAAAGTGCTAGGATTACAGGCATGAGCCACCACCTCCAGCCTGTGTATTTATTTTTAAGTACTGACTCATGGACTCTTATTTGAGCATCTGGACTATAATCTATTCCTATCATTATTTATTTTGTTGCTCAGATTGTCCCAAGTTTGTCCATTGGTGACCCCTTTCGGCTGGTGCTGAGTCCTGGGGCGTGGCCCACATATTCATCAAGAGCTTCCTGGTTCACCCGGTTTGGCTCACCTTGCCTTGTCCCCTCCCAGGGCCGGAACCAGCTCTTTCTCCGGGGAACTCTGGTTCTTTTCGCTGGAAGTTAGAAAACAAAATCAGTCATTATCTGTTCCCCTTACCCTCAACTTTTTTGCTATTTGAGTTAATTTTATTTGTTTGAAACAGTTAGGTGTTTTGCAGAAGTATGGCGTTATGCTCACGTATGTTAGGGCTTATAAGTAATGTCTGAAGTGTTGTTAAACTGTTGAGATTTTCTTTTCCTATTTTAGCTTTGTTATATCATCATCTTTTAAAAGAGCTTTCTAAAACAAAGTACCCAGTGTGTTTAGCAGGCCCCAGTTCACCCTTCCACAGCCCCCTTCCTCTACCACCCCTTCCTTATTCGTAAACTGGAAGTGGGTATTCCGCCAGTGTCTTAGCCTAGGGCTGTGTAAAATGGCCTGGTGCCGTGGAGGAGCTTCGTCAGTAGCTAGCTGCCTGCTTTGTCCAGGGTTACAGGTGCTCCCTCAGCTCCAGCTGCTCCTGTGTGTTGTCACCCAGGGCTTGCCCTACCTTCCAGGGTGGGCATAGAAGCTGCAGTTTGGTGCCAGAACTGTTTCCTAAGAGGATCATGGCACCCACAGCTGCCTTGTCTTGTGAGGGTCATCAGTGCATCTTTCAACATCACTGGAAAGACAGGAGTGCAGGTGGAGGAGTCCTCTGTCAAGTATCCAGGGACAGGGGGTACAGAGTCCACTTACCGGGATGGCAGAGAGAGACAAACACCTTCTACAATAGTGTCTGTTCAGAGCCAGAATCTGGTTAGGTTCTGTCCTGTTGTTACAGGAGCTGTTGAGTGTCACTTTGCCAGCTGTAAACCTCTGTGGCCACCGGCACCTCTACTTGAGTTCACTTGCACCTGCTGAGCCCATTCTGCCCACTCAGTCCAGCAGGCTGTGCTCGGCTGGTACTACAGGCCCAGATCCCATCGGCAAGCCAGGCGTGTGTGAGCAAGCAGGTGTGGTATCCAGGCCCTGGCTGCTGTGGTGGGCGGCAGCTCCGGGCTCTGGCTCTGTGCAGGGCTCTGGCTGGATGAGGCATACTGTAAGCAGTCTACACTGCAGGCTTTGGTGTCTGGATGAGGAATGTGGTGGTGCACCAAAACTCGGAGTCACAGCAACTTTGGAGCCCGGAGGGGATGGGTGAGAGAGTGTGCTACCGCTGTCTCCTTCTTGACACCCACGGCAGGGGCTGGCTGTGTTTTCAGCTGCACAGTCCTGCCGCCTCACTCTGGGGCTGGCCTAACTCCACCTCCGCTAGCCGTCACATGGAGCAGCTGCGGACACCACACGGCGGAGAGCTCTAGTGTTACAGCTCTGGCTTGAGGAATCCCGAGGTTTGGGTCCCCAGAGTGATTGCCACTTTTCACTCCCGCAGTTCAGAGAACCAGAGTGCATCACTGATTGCAGCTAAGCGATCCGGCTGGGAGCATGTTATAGTCCCTTTGCACCCACTCTTTGGCGGGTCCCGAGTTCTTGTTCTGTGTCCAAGAAGAATGAGGTTACATGGGCAACTGGAGGGGGGGGAGCAAGGTGGAGAAGAGTTTTATTGAGCAACAAAACAGCTCTCAGCAGAGAGGAGACCCAAGATAGTAGCTCCTGCTGGCAGGAGGTAGTCCCTTTTTATGGCCGAGTCGGGGATTTATATGGGCTCAGAATGGAGGAAGTGTGTGCTAATTGATCCATGGGTGGATCTGGGAAAAACACCATTCGATTGGCTGAAAGGCATTAAGGAAGTTCGCACCCCGGGTTGTGGGTTCTACCCAGAACGGGCAGCCCAGGTTTCAGGCTGCCTTTGGTTTGAAGGTCAGGTTTCAATGGGGACCTGCTCTGTCTGCCTAGGAGTTTGTCTGCCTCCCGCCATGATCACTTTTGTTTCTTCAACCTCAGTCCACTGCCTGCCATTCAGTGCGGCCTCCCTGTGGGAGGGATGTTAGAGCCAGGTCATCAAAGAAAGGCAGAGAGTTCATGTCTTGTCTTTCTGTTAATTTTTAATTACTGTGGTGATGATCACAGACGGTTCTGTTCTTTCCCTCCTGCTACACCCTTAAGTTTACCACAGGCAGGAAAGAAGAGCAGAGTCACATGTTGATTCAAATGGGCATTTTACTGCTGAAGTCATAGCAGAGCCTGATGTGTGGCTGTAATTCTGAGTTTTGGATTGAGGGTGGCTGTGATTCTGTAGGACCTGCTGTGCACCTTCCACTCCTCAGTGTCAGAAATGGAAGACCTGTGCTATGCTGGAAGGTTGGGAGCATGCGTTTTTGTGACAGCCCCAGGTTGGGAATGGCTGTGCTGATTCAGAATCCCAGGCACCCAGCATTGCTTTAGGTGAGCCTTCATTCTTTCTACAGAGTGGACTGGCATCTTTGTTAGCAGCTTGTTCTGTATCTTTCCAATGTGTAGAGGTTCACAGCACCAAAAACTGATTTCAGAGGATTCTAGAAAGATGGTGGGGCAGAAAGACCCGGAATCCATCTACCCACCTCGACAGCAATTCCACTGGCAGAAGCTGTCACCACCTATAGACAACAGTATAACTGGCAGAGTCTGTCTCCCTTTGGAACCAACTGTTTGGCAGGTCCTGAGCTAGGGTGGGCAAAGAGGACCTTGTCGCCACCTAGACAACAGTCCCACTGGCAGAATCTGTCTCCCCACCTAGACAACAGTCCCACTGGCAGAAGCTGTCCCCACCTAGACAGTCCCACTGGCAGAAGCTGTCCCCACCTAGACAACAGTCCCACTGGCAGAAGCTGTCCCCACCTAGACAACAGTCCCACTGGTGGAAGCTGTCCCCACCTAGACAGCCCCACCAGCAGAAGCTGTCCCCACCTAGAAAACAGTCCCACCGGCAGAAGCTGTCCCCACCTAGACAACAGTCCCACCGGCAGAATCTGTCTCCCCACCTAGACAACAGTCCCACTGGCAGAAGCTGTCCCCACCTAGACAGCAGTCCCACTGGCAGAATCTGTCTCCCCACCTAGACAACAGTCCCACTGGCAGAAGCTGTCCCCACCTAGACAGCAGTCCCACTGGCAGAAGCTGTCCCCACCTAGAAAACAGTCCCACCAGCAGAAGCTGTCCCCACCTAGACAGCAGTCCCACTGGCAGAAGCTGTTTCCACCTAGACAACAGTTCCACTGGTGGAAGCTGTCCCCACCTAGACAGCAGTCACACTGGCAGAAGCTGTCTCCACCTAGACAACAGTCCCACTGGCGGAAGCTGTCCCCACCTAGAAAACAGTTCCACTGGTGGAAGTTGTCCCCACCTAGACAACAGTTCTACTGGCAGAAGCTGTTTCCACCCAGGCAACAGATCCACTGGCAGAAGCTGTCCCCACCTAGAAAACAGTCACACTGGCAGAAACTGTCCCCACCTGGACAACAGTCCCACTGGTGGAAGCTGTCTCCACCTAGACAACAGTCCCACTGGCAGAAGCTGTCCCCACCTAGACAACAGTTCCACTGGCAGAAGCTGTCTGATGTAACTATTTTGGAACTCTGGAGTCTGTTGAAGGTTTGCAACTTCTAGAGGGGAGGCTTGGACAGTTAATTTCAGTTTCAGCTCTGCCACCCACTCTCTTCCTCAGCCCTGTGGTGCAGGGTATGCAGTGTTCCTGGAACAGTGTGCATGCAGCTTGTGGGAGCTAGGGTAGGCAAAGAGGACCTCGTCCCCCAATAGTGAGGCTCTGTCCTCCCATCACAGAGGTGCACGCAGAGGCCCTGTCATCACAGTTGCAAGCCTTTTCTTCCATGTGACTGCCAGAAAATATAAAGGGCCAGTTCTCTTTTTATCTCCCCACTTCATTTTTACTGTTTTCTCCCTTTGGAAGCCAGACATGAAAGACTAGGACATTCAAAAGCAACTGTGTATATGGGGAAAATTAGCAAGTGACTGCATGTGCCGAGGGAAAGGCACAGGCCAAGGAAGGACATGAGAAGACCTTAAGTTTAAATTTCAGGCTCGTCCTCTTCACAGAGACACCCTACAACTATAAAAAATGACAACAAAAACACCCCCAAACCAGTAACAACAACAAAGCAGTGAATGCTGAGGAAGGAGGAGAATCTGCTTTTTAGAGTTTCTACATTATTGGATTCAAATGTCCAGTTTTCAACAAAAAATTACAAGGCATACAAAAAAACAGGAAGGTATGACACAATGAATGGAAAAGAGTAAGTCAACAGAAACTGTTCCCAGAAAAGATCTGATGGTAGATCCCCTAGACAAAGACTTTAGAATAGCTGTCATAAATACGCTCAAAAACTAAAGGAAGATATGGAGAGAGTCAAGAAAATGATGTATGAACAAAATGGAAATATGAGTAAGGTGATAGAAAACCTAAAAAGGAACCAGAAGAAATTCTGGACCTCAAAAGTACAATAAGTGAAATGAAAATTTACTAGAGGAAATCAAAGGCAGAGCTGAACAGGCAAAAGAAAGAGTTAGCAAACTTGAAGATAGGACAGTGAAAATAATCAAGTTTGAGAAACAAAAAGGCTGAAGGAAAGCAAACAGAGCCTAGTGACCTGTGGACGTCATCAGGAGAACCAAATGCGGACTGCAGGAGTCCAGGAAGGAGAGAGTTAAAAAGGGAGGAGAGAATATGTGATGAAAGCCATGACTAGAAACACCAGGGAACTTGGTGAACTCCACTAAGATGAACTCAAAGAGACCCCCACTGGATACATTATACTTGAGACAGTTCTGCAGATAGACAAAGAGAATCTTGAAAGCAGATGAGAAAAGAGACTTCATCACATACAAGGATCCTCAGTGAGATGGTTGGCAGATTTCTTATCAGAAACTTGGGGAACAGAATATATCACCCTGATATATTCAGAGTGATAAAAGAAAAAACTTCCAACCAAGTATCCATATCCATGGAAACTATCCTTTAAGAGCACAGGAGAAATTAAGATATTCTCAGATAAACAAAAGCTGAGGGATTTGTTACCACCTGATGTGGACCTGCAAGAAATACTTAAAGGAGGCTAGCAGGTTGAAAAGAAAGGACACTAGACAGTAACCTGAAGCCATATGGAGAAGTAATCATTGCAGTAAAGGTAAAGACATGGGCAGTTATACAAGCTAATATTGTAACAATGGTTTGTACCTCCACTTTTTGTTTTCTGTGAGGTCTAAGAGTTGAATACATTTAAAAAATTAGTCTGCAAGCTAGTATCATTGCAACTTTGGTTTGTAACTCCACATTTTTCCTATGTAACTTAAAAGACTAATGCACTTTAAAGAATTGTTTATGTTTTGGGGGCACATCATGAATAAAGATGTAGTTTTGTGACATCAGCCAATGAAAGGGGTGGGAACAGATGTAAAGGAGCAGAGTTTTTCTGTGTTATTGAAGTTAAGCTGGTATAAATTTAAATTGGAATGTTATAACTTTAGGATGTTAAATGTAATCCCCATGGTAACCGCAAAGAAAATATCTATAGAACATATACAAAAGGAAATGAGAAAATAATTTAAACATTTCACTATAAAAAATCAACTAAATATAAAAGAAGACAGTAGTGCAAGAAATGAGAGACAAAAAAAGGCTGTAAGGCAGAAGTAAATTCTCAGCAGTTGCTTTAAATGTAAACAGATGAAGCTTTCCAATGAGAAGACAAAGATTGGCCGTGTGGTGGTTTGGATGTGGTTTGTCCACACCAAAGCTCATCCTGAAATCAGATCCCTGATATGACAGTGTTGGAAGGTGGGGCCCACCTGGCAGTGACTGGTCATGTGGCTGGATCCCTCGTGAGTAGGTCAGTGCGCCCCCTGCAGGTGAGTGAGTTCTCACTCAGGGGAATACGTTAGTTCCCAAGGAAGAATCTGGCTTTCTTGGTTTCTCTTCCTTCTCTCTTGCACATGCCTGCTCCCTTTCCACGTTCCACCATGAGCCACAGGAGCATGAAGCCCCCACCAAGTGTAGCTGCTCAGTATTAAATTTTCCAGCCACCAGACTCAGGACACAAACCTCTTTATCTTTTATGACAACACTAAATGGACTAAGGCAGAATGCATTAAAAAAAAACAACACATGATCCTACTGTATGCTGTCTGTAAGAGACCCACTTTAGATCCAAAGACACAAATAGATTGAAAGTGAAAGGAAGAAAAAAGATAGTCCATGCAAACAGTAACCAAAGAGAGCAAGATGGCTATTCTAGTATCAGACTAAATAGGTCTTAAAATAAAAAAGGGCTACAAGAGACAAAGAATGACAATATAGAGTAATAAAAATTTCAGTACAACAAGAAGGTGCAATAATTACCTGTGTAAACATTTACAAATGATAGACCATCAAGATACAAGAAGTAAAACCAATAGAATTGAAGGGAGAGATAGACACAGACAGTTCTACAGTAATAGTTGCAGACCTCAGTATCCACTTAGTGATAATGTGTAGAATAGCTGTATAGAATATAGGTAATAGAGGACTCAGCACCATACACCAACTCTGAACGGATGCACAGAGTGCTCTGCCCAGCAGCGGCATGCACACTCTTCTCAGGTGCACCAGGGACATTTTCTAGGATAGACCATATGTTAGTCCACAAATTAAGTCTCAATATTGATTTTAAAATATAGAGATTTGGGTTGGGCCTGGTGGCTCATGCCTGTAATCCCAGCACTTTGGGAGGCTGAGGCGGGTAGATCCCTTGAGGTCAGAAGTTCGAGACCAGCCTGGCCAACACAGGGAAACCCTGTCTCTACTAACAATACAAAAACTAGCCAGATGTGGTGTGGCACATACCTGTAATCCCAGCTACATGGGAAGCTGAGGCAGGAGAACCGCTTAAATCTGGGAGGTGGAGGTTGCAGTGAGCCAAGATCACACCACTGCGCCCCAGACTGGGTGACAAAATGAGCCTCGATCTCAAAAAAAAAAATAGAGATTTGGATGGGTGCGGTGGCTTTCACCTGTCATCCCAGCACTTTGAGAGGCCGTGGTGGGTGGGCTGCTTGAGCTCAGGAGTTCCAGAGCAGTCTGGGGAACATAGCAAAACCCTGTCTCTACAAAAAATAAAAAAATTAACCAGGCATGATGGCGCTCACCTGTGGTTCCAGCTACTGCAGAGGCTGAGTTGGGAGGGTTGCTGGAGCCCAGAAGGCCAAGGCAGCAGGGGCCATGACTGCATCACTCCACCTGAGCCTGGGCCACAGAGTGAGACCCTGTCTTAGAAAATAATATATATATATGGAAAGAGAGGGATTCAGAACTTACTGCAAAGTGATAGTACTCAAAACAGTGTTACTCTGGCATGAAGACAGACATATAGACCAGTGGTCTAGAACAGACAGCACAGAAATAAAACTTTGTGTTATATGATCAGCTGATTTTTGACAAGAGTGCCAAGACCAACAGGGGAAAGGACAGCTTTCCAACAAATGGTGCTGGGAAAACTGGATACCCACATGCAGAAGAGTGATGCTGGACCCTTACCTCACACCACATGCAGATGTTAGCTTAAGATGGGCCCATGACCTAATATAAGACCTAAACATATAAAATTGTTAGGAGAAAACATAGGACAAAGTTTCCGCAACATTGGATTTGGCAGTGATTTCTTGGACATGACACCAGAAGTGTAGGTAATAAAAGAAAAAGTAGATACATTGGGCTTGATGAGACTTGGTGTCTTTTGATGGACCAGTTCCCTAGTGGTGCCTGCCCAGGTACTTGGGAGACTGAGGCAGGAGAATCACTTGAACCCAGGTGGTGGAGGTGGCAATGAGCTGAGATCGGGCCACTGCACTCCAGCCTGGGAGACATAGCAAGATTCCATCTAAAAAAAAAAAATTAACAAAGGACTTTAATAGACGTTTTTTCAAAGAAGATCTACAAGTGGCCGGTAAGCTTGTGAAAAGATGCTCAGTACCACTAATCATAAGGTGTATGTTTAACAAAACCACAATGAGATACCACCTTACACCTGTTGAGGATTGTTACTATCCAAACAGAAGACAACATGTATCCGTGAGGATGTGGAGAAATGGGAACCCTTGTGCGCTGCTGGTGGGAATGTGAAATGGTGCAGCCGCTGTGAAACCAAAAGAACTGAAAGCAGGTCTCGAAGAGACGTCTGTACAGCGATGTTGACATCAGCATCGTTCACAATAGCCAACAGGGGCAGCCACCCGAGGGCCAGCTGGGGGAGGAATGGCTCACAGAGTGTCATGTGCACACAGCAAGTGGGACTCAGCCTGAGAAAAGTAAGGCCGGGACCCATGCTGCATTGTGGATGAGCCTTGGGGACACGAGGCTGAATGAAATCACACAGCCACAGAGGACAAAGGTGGTACAGTTCCACTTACAAGAGGTCCCTAGAGTTGTCAAACTGATGGAGACAGACAGAGTAGAAGGGGCTGGAGGCAGGTGCTGGAGACAGGGAATGGAGAGTTTGGACTTAATGGGAACAGAGCTTCAGTTTGACAAGAGGGAAAGAGTTGTGGAGGTAGACAGTGGTGATAGTTGCACAACATTTTGAATGTATTTAATACCACTGAACTGTGCACTTAAAGATGATAAAGATGGTACATTTTGTTGTGTGTGTATTTACCGAAAAAAACCCCAGAAAACGTAAAAAGTCTTACAGCAGTTTGAGTGTCTACACTTGGGTAGAAGCTGCAGGTCTGCTTTGTGCGGTTTCTACACTTGGGTGGATTCTTCAGGTCTCTGCTGCATGTGGTGTCTACACTTGGTGGAATCTGTGGGTCTCTGCTGTGTGTGGTGTCTACACTTGGGTGGAAGCCTCAGTTCCTGCTGAGTGTGGTGTCTACACTTGGGTTTAAGCCTCAGTTCCTGCTGGGTGTGGTGTCTACACTTGGGTTTAAGCCTCAGTTCCTGCTGGGTGTGGTGTCTACACTTGGGTGGAAACTGCAGGTCTCTGCTGAGTGCGGTGTGTACACCTCTTTGGAAGCTGCAGGTCTCTGCTGTGTGTGGTATCCATATTTGGATGGAAGCCTCAGTTCCTGCTGGGTGTGGTGTCTACTCTTAGGTGTAAGCTGCAGGTCTCTGCTGAGTGTGGTGTCTCCACTTGGGTGGATTCTGCAGGTCTCTGCTGAGTGTGGTGTCTACACTTAGGTGTAAGCTGCAGGTCTCTGCTGAGTGTGGTGTCTACACTTGGGTGTAAGCTGCAGGTCTCTGCTGAGTGTGGTGTCTACACTTGGGTGGATTCTGCAGGTCTCTGCTGAGTGTGGTGTCTACACTTGGGTGGATTCTGCAGGTCTCTGCTGAGTGTGGTGTCTACACTTGGGTGGATTCTGCAGGTCTCTGCTGTCTGTGGTGTCTACACTTGTTTGGAAGCTGCAGGTCTCTGCTGTGTGTGTGGTATCTACAGTTGGGTGGAAGCTGCAGGTCCCTGCAGAAGTTGCAGTGCTTCTCATGCGCTTTTTACCCAGTGACCACAGGACATGCCCAGAGCAGAGGCTCTGAGTTTTGCTTTGTGAGCTTGGAGTGTTCCTGCCTTCTGCCTACATACGTTGGTGGAAACAATGCCAGATACTGAGCCTGAATGGGCCTGTGGTCTCTGTGGACTTTTTGGTCAGGGACGATGGAGGATGGTGGCTCCAATGGCAGGGTAGAGTTCTGTGGGGCTACTGTCCAGGCATGAGGCCAGTGGTGCCCTGCTCTTTGTGACCTGAGAGCAGAAACCCTTCTGAGCAGCAGAGTATGGCGGTGACCACGCAGACTGCTGTGTCCTGTGTACCTGCTTTTCCCCACGTCTCCACCCTCCCTTCTACCTTGCCTGCCCTCTGGAGCCTGCTGCCTTTCTTCCTTACCCACACCTCTTCTACCAAGCAGCCCAGCCTTTCTGCAGAGCAGCTGAGCACTGCCCACCCCTACCCCATGCCCACTTCCACTCCTGGCACTGTTTTTCCAGAACCGTCTGTTCCACACTGTCCTATGCTTAAGTCTCCCAGAGCATCCTGTGAGATGCCAGCTGGTGACATGATTCTCTGCTCAGGGTCCTGAAGGGCCTCTCCCCTCCCCTTTCCTGATGCTCTCCGCTGTGATTCTCCTGTGCCAGATCCCATCTGCAGGGCACTGGCCCCGCTTCTTTGAGGTCTGGACTATAAATCCTCCTTCTAAAGAGGCCCTTGACCTCTTCTAAACTTACTGCCAGCTGTCCTGCAGTTTTCTTACTCCCGGACCCTGATCACGCTGAATCCCAGTCATCTGGCTCAGGGCCAGACCCTCACCCTGGACACAGCTGAAGGCCCCCTGCAGCACTGAAGTGGCCCCTCTTCACGCTTCAGCCACGAGCGCAAACACACTGAGGTCCTGAAGAGATTCTGCATTTCTGAAAGTCATCCATAGACCTTTCTCTACTATCTCATGTATAGTGAATTTTATACTTAACTAATGTCTATTTCACACATATAACCTGTCAGCCCAGTAAGAAGAGGCCATTAGATGCTGTTCTTCACTTGTTTCCAGCAGACAGACTTCCTGACGTGATCTTTTTTTATTTTTTTCTGAGATGGAGTCTCGCTGTGTTGCCCAGGCTGGAGTGCAGTGGTGTGATCTCTGCTCATTGCTACCTCCACCTCCCAGGTGCAAACAATTCTCCTACCTCAGCCTCCGAGTATCTGGGACTACACACACCAGCCACCACCTCGCCCAGCTAATTATGTATTTACAGGAAAGACAAGGTTTCACCATGTTGGCCAGGCTGGTCTTGAGCTTCTGACCTCAAATGATCTGCCCGCCTTAGCCTCCCAAAGTGCTGGGATTACAGATGTGAGCCACTGTGTTCAGCTCCAACATGATTCTTAAGTACATGAAATTCAGGGTTATCTCTTTTGTCTTCACTCTGCAGTTCATTAAAGAAGTCAGCAAACTTTCTAGGGGATAGGTAGCAAGCTCCAGAGCCTTTGCAGGCTATGGGGTTCCCGTCCCAGCCGGTCATTGTGTTGTTGGATGGAAGCGGATGTAGACGGGATGTAGACAGTGGGCGTGGCTGTGCACCAGTAAAGCTTTATTTATAAACAGGTGTCATGTCTGATTCATTATATTAATAACTGGCCGCACGCGGTCGCTCACGCCTGTAATCCCAGCACTTTGGGAGGCCGAGGTAGATGGATCACGAGGTCAGGAGATCGAGAGCATCCATCCTGGCCAACATGGTGAAACTCCGTCTCTACTAAATTCCAGAGAAGTAGCCAGGCTTGGCACGCACGTTAGTCCCTGCTACTTGGGAGGCTGAGGCAGGGGAATCACTTGACCTGAGAAGCAGAGGTTGCAGTGAGCTGAGATCTCACCACTGCACTCTAACCTGGCAACAGAGTGAGACTCTGTCTCCACAAAACAGAACAAAACAAAAAAACAGGCTGGGCGCGGTGGCCCACGCCTATAATCCCAGCACTTTGGGAGGCCGAGGCGGGTGGATCAAGAGTCAAGAGATTGAGACCATCCTGGTCAACAAGGTGAAACCCTGTCACTACTAAAAATACAAAAATAAGCTGGGCATGGTGGTGTGCTCCTATAGTCCCAGCTACTTGGGAGGCTGAGGCAGGAGAATTGCTTGAACCTGGGAGGCAGAAGTTGCGGTGAACCGAGATAGTGCCATTGCACTCCAGTCTGGGTAACAACAGCGAAACTCCCTCTCAAAACAAAAACAAAAACCATGGGTTACCAAGATGAAATAAGGAAAAGAATCTAGTGAGAAAGTAGACGTCTGTTCCCCTAGACCGAAATCTGAGCATGCTGCAATCTTGCAGTCAGCCCTGCAGAACCTGGTGATATTAAAAGTTGGACCTCTGTGTTCAGGGTTTTGCATCTTGCAAATATTGTATTTTCAACCTGTTTGGTTGGGGAAAGAAACCTGCATGTAAGTGGACTTATGTGATTCAAATCAAAAGTCATTGTATACATATTTAAAGCTGAGAGACTTAAAAGGTATCTGATTAAATCCAGGCCTCCTTCATCTCCCCCACAAAATATCTATTCAGAGTATTAAGATGATCATGATAGTGAGTTGAGTTTCTGATTCTTAGGGCCGCCAAGGGACTTTTGTGGCTTGTGCACAGCCTGTTCCAGGATGCACAGACAGAACCCAGTGTCTGCATGTCAGCTGTGTGCCTAATCCCCATGAACATACTACGAACGTATGGGGTGATTGTGTCCCAGTGCCCATGGCCCCAGGCACCTCCTCACTCCAGGGCAGATGTGCCCAGGTCCTGTGGTGCTGTCACAAGGCCCATAGGACCCACCTGCTTTGGATGCTTCTCATTCACTTTCTTCCAACTGTTGCTTCTGCATTTTGTAGAGGTGTGTGTGTGTGTGTGTGTGTGTGTGTGTGTGTGTGTGTGTGTGTGTGTGTGTTGGGCTTAAGCAATCCCTCCCGCCCCCTCACGCCCCCTCAAGCCTCCGCAATAGCCAGGTCTTCAGGTGTGAGCTGCTGTGCCTAGCTTTAAACAAAATGGATTTATTTTCCCCAGCCCTTTAGGAGAGTTTCTTTCAAAAAGCAGTGGATTTTAGGTCTGTTTTTTTCTTTAAATCCTGTAACTTAAAAATAAAAAAAAGTCATAGAGTCTGATTATATAAAACCAATCAAACCTGGAACTGCTTTGCTCAGAATGGGTTTGGGAGCCCCCAGAACCCATCCTCGCTGCTGCTCTTGTTTGAAAACCGCTGCATCAGGCTCCCCAGACATTTGCTCCTCCCTCTTACCCTCTTGTGTCTGAATAGAGAGCTAGACAGTAGCTCCAGGGACTGTCTTTCCCCTTAGTCACTGGATTGCAGCGTGAGGAGGCTGTTGTTGGGGAGAGGGCCCCTGCAGGGTCACAGGGGTGGACATGGCACAGAGCTGTGTCCTGGGAAGCCTGGCCTGGCTTGGCCCCTGTGGTGGGGGGAGGCCGGGCTCTTCCTGCTCTGCGCACGTCCCTTCTGCTGCACATGCTGTTCGCATTGGTCTATTTTGCAAAGTGAGAGGACTTCTGAAGGGTAGTCATCCCATGTGTTGAAAGCCAAGGGGACTGGGAGGGGGAGGCACTTCAGAGCCCACCACTGACATCTGGTTTTCCTGCCTCCAAGGTGGGGTGATAATGTTTGCTCAGTGTTTTATTGTGAATGGAGCAGATGAACAGATGATCTAGGAAGTGTTTCTGATTCTCTGCAAATTTATTGCAAGTGAAGGATGCCAGTTACTGTACTGATGGCCCGTGGGCAGTGTGCCTGTTGTGACGGGGTTTGTTGGTGATTTTCGCAATCAAGTTTTGTAAACTGTCTCCTACCTTTAAAAAACATTTGAATGGTGTTTCTTTTCCTTTCTTGTCCCCTTTTGACTTTTTTTTTTTTTTAGCTTGCTTGCCTTTTGTTTTAGCAGCTGCAGTATCTCGGAAGAAAAAACGAAGGATGGGAACCTATAGCCTGGTTCCTAAGAAAAAGACCAAAGTATTAAAACAGAGGACGGTGATTGAGATGTTTAAGAGCATAACTCATTCCACTGTGGGTTCCAAGGTAAGAGGCCCATTTGAGTGACTTGCAACATGTGTGTGGAAATGGGTTTCTGTGTTCAGGGCCTGGTTATCAGTAATTTGGGTGACCTCAGTTCCCGGGAAGGTGCCAGGGCTCTAAAGCTCCTCTGCCATAAGGGCATGGTGTCCGTGTTTGAGGTCATTGTGGGGACTCCACCCTGTCCTCCTTTCCCTCCTTGCCATAGCCCACCTGCCTGCTGGGCTCTTCTCCAGGTGGCAGGGGCACCTCTTCATGTGTCCCCACCTCCCGCAGACCCATGCACCTCCCAACCACCCAAGACTCCTTGGGGAAAGCAGGTTTGTTCACAGTGTGCACTGGTCCTGCTTTGGGGTGTACATCTGTCCGTGTTCTAGGGGGAGAAGGACCTGGGTGCCAGTAGCTTGCACGTGAATGGGGAGAGCCTGGAGATGGACTCAGATGAGGACGACTCAGAGGAGCTTGAGGAGGATGACAGCCACGGCGCGGAGCAGGCGGCCGCTTTCCCCACGGAGGACAGCAGGACTTCCAAGGAGAGCATGTCGGAGGTTGACCGCACCCAGAAGGTAGGTGTCACTGTCTTGAGTGGCAGCATGAGGGAAGATGATCACAAAGTTAACCATACTTCTGAGAATTGGCAGTCTGGTCACTTCTAGTCCCTAATAAAATTCCCTGTTTACAATTGACTTAGATTTTTATATTTTATTTTTCTTGAATTATTAGATTATTTTCATTTAAGAAGTATTTGCTTTTCTGTACATCATTCATTGAAATAAACTTCTTGTTTTTTTCTGTTTTCTTTCATTGTTTTTTTGAGACAGGGTCTTGCTCTCACCCAGGCTAGAGTGCAGTGGCACCATCATAGCTCACTGCACTCAGCCTCCTCGGCTCAGATGATCCTCCCATCCCAGCCTTTGGAACAACTGGGATGACAGGCTCACACCACCCTGCCTGGCTAATTTTTAAATTTTTTTGTGGAGATGGGAGTTGCTTTGCTGCCCCGGCTGGTCTTGAACTCCTTTGCTCAAGTGATCCTCTTGCCTCAGTCTCCCAAAGTGTTGGGACTACAGCCATGAGCCATGGCTCTGGCCTCTTGAGTTTCTTCTGGGCTCTAGATTGACAGGAGTGATAATGCTGACAGCTTGAAGCGCTGATTGGCAGCTTGCTGTATGCTTGTTTGTGGTTGGCTTTACACGGCCTGACACGCAGCACTCCGGACACCACATGTGGGCCAGGCGTCTCTCTTCACAGATGGCCTCATCCTGTGTCTGCGAAAGGACAAGGACAAGCGCAGGCAAGCTCCCAGCCGTGTCGCAGCTGAGCTCTTGCCCTGGGCCAGGCATGGGCACCTGTGCCAGTCTCTCAGGGAAGCTGAGGAAGTTCTTAGCACACAGTTTTGGAGTAGGCTTTGAAATTTAGGCAGAAATTCATGCTTTTTTAGTTCTGAGGGGTTAATTAGGAGTGATGCATTTCATAAGGGTGAACAGTGGAAGTTAAGAATCAAGCTGACATAATATCCGTGGTTTTATTGTTCAAGTGTGTCCGTCTATTTATTTGCACCATCTTATCAGACAGGTACAAGCTTCTGTCTGTTAAGTTATTCTAAAACTAATAGCAGGAATTCAATTCAAATAGTGACTTATTTGAAAATGTATAATTTTATTGGTTAGTTGTATATACTTTCAGTCGGCTTTGTGTGCTATGGGTATATCCTTTAATATATACAAAGCATTTTCTATCATTTGTCAGGGTTTTGGGGATGTGTTTTCTTCCTTTGCTTCAATTTCAAAGTCTATTGTACATTTTTAGCAGGTATTAGGGCAACTTTTTAAATGTTGCTCCCGGCTCTTAGCTTGACTATTAAAAAATTAGTGAGAAGTGTTACCATTAGATATTTAAAGAGGATTTTAACATTTTTTATTTTAAGATAATTAGTTTTTTCTCCTTTTATATGAAGAAGCATAAGGAAGAAAACAGATAGCATCATCACCCCTTGTCCTGGTGGCTCTGGTACTCTTTGAAATAGTCACTGCTACAGTAACTTCCTTGGATGTGGCCAACACAGCCCAGCCCTCCCTGAAGAACAGGCAGCCCCTACTGCACGGGGAGCGGCTCCCTGTTAATCCCCAGCCCTAGCCACATCCCTTGGTCTCAGCACAAACATGCCTGTCACTCTTTTGCACAGTTCAGCTGTGTTTGGCTCTATTCTATCGAGTGACAAGCAGTGCTTCCGGGGCATTCAGGGTCATGGCTTTGCTGAGTGTGCTCTTGGCTCATCAGTGCTGTCTGCATTTACAATGTAGCACTTGGATGTCACCAGGCCACCTCTGGGTGTATCCTCCCACCTGCAGAGACCTGAGGGGGTGGTTTCCTCACCTTCCCCAGCAGGGCTGCCTTCTTAGGAGTGGAACAGCTCTTCACTGCTGAGTCATGCCTGGGGCTGAGCAGCCACCTTTGTTTGTTCCTCTGTAAGCAGCTAAGTATCCCTTGCTCATTTTTTCTACTGGATTATGCAACTTTTGAATGTAGTCTTACGATCTTTTTGTCAATGAAGAGTTGATCTGTTGGCTCCAGGTTGAGCTGAGGTTTTTTCCCCCAGGTGGATTTTGGGTTTTTTGTTTTTTTTTTTTAATGTTTTTGGGACAGGGTCTTACTTACTCTGTTGCCCAGGTTGGAGTGCAGTGGCATGATCACAGCTCAGTGCAACCTCAAAATCCTGGGCCGAAGAGATCTTCCTGCCTTAGCTTCCTGAGTAGCTGGGGCTACAGGCGCGTGCCAGCATGTCCAGCTGATGTTTCTTGTTTTTTCTCGAGACAGGATCCCACGATGTTGCCCAGGCTGGTTGAACTCCTGGGCTTAAGTGAACCTTCCACCTCAGGTTCCAAAGTGCTGGGATGACAGGCGTGAGCCACCGCACCCAGCTGAGTCTGTCTTTTGACCTTGTCTGTAATGTCAGAACCCACAGGTACTAGTCAGCTTCTTTGTGATTTCTGGGTTCTTTGTTCTAATTATGATAAAGCTTTCTCACTGATGATTTTGAATAAATTGATGTACACTATCTTCTAATACTTCTTTTATTTCATTCTTGTATATAAATACTTGATTCCTGTAGAATTAAAATGTCAGGTAGACCTGCTCAGAATGGGTGAATTTTATGACGTATTAGTTACATCTCAATAAAGTTTTTAAAAGAAAATGTGAGTTAGGGTCTCAGGGTCTCCCTCAAAATGCTTAGGCAAGGTTTCAACACCACTTTACTGCCGTTTCGTCCCTTCTCATTTACAGTGCCATGTTTATCAGGAACCACAAAGCATATTAATTTGAGTCTATTTCTAGATTCTCTTTTTCCAGTGAAGTTCTCATCTTCTAGAGGAACTGGACACTGAATAACTCTAGGTATTTGTTATAAAGTAAAACATTAAATGACTGTCAAGGCAAGAAAAGAATCAAGAAACACAAGCAAAACCAAGAAGAAAATGTGGTCAGTGTAAAACAGAATAGGATGGCAGGAACAGTCCTAACTAGATGAGCACTGATGGTCAACATGAGCCTGCAGATAGAACGATTATCAATCAGCAGTGATTGTTTTGTTATGTAAGTGGCTCCAGAGAATAGAGGAGGATAGGAAAAGTACACTAGCCCATTTTGAGGCTAAAATATAGGCTGAACTCACCTAAATCCTAAATACCACAAGTCCTAAATAAGTTATTAATCAAATGCAGTGGCACATTAAAACAATGATTGAAGGAAGTAGGGCTTACCCCAGGATAAGAGTGATTTGTTACTAGAAATATATTATTTAAATAACAAGATTTCCTAGATTAACAGAATAAATGAGAAAAACTACAGAGTATATATGTATTTAAAAGGTATTTTACGCCTGTGATCCCAGCACTTTGGGAGGCCGAGGCAGGGGGATCATGAGCTTAGGAGATCAAGACCATCCGGGCCAACATGGTGAAATCCTCCCTGTCTCTACTAAAAATACAAAAAAATTAGCTGGGCGTGGCGGTGCACACCTGTAGTCCCAGCTACTTGGGAGGCTGAGGAAAGAGAATTGCTTGAACCCAGAAGGCAGAGATTGCAGTGAGTCCATATCGCGCCACTGCACTACAGCCTGGGTGACAGTGCGAAACTCCATCTCAGGAAAAAAAAGGTATTTTATAAAGTTCAATCGGCTTTATGTTTTCTGAGTTTGGGGGATTGCTTTATAATTGCATGTATGACAGTGGTACAGCTCAGTAATGATTAAAGAATTATACACCTGTATGACCACCGCCCAGATCAAAGCCTTGAATTTTACCGGCACTACAGAAGCCCACGTAACTCCCATCCCCAAAAGTAACCCCTCTCCTGAGTGCTAACCCTGTATGATTGTCTTGTCTGATTTCGTTCTTTATATAAATGGAATTACACGGTATGCATTCTTCTTTTTTCTTTGAGTGTGGCTTCTTTTACTCAATGTTATGTTCGTGGGATTTATTGATATTATTAGTTAATTTTCACTGTTACGGAATAGCGGTTTTCAGAGGGCTCTGGGTGGGGGCTTTCTGAGACTTGTTCAGAGAGTCTGCAGATGAAAACTGTTGTGACAGTGCTGAGGTGTTCTGCGCCTTTTTCATTCTCATTTGTGGGGTTACATGTAATGACGGCTTTGCTGCGGTCGGTGGCTGACTTTGTGCCCTGGTAGTTTGAACATGTATTAACTCATATTAACACATGCTCTTTATGGTTCTTGGTGCTATTTTAGAGCATACGGGGCCTGAGCCCAGAAGGGGCCATGCAGGGTTCCACTGTATGACTGCTCCTGTTTCTGCATCCGCCCCACTGTGGATGGCCTGTGCGTGGTCCAGTGGGGGCGTCCCGGAGGAGGTCGCCGCCAGCACCCTCATGCAGGTGTTTCCCTGGGTGCACACTGGGAATGGAACCGCTGTGCCTTGCGCCGGCCTCTGTGGGCACTGCTGTGCAGCTCCCCACCACCTCGGAGTGTCCCCTCTGCTATGCCGGCCACGCTCAGTGCCGCCACTCCAGTGTACAGATAATGTTTTCACTTTGATTTGCATTTTCATGATTTGCAAGAAGTTTGAGTACTTCTTCACATGCTTGTTTTGCCATTTGGATGCCTTCTGTGAAGTGCCTGTTTACATTACCAACTATTTATCTACTGGGCTGTTTGTACTTTTGGAAACGGGGTTCTTTGGCCTGGAGACAAACCCTTGCTGTGGAGTCGATGTGATACCTTTTTCTATGCGTGGCCTGCCTTTTACCTGAAACAGCTGGTATTCTGGTTTAGCCATTCTACTCGGAAGCCACTCGCAGGGTCATGTGGCCTGACAGCTGGGCGTGGCAGCCACTTTGGGTGCTGCCGAAGGGAGAAATGGACCCTCCCCAGTTAGCCTGAAGCCATAAGTGGGCCTGGTGACCAGAGTTGTGTCCTTCTGGATGGGGGACTGGCAGCTTTTGGTCTGTGGCCTGCTACCCACCCCCAGGACAGATGCAGGAAGCAGCTCGGCCTACTCCTGGCTTGCTTTCTTCCTGTTTCGCTTGGGTGTCAGACTCCGAGTTCTCTTTCTGTTTACTTTCTTATTATTTTTTGAGACAGATCTTGCTCTGTTGCGCAGGCTGGAGTGTAGTGGCAAATCACAGTTTATTGTAGTCTCCACCGCCTGGGCTCAAGTGATCCTCCCACCTCAGCCTCCAAAGTAGTTAGGACCACAGGCGTGCGCCACCATGCCCAGCTAATTTTTTAAAATTCCTTTTCTTGTAGAGACGAGGTTCTCTCAGTCGACAGTCTCTCCCTATGTTGCCCAGGCTAATATTGAACTTCTGGGCTTATGTGGTCAACAGCCATGGCTTCCCAAAGTGCTTGGATTCTAGGTGTGAGCGGCAGCGCCCGGCCTCTTTTTGATTCTGATGCAGCAGTTGCCCTTCTCTTTCTAATCTCCTTGGGTTTTCAGTTTCCGCCTGACTCCTTACAGCTGTCGTTTGCGCAGTGATCAAGCAGCCCTTTATAAAGTAGCTCTTATTTTTTCCTTAAAAGTCGCTCTGCCAGAGTTTTGGAAGGAAGTGGAATTAACTGTGTTGTTAATCTGCTGCTTTTAATTAGTGGTTTCATTGGCCTATCTTATTTTTAAAATAAGAAAACTATTCACGAAATGAAAACTCCTGTTAAAGATGACTGAGGTGTCAGAATGCTTACGAAAGGATTGGAACGTTTCGATTGTCAGTCATGAAACAAGGAAGGGGCTGCTGCTGTCACCTCTGACATGAACACAGCAGCCTTGACTGTTCTGCTGATTGTGTAAGAGAAGAACCAGAAAGAAACATTCATATTTTAAAAGACAAAGGAGAAGAGTTTGCTGAGAATATACTCATCCATCTGAAACATCTAGCAAAATCAGCTAAAAAACTATTACAGCTATTAACCTGACCTTACATGTGATCAAGACATAAAAACCAGTTATTTTCTTGTATAGCTGCAATAACCAGTTAGAAAATGTAGTGTCAGCATTATCAGTAAAATCAATAAATGCCTAGGGATATTTTAAAGGATTTTCTGTGTATAAAATTTCAAACTGCACTAACATACAGAAGATAGTGATCAGTTTCCAGCATTTGGCCTTGTTCTCCACACGTGGGTTGTCTTGGAGCAGATATTTCAGTAGAAATCTTTAAAAGACAAGGACTCTTTGAAAAACAAACCACAATATCAGACCTAAAACGGTAGTTATAATTTCTTTATGCTACCAGAGTGCCTAGAAATAAACAACAGAAAGATGAGTTCCTTGTTAATGTGGAGGGAACCGTAAAACTGATGAAGGAGGCTAAAAATTATGTTCATGGGAAAACTCATTATTTGTTTGAGTGAGAAACTCCATTACTTTATTTTCCCAATATTTGCCTATAAATTCAGAACAGTTCCCATCAAGATCCTAGCAGGACTTCTGTGTAACTGCTGGTCCCGAAGTCAGGGTGGAGGTGGAGACCCTCAGAGTTGTAGTGGGGACTGTGCGCAGCTGGGTCGTGGGGGACGCCCGAGCATGGGATGTGGCCGCCAGAGGGGACGCTTACTCAGGTGCACTGATGCGGTTAATGAGTGGGGCAGGGAGTCTGTGATGTGTGTATAAAGTTCAATTGTGAGACTGGGGTTTTAGATCAGTGGTTAAGATGGATTGGGACAGTTGACAGATGTTTTGGGAAAAGGCAGGCCTGCACTTGCATCAGGGCTTGTGACAAATGCTGGCTTCATTCCGGAGTCAGGAGAGTGGTGCTGGCCCCACACCTCAGAAGATACTAACCCACTGAACCACATATGGTGAAGGGTCGATTTTAGAGGAGGTAAGACATACGTTACTATGGATAGTATTTTAAAAAATGAATGCCAGAAGACTTAAAGTGTCAGTACGAAATATTCAACCATGGGTGAAAATACTGGAAACTGTTTTTTCCAGTCTCTAATGAGGAAGTTCTTCTAGTATAAGATACAAACTCAGAAGCCATGAAGGAAAAGATGGACACCTGTGACTTGTTCAGATAAAATTCAAAAGTTTTATGTAGTAAGAGATATTAGAAACAAAGCTTTAAAAACTTGATAGGAAAAACAGGGGTCTCGCTATGTTGCCCAGGCTGGTCTTGAACTCCTGGTCTCAAGTGATCCACTTACCTCAGCCTTCCAAAGTGTTGGGATTACAAGCGTGAGTCATCGTGCCCATAGAATACACCACTGATGTGAAGTAGTGTGAGTGACCATCCACTGGGAAATGCAGAGAAGGGTGGAACACCCCAGCAAGAGCGACCCCATGCTGCCTCAGGGAGTGCTGGGCACAGGCGCACGGAGACTCACGCATGTTTCAGTGTCTTTTGCACTGAACATCTATCTGTGTATTGCCTGTGCTTATAGAAAAGATAAATACAGCAGAAAAAATAAGGTGTATCTGTTCTGAAGTGGAAAGAATTCCAGAACATATTTTTAACTAGAGGAAAGTAATAATCATAGAACCGTTCAGTGTCCTGCCATCTGTGCAGACTAGAAACACACTCATCTGTGGCCCATGTCTGCCTGGATGTTCACGGGAAGGAGCCGTGGGCAGCTTAGCCGTGGTGGCTCCAGGGTTGGACTGGGATCGTGGGTATATGGGGGCAGATCTCACACTGTGTATTGTTCTGTGGCCTCTGAAAATCTTTTATGATTGTTCTATGTGTTTTGTGGCCTGTTGATTGAATTCTCCCTCTCATAACATACCTTGAGCACCTGAACCCTCACTAGTGCAGCACACAGTGGGTGAGCCCTTGCCTGCATCTGCACTGGTGTAGCCCGCTCCAGTCCCTGTGTGGAGACAGGACCAGGGAGCAGGAGTGGAAGTCCAGAGTGCGTCTCTGGCCCTGCCTGGACCAGCACATGGTCACCCCACACACCAGCCAAGCCTGGAACAGGCAGGCGTTCCCACTCGCGAGCGTCTCTGGTGTGCGCCGCCCGTGCGCGTTTTGAGGTTTGTTTTGGATCCATCATCTGCCACTAAAGGATGTAATTGGTTTCTCTTTTCTGTTTGGGTTCCCACTTCGACTGTGTGGCTAATCAGATGGACGGGGAGTCTGAGGAGGAGCAGGAGTCGGCCGACACCGGGGAGGAGGAGGAAGGCGGCGACGAGTCTGACCTGGTAATCCCCAGCGCCTCCTTCTGGTCTGTGCTGAAGTAGTGGAGATGAGAGACACCAGCATCCCTTAGTCCTTTACCCTAGCCCTGTGTCTGAGCACTGCACACACGTGCTTGGACTGGTCATGGCGATGGCCACAGACGATCGTGTGCCTGGCAAAGCCTCCTGAGAAAGATGCTGTGCAGAGTTGCAGTACAGGGCCGGGCCTCGCACGGGGCTGCCCCCACTGCATGCTGGGTGGGTGGAATTGAGGGGCCTGTGGACACTCTTGGAGGAAAGGCTGTAGAGGGAGCCAGTGTAGCAAGGACAGCTGTTTGGGATTCTGCTGCACTGGCTGATGTGCGAGAAGGAAGGGCTGGATTTGAGGTGTTTCGAGGTAAAATAGACAGAACTTTTTGGTGGCGAGGACAGGAGGGAAGAGTGATTCTTCTGTGTCCCTACTGATGCCTGTTATTCCTGGAGGAGGGTCCAGATCAGAGTTGTACAGCCTGGTCTGCAGGAATTGGGGCTTGGAAATGGGGAAGAGCAATGAGTCACTGGGATGGAGCCTCAGGAAACCCCCAGCTTGTGAGGGTTCCATAGGGGAGCAGAAGTTGGCTCCTGTGTCTGAGGAAGAGCTCTGGGCCACAGGGAGAAGCTCAGCAAGTTGGGGTCACACGAATTGGCAAATGGTCTGAAGCAGGAAAAGTGGCCCATGGTGTGACCCTGGCACACCAGTGAGCAGGAGGAGGACTTGGAGGGACTGTGGTGTTTGACGACGGAGGTGTCTGTTTTTGCAGGGAGGCGGGTCGGGCAGCAGGGCAGCTAGATTTCCAGCAGCAGTGACTTTGGGTGCAGCACTTGCACATATTGTTCTCAAAAGTTTTGCTGTGCAGGGAGCACCGGGGAGCCAGGGCTATGTGTGCCGCAGACAGTGTTGCCAGTTCCGTCCTCACAGGGGATCCAACTTGCAACAGAAGGCTGCCCAGCGACAGAGCTTGTGCAGGAACACATTCAGGGGGTAGGCAAGGCCTGCATGCTGCAGCTGTGCCTGCCTTAAATGTCCCTCTATCCACTGGAAGCAGGCACTGTGGCCTTCATATGGCCTCCTGTGCAGGGCAGGGGCACCTGCTCTGCATCCGTGTGGGACGTGTGGCATGGATGCCCTTGCTGCACCCAGACTTTAGAAGCAGATGCTTAAAGCACATCTTGAAATATTACAAGTTAATCATAACCTCCGCCTTATTCTCTGTGTAGATCACTGATGTGGGTATAGATTCTGAAGCAAATTGCGTGTTCATTGTTCTTTCTTGTGAGGTGAACGGACGCTGACGAGCAGCCATGGACCCTTCCCAGGCTTCTCTATGTGGTTCCTGACTAGAACTCTCCAGTTTACTTATTCTTTTCTTTTGTGTCAAATTCAAAGAAGATTTATAAAGTTCATTTTAATTTTGTTTTTGTTTTTGTGTTGCCTCTAAATGGACTGAGCTTAGAGAGGTGCTTAGGAGAAAGCACAGGGTGCCTTTAAGCATGTGACCCAGGAAAATGTCTACAAGCTAAATTTGCCGTTTAGTTGGAGATTGAGACATAGCCAGTGTTTTGTTCTGCAGGGAAACAACACTTGTAGTGCCCTTGCCTTCCCAGCTTCCTGTGCTCAGTGATTTATATGCCTGCCCGTTTGGTTCTCCAGAGTTCTGAATCCAGCATCAAGAAGAAATTTCTCAAAAGGAAAGGGAAGACCGACAGTCCCTGGATCAAGCCAGCCAGGAAGAGGAGGCGGAGAAGTAGAAAGAAGCCCAGTGGTGCCCCCCTCGGTAAACACAGAGGGCACGTGGGCTCCACCCTCATCTTGTGGGGCTGTCTTGGGGACTGCCTGGGAGGGGAATGGGGCCAGGAGGCGAGGCCCACCTGCAATTGGGGTGCATAGGATTTCATTTGAAAAGAAGGCTCCACTGTTAAAAAATGTTCGAAATGACTTTGTTAGACTCAGGTGACTGTGAAGTAGTTCCTTCTGGAAGATGCAGTCGACATGGACTTCACTGTTGTTGTTTTTAAATTTTTATATATTTATTTTTGAGACAGGATCTGGTTCTGTTGCCCAGGCTGGAGTGCAGTAGCATGATCTCAGCTCACTGCAGCCTCCACCTTGTGGGTTCTGGTGGTCCTCCCACCTCAGCTACCCAAGTAACTGGGAGTATAGGCATGTGCCATCAAGCCTGGCTTATTTTTTTGTATTTTTTAGGTAGACATGGGGCTTTGCTATGTGGACAGGCTGGTCTCAAACTCCTGAGCTCAAGTGTTCTGCCTGCTTTGGCCTCCCAAAGTGCTGGGATTACAGGCATGAGCCACTGCGCCCGGCCCCGACTTCACTGTTGAAGGTGAATCGTTCGCTGCCTGCATGGTTAATTGGAAGCTGTGGCCCGCACAGACAGCTTCCATGTGCTGTGCAGGAAATGGCCCTCAGAGTGCCACTTGCGCCTCAGTCAGAGTCTCCTGTTCCAGAGCGACTCCTTTGAATCACACTTGAATGTGGGAAGGAAATCTTCTCAAACCCTGAACGGATGAAGCAGGTTTAGGGTGCGAAGGCCGTTTTTTTCAGCTTAACTGAAGCACAGTTGGCATACAATAAAATGTACGAAATAAATCACAAAATTTGACGAGTTTTAATGTGTTTATGACCTTGAATCCATCACCACAGTCAGCTGATTGGTGCCATGAGTGCCTCTTGTCGCCCCAGGTCCCTCCTGCTCCTTGATAACCTGGCCCCTTTCCTGCCTCCCTTCCCTGCCTCCAGGCAGCTGCTGGTCCGCTCTGTGTCTGATTATTCGTTAGTGCTTCATAGAATTATATAGACAGAATTGTGCAGTTTTTTTCATCTGGCTTCTCTAGGCATGTTTGGAGTTGCTGGGCTGTCATGTGGCCAGGAGTTTGTTTCTGTCCATTGCTGAGAATTGTCCCATTGTGTGGCTGCCCCACAGTCTGTCTATCCTTGGGCTTTGGGCTCTTTCCAGCCTTGGGCTATTAGAAACTAAGTGGCTGTGAACATTTGTGTGCAAGTTTTTTTGAACAGGTGCCTTCCTGGATGTTGGCTAGCGCTCTGGGAGTGGAATGGCTGAATAGAGTGGTGTGTGTTCAGCTCTTCAGGAAGCTACCAAGCTGGTTTCTCAGCACTTTCCTGTTTTAGATCTCCACAACAGCGCATGAGCATTCCAGTTCCCCTGTGTCCTTGTCAGCACTTGTTAGGGTTAGTCTTTTTAATTTCAGCAGCTCTATGGATGTGCAGTGGTGTTTCCTTGTAGTTTCAGTTTGCTTTTACCTAATGAGTAATGAGACTGTATATTTTAGCGTTTATTTATTTTCTTTTGAAACCTGTCTGTTCACATCTTTGCTTACTTTAAAATCTGGTGGTTTTTCTTTTCATTGGTTTAAAAGAGCTTTTTAAATATTCTGGATATTTTGCATGTATTTATAGCTAGTCTGTGACCTGCCTTTTCATTTTCTTAATGCTACATTTAGAAGAGCAAAAGTTTTAAAAATTTCCTTGAAGTCTACGTTATTAGTTATTGTACTTTGTGGTTCATACTTTTGTGCTCTAAGAAATCTCTGATGGACCCAGTCACGGAGGTTTTGCCCCGTGTTTTCTTCTTGACATTTTACAGGTCTGGCTCCTGCATGCCAGTTCATCCTACACTCAGGTTTGAGTGAGCTGTGGTGCAGGCCTCTTCTTTGCACTGGATGTGTAGTTGCCATGGGTACTGCTGACTGACTTGACTTTTCTCCTCCTGTTGACAGTCAGTGTGGGGCTGTTCCTGTATGTTCCAGTCTGTTTCATTTGTTTATTTGTTTATCCTTATACCAGTGTCACAGAGCGGTAGCACTTGGTTCTTTTTCACAGTGATTTTGGCCAATCTAGATTTCCCAGTGTAGAGTAGGTGTGTTAACTGGAAGTCCCTCCCTGAAACAGAGAGGGTTGCGGGAGGCCTAGGGTGTGAGGCAGTCTCCGTGGAGGCTCCTGGAGTTTGAGGGTGGAGGATGTGAGTGCCCTTCCCTGCCCTGGGAGCTCTGCATGTGCTCCTTCGGTTATGTTTCTTTTCACCTCAGTTTATTGATTCAGATCATAGCACCAGATGTGGCTTTTACTGTTGGCCAACAAAGGCATGTGTAGAGCCGAGGCTAGAAGTGGTTTTTGGGGTGGAGATTTCACCTTTGTCATCTTGGCTATAATGTGCAAAATGCGTGCTTTTAAATATTCACATAGGAGTTTAAATTTTATTTCTTTATGTTTTTTTTTAAAAAGAGTCTTCTTTTCATTTAAAACTATATGAAGAGTATTCCTGTTCTTCAGTTGATGATGGTGATTTCTCGGAGGTGGTTGACTTTTGCTGTCTGTCTAAGATCTAGGTGGAGCATGTGGCTTGAAGTAAAAGACTGGTTACCATACCTCTTTACTAGTGTTCATTTATAGAAATAAATGTCATTGAAATAAATCCCCAGAAGCTTGGCTGTGAAATGTGGGCGTCCACCCTTTGCCAGAGTTAGATGTTACCTGGTGTAGGCACATACTTTCACAGGCCTCCGCAGTGAAATACCTTTGTGATTACAAACACCCAATTTTGTACATCTTCCTCCCGCCCTCCTGGGAAGTGTGGACAGGCTGGCCTGGCCACCACTCATGTGTCCTTGAGGGCAGAGGAACCCATAGAATTGTTTGCGCCCGCTGCTGCCCTCGCTGCCAGCCCAGGGGTGTCAGTTCTCACAGCACTCTAGCTCCTTCTGTGGGTGTCATGAGCCCTACTGTGTCTACTGGGGTTGACACCGAGCTTTTCCAGGGGCCTCCCTGGGTGCCAGTGCTTTCCCTCTGACACAGATTTCCCCGCAACACAGCCCCTTGGGCCATCTCTTTAGCTACTTTACATCTGATCTTTCAAATATGTAAGTTAGATTTTTCTGTTTTATTTAAAAATAATCCACAACATAGGAGTACCATGTTTTTATCTGTTTCTTTGATTATTTGATAGCTTTTATGAAGTTGGTATAGTTACAGAGAAAGATGTACTGACATGTTGATGCCTTTGTTTCTGTCTGCACAGCGTCTCTCCTCCCCCATGAATATTATGTCTAAAAGGGGGAATCAGCAAAATAATATGTGGCAGAGAATTGATAGTGAAACTGGAAACTGGGACGGCCTGAACAGTAGTAGGTTTCAGCTTGTGGTTTTGAATGGATTAATTTGAAGTAGTCCGTTTCCTGGGGCCTCAGCCTGGCTGCCCTGTGGCATCTGGGTGGGTGCGGCTGCCCGGGCACAGGGTGTCTGACGTGTGTGCGTTTCGTACCTAGGTTCTGAGCCGTATAAGTCATCTTCAGGAAGCACTGAACAGACAGCCCCAGGAGACAGCACGGGGTACATGGAAGTTTCTCTGGACTCCCTGGATCTCCGTGTCAAAGGAATTCTGTCCTCACAAGCAGAAGGTGAACGTGGTGTTGTAACTGAGACCAGGCACTATCTTGGTCCTTTGTATTTGGGGCTCTGTCCTCTCTATTGGCACGATGCCCCCTGGTGGACCCTAGTAGAAGATCAGATTAAATGCCTCTCTTCCAGGTGAGGTGTAGACAGGACAAGGGTGCGTTTGCCGTGTCATGGTGTGCAAGTGAAGAAACAGAAATTACAGAAACCCTCCAACAGTAAACTGCAAAGCCCAAGCGAGGCCTGGCCATGGCAGTCGTCTGTCTCCCACCATGGGTCAGGCGCACTCTGTGGAGGATCGCTCCTGGCCAGGCGCTCTTCCTCCCCGGTGGCGTCTCAGCACACAGGGACGGAATATTGAATAAGGTGTCTCTGGTGGTCTCTGATTGGTTGAAACATGTCCCTGGGCAGTGTTGAGCTGAGGGTTCAGAGATACCTTCTGTGATGTAATATTCGGACTTTGTGTACTTTTGTGCCTCTAAATCACAGGTGCTTCAGGAGCTTCTGTTGGGAGTTCTTGTGCCAGAAGTTGTCAATTCTCACACTTTATCTCAGTTTTTTCTCTTTTTAAGCCACTTAGAAACCTCCTATCAGTGAAAAGTAGCTAATAGCTGTTTGATTATTTGGGAAGATGTATTTGAAGCATGATGTGGAGGAAATGAAAAGCTTCTGTTTACATTCCACACATCTTGCTGGTGTGGCATTGCAGACAACTGTAAGGGTTTAGTGGGCCATTTTAAATGACAAATTAAGTAGCTTTTTAGAGTTTTGAACACTGAGGAAGGTTTGAGTCACGTGTGTAATTCACCTAGGAAATCGCATCTTTAGCTGACGGTAGAAATCTTAACCTTGTCTGTCAGGTAAACAATGATTTGTTTTCCTCTTGCACCAAATGGAGCAGAAACCTCCCTCCTTATCGTGAAGTCCTTAGCACAGTCACCCCACACTTCCTTTCTGGATTAAGTCTAACACGGAGTGTTTCAGTTTTCTGAACTTGCTTTTAGAGTTCGAGGTGTCAGGAAGTTACTTAGTTTTACGTAGGAAGTAGTATTTCATTTTATCGAGTCGACTCCTGTGTGGCCTTGGGCATGCTGAGTGGCAGGAGGCGGAGGAGCTAGCACGTGAGGGCTCTGCCACCTGCCGGTGTTCACCTCCTGCCTCTGGTAAAAGGGAAGAGAGTGGCCGTAGGGGATGGATGGTGCTGGGCTCAGGGCCAGGATGGTGAGCTCCAACACGGAGCCGGAGGAGGGACAGCAGCTAGTAGGGGCTCCTCAGCTTGCATGACACTTTACACACTGACCTCCCAAAACTTATTTACCTGTGTTTGATCAGCACCAATTGGTCAGTCAGCGATTGGCCCGTTCAGTCGTGTTCTTGGTGTAGAGAATCAGCATGTGGAAGAGACAGGCGGTGTCACCCACCATGCTGGTGCTGGCCGTGTGGCTCGGGACCCAAGAGGGAGCAGTGGTCAAGTAGCTCTGGACAAAAGGGCAGGAGCCCGGGCCCTGGGAGACCTAGGTGGTGTGTGGCTCAGACGGGACAGGCGCGACCGACTGGCCTGCGCAGTGTGCTGAGCGGGTCGGTAGGGGCAGATGATGCTATTGGTGTGGCTCATGGGCTCGGGTCCAGGCTTGAGCCTTGGGCTAAGGAGAGAATATGAAGATGAGAAGTCCTCTCTATATGCATTCGTCTCTTTCACCATTGCCTTGCTCTTGGGCCTGCCGAATTGAGCCTGAACGTGTAACCCAGCAGCAGTAGGAGGCCGAGGGTCTGAGCCTGGGAGAGGCCAGGAGCCTGTAACCATGGCAACGTGGACTGGGGAGGGAGAGCCAGAGCTTGGTGGAGGTTGATTGCCTGAGGGTTTCTTAAATCATTTCATTTGATGTTTCTGATAGTTCCTCACTGTGGGAACAGAAGCACTCCATGTCCACAGTGGTGTCTGAGCTGCTGCAGTGTCATCCAAGCATGTCGGCCCTGGGTTTTCACCTGTCTCATCACAGCCTCTTGGCCGCCGTTGGCCGATACTATGTTAGAAAGTTATCTCACGGCCTTGTGTGGTTTGTGTCTGTTTTTTCCTTTTAAAAATCAGGTTGCTGGGCAGGATCATCTCAGAGGCCTGCCCAGCTTTAAACTCGTAGTGATTCAAATTCAAGTTTCACTTCATCGTTCTCCTGGTCTTTAGGGGTATGGGTGATCCAGAGGCAAGGGTGGGACATTGGGCAGCCTGTGATTAGGACGTGCCTCTGCTGGAGTTGGTGACGTCGGGAGGCTGTCTTCCTGCACAGAGAGACCCGTGGATGGCAGTACATGCCATTCACATGCTCATCGGCTCTTTGCACAGATTTGGATTCTCTCCTGGCTGTGACCAGTATCAGAATATAGACAAGCTAGAGACCAACAGAAGTGACTGTGGGTGACTCAGCCTGGGTGTTGTTAAAAGATGAACGAAGGCACAACGCAGTTTTTAAAGGGTTTCCTTGAGCAGCGATTTATGAACTGGGCAGCTCCAAACCAGAAGCATGTTGGGAGCTGCACTGAGGAAACACAAGGGGAAGGCTTTCAAGGTGGACATGGAAGCCAAGCCCAGAAAGCACCCGATTGGTTCATGGCGCACTTGCGTCATTTGTTCCATCCTGCTGGAAAGACCCTAGTGACAGAGATGGGTTGGCTGCTTCTCAGTGGTAGAACTTAAGTCTTACCTTTCTTTACTAGAGGCATTTGCAAGAAGTAGCTCAAGATAACTTTTGTTTTCAAATCAAGCAAGGTCAAGATGGCCTCCTTGGCTCAACTGGCCTTGTCTGTTCATGGATTCTTTAGCCCTGGTCTCTGTTTTAATATACTTCAACAGTGTGTTTTTAGATGTGAAAACAATAGTTAATTATTTTAAATTCAGAGTTAGTGAGTATTTGAACCACCGGTTCACCTTCTATTTCTGCTTTGACTGTTTAACAAGAAAGAAAATGGGAATTGTGATCAGGCTTCCTTTGGGAGCAGCACCCACTGTAGCCCCTTGCCATGCTTGAGGGTCTTCCTGGCGGCTGCCTCCACCCTGCCTCTGCCACTCAACAGCCTTGGCCTTGCTGGTCTCTCCCGCCCAGGCTGGGGGCAGGGTGTGGGGGCAGCAGCCCTGGTTATGCTTGGACGGGCCCAAGGCCGCCTGTTGACCACAGCTCCGCTGCAGCCTGCTCTGTGGACGACGCTGTCACTGTCAGCCGCATGTTGAGCTCTCATTCTTGTCTAGTTTATCTTTCCTTGTTTCCCTGGTTCTTTCCTCCTTCAGCCTGATAATTGGGCTCTGTGGACTATTGCAGTAGGTGAGTGGAATTCTAGATAATAGATGAACCGTTATTAAACCCTTCCAAATTGATTATTTTTTTGGTGGCTGCCATTTTAAAACCAATTAGGAAAATAAGATCTTAAAGGGTAATTAATGTGCTTTTGTTTGAAAACCAAAAGATTTAGGAGCTGCTGCCAGAGGTACCAGCCTCTGGCTTTGGAACTTGTGTCCTGGGTCCTGAGAACAGGTTAACCCGCTTGAGACCCTGGCAGGGGGTTTGTTAGTTGGGGAGGCACAGGCCACTCCTTCATGTTGCCCAGGTGGTGGCAGTCCATGAGCCTGTGGGCACTGCCTAGCCCCACAGCCACCCCCCACCTCCCACCCTCCTTGCAGGGCTGTTCGTGCCTAGGTAATCAACTGCATTGCTTTTATTTCCTGGCCTGGGAGAGCACTGTTGAGACTCTATAATCGATTGGTTTCTAGATGATTCTTTTGAGGTCAGGGCTGCCTGAGCTGACATGTGTGTCTGTGTGATGTTAGGGTTGGCTAACGGTCCGGACGTGCTGGAGACAGACGGCCTCCAGGAAGTGCCTCTCTGCAGCTGCCGGATGGAAACGCCGAAGAGCCGAGAGATCACCACTCTGGCCAACAACCAGTGCATGGCTACTGAGAGCGTGGACCATGAAGTAAGCACGTTTGTTTTCATTTAAAGCAGCCACGAGAAATGGGTGAGAAAGCCCAGCCCAGCCCAGCAGCGGCCCCCGAGCCCCCTCCAGTGAGTTGCACTGCATGACCAGGGACGGAGCTTGAGTGGCTTCTGCACAAAACCAGCCGAGCAGGTCCCAATACTGAAATCCCAGGAGAGCTTATTAAAAGGAGGATTGTGTAGACGTGTTTTTTTGAATGAAAATGTCCTGTTGTGGCTGGGCACAGTGGCTCACACCTGTAATCCCAGCACTTTGGGAGGTTGAGGCGGGTGGATCACTAGGTCAAGAGATGGAGACCAGCCTGGCCAACATGGCAAAACCCTGTCTCTACTGAAAATACAAACATTAGCAGGGTGTGGTGGTGCGCACCTGTAATCCCAGCTACTCTGGAGGCTGAGGCAGGAGAATTGCTGGAACCTGGGAGGCGGAGGCTGCAGTGTGTCGAGATGGTGCCAGTGTACTCCAGCCTGAGTGTCACAGCAAGACTGTGTCTCAAAAAAAAAAAAAGAAAATGGCCTGTTGTGTTTCTCTTTTATGATCATGGTTCTGTCAAGGTTTTTCCTACCTTGCAGTAAACTAAGTGGGTAGATTGAAGCAGGAGAGTCACACCAAGGTGTGCCCAGAACTGTGGTTCCCTGCAGGACTGGGCCTTGGCCACTTCCCTCCCGTCACCAGGGATCACAGCTCAGAGGGTTCATCATGCCCCGTCCCTGCTGCCTTTGGAACAGGCAGAGCACAGACGGAATTAATGTTTTCTGAGAATTTCTCCAGTAGATTTCTTTCGGCTCTTAGAGCCTCGTGACCATGGCTGGCCATGGCGAGGGGCCAAGCAGGAGGGTAGTTGGCCCCAGGCCCTGAGAGGCACCACACACAGTCACACTGCTCGAGTATCTGGCTGCCCCGGGCTTGCATTTGCTGCAGGCCAAAGTCAGCTCATGGGCATGGGTGTCAGCCTGTTGCTCCATTCAGTTTCCTGGTCTTTTTGGCCAGCGGAGCCATCTTCAACTCGATTATTGAGTCTTAGCTGCACGTTTTAGAAATTAATGAACTATGAACAGGAGCAGTCATTCATGTAGCAGTGCCAGGCATCACTCCAAACCTTTGCATAGGTAGCTCTTCCAGGTTTCATGGCAGCCTGTGCAGCATAGACCGTTGCCCAAGGTTGTACAGGTGAGGCCTGTGAGAGAGGCTGTGTGACACGCCAGACTCACTGCCTGCTGTGGAGAAGGCAGGAATGGAGCCTCATTCCAAAGGTGGAGCCCCATCACTGTGTCGGGGAGCATAAGCAGCAGCCGGCTGGAGCGGGCAGGGCCCTGGAACAGGCCAGCCAGGTTAGCCCACGGCCTTCACCCTGGCGCCTGTTAGTGTGGCTGGGGTTTGTGATTCAGTAGGTCTGGCCTGGCTGGGAGTTTACTTTTTTAAAGTGTTCCCAGTTTCTCCTGATGCTTCTGGTCCAGGGACCACACTTCGAGGACCACTGGTTCTCCTCTTCTCCTCTCCCGTAGGTGTGAGGCAGGATCCAGTGGAGGCAGGTCCATTTGACAGGTGCTTCCCTGTGACTTTACTATCTGTATATCCACGTTTCCAGTTCACATGCTTTTCTTAGACTCCGAAACCGCACTGCTTCTGTCTTGTCCCAGGCTAGCTAAGCGACATCTGCTTCAGCATCTCTCATCTGCAGACGTGCACCTGGCGGGCTCCCCATGTGATGGCTTTTCCCACCTCTGAATGTTCATGTCACTCGCCACATGTTCTGCCACACCTGGCCCTCTGCAGAGCCTCTCGTTTGCTTTAAAAGAACTTTTTGTAGTGAAAAGTGAGGGCGTGGTTAGCCCTCGGAGTTCTCGGCTCAGGCTCCTCCATCACCGGCGTGCTCTTCCCCACCCTCCTTTCTTGGTTTTGAACTACTTACTATCTTAAAGCACACCCCACTTTACTACTGAATAGCGCAGTATATTTCTATTAAGAACAAAATGGGACCATTTTCTCATGTAACAGCAATGCATTTTCACATGTAACAAAAATAGCAATTTCCTACTATTATTTGGTGCCCATTCCATGGTCAAAGGTCTGTTAACAAAATGCCTTTTCCATTTTTTTTCCTCTTTCTAATTGGATCCAGACTGGTTCTACTCATTAGATCAGTCTGCTGCAATGTCTGTTAGGTTTTTTGTATTTTTTTAGTCCAAAACATTCTCTCTGTCCCTGCCTCTTCCCATTTGCCACACTGTTCACTGAGAGAATCTGGATTCCAGATTCTGGATTTAGCTTGTAACTTCCTTGTGTTGTTAAGTCATTTGCCTTAGTTCCTATAGCCTGAAAGTTAGATCTGAAGCCTTGGTTTACATGTAAGTACCTCAAATTTTTACTTTATGATTTAATTCTGGCAAAAATGCTCTGGAGGTTCGTGTGCTGGGAGTGGTGCCAAGAAGGCCCTGGATTTCTGAGGCGTCCTCCTGTCTGCCCGAAAGCTGCACTGTCCTTGGTGACCACTGCCTGCATCCATTGTTTCATTCAGAGTTGCAAGATGGTGATTTTGCCATTCTGTTGTTCCTCTGGCAAGCTGGAATTTTTTGGTATGGAAAACTTCCCCACATCTGCCAGGTCTGCTTAGTACCTCTGAAACAAGCTTCAGCTGGATTGTTAATAAACAGAATAACAAACAGAATAAACAGCTGCTTGTTAGTGAATGGGTGCTCTAACAACCTCTAGTGGCATTCAGAGGGCTTGATTTTGCTTCTCTCTGTCCCCTCTCCACTTGCCTTTCTCCCTTCGCATTCTTAACGACTCATGGTCTTCTCTGAATTCAATGTGTGCTAAGTTTTTTTGTTTAAAATTAAACACAGGTCCCTTATTTTTTTAAGGGATGGGGTTTTGCCATGTTGCCCAGGCTAGTCTTGATCTCCTGGGCTCAAGCGATCTTTCTGCCTTATTTTTCTGCCTTATCCTACTCTGACCTATTTTTTGGATAGAAAACTCAAAATAATAATTAAATTAAATTAAATGTAGATCCAGAAGACCATACAAAACAAACACTGGACTGAACAAATCTGTCTCAGCTGAGCTCTGGTAAACACCACCAACGTCAAGAAATGGAGCCTGGGGCGCTCCCCCTGCCTGTCCCCATGTGTCATCTGCCCTGCCCAGCGGCCTTTGTCCCAGCTCCCACAGCGCCTGCTTTCCTGTGTCAGTTTCATCTTTTGAGTTTGTAGCTTCACCTGCAGCACTGCTGCCCATCTGCCCTTCAGTTTCTATATTGTTCATGGTCCAGTCTTTTTCGTTGAGTGTATCTGTTGAACAACCCACGCCATTGAAAGCTTCAAGGCTCCCATCATCTGGATTCTGCAAATCCCATAGTCAAGTTGCAATTCAGCAGGTTCCTCTGTGTTTCTTGCAAAACTTTGAAAGGCTGGGCATAGTGGCTCATGCCTGTAATTGCAGCACTTTGGCAGGCGGAGGAAGAAGGATCACTTGAGTCCTGGAGCTCAAGATCAGTCTGGGCAACATGGTGAAACCCCATCTCTTAAAAAAAAAATCAATTAATTTAACAACCTTACAAGTTTGGCCCCTTTGTAGGACTCTGAGTGTGGGGTGGTTTTAGCTCCAAATGGAGGGCCATGTGGTCTGGCTGTCTTACTTTCTCCGATACTGGTAGCCGCTGATGCTTACTACCTACACTTGTTGTTTATTTCATTGGAGGTTTCAAAATGGTACTGATTTTTATCATTTATTATTCATTGTTCACTGGAATGGTTTTATAGAGAGACATGTCTCAGACCAGGCACAAGTGGCTTATGCCTGTAATTCCAGCACTTAGGGAGGCTGAAGTGGCAGATCACTTGAGCTCAGGAGTTTGAGAGCAGTGTGGCCAACATGGGGGAAACTCCATCTCTACTAAAAATACAAAACTCAGCCGCCTACTGTGACACGTGCCTGTAGTCCCAGCTTCTTGGGAGGCTGAGGCCAGAGAATTGCTTGAGCCCAGGAGGTGAAGGTTGCAGTGAGCCGAGATCACACCACTGCACTCCAACCTGGGCAACAGAGAGACTGTGTCACAAAAAAACAAAAACAAACAAAAAAACTTACTACCTGTTTCAAAGGTTGTGTTGTCTGATTTTAACACAGCTGCTCAGCTTTCTTTTGCTAATGTTTGCATGGTACGTCATTTTCTGCCCTTTCACTTTTAATCTGTCTGTCTTTAAATTTAAAGTGGCTTTCTTGTAGACAGCATGTAGTTGGATTTGCTTTTTCAATAAAGAACAATTTTGTTTTATTTTATTTTTTGAGACAGGTTCTCACTTCGACATCCAGGCTGGAATGCATTGGCGCTCATTGCAGCTTTCACCTTTGGGGCTCAGGTGATTCTCCCACGTGAGCCTCCCGAGTGGCTGGGACTACAGGCATGCAACACCACACCCAGCTAATTTTTTGCATTTTTATTTTGTAGAGATGGTGTCTCACTGTGTTGCCCAGGCTGGTCTCAAACTCCTGGGCTCAAGCTATCCACCTGCCTTGGCCTCCCAAAATGCTGGGATTTTAAGTGTGAGCCACTGTGCCCAACCGACTTTTATTTTTTAGAGGTAGTGTTTCACTCTGTTGCCGAGGCTGGAGTGCAGTGGTGCAATCATAGCTCAGTGCATATTCAAACTCCTGCACTCAAGGGATCCTCCGTCCTCAGCTTCTTGAGTAGCTGGGAAGAGATGCATGCCACTGCGCCTGGTGGTTTTGCTCTCTTATCTAATAGAGCCATGTGCTGCCTAACAACATTTCAGCCCATGACAGGTCATCTCTATGGAGGTGGTCTGATAAGGTTAGTACAGGTTGAGTATCACTTTACTCAAAATGCTTGGGACCAGAAGTGTTTTGGATTTCATTTTGGATTTTGGAATATTTGCATTTATACTTATCAGTTGTGCATCCCAAATTCAAAAATCTGATACCTGAGCATGGTGGCTCACACCTGTAATCCCAGCACTTTCAGAGGCTGAGGTGGGTGGATGATCACTTGAGGTCAGGAGTTCAAAACCAAGCCTGGCTAACATGGAGAAACCCTATCTCTACCAAAAATGCAAAAATTAGCCGGGTGTGGTAGCAAGAGCGTATAATCCCAGCTACTCAGGAGGCTGAGGCAGGAGAACTGCTGGAACCTGGGAGCTGGAGTTTGCAGTGAGCCAAGATTGCGCCACTACACTCTAGCCTGGGTGACAGAGCAAAACTCTGTCTGAAAAAAATT